>OX375757.1:26250000-27500000 GCA_947359355.1 Acrocera orbiculus
AAAGTAGTATTTTGTTTTTTTTTGTTTCCTTTCATTATTCAAAACTTAATAAACTTATACTGCACACATATAACCAGTTATAAAATTCAAATAACCTGTTACAAATCATTATATTTCTTTTGATATTTTCCTTAGTTAAATAGTTACAAAGCTGTTAAAATCAAATTACACATAAATCTAATAGCATAGAATTAACTTAAAAAGCCTTTTGGAGTTTTTTCAGCTGCTAAAGGTAACAGAACGTCCTTAATGTCAAGCACTTATATTGCTTAACACGCAAAGCATTTTCTTTCATTAAACAATCTCTGCAAATCCATCAAATTGGATAAAACACGGCATCCAAAAATTTCCGCCATTAAGGCCAACACTAAAAACTAGTTGACCGTCTTAGTTATTATATTATTTAAGTTTTCTTTGACAAACGTTATGTAATGGCTAAAATTCCTCTTTACCCTCTTACCCTAACTTTATTGATATTAAAATTTTGATAAAATGCTCTGATAACGCGCGAAATTTTTGTCGGTTAAGCAATTTGTTGGAAAACGCAAATGAGCATTTACAGCAGCATAAGCTGAATAATGTCAACGTGGCACGCTATTAGCAATTGTATAGTTTTATACAAATGACAAAAACTCACCCAACATTGTCCATATTCACACTATATATTTTTGGTATACTTAGAGAGGGAGGGTGAGGGGGCTAGGACTTTATATAGTTAATTACAGGCAATTACTACCTATAGTAGTTTTGTTGGTTAAATTCATGGCATGTAGGGTTGATGGAAAGTCTTTAGTCTTAATAGTGGTTACCACATTTTGTGCAAATTCGAGATAAACTTCGAGTTGAGTGGCAGTTGAGATTTTAACGAATGATAAGAGCGTGGTTAAACTTTTATTACAATTCTCATTTGTTTTGCAATATTTTTTCAAATTTTAGGGTTAATTTACAGCTGTTTTGAACATTTTTATTGGATTTTATTAGCTACTTTTGTTACTGGAATATTATAATTTTGTTGTTCTAAGTTATTAATATTTTTGTAGTTTCAGAACTTGAATGTATACATGTACCTATTAAATAGGACTGTTACAAAATAGGTTAAAATAAAACTAAAACTTATATTTTTGAAAATAATAATAATAAATTTATTTGAGGTTGATTACTTCTATACAATGAAATATTTATGATTTTTCATAAGTTGTTATTAATCATGGACTTTATCTTAAGCTTTTTAAAAGGAGAAATCAGTATAAATATAAGTTACTTTAAACTGAAACAGATATAGGTCATAATTCTTACACAAATGGTGGAAGGGTATCGATAATACCCGAAATAGATATTTCGGTATTTAATTTTTTATTTTTCCATTTCTTTATTATAAATAAAAAAATAAAAATATTGTGTCAAAATTTCAAAATGATCAGAGCAAAACTACCGAAGTTATGAGTATTTGAGTGTCCTTTGCTCTAGAGAGCAAAATAAGTCGATTTTTTAATTAAAAACCGGTATTCTTGCTTCCAAAGGCTACCAAAAATTGAAAAATCAAAAACAATATCCCTTTATCAATACCTCAAAAACTATATCTTTTAATTAGTAAATTTTGAATTTTTGGTTTTAGATGATTCTGTTGCGAGTTATAATATGCACCACAAAACACCTTTTCTTCAAGGTGCTTCCACAAATTTTGAAATAAAAATTTGGAAGAATATTGTTCAATAGTTGTATTACCGAAAAAAATTCCTGAAAGCATGCCTTCTTTTCAACGCTTCTTTCACGCTTTATTATTTGTTGAGACTTCACATCTATTTTATTTCGTTGGATAATAAATTAAGGCTAAATTGATTTCAGAATTTTAATTAATCAATTTATTTTAATTTCTTATTGAATTCAAGTTTGTCCAAACGAAGGCTTTTTACTCTTAGACGAATTTATCAGTTCACTCTAAGAGAACTTTAGCCTAGGGCTTGTGAGCTTTTTAAAATAAAACTTACAATTAGTTTAATTGGAACTGTAAATTCTTGTAAAAATTCTGATTTCACATCAATCTAAAGATATGAGATATATTTTAAGCATTTCTTTAGATTGATATTCAACAATGATGAGCAATCTAAAATAAATATAAAAGGTCCGTAATTTAATAAAAAATAAAAGTAAGAAACGTTTAAATTTTTCCAACCAGAAATGCGAAAATCAAAATTATATACACTAAAAGCAAATTATTTATAAATTCAATTAAACAGTTATTATTTATTTATTTTATTATTATTTATTTTAGTTAGTAAAAATGAATTTAAATAAGAATTCTGCATTATCAAACGCAAAACATTTCATACTTTAAGTAATTTTAATGAATTTTTAGTTACTTATTTGTTTTTAACAATAAAATATATATAAATCCTGATTCAGCTGTATATAGAATTTGAACAGGAGCTTGAATTTGGAGACTCTTACTTCACGATATATTATCCCAGCGGTTAATTTTCGCTCTTTAGATGCTTTTTGAATGCAAATTTGAGGCGAGCGTGTTAAATTTAGGTATCCCAGCATGCAGGAAAATTAACATTGCGACCGGATAGGAAAATGCATGCTAAGAGAGGATTTTATGCGCTCTCCAGATACACAAATGGAGAGCGTAAATAAGAGAGATTTTTGTTTTTCTTTTATATTCTAATTTTCAAAAATTCTTTAATTATATATATACACACTACGTAATGTGTAGTACGTATTATACATATATGCTTATGCATAACGGTGTGGTATATATATATCCCTATTTGTACTTTGATGTTAACCTGAAAAATAACTTGTGATAAAAAGGGGAGAAAAGAAACACAATTTCTTAAATAAAGCATTTTATTAATTAAAATATCCATCAATAACCACAATATTAATATATTATTTAATTAATATTAAGTAAAACAATAAAACACAAAAAATCTTAAATGCTACACACTGCACACGACTGCCAACAACTGACGACTAAATGACTTAAACACATACGCCAAAAAGACAGAATATTTTCGCAACAGAGCAAAATAAGACTTAGAATATTTTTTTGTCCTCCTAAAATGTGTGTGATCGCAAAATGACAATAGCTTATAGCAGCGTTTTTGCATGCAAAAGTCATGCATACGGTAAAGAGCGCAAATTAACAAAAATTAACCGCTGGGATAATATTTAAAAAATATTATTTTCATTACTAAGGATCCTCAGTTGTATAGAAGAAGTATTTACTTAACAAAAATATTTGTAATTTTATATTTATATTTGTTATAGTCCTTGAGTTAAAGGCAAAACAATTCTTTTCATGTTATAATATAAAGTATTTAAAACTAAAAACATATTTAGGATTTGTTTTGATAGATATTAAAATAAGTTTTTATTTTATACAAGTACAAGAATTTTTAAAAACAGCTGTTTCCGTAAATACAAGCACATTTTTCAATGTAGAATCTATAATTAATATATTCCGAATATATGGTGAATTAACACGTATAAATAACAAAACTCAAAGCAGGTGGAATCTAATTAGCTTAAGCTTGAAAAAACGAAAACATTTTACAAAATTATTTTAGAACTCAATTATAATAAAGGGTGATTTTTTAGAAGTTAAGTTTTTCAGGTTGCCAGCACTGGTTGGTCATCTGTCGAAGTCAAAAGTGTTCAGTATACTCTGCCATTTAATCATGGAAAGACTTAAAAACGAGCAACGATTACAAATGGTTGAAGTTTACTATCAAAATTCGTGCTCTGTGAAAAATGTGCATCGTTACCGTAAACGGCAAACGATATCGAGCCATGATACGCGATTTTTTTTTTGCCCCAATCGGCTAAGTTGGACTTGGTTGACGGTGCCACATGCCACACAGCTCGTGAAACAATGGACATGTTGAAGGATAAATTTGGTGTGCAGTTGTAAATTGGCCGCCAAAATCATGCGATTTGACGCCTCTTGATTATTTCTTGTGGGGTTATGTGAAATCATTGGTCTATGTGGACAAGCCAAACACGATTGAGGCCCTACAGCATAACATAACACGCATTATTCGTAGAATACAGACAGAAATGTTAAAAAAAGTGATGCAAAATTGGACCTTCCGAACGGACCATTTGAAGCGGAGACGCGAACAACATTTATATGAGTTATCTTTAAAAACTAAATGGCAAGGGTCAATTTATCGATTCCAATAAAAATTTTGAATATATGATGCAAATTTGTGTGTTTTATTTGATTTTTAAAAAAACTATGCTTAAAAAATCACCCATGAGATTATTCAATGTTGAATTAGGGATACGCATTCACATATGTAGCGTATTAATTCTGGTTAATATACAAAACTTATCCCACACAACGGTTTTAAAATTTGGAAAGTGTTAATTTAGGTAATTAATATATATAATGCTTCTTTTTCCTACCATAAATAAATGCCAAATATTTTTATACATTTAGCAAGGGATGTACAACAAAAAGACGCAATAAAACTCACTACACGTGAGATTAAATAATAACTGTAGGGACTAACTGATTGAACTGGAAGAAGTCACAGGGTGCCAAATCAGATGAACTCAGTGGTTGTTGGATAATACTAGGAAAAATACTCAAAAATCATGAACACGCTCAGAGGCACACTAGACATAACTTTCACAACTGATGCTGAAATTATGCCAAGTTTTGGTGAGAATATCAGTGACAATTCAGTAACATCACAAAAGAAAAACGACAGCCGAGTGCAAGGAGCACCACACGAACACCACACATCATTCCCCAAGCTTTTTGATTAAGATAGTAGGCTCCTTAAACTGATCAGATTTAACAGAACGGTTTTGGCATAGTCTCGCATCGCATGTTAGCTGTTTTTTTCGTTTATTATCGCACTATTTAATTAATCCCAAGGATGATATATTTAAAGCCCTTTTATTTCAAGATGCATACATTATTATTTTTATTGAGTAAATGAATTTTATGCTTAATTTAATTTTTCTTTAGTTTCGTAATTTTCGTAAGATAAATTGTTCCAGATAAAGTTCTAAAATTTTCTAAAACTTATAAAAGTATTACCGTTAAACAAAATTGTTGTGGTGAAATCAGACCTTTTAGTTCATACTGGGAGCTAATAATTAAATACCATCTAAAAAAAACTAATGCAAATTCAATCATTTCGCTAAGACCTCTGAGAAACAACTTTCTTATCTAAGTATTTTTACTAATAAAATCATATCATAAAAAGCATGGATTTCATCTAAATAATAATTGATTTATTTTAGTAACTTAGCACCACTATTATTTTTATTAACCTAAATATATTAAAAAACATAAATATCTTCAACCCTTATTAAAAAATTTTTCCCTAACTACTGCTTAAATATCTCTGTTTCTCTTTGAAATAAATTATAGTTCTTAAAAACATTTTAGAGTCCTTAAAAAATGATTTCCCATAGTATCAGTGTAACTGTAGAAATACATGACTAATATTGAGCAAATATCAAAAAAATTCACATTAATCAATCTCATCTAACAAATTCCTAAACTAAATGTATATTCTGCTAAAAGGAAATTAACCGGAAATGAATTATTATGACTAATTGATATAATATGAGGATCTCCTTCATAAAAAAAATAGTCTATTTGGTTGATCCGCTAATGACAGACTGAATATAGCAGAAAAGCTTTTCTCTGAATTAATTCTAAACGGTGATCATTGATGATCTAATCTTCAAGCTCATAATCTAATTATAATTTCGGTTATACAAGACAATATTGCGTGCTAACTAACAATGTTAAGCCGAAACGATTGAAAGACGAAGAAAATCGTCGCCTAAAAAGATCACCCGGAACCATCAATTATTACATCTAAAGAAAAAGATGCCGCTAAGGGGGTCTTCAAATCAAAAAATATAAAAGAATAAATAAAACAAAAAAATAATATTCTTAGCTAATGAGGATAATGTCTACGACCTGATCTCTTAAATACATGTTCCATACAAGAGGATCATAATATTCATTCATTGTGACTAAAACTAAATTCATTGACAAAAATTTTTTGGGGCCATCATCAAATTACTCAAAAAGAGGCGGCAGCAATTCAGCAAGATATTCTCATTTCTAAATACCTTAGAGCTGTTTTTGTCTTAAATGATCAGTAATTAGGGCCATTTGATATTTTTGTTTTGTTTACAATTCATTCATAAAAAACAGAGAATTCCATTCTGATGAATACAATAAAAAATTCTTATTGTAGTTTGTGTATTATTTAACAGAAGTTTAAATTTGTAACAGTTATGTTTTAAGGATTTCTTCAAATTTGATATTACAAAATTTTTTGTTGTTATTTTATGTGCTAAAAATATAATTTCCTGGCTCCAAAGACTAGACAGCAAGCGGCTGGAACAAAGCTTAGACAACGGTTTTTTAATTACCTGACTTTAAGTGTGAAGCTTATTTAATTATTTCCATTAAATTGGAATTATTCTTTTTTCTACTAGGTCACACTTACTTTTTTAATAACAAAAGTGTTTTCATCTGTTGTTCAAGTAAAATTGATGTTTTTTCTTAATTTTTTTAATGTTTTTAGGCATACGTTGTAAAAATAATTATAAATATAGCGACTTTTATACTTATATCTACTGAAAATAAAAGATGACGCTATGTCTAAATGGATTCATTAACTGATTACCTAAAATTGTCAAAAGGCTTTGATGCAATTTCGGGAAATTTGTTCTAAATATTTATCTTCAAATTAGAGCTTAAAGCTCCATCTACAAAAAGTACGAAGGTAAATAATAGTAAGCTTAAAAATATAATTTCGTCTCACAATACAATGTAGTAGTAGATGTACTAGGACCAAGATAATTAAGAATTGCTCTAAAAATCTCACTCTGCTTCTTCTAATTTTCATTATGATTACCGAATCATTTGATGATTAGTCCCTTAATTATTCAATTAGCCTTTAGGTAATTCGATTTCATCGGTCAAGAGGACTCTTAATAGTGTAATGGCCCCTTAATCCCTGAATACTGTAACAAATTTTAAATTAAGGAGTAAAGGAATAAAACCAAATAAGCTAAGCTTTTAGAAAAAAGATATAAACAAACAAATTAAGTCAGTTAAATCTATATTTGTGAAGTAAAGAGTAAATAATCGGGTTTTTAAGTCTCCACAGGGTTTAATTTTGATTCATTTTCAAGAACTCTGGTTAAACTCAATCGGAATTTATATTTCCAAATCCCGCGTTTAATTTTTGACTGATTTTATTTATTTAATCCAATATATTTTTTTTAAAGTTAAAGACACCTTTTTTGACAAATTCGAGACAAGCGTATGGAGTCTGCTTTGTATAATTGTTTAAAAAGTAATCATAAATAAATAAATACAGATATGAAAAATATGTCTTTGACTATGAGTGGGACATTTGAGCGACGAAATTTAGCCAACGTTAAAGATAAACGACTGGTTGTGGCTTCTTAAATATTATTTGATCTAAAAAATTCTGTCGAATCCGAAATCATCCAAATACTTGTAACTTTTGAACTATTCGACTTCTATTGTAATAATTGCAATGGGAGCTTAAATAATAATTAAGGATGAGAATACTTTTAGCTTTAAACATGATGAGTGTTAAATAATACTCATTAATATATATATACACATACAAAAACTAGTTTATAATTTAAAAATTAGTGTCCTTTTCAACAAAACACTATTTCCTTGATTGCATATCCATTTTTGCAAATTCCAAAATGTCTTTACTTTATCAATTGTGTCAAAATTCTGATTTCTGGAAAAGATGGGTTCACAGTCTTAAATTGATCCAATACTTCTGAATTTTTGTACATAAGCCTGTTTGGAGTTTTAAATTGTATCTCATACTCTCGTGATTGAAAAATGTAAACAAATAGGCGTCTGGATTCTTTTGTCTTATTTAATATGTACAATTAAATAGCAAATATAAAAATTAGGAAGGCTTTTCTATAATGCGCCAAAAAAAGAAAAGCATAAGGCTTTCAATATCAAAGCAATAAGTGCCCCGATCAAACAGTTTGGTGTTTAATATTTTTGGATTTTTACAAATCCATGCAGTCAGCTCTGATGTCAATGTCAATAAAGATGGAAGCTTTACGGGTACTAACGAAAATTGCCTTTCTCCATTGACACTTATACACTGTATTACAATACACAGAAAGAAAGTTTGTATGGATTATAGTGTATTTAACATATATTGCAATCGTGTATTAAAATACAGCCTTTGAAAGCCTGTATAAAGGAAAATTTGGGCATTCATTGTAATTTTACAGACTGCCCAACAAAATGAAATTTAAAATTTCCTTATTTATTGTATAAGCCTGAATGGAGATAACAGCAGTACACACTTTTATTAACCCCTTAACTTGCACGCTCGAGTTAATTCTACCGTACTAAACTGGGCAAACTTTGCACACTCGAGATAATTCGAGCAGCGCTGTCCAAAATTAAAATGAAAATTTTGATTATTTTTATATTTTTTTAATTTTTTTACTAACAAAATTTTTTAAATTGTATTTTTTACGTAAATCGGGTTTTTTAAAAAAAACTGTGTATTAAAGGACATGCAAGTCCAGGACATCCTATGTGAAAAAGTCAAATATTACGTTGTAAATTGTGTGAAGAAATCAATTTATTATAATTGTTGTATAATAAAATACGAAGGATAGAAAAATTGTTTTGATAGCTTTTACAATAAAAAACCGATTCCTAAATTCTCATTTGATCTATTTTATTTATATCTATAGTTATCTGGAAAAAAGCATTCACTAGTTTAACTATAGATATAAAATAAATAATTAAGTTAATGTTATCAGAAACTTAAATTCATTTCCAAAATCTAACAAAAGCTTGAAAATAGAAATTGAACATTCTAATCACAGTAGTGGGCTATAAATCGAATGAAAAACTTAAACGTGATCACACCATTCTCAATCTTTAATTATTGTTTTAAACATTAAACCGTTACGGCTGATGTAAATAAAAAAATCAATATAAAATGAACAAGAATACCATACAACAAAAATAACCAAATTGTGGATTTTATTAGGGAATTAAGTCTAAAAACGAAGATATCGTAGGTGTCTGTTGATAGCCTCTCCAAAACGCGTTACAGAGCAATTTAGATAAGTGCGACATATGAATTCCAACACCTACGGTTTGTGACTTGTGGATGCAACAAACTTTAAAGTACTTTTCTCTTTCACATTTTTGTGATTTTTTTACTTTTCGTAAAAAACGAAAAACTTTATTTATGAAAAAATAACTAAAACAAAAATGGAATTAAGAAAAATGATAACAACAACAGAAAAATATAAAAACATTAAAAATGTGGCAATATTTAAATATTATCACAAGTTTTGTCCTGTTTTGATTTCTACAGTTTATTTTTTAATTTGCTGAACAACTCGTTTACCGGCCAATCCACTGTTAAATGCGGCTAAAGTGGCTAACACCTTTAGACGTGATGACTTTTCACGATCCATGTTGCTATCAACGTTGAATTTATTGTTTTTGTGATAAGAAATTGAGCCAAAGACCAACATTAATATCGATATAGTATGAACTTTTTTTTATAATCAAAATTTATGCTAAACGGAGCAAATACGAGACATTAATTTAATGATGAGGTTAATATTAGTGTTTGCGATTGTTTTAATAGGATGTCAAAGAACCTTTGATAGGAGAATATTATATTCAATTTGAGACAACTTTAAATTACAATTAGTATAAAATTAAAATTATGAGATCATTTTATCTAAGGAACTTGTTATAAGATAAGGTAAAATTAATGTTTAATATGGTAAAAAATTGTTACAAAAATGTTGCTAGCGATTTATTACAGGCAAAGCAGAGCTGAGTTCCTTTTTCATTTATGGTATCAAAGTAAGTTATCAAAATTTATATTAGGATTTTATACTTTAAGCAGATTTTGCCGGTAAATGCAAAATAATATAAGAATAGTACGGGAGACCAGGACTTATTAGCATGCTAGTTAATTTGGCCCTGTTATTTAAATTAAACTGAAATTAAGAACAATGGCTCCTGTGAAAAACTAAGCCATCTTATTAGTCTAAGCTAATTTCTTACGTCAAATGATACATTTCGTATTTCTAATTTTTAATTTATTGTTTTTTATAAGCTGTAGACATTTCATTCTGTTTGAAGCTTTTTTGTTCATCAATAAAAACATTGTTTACTCTTCATCTGGGTTAATTTTTATTTTAACTTCATTGGCCACTTCTTTTTTTCAAATTTATTATTAAAACTGCAACTTTTGGGGAAGTCGTCCCACTTGATTTAAAGTGAATAGGCTAAAAAATGAAAGTGGTTGTAGCAAGTTAAAAAAATCTATCAAGTGCTTCAGTACAAAAAACAGCTAATCAAGAGAACAAATTTCTCAATGATGTACCAAAAGGCTTGAATTTCGTTTTTCTAAATGAATCAGAATACTCCAAAAAATCAATCCTTAGGCAAGTTACTTAATTTTTTTTCAGATTTATCCTTTAACAAAGCTGTGTTTGAATAAGAAAGAAACAAAAAAAAAGACAGCATTCCAAGAAAAGAAAAGTACTGGAAAAAAAATTAAAAATCATAAAATCGATTTTCACATTTTTCCCTTACCGATCACTTGCTCAGAATTATTCTTTGCTAAATGCTTCAATATTTCTTTTATAAATTTCAGCGAAGCAATGCCTTAATTTCCAATAAAATTGCGCACTTTTTTAAATTTTTTAGGTGTCGAAGATAATAGTTTTAACACTTTTCATCATTTGTTAAAAATAAAATGTCACATCTCGTTTTGTCGTGTTGTTTACCACAAATTTTCGGATACTCTGTTACCTCTATGGGAGTTAATAGAAAAAGAGGTGGCTTATCTTCCCAATAGCAATGTGCTGCCATGAAAAACATAGGTAAACTACCTCTATCTAATGTTGTATTTTTAACTTTTAAAAATATTTAATGAAATATTGCAAAACATGATAAAGCTTACAAGAGTACTAAAAGACTTGCAGTTCAACTTGTTTGCTTCGTCAAAATTCTTTACCTTGTATTTAAATAATGTCTTCTGTTGCACTCTGCTTTAATAACTTTATGACCAGGATTCAGATAAAAGGAATAAGTTTTTGATAAGTAATCCAAGATTCCGTAATTCAACATTTTTATTCTCATTCTCACTTCTGACGCGTATCTAATTCATTTTATTTCTTGAAAGCAAAAAATAATGCCAAAATGGAATTGGTAGGCTTTAGAAGACCTTCAGGAAACTTCTTTAGCATTTTAAATTTCGCTATACCAACTTTTCGTTATGTAACAACCATGTCTCAACAGGTGTTAAATCTATATCCTTAAAAACATTAAATTCCAATGAATTCTTTACTCACTCCCAACGTTATATGAAGTCATTATCAGAAATTTGAAAACTTCTTTAAACACATTTAAAATATATATATATATATATATATATATGGGAAGGTTACAAAATTTCATTGAAATTATTTAAGCAGTTTTAGAGATTAGCGTAAACGAGATTTTTATGTATATAAAAATATGATTTTTCCATCCATCTCTAATTTCTAATATCAATAAATTAAATTTAAATTTTTATTTGGTAAGTCTAGACCACGGACTGACTGACCACAATTCAAAGTCTTTATATATTGCTTGTGATATTGAAAAGTTTTTGTATTTATACAGTTAATATCTGTGAAAAACATTTTCTTCCACATAAGCAATGCTTAGCGAATTAAAATTCTTTCAAATATCTTGTCTATAATTTTCTTTTCTGATCTCATAAGGCTAAATATATTAATCAAAATTTTGGTAGTTTTGCGGTAACCCTATAAATCGGTGTCTAAATGAAAAATTTTAAATTTCCTGCAAAAGATTTGACTCATTACATGTGAATTTTATGAAGAAGAAAACCTTCAGTCTATCGAATTATAAACCTTTGTAGTCTTGCACAATAATCTAACCACAAAATATAATTTTTCTTCAAGTTTATTTTGATCCCATCGAAATTGCATTATTAAATCGAAATTAAGAAGATAACAGCTAACGATTCAATAAAAATAAAAATATATCCTCAAACAAAACTCAAAGCAAAAATTGTGTTTTTCTTTTATAAATTTTTTAATAATCAATAATACCTGCCTTTTTAAACATTTCCTCAAGAGGGTATAAAAAATATGAACCGAAACACACAATAAAATAGTCAAGCTGTTACCTACGCCATATGTCACAATTTTCAATTCTTAAACAATTAATTATCTATTTGTTATATCTGAATACTCAAAAAAAAAAGAAAAACCAATCATCAAACCAATGAGACATCACCTAATCCCACACAAAACCTCAAATTACCGCATCAGAAGCCAACAGGGGCCAACAATAATAATTCGTCACGTAAATTTGTTTCGGGATTATATACCAAACGAACCAAGTTCATCTCTAATGTTTGGAAATGAAACGGAAGACGATCAATTTTACATTGGTTTGTCTAATTTCTGGGAATGTTTTGCCACTGAATTCAGGCGATTAGTGTCGACTTCATTTAATTTCGATTTGTCTGCATTAGATAATATGAGCTTCCTTATGGTATTTTTTATGTTAACATAAAATTCAGAGTAATTTGATATCCTTCTTTCAGGAATATACATTGCTTTACCGAATTGAAAATTAAATGGGAAGCCATTTGATTATATTCCGTTTATTTTTAAATAGAAATTAATTTTTCTTAATTTAATTAAAGAATTTTTTTGTAAAAACCCTAAATTGACTGTCAAGAAAAAGGACTTTGTGGTAAATATAAATTACTCAACTGTTGACCATAAACTAACATATATATATTAGCCTAAGGGCTTAAAATAAATTTGAAAATGTGAGTGTAGTAAGAAATTCAAAATAAAAAAACAAAGAGAAAGAAAGAAATGACCACCAGTAATCGTCCATTGAAACTAAATGGATATAACAAATGGTAATTAAATATCACCTGCCACAGATAACAGGCTGGAACGGGCTTTCCTGACTACAAATTAATGAGATAATTTTTAAATAAAAAGTCTTAGGTAGATAAGTTGTTCTATACAACTTCTTAAGACTGGTAAAAAGGTGTTCGTCTGAGCAAGTGCTAATAGGAATATAAATAGCCACTAATAATATGGTGTTAAAATAGAGTTGTAAGCTTATAGTTAATCGTAGGTTTTTGGTAAGTACAAGTCTATCTGATGTAAGATATTCATAAATCATGTATAAAGTATTCTTAAATTTATGAATTTCAACTAGCTATAAGACTACAGAAACTAATGGTAAATTCATTGAAATGAAATTTAAGGCGTCAAAATGACCCGCCTCCCTTTCATATAAGAAAAATTGTTGAATAGTACTAGACCAAATATCTTCACTTTTCTATAGTTATATTGTTATGCAAGAGCTCCTACATTAATTATCAAATCCTACCTTATACGAAGAAACCACAAATTATATTTCTTTAAGCTACTGTAAATATTAATTAATCCTTAATATAAAACATAAATTTTGGTTAAAAAAATAGATATTAAATTTCAAACACACTAATTAACTTTTGCTAACTTTGCCTGTTTATATCCTATGGTCGTTAATCAACTAAAAATGGCTCAACCCTGTCTAAGAATACAACTTCGTAGAGGTGTATCGATCTTCTTGAAGTCTTCTATATACATATATAGAAAATTATGTGGTTTTGATTTGTGGTCATTACACTTTTGCTGAACTTGTAACAATGTTAATTTATAGATCTAGCCAAGGATATCAGAAAAGCTGATTGAGGGAAAGCTTAAGTTTTTAAAATTAAAAATATAAAATAAGTATTTTTCTTAAAGTTAACACATAGAACTATGTAAATTGTGGACATATGTCTGGATTTATTAGATTAAATTTAATAGGTCACAATTATAACGCTGTAGTCATACGGTATCCTGATTCGTAACTTTATTGGTTACAGTTGATCAGGATTTTACCAATTCTATTTTTGTATTAAAATTATCCCGAGTCAATTCAGGAGGTTGTATTCTACAGCAGCGGTGCGCAAACTGGGGGTTGCCAAAGACTCAAAAAATTATTTGTAATTTAACAAATATAAGACTTTCTTTCAACGAGAATCAGGTAATATGAAAATAGCAGTAATTATAAAAATAGACCTTGAATTTTTATGACAGAAATTTGGTATATCAGTATCCAGTAGCAATCGGTAAGCGTATGGTATTACTTCATAAAGAAACATTAAACATGGGTTTACATTTTGCTTTGTTAATGGTGAAGAGCGCCCATTTTGTGTTATTTGCTCGAATAAACTGGCAAATGAAAGTAAGGAACCTGCCAAACTAAAGGGGCATTTGAAAACTAAACATAGCGAATTACCAAATAAACCTGAAAGTTTTTTCAAAAACCGAGCGGAAAGTTTGAAAAACCAAAATTTTTCATGGGAAAAATACACAACAGTGCTTGAAAAAGCTTTGCAGGCATCCTTAGAAGTTTCGTGTTAAATTGGAAAGAATATTAAACCACATAAATTGGAGAATCACAAATTATTCCTGCAGCAATTAAAATATAATCAATTTTCCATGGAAGAAATATAGTAATGATTTAAAAACAATACCATTATCAAGAGACAGTGTTTCTCCGAATGTCAGCATTATCAAGTAATATAGAGTCAGTTTTGATGAATCGATAAAGAACCCTTTCGACATTTGCTCTGCAACTTGATGAAACGACTGATATTACTAAAATGTCTCAATTAATTGTTTATGTGTGATACGTTTATCAAGATATATCAGAAGATTTTTATGTTGTAAAAAATTTAAAAAAAGATCAACTGGAAAAACACTTTTAAAGTCATAAAAAATTATTTTGAAGAAAATGATCTTACATGGCCACAAAGTGTAGCAGCTTGCACTGATGATGTTGCAGTATTAACAGGTAGTATTAAAGGACTAAGAGGGTTAATAATGAAAATTGCTCCGCATATAGTATTGAATCATTGCATATTACATAGGCAAGTTCTTGTTGCAAAAAACGTTGATGATGAACTACACAATATATTTCAGGATGTTGTTATTGTAATTAATTACATTAAAAAGTAACGCCCTAAATAGTCGTCTTTTTTCAGAACTTTGTTATGAGATGGGTTCTGCGTAAGAAATATTGTTATTACATACCGAAGTTAGATGGCTCTCAAGAGGCAAAATACTGCAACGTATTTTCGATTTGAGAAACGAAGTATACATCCTTTTGGAAGAGAAAAAACATATACTGTCAAATTCATTCTTTGGCTCGAAAAACTCAGTTACATGGTTGATATCTTCGAAAAACTTAATGATCTGAACTTGAGTTTGCAGGGAAAGAACACAAACATATTAATATTAAACAATAAAATTTAAGCTTAACTGATAAACAAAAACAATATAGAAATATTCCCGTGCTTTTCCGACTTCATTATAGAAAATAATATAGATTTTTTGTTATTTAAAGAATTAATTTCCCGTCATATGATGAAAATGGGAGAAAACTTCTTAAAAAGGTTTAAAAAATTTCAAGCTAATACATTGGGCTGGATCTCCTATCTATTCTCATTCGATATTTTGAATTCCAATATTCCTCTGAATGAAAAAGAACCATTAATTGATATTTCAAGTGATGCAGCACTACGCATTCAATTCAAGTCTCAATCATGCCAAAAATTCTGGCTATCCATTGGAAACGAATTATATCGATTTGACGAAAATAGCAATAAATATTTTAATTCAATTTGCATCAACTTATTTATGTGAAACTGGTTTTTCAAAATTAGTTGCAATCAAAACAAAATATCGCTCTCGATTGGATCCGGAGAATGCCCTACGGCTGGCGATTTATTATATACATCCGAATATAGAAGAAATCATGAGCAATTTACAATCGCATAACTCGCATTAATAATATTATTATTTTATAAGATTAAAATATTTTATTCGAAACTCAAATTAATCGTTATTATAACCCAAAATAGCAAAATGAATTTTATTGTAGTTTAACTGCTTTAAAGATTTAAAAAAAATCAATGTCCACTATCAGGGGTCACGATAAAATTTTACATAAAAAGGGGGGTCGGCAGTGAAAATAGTTTGCGCACCACTGTTCTACAGAGTAAGGGCACTTGATAAAGGCAGAATTGGCCAGGGTAATTTTGGACAAGTTTTTATTTATTTATATCAAATTTGATGCGCACAATTATATATTTATAATTTAAGGAATTAATAAACTTTGGAAAAAATAAAAAGGCAAAATTTAAAAATTGTATATAAATATAAATATAAAATTGTATATTATTACAACTTTAGTAACTAAAAAGCTAATTAAGCTTGATTTGCTATTTGATTTATTAATTGAAATATTTGTCTGACTAAAGCACATTTTTTATGTAATTGAAATTAATAATAAAGGTCTGATGAATTCCTAGTTAAGTTTTTTAAAGATTTATATAAAAAGGACTGTGTAGATCTTGTTAGCTTCATTCGAAGCTGCCTAACAATACGGTTCGGATTTACGGTGTATTATATAATCCGGGGAGGCTGAGCGAAGCAAAGCGAGGTGTAGAGCACCCTTGTTATTAATAAAATATTTTTTCAAGTATATTTCTTTTATTACCTTAAATTATATACTTAAAATTTGATAGTATTTTAAAAATTAACCTTTTTTATTAGAATAGTAAGTACCTTTGTAATTTTGTTATAAAGAAACAACAATTACTATCACATGAATTTTTTTTTCATCTAAAAAGTTCGATATAAAACATCAAATTCAATATACATCAATCATTAATTAAAAATTGTTCAAAATAACAAGTATTCGATTAATTGAAATTATTTCATTCTAGCAATTTTAGTTAATCCAGTCTCAAAGTTCTATCCAATCACTACAAATAGCTTTTACACCCCTTTCTTCTGATGCTCATATCTTCTTAGACACTTTTTGTGTTAAATATGTTTTATTTTATACGCCTACTTTATTACATTCATATTTCTTTGCATCTGTTTTTCTATAATCATAATCTCCTACAAACTTGTTCCATTTTAAAACAAATGGGTCTGATTACGCTATTTTGTCATGCATGCGCTTATTCTTGCCATCTCTCATGCTGTTTCTCATGCGACTTCTACAGTCCCATTTAATCTACTTTTTGATCAAATTTCATTTTATTATAATTTTTTCTTGTTCATCTTTCTAATTATAGTTTTTAGTTGATATTTTTTTCTATTATCATTTACTTATGATTTTGCAGGATAATTTAATAAATTCACAAATGAAATTCATTTTTTGAAAACGGAATTCATTCAACGTAACAATTTTTCAAATTTTCATCTATTTGATATATATTTAATCCTTAAAATCTGCCAAGCTTTGTGTTAATAATTTTTTTTCATAAGAGTTAATAATTATTATGATTGCTAATAATTTTCAATAAATGATAAGTGAAAAATAATAATCACAAAGCAATTTCCTTTTATCCACAAGTAAACGTTACAAAATTACTGTCAAGAAATTTTAGTCCATAAAACTTTAGAATATATCAAAATTGGTATTATCCGAAATAATACTAAAATTCATCATAAGCGGCAAATCGTCAATAGGTCGACTTTTGAAACCATGAAAACTGTATTAAATAATATTAAAATTAATGAAAGCTCACAAACTATCAAAACTTTCAAAGTTAACATTTGCAGAAAAAATATAACCCATAGTTAAAAATAAACTCTCAACCTTCTAATATTCATACAACTCACAAAAATCAGCATTTCCAGAAATAATGCGAAAATTTCAAAAAAAACTCAATAAAACATGCCACCTTTAGCATACTTCGTAAAAAAAGTCATACTGATTATATCATTATTAATATTTTCAAAATTAGTGAGAAACGGATATATTAGGCTCCTTAGTGTTTCTTGGAATTTTACGAAAAAGAAAAAAAACATGAAGAACTTCTGAAACAACATAAAATATATGCAAAACATTTTAATTAAAATAAATATATAGAAATTTAAAAATAATGTCTCTAATGTATAACTGCAAATAAGTTTAATTAAAGTTTAATAAAAGTCAACTTTGAAAATCAGTTCAAAATCCAATTGAACATATAAGGGCTTATATACCTTAACCAAAACCAAAACCTTAACCAAAAAAGTGCTTATCCATAAAAATCAATGAAATTAGTACACTTTTGACTTGTGAAAGTTAAAAAATATATTTCAAAAATGGAAAGAAACAAACTCCTCAAAAACGAGTTTGCAATGAAGTTAAAGATTTAAATATCGTACACATTTCGAATTCTATACCTGAAAAGAGACATTACTGAATACAAGGTAAATATTCTAAAATTTAATTAAACAAACGAAAAAAGGTGTAAAAATCGTTTTATTAAAACAAAAAAAGAAAAAACATCTATTACAAATTTAATTAATAAAGAAACAAAAGAATTTAACTCCAAATATTAGCTTGCAATAAATTGTTATTTTACTTAGAAAAAAAGAAAAACCATTACACTCAATATTCTTTATATATTGACTTTTATTCAACCAACCCATTGGTTTTCCCGGCGCAGTTGTTCCTCTTCTTCAGCAGTGAAATCATTTTGGATATTAAACGTATTTCTGATCTCCTCCACAGTTTTTCCTTTAATCAAATTAGCAACAGTTTTACAACCTACGTCAAGTAATCCCTTGATATCTAAATAATTAGCTGCAAATATTAATTCAAACAGAACATCTTGATCAACTTTAAAGAACTCTATATCCCAGGGTGATATATCATCAGAAGATTTTTCTTTATATTCATTATCCTTATTTGGTTCAGGATCATTTTTATGATAATCAGCCCAATGTAAAACTCTTCGTAGGATATCAGAATTAACATTCGGTAGTGGTATAACAGCATTTTCACCATCATCATCCATTGCGCAACCCTCAAGCATTGTTTTAACTACTCCAAAGCATTTAACAGTTTCTATGTCTGCGTCAAATATTTCACCATCAGACGACTGCAACTTAATATTTGACAGCTTAATATTTGGTATATCAATACTTGGCATCTTAAAAATTATAAGATCAAAAAATATTATGCATTGAGTTTTCATAGAATTATTAATATTACCTTGTTCAATTTTAAGAATAAAATTAATAGGTTTAATTGCAGTTGTATAGTTGTAGAACGATGATTAGCAAAAGTAAATTTGGCAATTATTGATGGGTTCCTAAATTATGAGCGCTAAATAAGTTTAATTATTAATAAGTATAAACTAAAAATTACGTTATATAAAAAAAGTCCCGTAAGAAATTCATTAAATATAAAAAATTAACAATATTAAATAAAGTAACTGTTAGGTTTTACTAACTTGAAAATTTTATAATAATAATCTTATCGTAGTTTTTATATTATATGCGAATCATGATGAATACTCTAGTGAATACACATATATATGTGTATATATCATCCCAAGGCTTTCTGCTATATCAGTGTCTCTCTCTGTCTACCCTCGTAGTACGCCACGCGTCGTAATACAGTGGTACTGCCACCCTTAATTTGCACTTTGTCAAAATTATTTCTTACATACCTCGGTGAGAAGAGAATAAGAAAGCTGGATTTTTATATATATAATGTATGGCAAGTCTATTAAATTTGTTGGACAAATGTAAATTGTAAATTCACAATAGAACCTTATACAAACTTTCAAATTTATAGTTTATGCTTATTTATAATGGTACTTATTTACCGCTCATAATTTAGGAACCCATCAATAATTGCCAAATTCATTTTCGCTAATCATCAGCGTTCTAGAAACATCTACAAATTTTTTTCTTAAAATTAAACAAGGTAATATTAATAATTCTATGAAAACTCAATGCATAATATTTTTTTATTTTATAATTTTAAAGATGCCAAGCATAGACATCCCAACTATTAAGCTGCAGTCGTCTGATGATGAAATATTTGACACAGACTTACAAACTGTTAAATGCTTTGGATTACTCAAAGTATTGCTTGAGGATTGGGCATTGAGTAAAGATGCTGTTATAACAATACCGAAAGTTCATTCTGATATCCTACGAAGAGTTTTACATTGGGCTGATTATCATAAAAATGATCCTGAACCAAATAAGGATGATGAATATATTGAAAAATCTTCTGATGATATATCACCCTGGGATATAGAATTCCTTGAAGTTGATCAAGATATTCTGTTTGAATTAATATTTGCAGCTAAATATTTAGATATCAAGGGATTAATTGACTTAGGTTGTAAAGCTATTGCTAATTTGATAAAAGGAAAATCTGTGGAGGAGATCAGAAATACGTTTAAGATCCAAAATGATTTCACTGCTGAAGAAGAGGAACAACTGCGCCGGGAAAACCAATGGGCTGGTTGAATAAAAGTCAATATATAAAGAATATTGAGTGTAATGGTTTTTCTTTTTTTTTTTCTAAGTAAAATTACAATTTATTGCAAGCTAATATTTGGAGTTAAATTCTTTTGTTTCTTTATTAATTAAATTTATACTAGATGTTCTTTTTTTTGTTTAAATAAAACGATTCTTACACTTTTTTCGTTTGTTTAACTAAATTTTAGAATATTTACCTTGTATTCAGTAATGTCTCTTTTCAGGAATAGAATTCGAAATGTGTACGATATTTAAATCTTTAACTTCATTGTAAACTCGTTTTTGAGGAGTTTGTTTCTTTCTATTTTTGAAATATATTTTTTAACTTTCACAAGTTAAATGTGTATTTAGTTCTTTGATTTTTATAAATAAGCACTTTTTTTTGGTTAAGTTATATAAGCCCTTATGTGTTCAATTGGATTAAAGTTGACTTTAATTAAACTATAATTAAACTTATTGGCAGTTATACATAAGTTACATGATTTTTAAATTTTTAGATATTTGTATTAATTATAATGTTTCACATATATTGTGTGTTTTATGGTGTTTCAGAATTTCTTCATGTCGTCTTTCTTTCGAACATTCCTTTCTTCATAAAATTGCTAAAAACATTTAATAGCCTAATATGTCCGTTTCTTACTCATTTTGACGATATTATTAATGATAATCAGTATGACGTTTTTTAAGAAATTATTTATTTCGAATTATTTCGACATTCTTAATCTACATTACTCATTTCTTTCTCCCAATCAGTCTTTTGGCTTTGCTCTTTTTAAATTAATATGAATATAACTGTAAAATAAAACTGCATATATTGTTTAAATTATGCAATATATACATGAAAATTAAGTATATCAAATTATTTAATCGAAAAGCAAACAAAATTTCGATATTTCTAATCTTGGACACTCTGGAATTCTCTTATTTTACCTTAAAGTCTTAAATTGAGTGCTTTCTTGCTTCTTAATCTATTCAATGAACGAATGTTTCTAGATAAATTAATTTTTATCTTGAATAATTTTTTGGTGTCAGCAAAATAATATTCCTTTTTGCTTTGAATTCAATAGCAAAAAAATCATTTGTTTATAATTGACACCCACAGATTATCCACAGACAGATTTTTCTAAACCGAAACATAAGTTATTTCAAAAAATCTCGTAGAATTCCTGTCAAGATACACTCTTAGGCTGCCTGCAGAGTGCCGGCTTACAGCCGAGATGACACCGATTCTCATAGCGATAGTCTAATCTTTGGTAGGCTTGCACTCTGAACACTTTGAGCATATTGCTATTGATTTAGGCATAACGACTTTATAGTCTTCGGTATCGCAATCGGCGTCAGCTCGGCTGTAAGCCAGCACTCTGAAGGCAGCCTTAGAAATTTTATAATTATTTTTTGTATTATCCATATTTCATCTGATATATTTAGAAAACACCTCGGATGGATTATCTATCGGGAATAATTTTTAATGAATTAAAAAATGGAATTGATATTAAGGATACATAAAAAACACACATAATTACGAATAATACAATAATAAAACCACAATCAAAAGAAAAACAAACTAAATTTATTTTTTTTGAAATTTTTTATTCAATTTCAAAGACTTGAATTTATGTTAAGATACTCCAAAATAACTAATAAACACAAAAAAAAACCTAATAAAAAAAAATATGCATTTAAAAATAAGGCCATTGACAATTTTTTTCAGAGTTGATTTATTTAATATCCTGAAAAACAAGAAAAAAACAAAAGATACAAGCTAAACATATCCTAAATTTAATTTTTCCTTTAAATATAAGACAAAGCAAGTATTCATATCTGATAAAGGTGGTCCATGATCCCTTTAACAGGGCAACTACTAAATTTAATTTTTTATCTATTCGAAACAATTTTAAAACAAAGACGACAAGGAAATTTAATTAAATTTATTGCCATTTAGCTAAACAAAATGTTTTGACACTTCTTTTAGGTCATGTCTCTTTTGATGATCGCTATTTTTTGTTAAGTTTTCTTTTCTCTTTTTTCTTTTTTTATTTGCTTAAAAACATTTCATAGCATCACATCCAATTTATATACATAAAGACGGGCCTTTAAGATAAGGCCCGCCGATCAAGAATTTATGGTTAAAAATGAGGTCTCTTAAGAGACCCACAAGAGTGGCGCTTGCCTAAAAGATTCTTTCTGCCTTAGATATAAATATATGTTTCTTTAAAGAATATATATATATATATATATATATATATATATATATATATATTAAGTTTATTTTTTTGATCTGGCTATATAGATGATAACATCCCATGATACAAGCAAATTAAAAGGTTTGTTCATTTAACGCGATCGTTAAAGCGCTAGTTTTAAGCGCGATATCATCCCCAATGAATATCTTTGGTATTCTTAAATTAGGTGTGACTCGCTTGTTTTTCATCGACGATTCCTATAGATAAAATGTTAACAACTAAAATTTACATATTCAATTTAGACTAAATACAAATTGGACTTTTATTTGCTCTTCAAGATTAATGGTATTTTAATTTTTTAAAGCAATTCTTTAATCGAACGTGTGGCATAAAAAAAAAATTATATTGATCAAATGGCATTCAAATTTTTTTATAAGATCCTATAAAGTAGTCAAATAATTTTAACTAGACGTGGGATTATAGATAAACTTTTTATTGACTTTCTCTAATCCAGTGCTATTTTAATATATTATCATAGTATTTTTGATGAGGTTCAAATTATAATTCTTGAATTTAAGTTGACGGTTTTAATATAACAGAAGGTATGTTCTCTTTCTATTTTTGAAAACTGCTAAAAAAACTTTATTCAAATCAACTAATATGAAAAATTAATTATTTCAAAAATTGGTAGCTGAGTAAGCGATACTTAACATAAATGTCGTTTTATGAATTTTGCACAAATTAAATTTATTCGGTTGGAAAAATATACCCAGTCGTACATTATGGAACATAATGCCAAGTCATACTAATGGGATGAAATTTCCCTGACGTCCAAGCAAAGCAGCGTAATATATTATTCCCAAAAATAAACATTTCATCATTTCAATTTCCTTCCAGATGATGACCAAGATTTTGTATCATACATCTTTATTTTTTTAAGTAAAGTTTATATGACAAATATATGTATAAATCTTGCCCTTGCCCTAGCTTCGATGAAGGAATCAAATCAACCACTCATTTATTTGAAACAACATCATAACACTTCATTACTTGTATGACCATTTTTACAATTACTCCTATAAGATCAATGAAAATCTTCACTCAAGTACACCATACCAAATGCCATGACAATCAATTTGCTTGACTTGAGATAAAATTAGAAAAATGACAAATTGGTGGGAGGGAACCGGTTAAGAAGAAGGAAAATTGAGTTATGAAGTGCTGAACGAGGGAAAATAAAAATTAAACATTTGAGATATCTAAGGGCGGAGATTCAAGAGACAAGAAACTGAAGTATTTATATTTATATTTAGGTAGGAAAGTTGTGTGACTGGATTGAAACTATTTGAACATTTTATTGCTGTTTTTTAAGGAAACTAAAAATGTCTTGAAAGTTTTCGGTTAAAGTATCAAATTAGGCGTTACTTTAACAATACTTTACACATTAGCAGAATATCAAAGTATTTTACGTTCTTAACCCCAATAACTCCTTTAAATGGCTATTTTGTGTAGGAAAGCATATAGGTTAAAATTCAAATTTTACTTTTGTTCCTTGTAATTTGTGCATTAGTAAAAGGAAAAGGCAAATAAAACTAAATGTAAAATTGGCTTTTTCGAGAAAATTTTTAATATATGATTTGAATTAAGAGGAAATGGTTTTAGCGAAGATCAGTTTTGTTAGCATTACTTAAGCCTTTTTTAAATTTTATCAAGCTCACAAGCAACGAATTATAAAAAAACGAAGAAAGGACATAATTATAGTGCATTCAGGGTTTTGCCGCTAATTTTTATAAAAAACAAAATGAAATGTAATACAAGTCAAAATTACTAAAAAAATCCTATGCTTCTAAAAAATACTTCGTTAAGAAATTAAATAAATTTTCAGCCATGAAAGTTCCATGAAGTATACTAAATCGCACTGTTAATTCGCGTCTAAAAAATCTCTTTAAAAAAAAAGCTTAAGTTATTCCTATATTTTTACCAAATTGTTTCAATTACGTATAATATTTTTGTTTTTTTTACAATACTAAATTTTTATTAAAAAAACTTGAAATATATAAAATATTTTGCTAGACATACAAAGCTTTAAAACTGAATGTCGTTAGTTTATTATATTTAAAGGAAAGAGAGAATTTTAAATTCCACCCAGCCAATTTGTAACCTACTTGAAACAAAATGTCCTTTTCCCTTCAGTTAGGGTCGTTTAGTTATCACCAATAGAATGAATACGCCATTTATTGTTAGTAATACCTCTACACCAAGCCATTTGATGAGATATTCCTGGTTATACCAAAGTTAAGGTAATATAGCGAGAAGTACTTTTATGTTTATATTAGCTGTTTGATAAAAATCTTATCCTTTTACAAAAAGTTTAATTAGAGCTAAAAAGATAAAGCTTTGTGTATAAAAATTGATTTTAGAAGTATTTTAATTTTTTATTGAATTTGAAAAATATGTGTAATATGGCTATAAAAGTCAAAGGTTTTAAATATGAGAGCATGCATTCGGACATTGTAAATTATATTCTACAATGGAATTTTTAATATACTCACAGAATTCTTATGCAATTAACATTAAAATAACAACTTTCAATTCATCGGACAAGACTTTTCTATTGATGCGTATCACTTAAAAGAAATTTTTTTATAATTTCATACATTCAATAGTTGTCACTACCATTCTGAAAACATGTTTAAACATAACGACAAACGATTATATTCCAGACTTGTAATAAATTGAAAATATGCAAATCAAATTTCAAGTTTTATTTACATTCAAATTTAATTTGCTTAGATTGAAATAATCTAAAAGAATATTAACACTTTGTTTCTTTTTTTCTATTTTGTGCCTTTTGCAAATCAAGAAGCGAAAAGTATCTTTGAAAATGAAATCTAGAAATATTTAATAAAGGAAAGTACTTAATACTCAAGCAACTACAAACATTACTGGAACATGATTGGCTAAAAGTAAAAGATATCAAAAAAAAAAAACAACATATCTCTTTCGAAAATAAATCAAAAAAATATTTCTTTGATGCTCAAAAGGAATCTTATTACCCTATGTAAATATATTCCTTATACGTGAAGAACTGTTGGACAAATATTTTATACTCCAAAAGAATTTCGTCTTCAGTAAAATTACATTACAAATTTTTATTAAATTATAAAAAAAGTAAATATTGTTTTCTACATCCTACATCAGAATATGAAAGTATAACATTATTAATAATGTGTATAGTAACTAGATAACAACTTCGGTAATGACCTAACTGAACAACGGTTCACTAATGGCTGTAAGATATGAACAAAAGTTATAAGCCATTTCTAAACTATTAGAAAAACGCTGATAGATAACTTTTTTCTCTAATGTATTACTATTAAAATTAATTTAAGTAAGCTTCAAAAGCTCGAAAGGTTTTGATCTCATTTTCCCTTCTTAGTACTATCAACTTCAAGGAGCCTGAACGCTTTACTTTTAACAAGTTTTTATAATATCTCGTGATATGAACTGACAAGTCCCAATTTTATATTCATCACCACCTCAATCCCAATATCACATTGATATGAGCATTATGGCGAGTATACGAAGACGTGTTAACAATACCCTTTAATACCTTATTCTAAAAACGTCAAAAGAACTAAAATATTACAAACATAAACTATTTTCTCAAAAAAACCTCAGGAAATATTTCAACAAAAAAGTTGTTAGTAAATCTTTACTGTAAACCTTAACGTAGCAGTATCCAAGACTCCAATACTTTTGGGCAGTTTCATATAGTGGCTAGAATTTTCATGAAAAAGCTCCAATAAAACTTGATCCTAAAAGACGATCACAAAACAAAAAACTAATTCCAATTATTTTCAAAGTTCGGATGAAATTGTTTATCCTACAAAATAATTTATTGGTAAAAAGCACAAGAATACAAATTTATTTCTTGTATTAGGGGTAAGAAATTTTATTTTAATATGTAAAACACCCATATATAAGATTTTAGACTCTTATATTGATTAAAATTCACTGAGAAAAATGTTGTCTACATGTGAAAGAAATAAAAGCCAAAATCAGTATATGCCCTTCGTCAAAAAATACTAATTCTTTCCATTTTTTCAGCAGAAACTTTAAAATTTAATTGATGTTAGAATGCTCGTAGACAATAAGCATTATAGAATTGTAGCTCTCGTTAGGATTCCTGAAATTATTATTCCCCATTTGCTTGAGTTGAATAGGCCTACATACACGGAATGTAAATTGATTGCGAAAAACCAGTCGAAAAAATAAATAGAAATTTTGTTCAATGTTAAAAATGCCACTAGGAGTTTACTTTGTTATATTTTAAATCAAATATTAGTATTTAAATTTCTGTAATCAAAGAAATCATTTTAAAAAGTATTATAAAAACTTATTCCAATTAAAAATTTAAAAACGCCATTAAACCTATGAAATCTTTAGATGCTTTTCAGAACTCCAGAATATTGAGTGTATTATAATCTTAAAAATTTTACTGATAATAAAGCTCAAGATTCATTCCATCATGGATTTCATCTGAAAATATAAAATGAAATTTTTCTCAATATCGCTCAACTTATAGTTTTAAATTTTATTACATAAAAAATATTAAAATAAAATATTATATTAAGATTTTAAAAAAAAGAAACGTTTATCTAATTTGTTGTAATATAAGAACAAGTGTGATTTTATATCTTTCACATTTTTTTATACCTAACCAATTATTACGAATGTATCTCATTTCATTAATTTTAATTAACTGAAATATTATTAAACCTGACGGTTAATTTGAAAAATTAGGAACTCCAAATCTAAGACCAATTCTAATAAACGTAAGCCAATTTTTCACTAAATAAGACAATATTTATTAAGAATATTGACTTGAACACAACATAATTGTAAACAATATCTTTTTAAGTAAAAATCATATTTATTACAAAGATCTTTAATTTTTAAAATTTAAATTTGCAAAAAATTTTCCAAAAAATATGGAGTTTTGCATCCTAAGTTTTATTTGAAAAACAGAGAAATTAAAATATATAAAACCATTAATTAAAAAATTTGAGTTTTAATCTGACATCAAATTCTAGTTTAACTTAAGCCATTCTAGTTTACCAGTTGATAGGTAAGTCTGACAACTTGAAATTTGGTTCTCAATCAATCGAGAATGACGCCAAATAACTCCAAATCAACTCAGATATTAGACATGAGGAAGAAGGAATTAATTTAAAAATAGTTAACAGAGACAAGGATGAACATTTCCAACCAATTCCACGGCTCGAGAAAACCCTCTAACCTTGAAAGGAAACTAAATAGAAAACAAAAAAGCGTTGTAGAGTACGTAACCGGCAAACTTCACAAAAAACCTACTAAAGAAGGCTTAGGAAATGTATAAATATTTGACAAGGAAATGAAAAAATATGATAAAAAATTCAATAATCGTTTTACTTTACTTATAATCAAATGCAACATTTGATATAAAATTTCATAGCATTTAGGTTATATCGCAAAGAAAAATTATATATAATAAAACTTTTGACTCGATTGTTAATACGACTTTTAAAAAACCGTCGTTAACGCAAGAGAACTTTTAATTTTAATAAATATAATGATTATTAAAGTTATATATATAATGATAGTTAAAGTTATTATAATTAAAGTTATTTTACAACTATGCGAAAAACAATTTTAGATTGTTGTACTCACAATCACAAAGCCGAATGGGATCTTTATATATGGTATACCATTTTTTTAAAACAATTTTATCATATTTTGTTCCCGTTTGTGCAGCTATAAGTTTTTTTAAATCTCCAATTGTATCTTCGGGATTGCATTTAACGCGAACCTAAAATCAAAAATAGTTTTTGTACTCTTCAATATATGAATAACTATATAAATTTTAAAATTATTAATTTTACCTTTTTGCCAAGACGATCATTACATGTTATTTCAATCATTTCTAAAATTATTTTTTAGTTTATTTTAAATAATAAAACATCAATTTTTTGGTATTAAGATTATTTGTTGAATTTGGTCAAAACAAGCAAATGTCAAGGTAATGCAGTGTTCGACAGTGAAGTTCAAACTTTCAAAGCCTAGTGGAATATATTTATGAAAAAAATATATTTTTCATTTAATAGAAATAATAACAGATTTCAATATTCCAATCATTAATCAAAAATAAACTTTTTTCACATTTAACGTCTTTATTTCTGTGTTTTCGACAGATTTTTTAAATATATAGTGACAATTAAATACATTACTACATGTTCCACAATCCACTTCCACATCATTTTTGACATATATTTAACAAATCTCAGAAGTGAAAGTACAATCTCGCGGCTCGTTGACGTTTTTGATTTTCTTGTTAAAATTTTTGTTGTCCGTAGATATTAGTGTAATTTTTTCTAGCAAAAAAACAGTGTTCAATATTTTAATACAATCATGAGTATTCCACCTGAATATATATCAAAAACAGAGGACATTGCCGATCAGGTGAATAAAGTATTTATTTCTTTTTTACCTAAACAAACTGTAAACATGAGATGGGGCTAGAGTATTTTGTCAACGTCATCCAACCAACAAATTATTTCAAATAATTCACTTATGATATTTTTATATTATTAAACATATAATACCAACAATTTGTAAAGTTATTTCAGTTTTATTCCTCGATGATATTGAAATTTTTGTACCAACTTTAAATACGTTAAAGATATAATCACTAAAAAAAGAAGAAGTATTTGGAAAATTCCAAAAAAAAATGTATGCATTTATTTTAACAAAGTTCTGTTTTTAAACAGGAATCTGCTTTGATTTACTAGAAATTCCTTAAAGGCGGGTGAAAGTATTTTTTTGAAGAAAAAAATTTTGATGTACGCATGTACGCAATCAACAAGTATAATTATAAAAAACAAAAAAAGATTTTTATCAAAATCAGCCCAAAAAAATAAGGTTTTTATTTTTTTTTTCTAATTTTCGCAAAAACAGTCGAGCTTTTAAAACGCTGGTAAAAAAGTAAAACTTAAAATAGACAAATTGGAGCTCACTTTATTAACATATTTCATATATTTAGGGTAATAATTCATAAATTATCATTAAAAAAATGCAATAAAAAACTCATAATTTTAAACGTTATCAAGTTATTTCTATTATATATATAATCCTTATAGCCAATCTTCTTGTGTTAAAAATTTTAATATGATATTTGGCATGTTTACTGTATAATTTTTTGCAGTTAAATTTTCCAAAACTAGTTTGTCGAATTTTATTAAATTCGTAGAGAAAGTGAGAATGGTTGGTTCGTCGATGAAACAAAAAAAAACTTTTTAATAATAACTGATAACTTTTTGACTGAAATTTCAATAAACTTTGCTGTATGTTTTCTATCAATATCTTCGTATTGCATAATTTACCTCCAAAAAGTTTCTATAATGTCTCACATGTTTTACGAATTTATTGACTCACGTTTATTGAAACTCATTTTTTTCAACTAAATATATACCCACATTTTCTGTAGGAAATAATGATGTGGCAGAAATCCATGTGCGCCTGAGAAAAAATTTATAATGGTTTTTCTTGCATTTGTATTTTTAAATGATTACGGTTTATGAACTAGACTTTTTTTAATTTTACATTGAAATAGACATTAATCATATTTTGTATCGAGAAAGATTTGAGAATACATAAATTGACCCCTTAATGGCAGTTTTGAGGAATTTAAAAAATAATAACATGGCTGTTATTTTCTATACAAACCCAGGTTTCATCACTAATAATATGTGGCAAAAAAATATTTTTAAGGTTTTTCTTGTAATACATATGTATACTTTGCCATTATCTCTGACATTTAGGACAGATTTACGTAGTTATTAGTATATTAAATGAATTTACCTCCAACAAGTAAAAATTCATTTTATTGAAAGTAGGAATCAATGATTCCAAAGCAAGCGAAGCTCAGCACTTTTTATACGCAATGTTAGTAAAAAAAAATAATTAAGGCAAAGTACTTAACGAATTTTTAAGGTTTTTTTACAAACTAAACACATAAATACATAAATACTTACATCGAAAAATATGCAAAAAGCAAGATAAACAAACTAGATTACAAAAAGCCCTAACATTGAGAACTCCAATTTATTTCTTTGACCTGTGTAGCCCTGAGTTTATATCTTTAACATTCAAAATAATTCTTGAAGTTAGATAAACCGACAGCCATATACTTGAATATTTTAAATTTTTTTAAGAAGTACAATTTTTAACTTAATTTTAACGCAAAAAATTTATATTTCTTAAAATCAAAAAATTTTAATTTTTAAAATTTCGTCAATTAACAAATATTTGTTTTTTTTAATTGTTAGGTTATTCGTAAAGGAAAACATATACTACCAACATTAGCTCGACTTTGTTTAATAGCAACATTCCTTGAAGATGGATTACGAATGTGGTTCCAATGGAATGAACAACGTGATTTTATGAATTTAAGATGGAGTTGTGGGTTGTTTCTTGCAACTATATTTGTTATAATAAATTTATTAGGACAACTTGGAGGTTGTGTTATGGTTTTAGGAAGATTTAAAGTAGATTATGCTGTTGGTGGATTGTTTTTCATTGTTGTACTACAGGTTTTTATTTTCATAATTAATAATAATTCATTAAATATATTTGATAAATCTTCTTTTTTTTTCATCGTAGACTTTTGCCTACTCAATTATATGGGATTTACAATTTTTATTACGTAATTTAGCATTAATAGGAGCATTATTACTAGTTTTAGCTGAAGCAAGATCAGAAGGTAAAAGTGTTTTTGCTGGTGTACCAACACTAGGAGAAAATAAACCTAAAAATTTTATGCAGCTCGCTGGACGTAGTTTAATTGCGTTTATGTTTTTAACACTTATCCGTTTTGAATTAAGTTTCTTTCATGTAATATTAAATAATTTTGTTATTATGATTTGATAAAAATATATTTTTTTTTTTCTTCAGATCTTACAAGACATATTTGGAACAGTTTTAATGGTTTTAGTTACAATTGGATACAAAACAAAATTATCAGCTTTAATTTTAGTAGTTCTGTTAACAATAATAAATTTTTACGATAACGCGTGGTGGACGGTAGAATCACATCAGCCACTAAGAGATTTTCTTAAATATGATTTCTTTCAGGTAAGTTTTTACAATCAATTATTTACCACTTTATAAAAACGACTATAGAGGAAAACCAGAAATGGTAATTTCCAATACATAAAATTCAAGATACTCATTGGTTCTTTTAAAAAGAAAACTTACGTATCGATATTTTTTAAATAGTATTTTACAATACATCTTTCTATACGATTTGGATTTATTCTTAATTTTTTCTTTTAATACTACATCTTTTTTACACGAATTTTTAAGGAACGTATTTATCATGCAAAAACATAATTAGGTGTATTTGCATGTGTAAAAACAAATAATACCATGACTGTTGGAATTATGTAGTAGCTAACCTCATAATAATTGTTTTTCAACAAAAATCTTGAATAATCTTCAACATAATTATTCTCGAAAATTGTTTTAATATATTAATGACTTCCTTTTTAAGTATCATGCAAATGTTAGTTTTTTTTACTTCTTTGACAAAGTGAAATGAGAGTTAAAGGCCATACAGATGTATCCTTGCACAAATTACAAAAATTGTTCATAGAAAAACTCGTTTTGGGTTTTTGTATTTTTTCTTTAAAAACCGGGAGAGAAAATTTCACATAGAGATAAAAGCATGTCTCTCATGAATAATACATCTTACAGGAGTTTCTTGAATATATGTAAAAAATTTTCTTATATACCCAAGATGTATTTTACCCGTATAATTTTTCTTGCACTATTTTTGACTGGCTATTCTAAAAGAGCGTTCGCAAAAACAACAAACTGTCTGTATGGTCTCCAAAATTCATTCATCTTTTTATGCCTCTAATAAACATTAAAACATTTTGTTTTTAGATTGATTATCAATAAACGTGAAATTCATCTTAAGGGAACTATTCACTACGTTTTTAATTTGTTATTGTTATGCATGTTATTTTCTATGGAAAGACTGGTTTAAGTTGTTGGTGAGCAATTTATCCAAACTTTTCGTTGATTTGCACTTAAAAGACTATCGACTTCTTTTATTAGTCACTCACTAATCATATATGCCGAAAAATTCGAATAATTTTTCAAAGATAACCAGTTAATTTTTTAACAACTTTAACACACACACACACACACACACACACAATTTGAAATTAATCCGCATAATAATGAAAACTGTATTAATATTATGTGTTACATATACAGGAGTTGAATTTTAGAGGATGAATAAGCAAATCGTGTTATCAAATGTTAAATGATGTGAATAGTTCCGTTTATCAAAATTTTTAACAAAATGAAGAAAAAAATTCCCAAACATTCACTTAAGTATTTATCAAGATATAATTTTACTGCTTTTAAAAATCAGTGCTTAATTAAAACACAAAATTCTTTTTCCTTCATCTTAAAAACAATAAAAAGTTGTTTATTTGAAATGCTTTTGAGAAAATAATTAATGGGTAAATTTTCAGTACTGCCAATTTACACAAGATGACCTAGTATTGTTGTAAGGATATTTTAATTATAATATATACAACTTTCAATGTTAAGCCAAGCAAAATAAGAACCGTTTTTTAACCTCAAATTCAGATTTAAATTTATCCAAAACATTTTGTAAAATACATTTATCACACGTGTTTTATTAATTGCCGCTACTTCTTAAATATATTACCATAAAAATTGATTTTTTTTGCATATTGGTAGTGTACTATTTCTTTAGATACTTAATAACAAATTGACTGTTACTTTGAGATCCGTTTTTTTCCAAAAAAGTGGTTTACACAATACAATTTCTTAATATGTGTAAATATTATTATGGAATTAAGAAAGGTTCATGGCACAAAATTAAATTGTGTAAAACATCCTTAATAAATCCTATGCAAAAAAATTTTATTATATCTAAAAATAATATGTAATCTTTGATATATAAATTAAAATAAAATTTTAATTATTTTTCAGACACTTTCCGTCATTGGAGGGCTTTTAATGATAGTCCTGCTTGGCCCAGGTGGTGTTTCAATGGATGAACACAAAAAGAAATGGTAGACGTTATAACTAGATTATTTTTTTTAACAAATTGACTTGAAAGTTATCCAGCAGGGATTGTGAGAATAAATAAAAAAATTTTGTTTTTTTATTTCTTTGACTTAATATTTTTTTAAAGAAAAACTTAATTGTTAAAATGTATGTGTATATATATAATTTATCTATAAAATATGTGTATACTTTTGTAAAGTTTTTAAACAACCTGTTATTTAAGATAAAATTTCGTTAACAAATTATTTCTGTAAGGATAATTCTTAAATAAATTGTAGGTCTATTTTTGAACAATAGTTTAACGTCTGTCCAAATAGTTAAATGTAAAATCTTGTTTTTATTTTTCTTTTTACCGTAGTCTAATAGTTATTCAAAAGGTTAATTATTTACATCAAAATAAACATTTTTTTTTTAAATTGAGTTTTCCTTATTTATCATTGGTTTACTTAAGTCATTTGCACCCAAGCGCGATGTAATATTGTGTACCAATCATTTTTAACAGTTAATTTCAATAAACTGCATAGAAAATTATGATCAATTAAATATTATTTAACGAGTCAAACGTGTATCAAATAATAGAACGCTATTAATTTACCTTTTTTTCTAAAAAAAATCGATAAATTAATTTTTGAAGATTGTCGTCACATAAACTTTTTTAAAAATATAAATCTTCTTTTAAGTCCTAGGTAAAATTTTAAGCTATGGAAATATTTTAAGATAAAGCCAGCAAAAAATCCTGATGCTCATTGCAGACTACTAGCTGCCGAATTGTGCTCAATATTAAATTCTTGGAAATTCCCAGATTCAATATTTTGTCTAAGGTCTTACTGTAACAGTTAAATTAGCCCAGTTCAAACGTATAAACGACTGTTCACGAATCCTTAGGGTGTATAAATGAGAAAGCCCAATCCACAAATTTAGAAACTTGTAAATTTATACAATTAGGACCTTAGAATATTTTTAACCAAAATTTCTAATCATTTTCTATTAAGGAATATGATATTACTCCACAATAAATTAAATTTTCATTTAGCAAATTAAAATCTCAAAAAGATTACTGAAAGTAGTTTTACATTGAAATTGGGTTTTTTTCATGTTTATAACTTCTAATAATATCAAGAAATTTGCTCATAAATTTCAATAGTTTTCTTTTGCTTTCGTAAAATTTTTATTTTGATTGTTACAATAAACTAGTTACTTTCTTCCTTAGAATTTTCTATTTGTACCTTTAGAAGATCTTCTATTAAATCATAGCATAAATTATCACAATCTGGTGAATAATATTTATCCAAAAGTTCAGAATTATTCTGCCAAAATTTTTCTTTAATCATATCTTCAAAAAAAGGTACAATAAATTGTTTTCTACTTTGGTTATTTCTGAATTGAATATTTTTTCTTAAAAGTGTTGTACCCTTTCGAAACATTACCGGTAAATCATTATAATTAATACCATATTTACTAAATAGTAATTCATTTTTATCCGAAGAAAAAGTACCACGTAAAGTTGATTCAGCTTCTTGATTTGTCATACCATCCTTAAGTACTAAATTCCAAAATGCTGTGTTATATAAATTATTAATATGAACATCTGCTTGTCTCCAACTTAAATAATCTTTAAGATTTTGATCTGAAGGATATAAAGTTATCCTTCCATCAAAAACTGGTGGATATTTAAGATTCATCTTAGGAAACCATTTTTTCCAATGGAATACATAAGCTGATGTAAATAGACTTGTAGTATATGTTAAAATTTTTGATGCACGCCTATTATATACACTTGTTTCTTTACGAAATATAAACGAATATTCATCGCTTTGTCCATAACTCAATATAATGTCTCTAAATTCTTGCATAACAATTATAGCTGCATGTGTCATTAGTTTGAGTGCTGTTAAATCAATTTTCTTTATTTATATCATTCTAGTTTTAAAATACAATACAAACCATTTTCATCATTTGGTTTATCAAATTCATGAATAGTTGAGAATTTGTGAAATGATTTTCCATCCACACGTACTACTATCCAGCAATTCTGTAATACTTTATCTTCCACTTCATATGATTTAACATATTCATAGCGACTATTTGCCATTGTAAACAATGAAAATTTCTTTTTAATATTTAATTTGTTTAGATAATTTGGAATATAAAAAAACTTAAACATAACCAAACTTTTTTTGACACTATGTTAATATAGCGATGAGTTGCTTTAAAGGGAGTTTCACACACAAGAAAGTATCGATATTTTTTACAGTATATCGAGCAAAAATATCGTTTTTCTATTGATGTATCCCATGATCTAAATATATACCGAGTTACTTTGAAAATATTCAGATACCTTATTGAAATTCACTTGGAGGTTATTATTGGTTCTTGAAGTCGTAAGTAATTTTACAATAAAAATTTGCAATCCCTAAAAAATCAAGGCTGTAGAAAAACTTGGTGAACGATATAAACGAATGTTTCTAAATATGTATAAGAAGCCGCGAGACCAGCAGCATCAAAAAAATCGTCGAAACATTCCTCATATTTCACTTCTCTAATCTAAGTATCGATATTTTAAATTTAATGGATCAAAATCGACAGAAACTTTAGATCGGTATGGATCTAAAATGCTCAGTTTTTCAGGAGTAAAATTAAATAATATACAGATGATTTAGCCCTTTTAAAACGGAATAATCTAGGATTACGGAATCAAGACGTTAAGATTCCCTTAAAACAGTCTTTTTGTAATACATTGAAAAAAAACTTAAAATTTGTATTAATTGCATGAAACAAAAAATCAGAAATGCAAATTGAAAAATATAATTATAAAAGCTATAATAACAACAAAAATTTAATAAACCATCCAAAAACAAAGATATTATCAAATCGTTTGTAAAAAAACATTTAAATATCCCTTCAATATCAAAGAGGATTTTAATTTAAAGTAAAACAAGAAAAACAGAAATATGCTAACTTAAGCTCCCTGAAATTATATTTAAAATTTATTTTGTGTTTATAGTCAATACAAATTTGAAATGTTTAGTTACAACTAAGCACAATAATTAGTGTGTTTGTACGAAAAATATTAAAAACTATTACTATTGCAAAAAAAAAAAAGAAAAAAACATTTCCCAAAATTATCATATATCACATTTGTTTTTTTAAAATTAAAATTTATTATTTCATTAAAACTGATTAAAAATCCATAATAAAATTTGAAAATTAGAAAAATCCTGGATTTCAAAATATTTTGTTCAATTACATAAGGCAAAATTTAAATTTTATAAAATAGATAATGCAATTTTTCCATTTATTGAAAGCGTATTCACATATATTTGATAAATTTTAAGAAACAGTAAAAATTTTTTCATGAAAATTGTCTAATTTATTTTTTCACAATTCACAGCCCAGCTGTTGTTATTGTATATTTTTTTAGCGTGGGAAAAATTTATAGATGTAGCCATTATTTCTTCTTTTTTTTTTGTTTTTTAAATAAATTCCATTATTTATATGAGTTAAAATATTTATGAATTATTTTTTTAAATTATTAGATGATTTATTTGTAATTGCTATAAAAAAATAATTATAAATAATAATTTAGTAAAAGTTGTAAATTTGTTTTTGTGAAACAACTTATTATATCTAACACTTAAATTAAAAATTATAAATTAAAATATTTCTCTTTCTATATAAAAGCAGATTACTTATTTAGTATTTTACATCATTCCTTATATGCTTAAAGCTCAACAGGATATATGTATATATCTTTCTGAGAAAATAATAAATAAAACAAATAATTAAAGGAGTGTGATTTTTTTAAAAAAAAGTACTTCTTTAAAAAAACAAAACTATTAACTGAATTTCTATAATTGAAATTCTCTCTTTTAGCAAACAATAAATTTATTTTAATATCCAACAAGATATATTGCTTTTCATTGAATTCTTTCCAAAGTCTAAAATCATGCATAGAATAATTTATGTTTGCGTAAAGAATTTATTTGGACTGTAAAAACAAAATTTCAGTTATACCAAAAGCAAAAAATAAAAAATATATAAAATTTTTTTTTTTAAAATAAAAAAAAAAATGGAGACAATTTAAAAAAAAAACTATTATTATATAAATATAAATTACTAGTTCCATTCTTTTTATACTCATTTTAGATTTTCTTAATAATGAAGAAAAAGAAAAGATAAAAACATTCTAACAATCACTTTGTGTAAAATCCATTTCTTTTTTGACTTCCCTTGCTGCTAGCCTATTTAATTCTGCTAATGCATCGGGTCTATTCGATATTGATCCAGAATTTGGGCTAATCATAATATCAGTTCCATTTGATGTACGCGATGAAGTATTTAACAAACTTGGCGATGATCCAGGTGATGCTGATTTTTTATGCAGTAATGAATTGAAAAAAGTTGCTAGAACACCTTCTCCAGATGGTGTAGATGGATTTAATTTAACATCAGACTATATTAAAAATAATATAATTTATTTTGGATAAGTAATAATAATAATATATTTGGTTAAAAAATTAAACTAAAAACAAAAGAGAATTCATTACATTGCAATAAAAATAGCACAATTAATTTTTACCTTTTTCGGCGAATTTTGGCCAGCTACTCCTGGTGATCTTGAAATTAATTTTCCTGTACTTTGTGATTTTAAAGGTGATTCACCTTTTGGTTGACCTTGTTGTAAGATTTGTTGTTGTTTTGATAGAAATGTTTGTTCATCCTCTGTAATTATCTCAATTTCACGATTTGAGGCAGTCTATTACAAAACAAAATTAAAATTTTTTTTTTGTATTTTTTCTAAATAAAATTTAGAAATTACTTTTCTTGATGGAGGAGGAGTTATAATATCAGTAAAATAATCCTCAGCTTTACATGAATGCATATTTTCGTATAATATACTAATTTTCTTAAGATTATCCCAACCTGCGGGTCTAAATATATTTTTTAAATATATTTTATTATTATTCTGCAAATAAATAATATAGCTTACATTAATACGGCATCTTTTTCAACGACTAGTGCCGGTGTCCGGAATGGCATATCATAAATTCGATGTGTTAAATATTTATAAAGCAGATCACAGTTTTTATCTTCTTTTACACTTGTATAAAATAATCCTGCGCCGTGTTGCAAACAAAATTGACGTATCCATTGTTGCATAAAATCAAAATGTTCGTCTCTGTAATCGTATTCTTTTTCCAATGTCGTCATATAATCAGTCTGAAAATTAAAAAATGGGCTATATAAATCATTTTTTATTTTATTGATGGATCTCTTACATCAAAAACCTTTAGAAAAGCAAAGGAAATACAAAAGAATCAAAATTAAATAGCAGGATAGCATGAGAAAACTATAGCGTTAAAGTATTCACAACAATTTTAAGTCTAAGACTAACAATGAGTAAAGATTCAAGTATATTTGGAAAAAAGTAGAAACACATTAGAAACAAAGAAATAATTGTTGAGTTAAATGACACAATATTTGTTTTTATTGACTACTCCAATTTTATTTTTCGTAAAATTAACCATATTTAACTTGACTGAAATAGAAAAGAACGACTTTACTTTAAGCCGCTCTTGTATTAAAATAAGCGACCCCACACACTTTTCCACATAATATCTAATTATTATAAAATTAAAACAAAAAAAAAACTAATTATTTTAGGCTATATACCTTTGTGACAACAACTACAATATCCAATCCTAAATTGGTTGTTAATGCACCCTCCGGCAAAGGTAATATATCATCATCATCGATAGAATTCATTCTAATTCCAGTTCTTTTAAGTGGTGAACCAGGTAAAAACTCATCAACATCACAGTATGTTTGCCATGTTTTAACTAATTTTTGTCTTGCTTCTTGTCTTTCATCCTTTTCTAATTTTAAGCTATCAATATGATCTGCTAAAATTTTTATCCAATGTTGCAACTGTTCCATCCAACTCCATGGTGTTGACATTGAAACTGTTAGTATAACTAAAGTATGAGCGTAATTTGATTCGTTTAGGGCAAATTTTAATAGATTTATGTGTTTTGGATCACCATCAAGAACCCAAACTCCTAATCGTGTTACATCTTAAATAAATAATTTATTAATGTTAATAAGTTAATGGTAAAACACAACAAACAAAAAATACCATCTCTATAATCATCTTTAACATCGATATAAGCATATTCTAAGCCAGAGCCTTTTTTAGGATTTTCTACACCCTGAAGCTTGGCAATAAGTGTTGTTTTACCAGTTGTGTTATCTCCTAATACTAAAACTGATTTATTTGAAGGTAATTTAGTGTTACCTTTTTTTTGAACTTCGCTTAATATAGATGACCTGGAAATAAATAAACATTTCTGATTTTCTTTGAAATGAAAAAAAAAATATTTAGTTTATTAAATTTTAGCAAACACACAAACTTAATATACATTTTTAAAAGTTTCTTCAAAAAATTTGACGTTTAAAAATCGACGAAAAATATTACAAGTAAAAATGTGTAAAGGACATTGGAAAAAAACCTTAATAAAATATATTTCAAAGGAAAAATAAACCCAAATAAAATTCTCTTTTATTCATTACTAGTAAGTAAAGGAGATGTGAAAATTGTGCAATGGGGTTTTTTTATTCTGTTATATTCCGCTCCTACAGTTGATGATGTGATATCTATCTCAAGAGTTTCTCGCATAATGAGCAGCACACACATTCGACTCGGCGCTTGTGATGTACTTTTACTCTGCAAATTTTGTGATGAAAGGCGTGGACAGCCTGGTATGTTTGCAAAAATTGCAGATCCTTGTTTACTCGAGTCTACCTTTTGTCGATTATTGCATCTGAGTAAGCAATAAAAGTCGATCAAAATATCTTCTTGTTTTGTTTCCTGTTTTTAAATGACAAGAGCCCAATTTGAGTTCATTGGTAAGAACATTTTGAACCTAAGATGCTTTCTAGCTCATATGCTAATCGAAAGAGTGCATATTCTGATAAACCTAAGGGAGCCTTAAGAAACATTCCTTTACGTTTTCTATTGTTGTTAAATTTAGAAGGTTTAGTTTTCCCCATATCAGGTCATTCCCATATGCTAGAGTTTACTTTAGCTTTAAAGAGAAGAAAAGCCGTATTGACAGAAAATGCAGAAAAATTCATGATCAAGTAAATAGCTCTGATCAATGCTGAAGTTCTATTTAGAGTTCCTACAGCTTTGAAATTTTTTATGTATGCTTGGCTTTCTGAATATTTTCACAAAAAAAATGGCTTTATTGCATACGCCAAGGACGTTATGCTTTGATATTCAAATATTTCCAATATTGTTTAATTTTATTTTCTCTTTATTAGGAAACTATAAATGATATAATCATATTTTCCATTTTTTTTACTTTATTTTTATTTTTATTCCACAGTCTTTTCATAGATAAAATTTTTTTATTTGTCTTATTATGAAGCCACTTATTTAGATTTCAAATGGATTATAGATTATATTCCATACAGAAGTGTTTTGGGTCCAGTTATGTAATTAACTTTAATTTATGATATCCTGATAACTTTAAGTACTAAAATATTAGCTATTAGAGAAAATAATGCTATATTGGCTAAGGAAGAATCTGTACAAAATTCAACTACGAAATCGAGGACAGATAATGTTGTCTTCATTAAACTAATTGAATACAAGTCGGACCTTATAGATTTTATTAATTTAATCACTGGACCACACCCAACCTCTATTAAAGGCACGTTGTTACTATTTATTAATACAGCTAAATAAACTGCCTTCTGAGGTTAAACTGAGATGGAAGAAGGATATGAACAAAAGAGAGATTAGCTAAATTTAAATATTGGTTATACAATCGTACTTCTGAGCTTTCTGTTTGTATTTAGCTTTTATTATATTGAGTTTTTCGTTTTCCAATTTAACTGTTTGTACACATCTTAGAAAATAAAAAAGCAATTTATGGTTTTTACTGCATTGTGTAGAAATTTTAGTAACGATGATATAGTGCCATTATAGACACTAGCCAGAGAAAAGATTAAAAAGAAGTATTAAAGTATATTTCTCTACCTCCTATATATTATGTCCTTAAGCTCCAACATTATATGCAAAAATAGATAACAGAAAACTTAATTGAACAATTATTTTATCTAATGTGTAGAGCAAATTGTTCAGGAATATACATTTCAGCAGACACAAAGTACGACTAAAAGTACAACTCCACAAGCTAAATATCTATTTAAAAAGGATTTATTCAACTTTATACCATCTACACTATAGAAGATAAATTCACTTCGATGATGTGCCTTTGGTCTAATACTGGAACCCGTAAGGATTCACCTTACTGGTGATCCTTGTGATTAACTGGTTATTCGGGACCTATGATAATTGAATTACAAAAAGAAAGTTATCACTTAAGAGAGATAAAAGAAAAGAATTAAGGTAAGGATAAGGATATATGATACTAATATTAAATATTTTATTTTTTTTATGTTCATAAAAATAATGTCACGTTTATTTTTAATTAAAATATGTTTATTCTAATTATGATAGTGTAATTTATTTTTATTATACTTATAGAATCCTTTAGATATTAGTAAGAGAATTTTTTAAAATAAAATATCCTTTTTTTCGTTCATATAATATTCATAATGAGTATAACTTCCGTAAATTATTCCCATACAAAATTTTTACTGTTACAAAAAACACTACATAATTAATTATTGTTATGAATTATTCATTAGATGCAACTAAAATTAGTATTCTAATTTTTTTGCATATTTAATTATGTTTGAGAATAACAATTACAAATTAATAATGTTGTTGTTTTTTAAGAACGTTCAACTTTAATAGGATATTGCCTTTTTGTTAGATAAAAGAATTTTATATAAAATAAATAGGTTTTCTTAAATTGCGTCAATAAATTTATTAATGCTTAATATCCAAGGTTGTAGTTTTATAAATTTCCTAAGTTTAAGATATGTATATGTAAACAAAGACCCGGAAAAATATTCATATTCATTTATAATTTTAATTTTATGATTAATAAATATATAAACAGTAATATTTCTTTAAAAACAATTGTTTATATATATAACTTACCACAAGTTTTCTTTTGATTCAGTATTATCCTTTTTTTTATTATTTGTTGTTACTCCATTTAAGGATTTTTGAATTTCCATATTATAGATTATCTACTTTAAACAAATAATAGTAAAGTTTTATGTCTTTTAGACTTTGGTATGAGATTTTTTCCTAACACCATAAACAGTAGTGAAATGACGACACAATCACTTGTTAGCAGATATAAAATATACTTGATACAGGATTTATTTTTTTAATCGTATTATAATTTCAATAAATACTAAATAAAAAAAAGTTCTCCGACTTAAAAACTATTGATGTGTTTTTTTTTTTAATTTTAGTTCCAATCATACAATTTACTCATCGATGACAAATGCTGGTGACAATCAACTTGAAGTTAGATGTAGTTGAGGTAAAGATTTTATTAATTTTCTTTATTTTATAGAAATGTATTAAATGTTGATTTAAAATAAATTAATACTCAAAAAAGAAGTTTGAAATATGAAATATATTTATAATAATTGGATCAACCAGAGTCTCGAGTAAAATTGATGGTAAATATTAATACAAAACAAATTTATTTATTTTTACCTTCTTCCTGTAGTAATAATTGTTTATTTCTTGCAGATTGTACTTTTTTAAGAGAAATTAACGGCTGGGATCCGGACATTTAGGTAAACAAAGAAAAAATAATGAGAATTTATTTGTGAAGAGTCGTTATTCAAAACAAAAAAAACAGCTAATTTATTGATTACTATAAGAAAAACTAAAAATTTTACTAAAATATTTTAAGACGCTGTGCAGTATAAATTCGTTCAAGTTGAATAATTGATGAGTATTTGGAAAAAAGAATCTGTCAGAAATTATTTGATTGTTATATTTCTTTTTATGTATAAAAAGGAAAAATATTGTTCACCATTCACGAAGACAGCTTTTAATTATGGTTTTATGAGGAATTTAATTTTGTTGACCTCTTTTAATGTATTCAAAATCAAAATCATGTTGTATAGAATCATACGAATTTCTTAACCCTGAAAAGAAGAAAAAATATGTTTTAAGTGGATTAGAGGGCAAGTTGTGAAATAAATAGTATTTCGGTTGTAATTTTTTTTCAAACTTTTCGCTTTGCTGGGGAAGACTTGCACAAAATTCCGATTAATTAAAAAGTTATTTTACATACACATCTGATCCAACCAACACTAAGTAATCCAGTTTACTTAGCCCAAGAAGTTATTATTTACTAGTTGTTAATACTTAAATAAAAAGGACATTTTTACGTGGGTATTCAAATTTATACGACAAAATGCTGTGAAGTAAACATTAAAGTTCTACACTCCTATCCTAAAAATACAAATACTATAAGGGTAAATACCCTTCATATAAATTAAATTTTTTTTGGAAACATCTTTAAATTTATTTTCGAAATTAAAGTTAAAAAAATCTATTCAACTATTCTCATCGACTAATAAATAAATAATTACGTAAACAACAAATAGTTTTAGCTACAATCATATACGAATGTATTTGGCTATTGTGATATAACATTTAGCTTTGAGGGCAAAACTAATCCATTGCGATAATATTAATTTAATATGTACATAAACAGGCATATGATTAACAAACAAAGATATATTTTTTTTAGAACTATTGATGATTTTCCTGAATAATATTTTTACTTTACATAGACAGTTATACTTTAAGAACCAGGAATGTTAAGGGCATTATATTTATACGTCAGGGCCCCATTTGCATGAAGTATTAACTTAATAATTTTAATTTAGATTTTAAACCTTAAAATATTGGGATATAATTATCAATTTTAGCTCGATGCTTTTGTGCAACACATTCCGCAATCCAAACAATATTACGACATTCTTGTTCCTTAAGCTTTAGATAAGCATAAAAAACACCAAAATGAAATTGTTGTAAAAATGCAAAAACATTTAATTTAACTTCATGCTCGAAGAATTTATCTTCTAAAGTTTTATCTCCTGGATTATTGCCAGAACCATCGAATAATGCTGCATATTCTGCATAATATTCTGCAACTGCTTTGACTTGTTCATAATCATCAGCCCGTGCTAGAGCTGCAAGCCCATCTGGATACATTTTACCACATCGAGGATATAATTTAGCTCGATCATCTTTTGATAATTCTGTACCAAATGAATTAATAGTAATTATGATGGCTCGACGATCAGCTTCAAACTATATTAAAATAAAATTAGAAAATTATTATAAATATTAATATTTATTTAAAAAATACATACTGCTAATATTTCACACATAACATCTGCAGTAGTGCCACCAGTTTTCTTACAGAATTCATAAAATGCTTCTAAATAAGCCTTATATAAAGTGTTTCTTATAATTTCAATGTTCATTTCATCAAGATCTTGTTCTGATATGCAATCCACAAAAAATGGAGCTAAAGGTGTATCTACCAACACAGCATTGTAAAGTTCAGCTGGGGTAGCTGCAACATGAATTGCTTCCATTTGTTCAAAACTTCCAAGTGGATGACATTTTGGAATTAATTCAGAAATAGGGCGTTGATGAAGTGTTCCAGTGATGAGTAAAATAATATTATCAATCATATAACCATAAGTGATGAAATTCATAAAACTAGCCAATGGTTCAACTGCATGGTTACGCATATGTTGAAACTCAATCACAAGTTTTTCTCGTAGCTTATCATCTATAACCGACACAGCAAGTGGTGAAGGTTCATTTGCTAGAAATTGTCCATAATCTGTTCCTTGCAAATGAAGTTTTAGATCTAGAAATTGTTAAAGCAATGTTTTAATGAATAAAAATAAATATTTGATAGTATGAACGATAAAAATTAAATGGGTCGTCATTATCATTTAAGCTCTTCTTTGAAGTTAATGATAAACACACATATTAAAATTTTCTAAATTATGTCAGGTAGGAAACATTAAATTGAATAATGTTGAAAAGACAATTCAACAAATTTGTAAGCCTTAGAAAAATGTAATTACCTTCTAATGATTCGCATTGAACCAAGTTTAAATAATCAGTTTGCTTCAAAATTCCACACTTAAAGCCCCGACAAAGGCCTTCTAGGTAACCATTGTCGACATTAAACAGAAAACCCGTCATTTTTTCCAATTATTAAAGAAAATTTCTGTACAACTCAGAAAAATGTCATATGACCAGCGCCTGACATTCAACTTACAAAGTAGTTTTAATCAAATTGAATTGTCGCCAACTTCATGCTATTTTCGTTATTGTCCCAAAATCAGTAATAGAAGTATATACAAACAATTTTGGGACATATATGTAACTATAAAAAATATGTTAAATATAATAATATGCCTGCTATGCTAAATTTAAAATTAATTATAGTTTGTCCATTATCATGTCTTCGAAATTATTTTAATTTTAAACTTGTGGGGAAATTTTTTCAGCAAAACTTACACGTAACATAACGATTGACTGAATGGTCAAAAAAAAAACAAATAAATTAAGTAGACCTAATTAACTATTACTAAATTCATATAAATTGAAACATCAATTTCTAAATATGGCCGGTTAAACTTACTGAATAATAACTTGAAAATTACGGTAGCCCTGGAAATTAAAATTCAATTTTTGGTTAAATTTATGAACAGATTTTTAAAAACCCATAGAAAGAAGCTATGTTTATCATCACAAAAGACAAACTACACTTGACATTTTTCTTTTCAACTCAAAATCAGGCCCAAGTTTAATATTTTACTATAAATTGTATACAAATACTGGTTTAATGCAATTTTAATCACCTGGTTAAGTTCTAGCAGAAAAACCACCAACAAAATTGTCAAATTGTCATTCACACATATTTTACCAGTTCCCTCAGTCTACCTCTATAAAACATTAAAATTTTCTTATTTAGATTGAAATCTAATATTTCTTTTATTATGTATGCCAAATTATAATAATGAAATTACTTTTTCATTCCGCACATCTTGGCGACGACATCTTTCGAATGAAATCATTTTGAGTAAAATCGGTTATATATAAATACCTTAAAAAGGGAGTACAAAAAAAACTCCTTGCGATAATTAAGGATATTGAAAAAAATATAAGACTATAAAGGACGAAGAACGTTTTGAATCCTTTGCTTAAGAAATTTTTTTTAATTGTAAGTTATAAAACAATGACTTATAATTTGACTACAAAATAATACTATACTATCGGGTAACTTATTGCTGCTTCTATCACGTTGTGGCCCTTCATGCATTTATCTGACATTTTCTTTACAAAATATTTGTAAATGGCATTAAAACAACAAACACATAAGCATATCCTTATTCTAAGCCTACTAAAAATTTAAATGAATTATGCATGCAACTCCATGCAAAAATTAACATAAGTAATCAACCTTTTTACTACAATGAAAATATTAAATTAATTTCTGATTTAATAAGGTGGTTTATTGAGCCTGAATGACGTTTCAAGTAATTCTAATAAAATATGCTCTACTTAAACGAGATTTGCTACTGAAAGTTTGTTGGAGTTTCCACTTGTTTCCAGAAAAATGAAAGACAATTTTTTAAAAAGTTTTTATTTCGTTTTAATTTAATTAATTTCTGATTTAATAAGGTTAAGATATTGGTTTGCAGAAATAACAGTTATTTCAACTACATTTACCATAAAATTTTATTTTCAGTTTATTTTACATATTTTTTTACTATTTATTTTAGAATTTTTGAGATTCGAAAAATTCTACTTTGTATCAAAATTATTATGTTTCCAATTTGATAAGATATTTTATTATTAGAATTAAAAATGTGTACGCATTAAAGCGTTTTAAATTTACTTTGATTTCAAAATATATATAGTAATATATATTTACACATACATTCTATAGGGAAGATTTTTTTATTTTTTTATCACGACTATTTTCGAATTTTCAAGCTAAGAATATCAAATTTTTTAAGCACATGAAATTGCTATATTTTTAAATTGTAAAAACTTTTAAAGTTCAGCGATAATAGGCAGTGTTTCATTATTATAAATTTTATTAAATTAGCGTGAGCATTAATTCAAATTTGACAGTTAAGATTTTTATAAGTTTACAACATTTGAGAATATTGAATGTGTTTGAATTTACTTTATTAAGTTTCTATTTGTTGGCGATATATATTATTTAATTTGATCAAACTAATTGCTTTCTCAAAAATATTTTAGTTAAAATATTCTAGTGAAATCTTTCATATATATATATATGTAATATATAAAAAAAGTAATTTTACTTAATTTGTAAACAAGTTATTTTATATCTTGTTCCTTAAAAAACTTGATAACATTTTATGGAAACTTAATTTCATTTGAAATATTTTAGCTTGAATAGAGACCTTTTGTGGAACAAATTTTATTAAATAATAAATCTCTCTATTAGTAAATTGTGGGTAATAACTTTATAAAATAAGTCCACAACTATCAAAAGTTTTAATATTTATATATTTTAGCATATTTAAAGTTATCCTCAGCAAAAAAGGTCTTAAGAAATTAAAATTATTACAAATTATTTTTATTGTATTATATTAGGTAAGAAAAAAGGAAATGTGTAAAAAATCTATTTAGAGCTTCTTCTATAATTATTTGCATTAATCAAAACGACTTTCTAAAATACTAACAATAGTGGTTGAAATATTTTAGTTTGATTAACAATACAACTAATTGATTATATAAAAAGTAAATTAAATTATTAATTTTACATTTACAGAACACTTTTGTTTCATAATTATATAAATTAATATTAATGAGAAATATTTATAATGTTTGTAATAAAATTATTAACAATTTAAATCTTAACAATTGTTTACATACAATAAGCTCGAGATTATGAAAAGCACTTTTAATTAATAATTTGCAACTAAAAAAATGCCCTGTTTATAAATTTATCAACAAAGAATTTCAAATTTTTAATTTTTTGTTTGATAAAGAGATATATTATTTAGAAAATATTAATTGCAACTAAAATATCAAAGTTAATTACATATAGTTCAAAATGTCATCGAATCGATTTGAATTATTTTCATCATTTATATATTTATATAACATAATATTATTATTTGTTCAAAATTAAAGAATTTTAGAGCTAAGTTATTTTTTCTAAGCAAATATATTTTTAACTACACATTTAAATATTTTAACATCACGAATTTATTTTACCATTACTCAATTAGTTAGATTTCTAGGCCTCAAATATTTAATTAAGACTGACAAACATCGTAAATTATAAAATTGATGAATGACTTTATTTTCTTTTTTTGAGCTTCAACTCACAGAAAAAGAATCTAAACGAATTTAAGTGTGTACAAATATTAAAATTGATTTATTTTGTGTGGTGAAATCTATTTTTCTATACACATTTTTTTTGTTTAAAAATTATTGTTTGGAAAAATATATTTTGAATAAATTTTAGCAATAATAAAAATAGTTTACTGCTTTGTGGGAGTCTTATGAAAATATATTTTTATGTTTTTTTCGGTATTTGTTCGATTAAGAAAACGTTATATAAACAAATTCTATTTGATATTTATGCGCCTCAATAGCATTAAACTATAATTACAATATTTAATCCTTAATTCTGACTGTTTTTATATTACGGAAATTTTTTAAACTATAATTACAATTTTTAATCCTTAATTCTGACCTTTTTCATATTTAGAAAATTTGATATTTACAACAAAAGCCCTAGAATGCACATAATATATAAAAATGCTTCCTAATAAGTAGCTAAAAGGATCAAAGATCTTGATAAAATTGATTTTTAGCACTTTTTCTAAAACAAAGGATACGCTAAACTTTTAATCACGTTTTTAAGTCTTTTCTAGGCATGGTGTACACAATTAAGAGCTAATACAATTGCTAATTGTTACTTTAATTGTTATCATGCCTACTAGGATAACTAGTATTCGACTTTTTTTAGAACTAATTTAGCATTTCATAAAACTACATCTTAAACCATTGTTTACTTCTTCTATAGACCTTTAAATGGTAACAGAAAAAACTAATAACAAAAATTCTCTTGCCAAAATAATTAATAAAAATTTACAATTGTAAATTACAGAAAAACAAAAGTATTTTCAGGGTAATCGGGATTTTTTTTGTTCTTAACATAAATTAATGATTAAAATAAATAAATAAGCAAAGTATAAAAAGAAATTATTTAATATTTTTCTCTTTACATATTTTCCATAAATTTTACATAATAAATTTTAAATTTTGATTTTTTTCACTATAAATATAGTTTTAAACATTATTTAATAACTAAAAGCTATAAAATTAAACTAAAAATTTGTGTAAACTTTAAAAATTATGTTGTTAAAAAAATTTAAAATAATAACTTGTTTTGATTTTATATCAAATTAAAATGACTATTTTAGATGTTGAATTGATTTTAAAGTTTGATGGTCGTAAAATTTTTCAGAGAAATTATCAAAAATGTTTTGATGATATTATTCGAGATGAAAACTTTCAGAGTTAGTCTTGCTATTATCGTTAAATAAACAAATAGTTTTGTTTTTTTGTTAAGAATTTTAAATAAAAATATCAGATACCTTCATCGAGAAATTAATTATTTAACTAACGAATATTGCTGCTAACCACTTATATCTTAAGTTGTTTTTCTAAGCTCAACAAATTATCGATTTGTTATTATTTTTGATTACCTGAGTGTCTAGTTTTGAATACATAAAGAAAGAGCTGTCATTTGCACTGTTAATATTGGCAGTCTTATATAATCAATTTAGATTATTTACTTTTGATTTGATTTTGGAAAAGCACCTTTAATTATTTTTGAAAATTTTGAGTTTTAGAATCGTTAAAAACTAAGGAATTTAAAGTTAACGAAATTTGATCGACATGTTATTTAGTATAAACTCAAAGAAAGCAATATTCAATCTAACTGTTATTTGAAAGAAAATTAGGGAAATCGAAGATCTTATACATATTTGGATTAAGTTTTTAATACTCATTTTCTACATTGTTAAATATGAAAAGAAAGAAAGAGAATTATTTTTCCGAAGTAGCGACGAATTCCTAGAAGGAAACATCAAAGAATTAAAGCAAAATTCGCCGCCCTGGCTACGTTTTGCATGAAAAAATTGTTATAATGATCACTTACTGCATGTTTTATTAATGAATTTTTTATTTGTGCATTTTTCTATTATAAGCACGCAGAAATTCTTTCAAGAAAATGTACATTTTCGCTACTGGTGTAATGATAGGATATATTCGATTGTTTATATTCAATAAACTACTATAGAAAGTCGAAAAAACGCAATTATTAACAAATTGTTAAGCTAAAATTTAATTTTTTTTGCTATAAATGTAGCAGTTATAAGGTATAAACATGAGTATTTAATATTCGATGTAATATAATGTCTTTTAAAAAAATTATTTTTTAAAAAATTAGGAAATTTCTATTAACGTTTTATTGACCATTTGGACGGTTTAAAGAACAGTAAAAAATAATATAAACACTCCTTTAATTTTTATTTTTCTGTTTTTATCTTTCGCTTTGGTATGGGCACCTTTTTCAGGAATAAAATCGTGTTAAAGATGCTGTTCCTTAGAAAAAATATATTTTAACCAAGACTTCCGTAAAAATGTAAAATCATGTAATTACTTACGATGTTTTATTTAATTTTATTCTTCTTACATTAGAATGTAAGTATAAAATTTTTTTCATTAATTCAAACGGAAATTTTTTTTGGTATTTAAGAGTAATAAAACCAAATTCCTTGTTTGTAAGAACTGAATGTAATAAAAGTTAAATTTTCAAGGCTTCAAAATTTAAAAAATGTAAATATTCAACTACTTCGAAAGTTAATTAAGTAGAATAGATTCGAACTAATTTATAGAAAAAAAATTGTACCTAACTCTCAGTCTTTTAATCTGCCTACTTTGGCAATAGACGTGAAATTAGTTTAAAAAAATACGATAATAATCAAAATTTTATGAGAATAGTATTTAGCTGCAAAAATTTCTTTTGAGTGTTTTTATTTTTCAAGCTTAGTTTATGCTTGATGCAATTTTATTTGAATTTAAAACTGAATTTTTACTAGCATTTAATAATTAAATTGCAATTTTTTCGCATTATCAACAACTAAGTAATTAGATATAAGAAAAAACATATCAACATTATATAATATACATATTTGTAAATTATAAAAATTAAATTAAAAAATTTTTTTGTTTATCTTAACAGCAGCAAACATTTTTAATTTATATTTTAAGTATACCTTGAGTTTGTCTTAATTGCATATTAAATTGTTTGATTTAAGCTGATGAACACATTTCGTTTAATTTTCATTACGTTTCAAATGATTTTTACCAAAAATAAAAATACATGTATATATATGTATTAAGATTCTTCATTAAATTATTTCGTTACTTCTTCCTTATTAATTTCATTTTTTTTTTTTGTTATGAAATAATTTTATATTTTTTAAATCATTTTATTAAATGTATTTAATACATTTTTTTTTATAAATTTTAATATTTTATAAAACAAAATATATTATACTTATAAAAAGCTAACACGTAAACATTGTATAAAAAAGAAGATAGCTGTAGCTTTAGTTAAAAATAAAAGTATTTAAAACAAAACATTTTCTTTTTTATTAAACTAAAAAAATTTAATTTAAAAATAAAATTATAAAATTAAAATTAAACTATGGGCTATCATTTTTATATATTTTTGTTTCCTAATGATATTTCTTAAATTATTAATTAAATGTTTTTATGTTTTTTTTCTTATTTTTATTTTTATTTTTTTTCTTTGTAAATTTTATCTTATAGTATAACTTCATAGAAAACATTTATATTACTAAAAGTTTCGAACATATCCACAAGACAATAAATATACAAATGTGCATTTAATTTTTGTATAAATTATTAAAATCTAAAAATTATTTAAAATAAAAAAGGCAACAGAAAAAAACTTATAACAACATAAAACTGAAATAAGAAATTAATAATTAAAACTAATCATTTTTGTTTTCATAGATAATAAAAATTTAAAGAGAATTTTTTTTAAACATATGTAGCAACAGCACTATGAGTTGATGTTGTCTGTGTTAATGCTTGTTGTTGTTGCTGACTATGTGTTGTTGATGGTGGACTTACTGGTGGCTGTAATTTACCAGGCACATATTGTCCAATAAATGAACCATCTTCGGTAAATTGTCCTATAAATAATTTATTTTGATTTTTAAACATTTAATTTTCATACAAAATTTAAATTTCATTTTATTTTATTTAAAATTATTACTTGCTTAAAAAAATTTTAAAACACTCAAAGCATGCTTGAAATAAATAAACAAAAATCAAATAATTCAGTTTATACTTTTAAAATAAAAAATTCAATAATTTAACTACTATACCTTAAATTATGTATAAAATTATCAAGCTGCATAAAATTAAATCCTTTAAACATCATGAAACTAAAAAGTGCAAACAAATTTTAACATCATAACAGAAATCATAGGGCTTTGCGTCCATATTGTCCAATGAATGAACCATCTTCGTTCATTCCTTCTAAAAAAATGAATAAATTTATGATAACAAAAAAAAAATTAAATTGGTGAAAAATTGTATGTTTGAAAATATAATGTGATTAAGTTTAAATATTATGAATACAAATAACTAAGTTTAAATATTTACTTAAAAAACTCTATTTAAACACACATTTTGAAAAAAATTAAATATTTTGTGAGCAAATATCAACATAAATGGAATTTTAGCTTTTAAAAACAAAGAAGAATCTAAAATTTATTCAGTTAAATTTTTGTCTGCTATTCAGTGAGAACAAAATAATATAATCAAAACTTTTTTAATAATAAATGAAAGTTTGCATTTTGTTCTAATGTCATTTCTTAGTAGAAAATAGACAAAATCATGTCGTCGACTCAAAAACATGGATTTGCACTCTTTTTATTATAGTCACAACGTGTTTCTACAGCTGTGTTGATGCATTTGTTCTCTCAATACGAGAGGAAGTAGAAAAATGAACTAGATTTGTACTTTTGGCATAGGGCAGTTGTAAAATACTGAATCAAGTAACACACAGCCATAGTTATCCACATTTAGTACCTGCAAGACAACGAATTACATAGGATGCATTTTTAATGGAGCGACTAAGGGAAGAAATACACGGAAGTCCCCATGAATTCATCAAAAATTAAACGCCAAGCTTCTGACTTGTGGTTTTTTGGTATTATTTTGTTTATTCAAAAATGGCTTTTTACAAAAATAAGTGCGGGGAGCACTGTTCTAGTAAATTAAGTAGATTTTCGTGTACTTTATAAAATTTTTTTATATAACTAGTGATAGACAAATAAAATCTTTGACTTATGAGATCAAATTTTTTCAAAAAAATACTAAACATAGCTAATAATTATTTTAAATCCTAGAGACTGGTTAATAAAGCAAAAAATTTAGTTTTAAATAATTTCGGCTATCACTTTTGAATTGAAGAAAATGTAAAGAATGATTTATATTTGAAAAAGATTGCAAAAAAATCACTCGCATCCAAGTTTTGTTGGAATATATTTTTTTATGTAATTGAATTTCAAAAAATTTCTTAAATATACATAATTATTAATAGAACGTTTGATTAACGTTTTGAATAACGTTTGAATTACGTTTTGGATAAGAAATGGTTATTGAATCTGTATTCCTTTTATTTTTCATCTTTAATGAAGTTTTTACCATTTCGCTGATAAATTTCTCTACAGGAGAATATAGATCACATTAAAAAGCAAAATTCTAAATATCTAAAGTTAAAAGAGAATGGACTTGTACTACTTTTAAAATATCTAGTCCAAATTTACAATTACTAAAAAATTTACAACAATTTCCATTACGCTAAGTTTTATAAATAATTAATTTGATTTTACAAAAACAAAATAATAATAATAAATAAATAAATACCTGTATCTCCTTCAGCATATTCAGCCATAGAATCATCATCACTTTCTGGTCCAGTTTTAGCTGCTGCTGATCCTATTGACTGTCGTCCTGTACTCTTGGTGTCGAGGCTTTTTTTTAAAAAAAAAAAAAAATTAAAAAATATTCATATAAATAATTCAACTAAATTTTTATTCTCATGATAAAATACTTACGGTTGAGAATACTCATGAAAGCCACCTTCTTCTGGATAGTCTCTTCGGCCGTTAGCTAATTCTCTATCATGTACATCATATTTACCACCACGATTACGTTTAATTATACATATTAAAATTAATAATAATAAAAGGAATGCAATAGCTAACATCATTCCTATAAACCATCCTGCTGTTGCTACATTTTCGTTTCGTATTTTGATTGGTCCTTCTACACCATTCGTATCGATTTCTTTAATTAAACTTTCAGTCACATATTCTCCATCGACAGATACTACACTAAATTCATAAATTGTATCTGGATCTAAGCCACGAACAATTAAAAATTCTTCATCCATTTCGGGTTTAGTTTCAATCCATTGAGTTTCACCTTTCATTCTGATAAACAAAATAAAAATTATGTTTTATATAAAATACTCTAATTATTGCATGAAAATATTATGATTTTTTACTTAAAATCATTTTTTCTGCCAATCCAAAAAATTTTATTAAAATTAAAAATGGGAACCGGAAATTGTTTACTTGATATCAAATGACAATAGAATTAAAAATTTTAAATAATTTTATTTTCACTTAATTCAATTTTTACCTATATTTAGCAAAGAAATGAGATCCTGGCTTTCCTTCAAGATTTGGATGCCAAATAATTTTCATTACAGCATAACCATTATCAGAAGGAAGTTGTTCCCAAGAAAAGTTTGGTATATCTGGTGGTGTTGTTAGGCCAGACATAGTTTTATGTTCAATGAAATAACTGCAAAAATTAATTTGTGAAAAATAATTTTAAAAATTTATTTTAATTAAAAACATACTCTTCTCCTTCACCCATTTTGGTTGTACCCGTTATATGAAGACGATATTTTGTATTAGGTTTTAATCCAGCTAATTTAGCACGATTAGCTCTTGGATCTGAGATATGTGGTTCTCTTTCAACTCTAGGTCCTAAATATGTACCTTTAACTTCTTCATAATAAATTTTATAACCAGTTAGTTTTCCATTTGGTTGTAATGGTTTTTTCCATGTTAGTAAGAAACCAGATGATCCTAATGGATATGCATCAAATGTTTGAACTGGTGACGGTACACCTTCTGGTGTATCAAAATCAATTACAGCACTTGGTGGACCATTATAACGACCATTATATACAAGTACACGTGCAAAATTTTTCGAATCTGGTTTGAATTTAGTTACCAAAGCTTGATTTGAATCTCCTTTGACATGAATTTCACGATAATTTTCTTCACCCTCTTCATCAGTCCATGTTTGAATTTTATAACCTTTGAAATGACCACGAACACTGTCTTCACTAACAGGATTCCAACTTAAAATTGCAGATGTACTGCTAGTTACTTGGATCATAGAAAAGTTTTTGGGAGCATCCATTGGAACTGAAAATTAATAGGATATTAAAGATTTAGTTAAATGGAAAAAACAAAACAGAAATCCTGTAATATTTTTCTGTTACTTTCTAATAGCAGATGATCTAAAGAGGAACGAGACTGTTGTGAAACTGTAATTGTAAACAAGTGCGAAAATTGTTTAATAAACAAAAGAAAAAATGAGTTTGGTGCACATAGTTTTCCAAAGGAGATTAATATTGACCAATGTTTTGGTAACATTTTTCCTTAAAAACTTTTCGATGGATTTCTATACCTGTTCAGATACCCACACATAATGAATAGCAAAACGAAAATTAATACGCATTCTGCATCGTTTAAAAGACTAAATCAAAGAAAAAATAATCTTATATGCCAAATAAGATGCACTTTCCTTACAAGAAGTGGTCCAATAACAATACTGAAAGACTTCAATTAAAAATTCCTCTTTTATCCATCATATTTTCTAGATTCAGGTCTAAATGACTACTATCCGTTAGAGATCTTAAAGAAAAATGCTGCGTGGAAAAAAATTTTGATTCAAATGTTGAGACAGTAAGAAACTGAGCCTTAGGAGGCAACGATAAATTCCCAGCAATAGAAATGTTGGAAAAACGTTATGACTCCAGCCGGCAGTAATACTGCCAAGCTATAGCCAGCGTACTACTCCAAAGGACACTGTCACGGCGAGAATTTTGCAATGTTATGATTATTGCCAGCGTACAGTACACATCGTGTCTTATTGTCAAATAAAATATTTAATTTTATTTTCTCTAACGGCTTCTCGTTAAATATAAAATTAAAAAAATTCTTTGAATGATAAGGATTAATTGAGATGATATTAGAGGATATTGTATTAAGAAATAGATTCGAATTGTGAAAATAAAAATTTTTTGTTTTGTTACTTTAGGTAAAGCAAAAATTCAAATTTATTCGACATAATTTTGTTGAATAAGATAAAGTTTTAAAGTGTTTTTTCCTAAAAAACAGATTATTTTATAAACTATTTGAACAAAGTTGGAATTCAATTTTCGATAATTAAAATTTTTGAACAGAAAAAATGTTTGCCTTGGTTGTCTGAATTTATTAACAAAAATTCTCGGTGATTAAAATGCAATTAAATATGAGAAAATTATTAAATTAAATGAACAAGTGAAAAATTTTATGAAATTGTTTAAAACGATGATACGATGTCAAGTGATGTAAATAAGACCTGTTGACATTAATTCCCTATCCTAATCGAATAAAATGTTTTGCAATGGATCTAGAGCAAAGTGTTAATTTCATGGACTCCCCTTTTGTTTAGTAAAATTTTTATCTGTAGAATTAAGAGAAAGAAGTAGGTCGGTCATACATAAACTTTCTCTTAGTAATTTAAATTATTAAAGTTTTATTGGACTTTTTCAGTTATTTATTTTAGTTAAAATATTTATTAAAATTTGTAGTGATTTTTATGATAATTATAAATAAATTAAAATAAATGATTTGTTAAAAATTTTAAAAGATTCTTAAGTTAGTCAGAAAATATATTAAAGATAAACTTACCATCTTCTCCTGAATATCCAACAACTTCATTTGGTGCCATATTTGATTCACCCATAGCATTTATAGCAACAACTTTAATTAAATAACGTACAAATGTTGGCTGATCTGTTATAACTAAATTTGATTGTTGCCAATCATATATATCTTGTGTTTCCCATTTGGATGCTGGTATATCACGTTTCCATGAAACACGATAATGAAAATTTGGTGCATTATGTTCTATTTTAGGCATTGGTGTCCATGATATAACTAAATTATCTGGTTCAGAACCTTTACCCTCAACATTATCAGGATTTTTATATGGTACATCTGGCTGTGTTGTACATCTTTCACTATGGCTAGATGGTAATGATGGTCCAATTTTATTAAATGCAATAACACGATATGTATAATTAGCCCATGGACTCATTGCAACTGTATATGCAAAATCAGTAGCTGGTACTTTATCAAATGCTGTTTCCCATGTATGTGGTGTAAATGATGTATTATATTGTATTGTATAATGTAATATTGGTGAACGATTATCACCCAATGGCTGCCATGTTATACTAGCATCTTGTGCATTACATTGTATTGATAATAATTCGGGTGCATTTGGTACATCTTGAACAATTAATGTTGCTTGTGCTGATGCTTCATCTAATTCAGTACGTGCTACACATGTATATACACCAGAATCTAATTCAATTGTTTTTGATATTGTTAATGAATTATCATTTGTTTTAACAAATCTAGCTTCTGTTTCAAAATCAATAGTTTCACCATTTTTTTGCCATTCAATATCTAATTTAAGTGATGAATCAGCAACAGCATTACAACGAAATGTTGCTGGTGTACCGGCAGCAACTTCATAATCTTGTGGTTCATCTGTTATACGTGTATGCTCTTTAACAATAAGTGTACCATTTGCTTCTTTAGTACCAAATTTATTAACAGCATAACATGTATATTCACCAGTATCTGGGAAACCAACATTACGAATTTCTAAATCACCAGTATCAAGTGTTTTATATCTACCACCAGTTAATTCAAGACCATTACGTATCCATTTTACTTCAGGTTTAGGAGCACCAAATACACGACATTTCATTATAACAGTTCTACGATCAACAGTAGCTTCTTTTCGAGGTGCTTCAGTTATTTCTGGTGGTAATGCTAATACATTTAGATATACATCTTTATATACATAACCTAATGAATTGGTTGCATTACATCCATAATTACCAGTATCATTTTTTAATAAATTTTTAATAATAATACTATTTGTTGATACTATTCTACGTGGATTTGTTTGTGATTCTGATATTGGTTTACCGTTATGTATCCATTTAATTGTTGGTTCAGGTACACCAGTTGCTTTACAACGAAATTCAATTGTTTCTTCTTCAGCAGCATTTTGTACTTCTGGTTCAGTTGTAAAATATGGTGTTGCTAATACTTTTAAATTAATTGAATATGATTGTGCATTACCGACACCATTTGATGCTTCACATGTATATGATCCAGCATCATCGAATGTTGCATGACGTATTATTAAACTTTTACCATAATTTCCTTGTGTTATTCTATCACTCCAAGGTATTCGTCCGCCATCTTTTGACCAAACTATTTCTGGTAATGGTGTCCCACCATATATACAAAATAATTCAATTTTTTTACCACGTAATGCTACTTCATTTTTACGTGTTACATATTGTTTAACTGGCTGATGTTTATTTTGTGCAGGACTAATACCAGTTTGTACAACACTTAAATAAACTCGATTACCTAATTTATATTCATTACGAAAAACAGATGTTGCTGCACATGCATAATTGAAATCATCAGATTGATCTTGTCTTGTTACATTTGAAAACCATAAATTACCCTCAGGATCTAATGTCATACGTGAATTATTAATACTTAATATACCACCATCGGTATTTTGTATTAACCAATTAACTGATGGCTTAGGCCAGCCATCGGGTGGTTGACATTGTAATTGAAATGGTTCACCTTCATTAGCTTTAACAGTTTTAATACCTTCATCTTTAAATGAATTTAATTCAGCTTTACGTACAAAAACTGAATTTGATGTAGCCGTACCAAATTCATTTTCAGCAAAACATTGATATTGTCCTAAATCTTCATCTTTGGGTGTTGTTATAACTAATGTACCACGACCAGGTTGTTGTAACATTCGATTATCATATGCTTGCCAATCAAAACGTTTACCATTTTTAATCCAACGATATCTAAAATTAAAAAAATAAAAAAAATTTTACTAAAATTTTCTATTATTTCAATCTATAAAATTTTAATTTTATGTTTACAAAAGGATTTTTACAAACTATCTTTAAAATAAGTCACAAGAAATCAACAGCTCTTTGGATTATTATCCTTGTATCATGGCATAAAAAAAGCTAAAACGTGAGTTTCAAGTTTATATTATTTTTTATCTCAATAAGGTGTACAGCTACATAACAAAAACAAAAACGAAAAAAAAAACAAGGGCAATGTTTAAAACATATGTGTAATTTTTAATGCTTCAAGTGTTTCTGCCATTAATCATAGAGATACTTAAATCCTTATGTAGAGCAAACTAAAGACATCTATAAAAAAAAATCTATATAAGCTTAGAGTGAGGATTGATAGATATCATCGTTAAGAGTTTCTTTACTTAAACCACTTACAATAGATTCATATTTACAGTATTTATGTTGTGGATGATTTTTTCAAATAATTTTCTGACTTTCAATTGAAAAATTAATGAACTCTTTAGACAACGAATTTCCCGATAAGCACCCTTTGTTTATATTTAAAAGAAAAATGGTTTTTATTTTGTTTTTAATGCATCAAAAAGTGTTGAAATTTTTATTTTCTTTTTCTGTTTTATCGAGAATTAGGTAGATATTAGTCGTTTAAATTGGGTTTGATTAAATTGAAGAGGAAATAAAATGAAGCCAATTGTGACGGAAATTACAGATAATAATTTTAATGTTTTACGCTAAAATTAAATATAAAAATTAAATAAGGGTTATAAATTAAAGTGGGATACGGGTTAAGTTTACCTTAATGGAAATTATTCAGTAATTAAAATTCATGGACATGAATAAATATATATTTTAATTTTTCTTGTACTTGGAATTCAGTTAGGTAAAGTAAAATAAGAAAATTAATATCTTTATCCTTTTATCCTTAATAAAATGTTATCCTATAAATTGTTAGAAAAAAAAATTTAATTTGCAAAGTAAAATAACAAAAGTAATTAGTTAAAAGGAAAAATATTTATTAAATATAGAAACGTATGCATTGTAAACCTACAAATTTTGACTCCTAATGAGAAACAAATTGGTAGCCTGAAAGCTTCCAACAGAAGTTACAATATCATCTGGTTTAATAATTTATGAACTTCAGGAAATAGATTTCAAATCAATAAAGAAAACATAAACATAAAGAGTATAGTTAATCGCCAATAAAAGGATTTTTAACACGTTCCATTTTTTATTTTGTTTTGAATTTAATTATATGATTTTTTAAGAATGGGTGGAATCAGAAGGATCAAATCCATCCTTGGCTAGTAATGTTTTAGTAGTAATCAAAGAAAAAAACAGTAAGATGCCAAAAAAAGTTAAGCGTCTTGCAATAATATTCCACACCATCTCCCGATGCTACTGTTTTATAGTATGTCCCTTTTTAAGAAGTGATTCGTACAGAGTTAATTCCAAAAACCAATATTTAGAAATTGAAAGTGGTAATAAAAAATCCTAAATCAAAAGTTGGCAGTCTAAAAAATGATCGACTTCGATCAAAGTGAAGAAATATTTGAGTAAACTCAATATGAACGGATTTCAGACTAATAATATTGACAGTTTTATTTCAAATCTAGAGTGCATCAACTTCTATTTTTCTTAAAGTAAAGCTAACGAGCTTTATTTATGATAAAGAAAGTTATTTATAAAGTTATTATTAAATTAAATTATTTTTAGAATACATAATTTTGGTATAAGTTGCTAATCCTCTTTTATTTATTTTTTTATGTATTATTTATAAACATAGAAAGACTTTCTTTCGAAAAATACTATTTCAGTTAATTTCATCCGAAAATATAACAATAAATTCTAATAATGTAAACATTTTCATCCAGTTTAAATTACCAGACATAATTCTTATGATATCTTAAAGAGTATCAACCTTTAAACTATAAATGTACAATAAAATGATCATGACCGTCTGACATTCAAGTTTGTAAATTTTCTTTTTTGCACTTTTTGAAACTGAAATTTATGCTTAAAATTTACAGATCAACTTGATTAGGCAGAGTTTTTTTTTAATTAGAATAAATTTATATTACAAATTATTTCAACAGGTCATCAACCGTTAAATTAAAAAAGAAAATCATTTAAGCAATTAATAGTTTTCATGCATAGTTTCTCATGTCTTTAAACTGTGAAAGATGTTCTAAGCACATTTGTATCAATTAAAGTTTCCTCAATGAAATCAAATTATATTTGACTTGCAACTTTGTAGTTTTTTTAACACTTCTAGTGGCGTCATTTTACTATGCAAATGACTAATATATGCTTTAGAATCTATTCTAGAAATGAGAAATTCTTCTAAATTTAAGACAATTAATTTTAGCATCTCTTTAAATTAAAAAAAGAACATATTCAGACAACAGTGCAAAAACATTTGAAGTTTTTTTTAATTATTTAAAATAAAATATGATAGCATATGCTTTCATTGAGCTTGCTCTAGAATTGTGTATTAGATTTTAAATTTCATGTTCTAAAACTGTCTACAAACTGGACTAATGTTGAAATATTCAACCTTGTAACAGATGTTTAATTCATTTTTTATGAATTTTCGTAAGCAATTTTCAAACCGAATTCAAGATTGTTTAGCTTATTTGTCATTGAGAATATTTTTTTGTGTTTTCTATTTTATTATTATCCAAATTTTTTTCATTAGAAATTTTAAACTCTTCCTAATTAAATAAGAATGGTCTTCTTCTTAAGAAATCAATTACATTGGTAAGAAAACCCGGAAAATAAGGAAACTAATGCCACAGAGGATTGGATAAGTAAAAAAGCTGATTTTAGTAATAGATTCAAAATCAATAACTAAGGAGCTTATTTATACTTATTGATCAATTTTTAGTACACATAAAGCAAGCACACGTTTTAAAATATCGCAGTGTGGTAACAGTAGAGACAAAGTCATAATTTTCTTTTAGAATTCTATCCATTTTTACCCAGGTGAAATACTAAGGCTTACTTAGTGAATCCATATTGAACAAAGACTTCAATCTGTGAAGAATCACAGAATTTTATATTAATAAATTAGTAACCCAGCAAAGTTTTACGCGATTAACCTAAAGCACATATGTAAAAAATTATACTGACTTGAATCTGGTGAATATGAAAAAAGCAGGTCAAACAGTACAAAATTAAGACAAACAATTTTGACTCAGGTAATCTGATCCTGAAATGAATTTTAATATATTGATTAAGTCATTTTTGAGGATGTCTGATAGCTATTTGTATTGAAAGTATCCTTTTACAAGTCTTTTATTTTGCATTGCATTTGCGCAAAAGAATTTTGAGCTCAAGATATAATAAAAACTTTTTCATCTTTAATATTATGTATATTTCTTTTTTTTATTTACAATATTTAAAAGCTCCTTTGTGTCACATTGGTTTTACTACTAGAAGACTTATTTTTATTTTTGTTTTTGATAATTTTGAATTTCAATTTAAGATTCTTGTATAGCAATCTTGTTCTTAATTTAAAATTAACTAAGGTAATTTTTAAAGTTTCATTGGGGTTATCAAACTTTTTCTTGAACCGATTTAATAAATTTTTCATCAATAACAAATTAACTTTTTTTTCTGATCAAAATAAGATAATATTGTCTAAATAATAGCTAAAATTTAATATTTTCCTTAGGCTTTTATAGTCTCTTTTAATTGCTATAAGCATTTTTTTAACAGAAAATATTTATGATATAAGAAAAAACCTGGAAGCGATTTAAACGTTTATAGGAAAATAAAAAATATAAACACATCCTAAATTGTTTATTGTATCTGAAAATTGTTAAAATATCTTTAAGCAAGTCTTAATTGACAGCGATCAATGTTATATTTAAAGGGTAATAATATCACATGATATTGTTCAATTTAAAAAAGGGCGATTTCATTGATTACATTAATTTTGTGAAAAATAAACAAAAAAAAAAAACCAAATGTCATTATTTATCAATTAGGTTATTTAATTTCGTGTTATTGTTGTTTTGAAGATATTATCGCTCAACAATGAATTACCAATTTTTATAGTATAAAAGCCAATAAAATTGAGATTTAGAAATCTTTAACTTAATTAAAATAAAGCTCGAAAAGGGAATATTGTTTAACCTTTACGTTCACTAATTAATATTTGAGCAAAAGTGAAAAAATAATGAACACCATTTTTTTATCATTTCTTTTCCTCTTCGCGTTGCTTTAATTACATTTTTCTGAATTGACAAAAAAAAAGGGAACATATATATTTTTTTTGAATAAATCAAACTAAGTTTCTAAAAATGATAAAAAAAATTTGAATTATGAAGTTAATTTTTAATTAATTTAATTTATTAATAAATAATTATTTTATTATTATCATAATAACTTTATCACAAAATGAACTACTTTGAAATTTTATTTTAATTTTATTAAAAACCAAAAAGGAAAACTTTTTTTTAAATTGTGTTAGTTTTTATATTTAATTGTAAAATAAATAAATAAAAAATATTTTTCCATACAACATGACTTCCGCCATACAGAAAAATTTTACTAAAAATTTAAAACGAAACTCGCATCTAAAAATGGCAGAAAATCACTAATGTTCAAGGATTATATAGAGCGTTCGTATTTTGGTTTCCTCACGGTATTCTTTTCATCAACTTCCTAAAAAATAAAAGGAAAAATATCCACTACAGAAGCTTTGTCTTATTGGTGCGTTTAAACGGGTATACTGCATATGAAGAAACAAAAAGTGTTTTTTTGTCAAGATAATCCATCGGTTGAGCGTCGGTTGGTTCCCTATGCAATGGGGAATTTGGCATACAATACAATGAGATTTAGCCTCCAGGGACCACTGCTCGATGTTCAAAGATCTTTAAAAATGTGGAGAAAAAAACAATTAGCTGAAATAAGGAAGTCATTACCGACTTTGATTACTATTTTAAGGCCAAAATAAATTGTTATGAGCCTAAAAATTTTAGCTGCTGTGTCAAGGAAGCCAATAATGATAAAAACATTTGTTCCAATTTAAAGGATTTTTTGTAAATAAAAAAGTAAGCTAAAAACATTTTTAGTTTCGTCAACAATAAATTTTCCTAGGAAAGGATGTGCTTTTAAGATATTATTATGAATTATAATTAAAATTTTTAATTCATTAATTCCATAGACAGGGAAGATATTTTTCGATATGATGGTTAACCGTTGAAAACTATGATGATGAAAAATCATCACAAAAATGTGTTGTTCTTATTGTTAGTATTTTTAAAATCCTCCACAAATTCTTCTGCATGGTGTTAGGTATTCGACTCCGTTGCTTCTTGGAAGTATATCTTAAAAACGTTTTCAATTTCGATTTGATTAAATATATAAATATCGACTTTGAATTTTATACCTAGTGACTTGTTCACTACTTTATTTTCCACCATTTATTTGTCAGTACGTACAAAATTTCCCAAAGATAAGACTTCTTTTGTTAATAAATCAACATCATTCGAGTCAAATCAGTTTTCCATATCTTTTTGGAGTTGTATAGAATACAAATAATGCATGGATACAACTTAATCAATAAAAAACACAAAAATCAGATAAATGAAGATATTAAACAAAATGAAAAAAACGTTGAATAAAGCTAAATGAGTAATCGAATTAAAGTTGTAATTGACTAGATTCCTTAGATAAAAAGAATCATTGAGATACGAAAAAAGAAAAATCTGAAAAAAAGTAATCTAATTCCACTACTAAAAGGAGAATAAAGAAAAAAGATACGACTCAGTACTTTATTAAGACAAAGCTTCGTTATATGGTATAAGGTTTTTATGGTTCACTAGTGTTTGTTTTTATAATACTTAAAAAATACATAGAAAAGTTGTGTTTAACAATTACATCAGAATTTCACTTTAAAACACAAAAATTAAAATTTATATTGCTTATAAGCTGAAATTTGAAATACCGATAAATATATCTGCCATGAGAGGTAATAGTTTCTTACAAAAATATAGGCCCACCTTTACTGTACAATCCAATGAAAATCTATTAAAATATTAATGAGAAATCTGGTTCAGTTTCAATCCTTCCATTTACTATGGGAAATAATTCAATGAAAATTTTACAACTATAGTCTGAAAGTGGCCATGAATCTAAAAAGAAAATAAGAAACCCGAGGCTACTGGAACTATAGTAGGTATTATTACTAAATTTTTTCTATTTCTTTGATTTTATTAAGAGGATATTCTGGTTTAGATATTCAAAAAAATTGATTTTTCATAGTTTAACCCTTTAAGAAAATACTCCTAAGAGGATTTTTCGAAAATTAAATAATTTTCAGAGTTACAACTCATTTTATGACACATTTAGTTTCAGTTCAGTTTAGTCTTTAAAATTTTAAACGCACGATATCTCAAGTTTTATCACACCGATTCACTTGAAATTTGGCAAAGAGATTCTTTATATATTATATTAGAATCGCACTACGAAGAGTTTTTAAATAAACTTTTGTTTTTCATTTTGAAAAAATTCCGAAAGTCGAAAAAAAACAGAAAAAAAACGAAACTTTTTATTCAACTGCCGCCATTTTGTAAAAAAAAAGAACTTTTTTTAAATAACTTTTTGTACTGCCATAATTACATTGCTCTTCTTGAAGAATAGAAAAGGAATTTTTTCTTTAGATTACTAGAAGGGTTAGTAACATGTACACAGGACACCATTTCTTCGTTAGCCCCCACTTTACCATTCTATAGTTTTATCAATTTTGATTTTTTCTAATTATATTAATATTTTATACCCTCAAAATATCATATAAATAACAAGTAAAAAAAACTTTGCTAAAAGTATTATTTGGTCCATTTTTATGGCGTCCGAAAAAAACCCCAAAATTCAAGCGTCTAAGCCAGAACACCTCCTTAAATCAATTTGATAACTTCAAAAATTAATAATTCTTTTGCTAAATTATATAACTTACTCTTTTTTAAATGATGAAACACTATTATTAAAATTTATGAATACATTTCAAAGACGTTCAACTTAAGGAAAATTCTGATTTTATTTAATTAAAATTCCGAATTAATTATTATTTCTATGGTTGTATAAAAACAATTGAATGTTTTAGTTTTTACCAAATGCTGTTTTCAAATTAACAATAGCTTAGTAGAAAACAACAGAAAAAAAGTTTTGAACAAGTGTCTAGAAATGCAACAAATCCATAAATTAATGAATATCATCATTAGCAGAGTAAAATATCAAAGGGAAATTCTTATATATAGAAAAAAAATCTTCAACTATGGTTGCATACGAACTGATGATATATGTACGGTTCTAAGCCTATTAAAGTACACTTGAAATCCATTGATGCTAGAAGCAAAATATATAAAAACAAAATGTCAATGACTTGGTACAACTCTATTACAAATCAAAAGCTTTTACCCTTTTCAGAATTGTATGAAATTGTGGTTACATTGCGTTTTAAAAAAGAAAGCAAGAACACAAAACAGAAAACCAAAACAACTAGTCCTATAAGGGGAAATTTATCATCATGTTGGTTACACCTGGGCAGTTAAAATTATTCAGGAAAATAATAAAAATGATTATGCTTAGTTCTTTTCTTCTTCTTCTTTAGTATATGAATATAGGCAAAATTGATTGTATAATTTCCTGATTTCAAAGGTAAAATAATTTTCAAAAGAAAGTGGAAGAATTTCTTCTAAGTCGATTTTATTAATTTTGCGGTTGAATTAGGTCATGGAGTTGTTTTTAATTGGAACACCATTCATTGCTTTGTTTTATTTGATACTAAAGAATTTTAATGGCCATTTTGATCTTTATGGTATAGTAACAATAATTTTTTTAAATTTCAAAAAAGTTTAATTTTGAAACTTGATTTTTATTTATTTTTTTAAATTAATATGAAAAATAAATTTTCTGATTTGTATCAACAAAAAAAAAAAGAAATTCATCCACAAGCACAAAAAATATTTGCACGAAATGAATTGAAGTAGTTAAAGAAATTTTATATGCTAACGCCACTTGCTAGCTTTTTTAGAATAGAATTAGTTGTTTTTATGACTCCTTAAAAAAATTCATAAGAAACAGTAGAAAATACTTTGAAAAAGGGATAAAGAATAAAGCTGATAAGGAGAAAAATATTATTTTCATTTCCACTTTATTTGTAGGAAATAAAAAAAAAAAAATTTTCTTTTTATTTATTTAGGTAGATTTTTTTATGCTAATTAAATAAGGATTAATTATATGCCTTATCTGTATATATTCATCATTAAAGCACACAAAAAATCATTCAAAAAGACTTTTATAGATTGAAACGAAAACATAATTAGGAGAACAAATTATTTTGTATTACAAAAATGTGGAATAATTTAAAAAAGTTTTGTTAGAATACCAAAATTCATATAAAATTTTGTAGCAAATAATAAAAGTGAAAATTTTACTGTGGTAAACATTAAGGTTCGGTATTTAATTTTTTATTTTCCCAAATTTTTCCTATTTTTTTAAATTAATGTATAACATCTTAAAAATATGTCAAAATTTCAAGTTGAACAGAGAAAAGTTACCGAAGTTAGGACTATTTGAGCGTCCTTTACTCTAGAACAAGAAGTGACAGTGAGCACAACTTTAAAGCGTTTTACTGAAGCTTTTTATTTCCAAAGTCGGTCTTCCCGATAATTGAAAATCTACCGGCCCGATGAAATTTTATACACTATTTCTTTCGATATTTCACCAGGTAGGAACTAGAACTCTTTTTCAACAATTATTAATTTTACAATCACAAATAAACCGATTTTTTTAACGAAAGTCTGTGTTTTGATTTAAAAGTCTACCAAAAACTGGAAAACCAAAGAAAAATAAAAAAATTTCATCGTCTTTACCTCAAAAAATGTCTCCTTTAATAAATAAATTTTGATTGTTTGGTTTTAAATGATTCTGCTGCGAGTTACGATCAACACCTCAAAACAACTTTTTGTTGAGGCGCCTAAAGAAATTCGTTTTGCCACTCGCTTACTCATTAAAATTATGGAATAAAAATTTAGAAAGAGCATAGTTTAAATACTATGTAATTGTATAAAAATTAATTAAATAAACCAGAACTGTCTGTATTGAAAACATGCCTTTATTTCAACGAATTAACCAAACCTCTCCCTTAATGTATGTAAGGACCTAGAATTTCCCAATGCTTCCAATGCTCATTATATTATACTGGTTTATGCAACATAATTAATTTTTTATACTATAATCAATAAAAATTTTTCTATGCTGGACAATCATTTTTGCCACTGTAATTCTAAAGGACTGTATTCAAAAATTATTATTCCTATGTAAAATATTACCCTTATCTGCCAAAACAAGAAAGACATTTAATAACTCTTTGTCAAATTTAGAGAATATCCTGTCAAATTCAATTTTTTTAAATTAAAAATGGAGTTTTGAGTAACCCTAAATACTGAAGAAACCAATTAAAACTGACCAAACCACATTTTTGATTTAAATACAATATCTCCCCCTTTTTCTTTATAAAAACGAAATAAAATATCTAATATATCATACTTAAAAGGATTAATATCAGTTGTCTAATGCAATTCAGACCAATAAATATAGAAATTGTTATGCAGGTATTGCACCCTTTAAAAGCTATTCAAATAATTTTCATACCATTTCATTTTTATATAAAAACAAGGGCGAACAATATTGTTCTAGGGCCTAGTTTATGAAAAGGAAAAGTGTCGCGTGTCATATTATTATCTGTTGTCTATTATTATAAATTACACAGTTGAAATGTAATACTTTTTGAGGGTCATAGACAATTTCTGCATTATATAAGCCTTTTTTTTTTGCATTTAGCGACTTAGTATGTCACATAACTTTCATTTTCTGCTTTTCAAGATAAAATATGACTTAAAAGATTAGTCACCAATAGGATAAGTTTATATACAGTAAGTAATCCTTAATTGTTTTTTTGAATGATGTTTTAAGAATTTATTGATTTACTGAAAAACAAATTTTTATTTTTTGACATAATTAAAAGTTTAACTCCCTTTTAATCAACTAAAGATGAGTTTAGATTATCACTTTTACAAAAAAACGTAACATTCAAAATAATTAATCTTCAATAAATAATTGCCTGAAGCAAATAACAATCACCTTTTTAGTAGTCAAGTTAAAATAATGTCTAAGTTGAATAAAGATATTTATGATCCCCGTAAAATCAATTCAAATTCAGCCCCCTGTTTAGCTAGCAATAAGCTAATGAATAAATAACTTTCTCACCCGGGAGGCAAAAAACTATATGAAAGACTAATTACCCATATATCTTTCATTCAATAAAATTTCAAGTTGATCCTTGTCTGAAATTGTCCTTTAAGCGAATGAATAGCTACCTCTTTCAAATTCCAGTATTTGAAGGGGAGATTGAAATAAAATAAACAAAAAATGAAAGGAAATCCTAGCGCCATTCATACGAAGAAAATAAAACTTATTTAAGTCTAGGCCGACGACCATCAATTGATGCAGTATTTTTGTTTGTTAAATTCTTTGAAATCTGATATAGTCATTAGTCTCATTCCCCCAAAATTATAGCCTAGCATGGGGTAACATCGAAATCATAAAATGAATAGTCCGAATCCCCAAACAGATTTCTTAAAGTTTTTCAGCAAATAAAATAGTTGAAGAATAAAATAAAAGGAAAATTTTCTGTCTGCGTTATAATAAGAAAAGTTACCCCATGTCGCCATTGTTGGTTTTTCCGTAGTTTCACTTTATAGTAAACTTACTCGTATGTCTCAGCTCTAATAATTTCAGGGTGAGACGAAAATTTAATTCTTTCCGTTTTGAAAATTGACTTCTTCTTAAACACAATACTTGATTGTGATTTATATTTCTATGTTCCAAATAAAATAATATTTATTTTTATTTTGCATTTAGATTTTCTTTAAAGAAAATCATGTAAAAAATAATCAAGCGGTCTAAATTCAAATCCAAATTTTATTAAAAATGTATAAAGTAGCCAGAATTCCAGTTAATCTTTTATTTACAAGAAAAATACAATTCTGGAAATGAATGTATATTGAAAATTGTTCCTGTTCCTTGTATTCAAGTCTTGATATTGATTTCTTTTGTTGGTTTTTTAATATTTAATGAGAGTTTTATATTAAGCCTATACAACAGTAAAAGTACAATGAACTTTTTGCAAATTTTCGTGATGTAACACAGTAAAATTATTGGCATTTCAGTTTAACGCTACTTAAAAAAATAACAAAAATACCTTTTTTTATTACCATCCTTTTCCTTAGTAGATTTTTATAGAATTATAATGCTTAAAAAAAAGAACATTCAGGAATCAAATGACAACCTTTATCATGTCATAGCACGCTACACGCAAATAAAACTTATTTTTATTCTATTTATGGTTTTCGAATAAATCTAATTTATAAGTTTATTAAGACTGACAGTTCAAAAATTTTTAAATATCTTGTTTTATTATTTTTGCTTTGGATACTTTTGACATGCAAATACCCTGGGAATATCTTTTATAAAAGTCCTTAGCATTTGAAATTTTTCGGGTTTTTAGAAAAACCCAAAGATTATGAAAGAGATCAAAGATTAAAAACGTATAAAATGAAGTTATGAGTTATACGCGTTTAGATTTTGTTAGTAGTATAAGTAATTTTTGACTCCTTTATTATATTTTCCATATCTCTTACTCATTTCGAAGTCATATTCATTTTAATAGATGTTTCAAAAAAATATTTGCAGGTCTATTACGTCTAAAATAATATTGTCGGCTTTACTTCCATAAAGTGCTGACGCTAAATGAAGTCCAAAAAATGTCTAACTAGGAAATATATAAAGCTGATCCACCTTTCCATTGAGTAGGATTGAAGGCCTCTAACAATAATCAAATTTCAAGCTGGGGTTATGACAACACTGAGATTTCGTGCATAGGCGTGATTTTATTTGCATTAAAATAATTACAAACAACAAATCTACAAATAATTAACCTCATAGAGGTTTATTTTTAATTGCTAATACAGTATTCCTTTCCACGTCTGTTTATAGAATTCTAAAAGCATTTCTTTAAAATATTTGCTTAAAAACAAACAAAAAATTATCAGTTATGGATTTTAAGAGCATATTTTCGGTTTAGAATAAAATCTCTGAAGAGAACAGGAGCGAAACAACATTTGCATATTCAAATCTTGCCTAATATTGCAATAAAATTCTGTTGGTTTAGTATTTAAGCTTGTAATTGTCTTGGCGTGCAAGAGCGCATTAACCGCCAACTATTTACATGGATTAGAGAAACAGGTATTTATCAAAAACGAACAAGATCCATATTATCAAACATTTTCACCGTGAACTCCCTTTAAAAAAACTCTGAGAATTTTATGTAATACTAAAAAAATAGAACTTTTTATTTAATTGGTACTTAAACTTTTACGAATACTTTTGAAACAAATTAGTCTTTTCTTTACACTTTAATGCGTCAAACTTTAAGAGCGATAAAAACAAAGTTTATTTAATATATTACATAACGGTAACAGTTGATTTCAACACTTTCAATTTTATTTAATTCCTAAATAAACACATTTTTAATCATCAGTCAATTCTTATAAGACCTTCATCTTTAAATTTGACCCAGATAAATCAATTTAAGCCAAAAAATTGATTAAATTAATTAAAAACTATGTCTTAACACCTCTATTTTAGAAACAAAATAAAAAAGTGTTAATTATACATATTAATGTTATGATAAACATAATTACTTTCATACAACAATCCCTGTTAATAAATTTTTTTGAATATTGATAGAGGAATAATTAATTTTTTAGTATCACCTTGAACCTAATTGTCACGTTTTTATATCTCGTATTAATAAAAAAAAAAAAAAAAAAATGAAGTTTTTATTTGGCTTCATAATCACGTTCAACTTAACCCAGAAAACTTTCTTTAACGATTGATGTATTTTTTTTTGTCAAAGAAAAATTCTAAATAAACTTTAAGATTCGTTCCTTTTTCAATTAAATCGATAAATATTGAATACTCGTAAGTCAATTTTTTTCAATATTAATTAAGTTTTCGACCCTAATTAGGATGTTTAAATTAGCAATTTTTGGACATTTTTTTACTGTTTTGCAAGTTGGAGTTCAAATATTTAAAAATGTTTGAAATACACCTGTCCAATTTTTTGGCTTCTTTGAGTCATGGAAGCAATACTGGAAACTCAATTTGTGTACAAAGCAGAACTTTTCTTTATTTTTCAAAACAGTTGTTTACGTAGCTCCGAATAATTATCAATAACGCATGATTAAATCTGGAGATTAGATTAAAAATCTATGCATTTCACTTGAAAATTTATTGATCTATTATTTAAATAGAAAAGGAAAACAAAAATACAAAGCATTTATTCATTGTACCAAATTCTTTTAGCTCAGTTGAAAATTTATGCAACCAATTTTTCATTATTTTGGCCAATATTTAGAAATACTTTTCTCTTTCATTGTAAATAATGTAGGGACAAAATAAACACTGATTTGTAGATCTATTATGTTCCCTGACAGACAGAAATTGAAAATCTATTCCAAAATATCACGTCCTTGCACAAACTCTATGAGACCTCTATTCCCGGTGAGAACTAATAAAATAGAAGATGGTGCTTAACCCCCTTAACGCACAGTTTTTTTTGAAAAAAACCGGCCATGTAAAAAAATACAATTTAACTGTGCCAATTGTCTTGGCAAAAAAATACAAAAATAATCAAAATTTTTATTTTAATTTGAATAAAACGCTAAGCTATCTCGAGTGTGCAAAATGTGGATAGTTTAGCACGCTCAAATTAACTGGAGCATCAAGTTAAGGTGTTATTCTTTTCAAAAGAAACCGCTAGCAATTAACATCCCGGCAGTATCTATCACTCATATGTAAAATTTAGCTTAGCAAATGTAATTTTCTTGCCGAACCAAAAACGATACTTTTATCAACTTTTTTTCAGCTTTGACTGAATTTTATCAAATATCACATAATTTTTTACTTACTTACAGCAGTTTAAGTTTAATTTCTGCTATCTCATTCTCATTAAAAGTGTCAGTCCCTCACTAAATTATTAATGCAATAGATTCTGACATTTAAATTCAATTACATTTAGTTTACATATAAACAAAATAGATTATCGAATTTTTTAGTATTAGTAATTTTAATTTATCAGCAAAGCATGAATAAATTTGAATATTGAATTTTATAAAAACAAATAATCCACAATAAAATAAAACACTCCCACAAAAATATTATCACTTATAAAATTTACATAAGTATTAACTTAATTTAACTTTAGTAGACTAATAGCAGATTAGCATAAAAATTATATTTCTAGTGTAAATCTGCAAAAATTTACCAAAACCAGCTAAACGCTTTTGTTTTCTTTTTTTTCGTTAATAAATATTAATTTAGCATATAAAATAAATTTTTCAAATATTCACTTAAGTTCTGGGTAGCTTTATTCTGAAAGTAAATCTTTTTGTGTCCTCTGTGTTTTTTTTGTTTATATTAAATTCAGTAGTCTTTTTTTTATTTAGATTTACCTAATACCTTGTGTAATAAGTGAAATCTCATCGTTATGTGGGTAACACTAAGAAGTGAACTTAAACAATATGTTAATAAGTTTTAAAACACCACATCCGTTACTGAATCAACTTATGTTAATAAACAGAATTCAAATAATTAAAGAGTGACAACAATCTCGGAATGAAATCGAAGGAAGCAATAGAAAAGAAAAAATGCTGACATTCGTATTTATAAAAATTTGGTTTGAAACTTTTTATCAATCCACTTGTTCACTGGAAAAATATTTAGTAAAGACATTAGATATAAACATGTATATATCATTTTTCTAAGAAATAGTTGAACTCTTATAAAATAACGAAAGTGGATTTTATGCGCATGATTCAAATTAACAAATCCATACATTTGGAATGGTAGTGAAAGGATGATTCATCTCTTAGTAAAATGAAAGTGCATTAAATTTTCAAGTTGATCCTTTTTTTTTAAATTCTAATGCACACAAAAAACTTGAAGTATTATGGCCCCTATTTGTTATAAAGCGAAAGCAAAAAAAACTGTTGTTGTACTGTTTAACGAAGACAAAGTGAAAATACTTTTTATGCATAGCAGTTTACAGAATTTATGAAAATGTAGAATAAGCAAAATTTAAAATGAAAGCTCAAGACTTTAGAAAATTTTAAAAAATTTTAAGGATTCAAAGTCAAAAGTTTAACAAAAATATGAAACATAAAAACTTAAAAATTAACTTATTTTATGAACTCTCAATTGAATTTTAAAGTAAAGAAAACCATATTTAAAAGACTCAAGATAAATCATTGGGGGAGAACAAAGTCACAAATATGGAAATTTTATTTTATTTTCATAAAACTTCACAGACGTAGGAGGTATGAGTCATGTAAAAAATTAGACTTGTAAAACTTTAAGATGATACTTCAAGGATCACTTTCTACAATTGGTATATAAAAGTTTGTTTGCTGTCAACAAGACCAAGATGTTTTTTAGATTTACCACTAGTTCAGTTAAAGACATTTTTAGGTTAATTAATTAAAGCATAAAAACAGCTAAAAGTAGAAAATTTTAAGCTGGTTTCTTGTAATTGTAAAGCGTAGAATTAATTAAAATTAAAAAGAGGACAACAATAATAACACTGCTAACATTTGAATTCAAGAATGATGAGAATGATTCTCGATGTTATCTAATAAGAAGTTTTGCGATGAATCGCTTAAGCGATAAATGATTAATCATTTTGACAATGGCAATGGGGTTTTTTAGTTAGAATAGTTGAATAGTTGAATAGTTTAGAATACATGCAAATATGGCTTAATAAATTAAAAATTATTGTTTAATTACAAAAAAATAATAATTCAATTCAATTTAAAGGAATCAAAATCTCAGACATTGCATGACGAACAATATAATAGGTAAAATAAAGTCAATATCTTTAAAAGAAGGTGAAAATAGGCTTAAAAGAAAAGCATACACAAATTTACAGCCCTATTTTTCGTATGTAATTAATTCTACAAATTTTAAAATAGGATTTCCAAACAATTTTGACGAAGATTCTGATGAATTCATTATTAAAGACAAAGCAATTATTAAAAAAGTAATATGCTTCCAAGACTTAAAAAAAATAACAATTTCTTCGTTCTATTAATTCATTAATTAAAATACCAAAATGGGCCAATATTGTCCTTTATAAATAGATATTCATTGCTTTTAAATAATTGTTAGTTTTGGCCTTATTTTACACAATCCAAACTCAAAATTTTAATATAAAAAGTATAAAGTTTTAATCAAAATTAAAAAAAAATAGTAAATAATTAAAATATTTATATTGAGACTATCAAGACAACTGACGAGCTCACAAAGAAATTGGAAATAGGTTGAGTTTATAGATATTTCCAGGTTCAGAGTACGAATTTAGGCATAAAATCTGTTTAAGTAAATAGCTTATAAAAAAGCTTTATTTTAAATACTCTAGCATAATAAAGTTTCCCCAAAAAAGAACAAAAAAAAAACCAACGGAGACGAAAGGAAAGTATGCGACAAAGAAAAAATCATAAATCATAAATTTATTGAGAAAAACAAAAAAATTATAGTAATTTCTCAATTAAATTTAATTCATAAGATTTCACTAAAACAGAAGAAAAAACCTTAAATACTAAAAAAACAATACAAATTGTCTCTAGATCTCGTATTGCTGGCGACACAATAAAATGCACACAGCATCCATTCTGCATCTTTCTATCCAAGCTGTACACAATTCCGAGGGAAAACTATTGCGTAGGATGTACACAGAAATAATAGGGTCAAGAATGTTAACCCGAAACACCCAATAATTTATTATACTAAAAGAGAATTTTTTTTCCTTTTATAAATTGATGTTTCTTTTGAATTGTGCAATTTTTTCTTTTTCAACTGATATAAAAAAGATGCAATAGCGACATTTTAATGATGACAACTAGTCTTCCCTCCCATATAGAAATAATTTTTCATCTATAGATGTGGATCAATTAAAAAGGAAATAGAGTAAAATCTATTTTCAGCTTCAAATGATAGAAAATTGATATTTAATTATTTTGCAAGGTCATTTAAACTACAAACAATTTAAGTGTATAGGTGAAACAAATTAAAATTCTATATTGGATATTTTCAAATGAAGAATCGATAGATAAAATTATTTTAGCATATTTTGTTATTTATAAAACAAAATTTTCTAATTCATTTTCCTTTTTGGTGTTTCAGAATATTTTTTTATTTTATAATTAGTTTTGGAAATTGCAATCAGGCAAAATTTATTATCTTTTTTATAATTATTTTACGGAAGTTTTAAACTGAACAAAAGTTTTTAAGCATCAAAATTTTTCGCCAACAAGAAAAAAAGTGCAGAACAAACTATAAAACTTTAAGTGAAATTTGTTGTCAACAGAAAATAAGATAAAGTGCAAAAAAAAATTCGGTAAAATACCCAAATTGAAATTTTTTGATCTGATTTCTACCCAGTAATAGCTAATCAGAAATTATTCTAAAAAGGATAAGAAATGATTTTATTACTTTTAGAGAAGCATTTTGTGGCCTTCAAAATTTTTGTTGTTTTAATTCTTGCTGTACCTCAGATTTTTGTTTTGCTTTAAATTTTTGTTGTATTTATATTAAAAGGGATAGGAAATAATGATTTAATTACTTTTAGAGAAGTATTTTGTGGCCTTCAAAACTTTTGTTGTACCTCTAAAAGTAATAAAATCATTATTTTGTATCCCTTTTAATATAAATACAACAAAAATTTCAAATACAACAAAAATTTCCATTAGAACTAAAATTTAAAATACAACAAAAATTTCAAGCACAACAAAAATTTTGAAGGCCATAAAGTGTCCTTTTACCATTATGAAACAAAAATTTTTGTTCTAGCTATGGCTAGAGCAAATACATCACCCGTTTTACAACCTTGTCTGTCGTGCGAATGAAAAACGCATTGGTTTGAACAAGGCTTTAAGGGGCAGAACTAGTGTAACCATCTAAAAAAAAGGCTAATTTTTGTGAATTTTCTGATATATGATTGTCAGATATATTTATTCAAGAATGAAAGAAATTTTTCATCTTTAAAGACAAGTGACGTACATTTCTAATAGAGGAGCAGCTGCTCTTTAGAAGAATGTAACTCAGATACTATTTGAGATTTTCACTTGAAATTTTAATGTACAAAAAATCGAAATTTTAAAGGTACAAAAAATCGAAATTTTGTAAACTTCAGACTAGTTGTGCCCCTTTAAATCGGTTATTAAGAATCGGGAATGATTTTTACATATATCCGTTAAGTCGGGCTTTTTACGGATGAAAAAAAGAAATATTGTGAGAAGCAATAGACCAAAGTATTATGAACGTCAAAAATTTTGATATAATTTAATATCAAAATATTTATAATTAATCAAATTTAAATTAATTGCAATATATTTCATGCAATAAAGGATATAAATAAATCCCATAAAAATATTCTTGTGGAGCCTGAAATATCGAATAGGTATATCCACATTTATGCCTTTTCAATTTCAATATATTAACACCCAATTTGCAAGTGTACATATTAGAGTTCCAAGGTGAATTAAATGTTAAAGAGGCGTAAGTGAAGATATACCTAATCAATCCGTATAAACGTTCAATTTTTAAACACCATTTCCTTCTTTTTGTTATCCAAAACAATCAAAGCAAACGGATAAACGGATAAGGCTATGATGGAGAATTTGCTTACTCTTGCAACAGTAATTGATCCAATTTGGTATATAAACTAGTTGAATGTCTTCTGTAAAAAAAACTTGCTAAAAGGTATTTTCCCAAGAAATCTTGGGATAGTTTACTATCTAAAATACTCTCAACTTTTATGTTAAATTTCTGTCAAAAAGTTTGCTTTAAAAATAACAAAAAATCATTAATAATAGTTCTTAATATAGTTAATTGCTTCCTGGAACTTCAAGTAAATTGATTTAAAAAAATTTTCCTGACACTATTCAAAAGTAAATTATAAATTAATTAAAATTCACAATAACCCCAGAATAAAGAACCAGCAAAAGTCAAAATTTAAGACTAACAAAAGTTTAGAATAAATACCAGTTTGAGCAAAACTAACATTAAAACTAATCTCATTGATTTATTTGGACAAAACCTTTATAGGGTAGGGTGGTTGAACTATTTTTAGACAATACTTTCCCTACACCTACATAATAAATTTATTAGTCAGGTCTTTGTATTGGGATTTTCTTCGAAAACTAAATTCAATAAATCACAGTTAAAACGTTGGTAGTAGCAAAAGCGTGATAAGATTTAGAAAGGTAATTTAATAAGAAAAATCTTGCAGAGTTGTGGGCACACTGTCAAAGTAGAAAACTTGTAATTGTGTAAAAAATAAACCATTTAGATCTGAAGCTCGAAATATAATTACGTAACAATTTTTTGAGGCAAAGGGTAAAGCAAAAAAACACAGGAAATTTTATCATGTCTTTTATTTTTTAAGCCACATACAGATTACCAGAAAAAAACATTAATTTCGTTTCTTTTGATGTAACATAATTAACATTTAAAGGAGGAAGCACCCACATAAGTTGGACAGGACAGCCTAACAAGATCCCTATAAGTAAGGTCTGAGGGTTTTGCCGCATTCAACTTGGATAACTCACCCAGGAACTGTGTTTGTATCAGTGGTTTTTGTTCTTTTTGTACTTTGGTATTGTGATTTGAAAGATTTTATAATCTTTATAACCTTTTCTTTGCTTTTTAAATAGAAAATTTTTTATTAAAACTGACAGCAATAAAATCTATGCAGTAGAAATATCACAAAAATCATTTGGCCTAGATTCACATAAGTCAAAGCGAAAACATTTTTTAGGCGTACAACTTATTGTGGGAAGTTTGGAAACTATTTTATATAATCACTCCTAATGAATTGAATATCCAGATTAAAAAAAACCTAGACTTTAGCCACAAATAATTTGGAAGCCGGGTCCGAAGTTTATTTAAAAAATGATTTTGAATTTCAGGTTGGGAATGAAAGCTAAGTTCAAATAGCAGTCAAAGTCGGAGGTTAGAACTTTATAATCAAATGTAAAATGGTTACAATTTTAATTCAGAGTTAAAGATAAAAAAAGGAGAAGACATCTTATCTTAAATTCTTCAGTTTCAATTATTATTGCATTTTAAAACCACAAAAGTTGAAGTTTAATTCGCAGTCCGATACCAAATACTTCTATTTTCAATTTTTAAAATAAAAAAACCGACAGAAAAAGAAATTTTTTTTTATATATTTCAACTAAAGGGAATTTATTTTTTTCTTTTTTCATGTATGAAAAGGCACTACGAAAATTGGCTTATCATAAATATATTGGATAGTTCTATTTATCCCACCTGAAGAGTTTAGTTTCACTGCTTAAGTAAAATAAATAAATAAATCTATTTTAATAAAAATAAAAGTCTACTGCAAATTTGAAATCAGATGCGATGTTAAATCAAAATGTAGAGTTGATGTCAAGCCGAGTTTTAAATGCAAAAACCTTAGCTTTAAATTAAGGATAAATTAAATTTAGAGCCGCATTTGACATCAAAAACAAATTTTAAGATGTTGAACTCTTTATTCAAAATATTTCAAAAAAGGGTCTTCTTAATTACCAAAAAAAGAAATTCAATCGTCTCCATTTTATTCTTTTAATAGAAAACCAGAGCGTGGTACTTTAGACCTGGATTTAAAATTGGTTAAATTTTTTTCCAGTTTTGAAAGCCAGGATTATGTTTTGTGGATAGATTTCTATACGATTAGTATATAAGGAGCCAGTTCATAAATTTTTGCAATCTCCAAGTACAAGTTTTGATTTTGTATCGCATTTTAAATAGTAAAATATAAACACTTATAATCCCCACCTCGGAAAACTGTTTAAAATATCATATATGCAATCGTCACATTCTTTTTTTATTAAATAGATCTAAGGTTCGATTGATAGTTTTGAAACTTATTAATCTAGAAGTAATAACAATCGCAATTAAGTTATTAACCCAGTTTCTTATATTTAATGCTTACATTTTCAAACACATATTTAACCCTACATAAGAAATTCATAAAAAATATAAACTGAAGTTTAAAACAAAGTTTGAATTTGAGTTTGATTTCTTTTTGTTAAACTATGGCAAAAAATAAAACTGCAATTTGCCACATTAAAAGAATTAACATAATCTTATTAGAAATTAAAGTGTTACGAATTAAGTATTAAGTCTCAGAAATTCACCTTCCCCACAAATATTTATACTATTAATGTGCTTAAAATACGACTGCCGATTAGGTTATCCCCACTATTATTCCATTTATAAATTTATTCTTGCTAAATTTATTTAACCCTATAAGGTCATTTATTTTGTAATTCTGTGCCTACTTTTCGTTACATAATTGATTCATTCTTCTGATGTTTTCTAAGTATTTTAGCCATCTTAATAATCCTTATAGATTATTTTGTCCTTTTTTAATACTCAATAGTTTTACTGTGCTATTTGTATTAGGGTGGATCAAATATAAATAGGAATTTTTCCCTAGGAATTGCAACTTTGAAGGGTCAACACTTAAGCTCTTCGGTGACATAAATTATTTTCGTTTAGCTAAATACATACTAGCACATTTCTGGGCAGTGTAGAACTGTAAACGAGCAAGTATTATTGTCGTTCGTAACGTAATGCGTTGTAATTAAGATTCTGACAAATGAAGGAAAGAATTTAACAAATATTTTTCTATAATTCTTAGAGAGAATTCCTTTAAAGACACAAAGTATGCAATTACTTTTCTTTCGTGGCCATTGGACTAATTTCATTTCCCTTATTATAATTATGTTTTTGATATGAACATTTTTTAAATAATATTTCAATAAAAAATAAACCTCTTTTATTCTTAATCTTAAAAAAAATGCGTTTCTATAAGCGATAGTGTCCATATTTCTTACAACGTTCACATAATCATACATAAGAGTACAATACAAAAATTAAGTTATTTATAGCCTCCGCGATGTTCGAAAATAGTTCGTTATTTAAAATAAGCACTAAAATTTGCTAAGTGTTTTCCTTTTTCCGATTAGATTTAACACACCCCAATCAAAAGTTAATAAAATAATTTGTTAGCTATGACCAAATCTTCGTACATAAAGTTTCGTAATTCTGAAAGTTCACATTTCTAACAATAATATTAAATAACTTATTAAATAAATATTATTACAATTTTGTGTGTGCATGTATAGTGAAAGGAAATCATTTTTCAATTACATTTTTTAGAGATCTTTCTTTGTGTGAATGGTGTATGAAGCGAAACAATTGATCATGTTGTTATAAAGTGTGCAATAAACTAATTAATCACAAATGTTTAAAGTATGTAATTTCCTTTAGGTTTGATTAGAAGGCTTTCTTGTCTGTTGGAAAAAAAATATGTGTCCAAAAAAAACTTTTCTTTGTTAAGGTTCAAAACACTTCTCTTTTGATACATAAAAATCCATTTAAGGGTAATAATTTGATGTCAGCTTACATTTTTAATACTTAAATTTTGTTGTTTACAAAATTTAAAGAAAAATATAACAATAATTTCTTTTTATAAAGGATATAACAATATTTACAAAAAAACTGAAACGTCAAAAATATAAGCTGATACTAAGGAAAATGGGTAAATAGCCATTTCTTCAAATTTAACATATGACTCCACTTTATAAAGGATGTTATTTTAAAAAATAACCGAAAATATTCCAGAATAATTTGATATAAAGTTGAGGCGAATAACATAAGGAAAAGTACAAGTGTCACAATTCGATCTCACTTAGCTTCTCGTTGAAGCTAAAATTGAAAGTAGATAAATTTATTAAACAGAAGTAATGTCACAGATCATTTCACCAAATAAATAGTGAAATTTTTGCTAGTCATTATATCAGATTTTGTTTTTGTTGTTATGCTTTTTGCCTTGGGCAAAATTTAATAGTAGAAATTTTGTCCTTATAAACAAACATTCATTCAATTATTTTAGCCATGTCAAGCGAAAGTTTCAGCAGTTCTGGGTTATCATTTGAGGCCAGACCTGTTTCAAACTTATTTAGCAACACACATGCATTAAAGATACACTATAAAGCTCCACTACATTTGAATTTGTAAATATGTATTGGAAAGATGCAAAGCTAGAGGCAGTAGAATTTCTGCCTTACGGAGAGGAATGAAGTCAAGACGGATTTTTGAAATTTTAGAAACTTTTAAACAGTTGCGGTAGGCAGAAATTTTTCATTTGGCATCTTATCAATGATTTTTTTTACTAAATATTATTTGCTAAAGTTCGAAAAAGGCCTCGTGTGATACTGATGAATAAAATCGAAATGAGGTAGTTTTTAGATGACAGCTTTTTGCACTATTTTTAACAAACAGGCGTATGCAGTACTCATGAATAATAAAATAAATTTTAGATTTATTTAGATATTAGACTAGGAAATTGACATGAATTTGTGATTTTTGTGCAATATGCAACTTTTACGTTTTATCGGTAATATTAACATCAAGGATTTAAAATTACTGTCCGCATGGTCTTTAAAATATTCGAATTAATCGTGACTGACTTACTAAAAACTCTTCCTGCTGTTAATATTTTTAAACTGTTCAAAAAAGTGAACGATATTTTTATACCTGTATCTATTGCTAAAACTAGGGCCGTTTTTAAACGTTTACAAAAAACTAAACAAGACTTGTTCGCCTCAGAATATAAAAACTTTAAAAAAAAAATTGTTTATGCCTAAAATGCAAATCATTTTAGTTTTTTTATGAGATTTTAGGCTATAATAGTTTTTTTAAAACAGTGTTAAATAGAAACATCTAGATTAGCAAATACATTTTATTAACTTCAAGGTTAAGCATAAAGAAACATGTTATTTAAAGCATAATCGTTATGTTTTATCAACAAAATATATCACATTTGATTTATATAAATTAAAAAAAAGTCACGTATAAGACATGACTCAAGGAATTTAATACCATATATATAAAATTGTTGTGTTTTTTTACTTGCAATTGTACCACCCATTATGGTATGTGGACTACCAGAATTTGAGGGGAGTATTTCATAGTCTCAATTGCATTTAAGACTAATTCGATGACTCACTTCCCGTCTTTTGAGGGTGCCCAAGAGTTTCTCAACTCATATGTCATTTCGAATGAATACAAAAGGGACATAATTTGTCAACTTTAGTTTTATCGATTGATACAAAACACTAAGAGAAGGGGATTTAAATTGTATTGATTCCTATCCATTTCAAATTTATAAGGAAAATATATTTTTATACATAACCTAAACTCAAATGCTTATTATTACAGTGCAGAAAAAAAGACGATATAACTAACAGAAATAAAGAGCAATAAAATAAATGAATATTTAAACTTAATGGTTTTAATAAAAGTTAACTTTTCACTAAAATATATTAGTGAAAAACTTTTATATTCCAAAACTTTGTAACATTTCTGTTGTTAGGCTTCTTTCAAGAGTTAATAATTACAAATTTAGGAAATTATTAAAATAGTTTTCTGTTTTTATGAGTGTTTGGGGAATTGGAAAATCTATTTTATTTCCTACTCACGTACTAAATACAGAAATTTTCACAGAAAAATCAATTTCGCTATTACAATGCCTTTTTCTAATTTTATTACATCTAAGTTTTTAATTTAGCCAATTCGTTTTGTTTAGGGATTATTTAACAATGCAAAGATTTAAACTTGTAAATTAGGATAATATTATTCTATCAAAAAATGAATTTAGGTTCTTAAAAAAATCAATAGAGCTGTGACGTTATGCTTGAAAAACTAGGTGTAAATTAAACATATCATAAGGAGCACAAAATCATTACTCAACTTTTTTAATTTTTTGTTAAACATTTTAATCACTTAATTAATTTAAAAAAATATTAGAATTTAAGACTTTTGATTACTAGGTCAGTTGGTAATAAACATTGTATGTAAAAATGAATTTATTTAAGTGTAACAATTTAGCTTCATATATATGTATATATATGAGAGATAGGTCGTGATAACTTCATCGCTTCAGATGCTTAGCAATTAGTCACTAAATTGATTACGATAACAATAATTATAGAGTTCATTTAGCTGAACAATAACAAATTATCTATGGATCAGAAATCACGACTTTTGACTGATCATCAATCAGGAAATATTCAGAATTGTATGGAAAAATGAAAAGGTGAACAGGAAAACAGTAGAAAAGATTATACTATCAATTTTTCATAATTTTATATGTTTTTATGAAGTTTCTAAAGAAATCTAAGTTTAATCCTTTCAACAATTTAATACCTACCAGAAAGTGTTGATGTCAATAGTGATAAAAATTAATGTCAAAAACTAGAGTATGATATATGAGTTACATAGCTAAGGATCAATATTAAAGAACAATGTTGCCAGAAGTTTTTGAAGATAAAAAATATGGCGTGTATTGGGGCAACGCATGTGGAAGAAAAAATCACAATTATTCGTGCAAACATTAAGCCCTGTGGAAACCAAAGCCATTTCGCTGCTAAAGTAGCAGCTACAGCTAAAATTTGTCAACCAGATTTTGATACACCGACGCATTAAATATAGTTGTAGCATACCAGCGAAACTTTTTTAGTGTGCGTAAGATTTTAACCGATTAAAATTCACAATTATTATTTCAAAACGATCCAGATATGATATTAAAATAAAATTTGCATTGTTTGAATTTGAATCATTTACGGCTCTTAATAATAAATTAATTGCCATTAAATGTAAGATTTTACTATATACTCATTCCATGGTATCATATGAGGCCGGCAACTGTCAATCTTATGGTAAGAGCAGTGAAATATTTTAAAGTAGTGAAATATATTTTAAACTTTTAATCAAATGACACTTGGTGTCTAAATTATAGGGGTTTCACACCGACTAACCCGGTTAATGTCAAATGTCATTATTTTAAACGTGAAATTAGGGGTTTTTAGTCATTTTTAAGTGAAAGGAAGTGTTTTATATAAATTTATAATTAATATAAGTAATTAATATAAAGGAAATGAGAAAATTTACATCGAAAATGAATGAAACTAGTATTACATTTCTATGTTTAACGCTGTTCGGGAACAGTGTTAATTAACTTTGTTCCTGCAAAAATTTTCCATACAAAATTATTATAAAACTGTTATAATCGAGTTTTATAAACCCGGTTGTGCTCGGTGTGAAATGCCTATTAGCGATTTGGACAGCAGCATTTTATGCAACATTATAGGCGATATGAGGTGCGGTTACACTCAGAATTATACTGGCTGCAATAATTATTTGACAGTTTTATTGGGAATATATAATTTATCCTTTCTAATTAGTTTTATTATATTTGATTGATTTACCGTAAATAATTAATGCATTATAAATGTAATAAAATTAGTTGAAAGATATAAATTATATTTTTCGAAAAGACTTGTAATTGAATTATTGCAGTCAATATACTATTGAGTATAATAACGCCTCAAAAGCGCCTACAAAAACGCGCTCAAAAAAGCTGATATAGACACACCCACACCCCAATCCAGACTTTATTTTTAAAAAATAAACACCATCATAAATATCTATTTTTTCCTTAAATGAAAGTTTTCAACGATAAAATAACATTTAAAATAGTTTTTTAAAATATGAGCTCATATTTCACAGATATATTCAAATTTTTCGGAAACAAAAAACTATTCATTTAGTCATTTGATACTCTATTTATCTATTTTAATGAACATTATTATCAAATATGATACATTTAAATAAATAATATTACACACAAATTAACATAAATTGAAAAACATGAGCACTATGAAAAATGTGCTCATATATTTCTAAAAGATCAAAAGTAAAAAAAATAACAAAATTCACACTAATGATAGAGAAAGATGTTAGATAAACTTTTCTTCCTAACGGTACTACTAGTTTAAAATATCTAAATTTCCTATCTGATTAAAAATATTATCATTTCTCACACGCCTCATTTACACAAAAAAAAGAAGAAAATTCAACTGTTATAGCAGAAAAACAAAAATTCAACTAAATAAAACTAACAAAAATCTTATAAAAGCTGTAACTGAGATAAAAAAAACAAAAACAAATAATATTCAGTGACATAACCTCAATTGCAATACAAAACCTTTCAGTTCTAGCTACCTCTGCAGTAGCAATTTCTTTAGCTTTATTGAAGATAAAATTTATTCACTTGTTTGGTCTGGTACAAAACCAGCGATGAATAAATGAATGAAAGAATGAACATTCATGATTGGATGAATGTATTCAATGCTGTCAGCAATTCAGACGACATTTTATTCAAAGTTTTTTTTGACAAAAAAAAAACCAACCAATTAGATAAAGAAGAAGAAGAAGTATAAAATTCTGAGGTAGTGGTTACGAATTTGGAAGATTAATATACATATAGAACAAATCATGGTGAGAACATTTTTATTCGAATTTAAATTAAGCTCATTGCTTACGTCATTATTATTTATAAACACGCTTTACATAAATCGAAAGAAGAGAAAAAATTAATAAATAACATGTATTTATTTATGTATAAATAAATAACATGTATTTATTTATGTATAACACAGGAATGTATCATTTTTGTAAAAATATAAAATTTAATAAAATCATTTTGGAATTTGGTATGAATAAAGTGAATAATAATTAATTTTTTAATGCTTAAATTCGATAATATTATTATTGATTATTTATTATTTACCATAATAATTATTGATAAGCAATTTGAGGTATATTTAAAAATTTGTTTAAGCAAATGCTAACAAATCCTTTTTGACTCCTTCGATAAAAAAAACTCATGAACATATTTTAAGGTTTCGAATTGATTTTTAAATTAAGTCAAAAAATAGACAAAGACAAGTAAGGAGTTGAATAAGCCTGATGGCCTGACTCATTAAAATGGAGAAGGTTAGGGATAACATTTTTAAAAATTGTAATGTTTCTATTGTATTTTCTTATTGAACATAGTTTTAAGAATTTTGTGTCAAAATTTCAAGGCAATCAGCTCAAAAATAAATCTTCACACCTCTTGTACATTTTTCAGAAAGTTAATCCTTAAACGCGTTTTAAAAACAACTAAACCAAATCATTTGAAATTTTATATTTACTTTTTACATATTAAATACCTCCTCCAAGCGTTTTTATTTTTATACATACTATTTATTCCATTTAGAATGATTATTTCATAATAATCTATTTCTTAGTGCATGAAATCATGTGCAATAGTGAAAAAAAGTATATATTTCTATGGCATTACTGTTAAATTGAATTGAAGATTAAAACACCATTAAAAAGTAATGAACTAAAAGATGTTATAGAGAGAGCAATAAAGATACTGTGGCGACACTGTGTCGGGGTCACCAATATGTGGGATTAATAATTAACTGTTTTGATAAATCTACAAGTAAACCATAATGGCTTAAAAAATCAGCACCAATGATTGGTTTAACTACGTCAGCAATTATGAAACTCCATGTAAAATTACGACGTAGCCCTAAATTGAGAGTTAAAACTTTACGACCAAAAGTATTGATTTTCGAAGAATTAGCTGCAGAAAGTTTGAAGTTGGAAGGTGTAGGTCTACCCGTAGTTTGAATTGGAATCACTGAAACGTCAGCCCCAGTATCAATTAAAAAATGACGACCTGAAGATTTATCAAAAATTGTCAAACGGCTTGACAACTTGCCATTACCAACCACCGTTCGAGTTGACAGGCGATTTAGTTTTTTTGACTTAGTTATAAATGCGCAAGGCTTAATGCATTTGGTGGCCTTATCCGCAAATTTAGCGTGATACCAGCATAAATTATCATTATTATTGCTTTTAAAGATATTCTTTGACTTAGAGCGGGATCTAGAACGTCTAAAATTTTGTTGTACGTTAACCTTTTGTTTTAACTCATTCAATCCGCTTGTTAATAAATCCAAACGTTCTAAAATCAAGTTAGTTTGACTAGTTTCATTAGTGCTGTTACATGAATAAACAATAGGTTTATTATAAACATCAGCGATTTTATCAGCACAATTTGCGAGCTCTGTTAAATTACCTGGATTACATGCTAAAATTGCCTGCATATTATCCGGAAGACGTTGCAACCATAACGAACGTAACAATTCTTCCGAAACAACGCTGCCTCCTAGTTCTCGCATCTCTCTTAAGAACTGGGAAGGCTGACGATCTCCTAAAGATAAATCACCTAAGAGTTGACTGAGTTTGGCAGTTTCACTAATTGATAGACGATTAATTAAATTAGTCTTTAAATGAGCATATGCCTCACTAGCATGCGGGTTTCTAATAATATCACTGATCACTTGAATTATCTCTCCGTCTAAAACAGATAAAACATAATTGAATTTGGTTCGCTGGTCTGTAATTCTGGCGAGCTGAAATTGAGCTTCTAGCCTATCAAACCAAAATTGTGGGGAAGATTTCCAAAATGGTGGAGGTTTAACTGCGACAGCAGACACTGACGGTAAAATATCACCCACGAGATTGTTCATATTAAATGAAAAAAAAAAAAAACAAAACGTTCACAATATTAAAGTAATAATAAAATAAACAAAAGATAATTATGAAACAATTAAATAATTAATAAATGATTATAATAATATTAATTTTTAACACGCTCAGAGCAGCCTCACTCTGAGAAAAAGAAAGGCTTTGTCCCGTGTTAATTTAATATAACATAAGTTATATAAGTGTAGACTTAACTTGTATGATTCCAATAATTCTTGAAAATGAAATTCTTGAAATAGCTGGAATCTTCAACTTCTTTTGAATTTACGACGAATTGTCGTCTTGATTGTTTTGATTGAATCTTTATAATTGAAATTCAACTGTAGTAGTTGTCAGGATCTTGAAAATTGAAACTTGAGTAGCATCAACGCTAGAAACATTGAACCATGTTCAGAATGATGTTATATCCTTATTTAATGCTTCTGATACAAACGGTTGCTTTTGAATATTAACTTTAACATATTCAATAGAGATCCAATTTCTTTTGGTTGGAGTCACCAATATGTGGTGACTTATTGCATCACGTCGGGGTCACCAATATGTGGTATTAAGTCCACATTTATTAAATTAATTGTTTTTATTTTTCTACACTTTTCTTACAATAAAAAAAAAATAATAAAATATTTTTAAGTAATAATATAAAATATTTAAAAATTGCTAACTGCAAAAATATTTTTAACTTACTTTTATTTGTAATATGTCAACCAAGTAAACAATCGAGGCTTGCTTGACATATTACAAAAATTTACAAAAACTTAAAAACTACTACGTTTTGTTTTTTTTAATGAAATTATTAAAAATAATAATTTTAATGTCGCCACAATACTCATGAAATTTTAGTTAACAACTGTAGAATTTAAAAAAAAAATCGTTTAATTGTTATCGGATTGAAAGATAGTTTGAACCTTTGCGAACACATATCAAAAAGTTTAATGCGCAAAACTATTTCTTTTCTCCAAAATACCTCTTTTTTCTAACTGTGTCGATCCTAGTTTGCATATCATATTAGAACTTTAAGTGTGTTCTTCTGCTAAAGCCATTTTTTTTTTAAATATGTAGCATGCACCAAAAAAAAGATCAATTTTAAATATTTTAATTTGAAATTTCAACCACATCTTTAAAATATTATTTTAAAAGGAAAAACTAACCGGAAAATTATTAAAAAAATTTTTAATAAATAAATAAATGTCCTTTTTCCGTCAAATAAATTAGAATTCTAGATACAAATACTTGCTAATTTCACAAAAACCAATATACTCGTATGTATTTTTAATCCCTTGCGTATTTCTTTATAGTCCAAGATCCCGGTCACAGCAGACTTACGTCATTTTAAGAAAGCTGAAATTTTGCACATGGATAGTTTAATATAAGTCTAGAAAGGTATGGACATTTTTTAGTTTGAAAATGGGGCCATTTTGCAGGCAAATTGGGCGTAAAGACGGTAAAAAACAGACCCCAACTACGTCATTTTAAGACGGCTGGTTTTTACATAATATCATAGAGAATATTATTTTAAACAAAAATATGTGATTGGCAGAACCTTCCGGTGGGCCAAACTTCAGGCAGACTCATTCAAAAATGAGGCAATCTACGTCATCGTAGCAAAAAAAAAATGAAATGGTTATAAAACCTTAATTTAAAATTGTAAAATAAGTACACTTAAATTAAAAAATGTCAATGTTCAATTTTTTTTTCATTGTTTTAAAAAAACAAACTAAATTATTTTTTTGGGTATATTTGATAACATTTTTTCTTTCCCAGAAATATAAATCTACATAAATTACAATTACGAGAATGTAAAAATTAATTTGTATAGTATTTAAAAAGGTTGATCTACTTTAATGTCAGGTAAGCACATTGTATGTCATTTTATATACTCTATACATATATGTATATATAGTATAATTGCAACAGAAAGATTTTCAAATCAAAACCTTCTTAAAATTTAAATAATAGGTTTTTAATTAGATTTTAAACTAATTTTATAATTTCTTTGCTTTGGGTTAAATATTTTCCCTCAAATTAGTAAATATTTTCATGGAATTGTCCCTTTGCAGGATTAGTGAGGATGGGTTATATATATTTTTAAAATGCATTTACTAATAACTAGAATCAAAAGTAACTTTTATTTAAATTTTACTATTTTTGCATTTCGTCTTTCGGCAGTTTAAATTGAGATCTCGTGTTATAAAGTCTTTAGCAATAGTTTTTTCAAGGACTTGTTATTTTTATTAAATTTTAATAATATAAAATTTTAATTTATTTTTGTAACATTTTTGTACTAACTTTTATAAACTGTTTTTATAATTTTATCATGACAGAACCATCAAAGTGTGTTTTTTGTAATAATTCTGGTGGTAATTTATTATTGCAAAATGCAAAAATAGTATTGTCTTCAATATTTATGCCAATGATGGTTCCAAACTTGAAACAGTATTTTCTTTATTTTCTCAGATTATCATTCCATTAAAAAGTAGGAAAATAAATCATGAGAGAATTGAAATTTTCAATAAAATGATTTTGCATTAAAATTAGGATAAAATTATTTGTGGACATTTAATTTTTATCGATTCATTAAAACCAATAAAAGCAATTTACTTCAATCTATCAAAATTATCTAATTATAAATCTAAAAAAGTCGAAATTTACTTTTAAATTCACCTTTAAAACTAATAATTTTTTATATAAATTATTATGTAGCAGAATATTTTTTAAATTATTTTATTATTAATTAAATAATCAGTAATAAAAAGTAAAAAAGTGATTGCTATTTTCAAATCATTTCTATGGTAAGAAAAAATTAAACAAAATAATAATAACCAAGAAAATTGCATAAAATTTTCAATTGTTTTATTAACCCAAGAGAATTGTTATTAATTATTAATTTAAATTATTACAATGACCGAAAGTGTTACAGTATAGTTCCCATTAAAAAACAACGACAAAATATACATATAAAAATAATAATAAAATCAATTGAACAAAGCAAAATTTTTTTTTTCCTGATTTCGTCTATTTAAATGGCCTTCAGTGCCAAAATGAATTACAAAAGAGACGGGAAGACGTATCTCAAGAATATATTCCCGCAAGAAATGATCTTTGAATCAGCAAAATACGTCTTGGCTATTTAAAAAAATAAAAAAAAGAAGACTCTATTTATATTATATATCACTTTTATTAATAGAGAAGAAACTCTTGCTATGAGAAGACAAAAATATAAATTAAATTTTTTTAGCAATATGGTCTCTAAAAATCGATACCTTAAAAAAAAAAATTTAATAAAACGAAATTCAATTAAATTACTTAAGTTTTTTATTTGAATAAAATAAAATCACTTAGAAATTAAAAATACAAAAGTTTATGTTTTTTCAACAAGTCTAGTCTTGGGATTACAAAAAGCAAAAATTATAGCAAAACATTATTTAACAAATTTTTTTGTTATGTGTCCCTGAAAATACAATTACGTCAGTTTAATTGTTATTTTTTTCTTCTTCGAACAAGAATGAATCAAAACTGCTTTTAAGTTAGAAATAATTTTCAACCAGATTTATAACTCTCAATTATTTATTTTACATGCTGAATATTTTTTTATTTTATAGTAGGAGAATGAGAAAAAGTGGAAGGCGAGTACTTTTTTTTACTACCAGACTTAACCTAATTGTTTCCGGTACTGTAGTTTTTCTTTTCTGGCTTTTGAATTATAAATCTCTGGCTATATAATGTATTAAAAGATTCAAAAAAAAATTGTTTTTAATTATTTTCTCTTGATAAAAGTTTTCTTCTCAGACTTGCTGAGTAGGCAGGCTTAAGTGAACAACCAGACTTGTGGCAAAGGGCAGAGGTTGTTTTTAGCACCTTCAGCTTTAGATGAAAGAATATTTTTTAAAGTGCTTAAATTTCTAACAGTGATTTTCATTTAAAATGAAAATAATTATTTCTATTTATTGATTTCGCCTAATTTTGTGTATTAGTAAAAGCTAAAGAAATTTTTTAACATAAATTTCAGTTAAATTTTTTTCTTATTTAATTAAAAAAAATACATTAAATATTCTGAAAAGTGATTACCATTAATAATTCAAAGTTATTTATACCCGGGGGAGCATGATGCCAATAACATTGAATCTCATTGTTTTTCATAGACATATAAAAAATATCCCATTAAGGGGGGAAGACTCTCCAAAACTGCAAATTTTTGCATTTTTTTTTGTTGTTTTAAAAATTCATCTACAATCTAAAGGATATATTTTGAATATCTTAAGCCAGGGATGGGCAAACTACGGGCTGCCGTAAGGTTTTATGTGGCCCACGGATGGATTTTTAATTTGCCGATCCGGAATATGATTTATATATTATATGTATATCCATCTCCTTTTCTACTTTGTTCAAATATTTTTTTTTTCCTTTTTTTCAAAGAACTTAATGATATTTTTACTTTCTCTATTTTTGTGCTACAAAACATCAATCTACGGAAATAGCAAGTACAGACAGCTTCCAAGTTTGAAAAAATGGCATTTTGAGTTTGAACGCTGATTTCAAGATTTCAGTGCCATTCAAACAGAATTTGATATTTTCACCATGCCTTTCAACATAAGTTGTGAAGTAGTGAGGACAGATTTGCAGCTTGTATTAATTGAGTTCCCTCTAACAATCATCTCAAGCAGCTGTTTCTAAATATGTTAGAGTTTTGCAAATCATTATCGAAAGTATATTTCCCAAATTCAATCTCACGCCCAGAAAATCAGTGCTATGTTTGCTTCATCTTGTATATATGTGAACAAGTGTTTTCAACTATGAACCTTAGAAAGAATAATTTCAGAAGAACTGTAAGATGAGCATTTAGCTTCGTTCCTTAAAATCAATACATCTCACTTCGAAACTCAATATAAGGAACCTTTAAAAATGAAATCGGAATTTCATTCATCTCATTAACATATTTAAATTGTAATACTTGTATATTGTTTTTAAAATTTTAGAAAAATTTATCTTGGCCCGCCAACCCTTCATTTTTTGATTTTTGGCTCGAGACCGAAAAAGTTTGCCCATCCCTGTCTTAAGCTCAATGGAAAGTATAAAAAGTCCCTAGAAGTGAATTGATGATTGTCGAAAGTATCGAAGGTAGATAAGCGAGCATGCATTCCTAATGGCTTATTCCTTTTAATTTCTTATACCAGAAAAAACCAAAACTGCACAGAAAAAGTGGAGACAACCGTATTTTAATATTTTTGTAAGTCGGAAGCTTGTTTTATGGTCCTGGCATCGCATATTATACTTGGGTAGCTAAAAAATAAATTGTTTGTAACTTTACTTTACAATAACAAAAACTATAATCAAGTTTTTTTCCGTACTGTCGTTTATGACTTAAAAAGTGATTAGGATATCAACTTGAAATTTTACCCAGATATTCTTTAACGTATTGGCCCTGAGAAATACCTAAAAATTTGTATTAAGTATCACTAAAAATATTGTTTTTGACAATTTGTTCATAAAAAAAATGTAGTTTTTCTATTTTGTGTTCAAATTTGCATCTTCCTTTTTTCGTTAAAACAAACGAAATAAGTAATTTTAATAAAAAAAACTCTTGATTAATGATTTCAGTTGACTACAAGAGTCTAGAAATTCCATATTCTATTATATATTGCATATTATATTGCATTATCACTATTTACGCCATTGGGGCTTGTGCAATGCAAAACAAGACATTTGTTTCTCTTTGAAGAAAAATAAATTAATTTGTTAGTTCCTAGTGAAATTGTTTAATTTTTTAATTTATTAAACAAACTTCCTGACACTGTTAGTCTATTATCTATATTCTATATCCTTTTACTTAAAGCTGAAATTTAGAAAGCAGTGTTTCAGAACCCCTGCGAACAGGTGCAATTCACGCCCTTTAGATCTTATTGTTCAATTATTCTAACATTTTACTAATGAGTATACCAAACAAAAAAATGACAAAAAAAGTATTAGTTGTATTAAAGATTTTGGGGTAAAAACAGAAATAACAAATTAAAAAAAATACCGCTTTTGTTAAAATCTCCTGTAGTTCGCATGTTTACATACTCAGCAAATTAGTTCTTTATTAGGCCAAGTAATTACATTTGTAACAATTTGGAATTTAAGGGAGAAAAAATAAATGAGGTTTTTATCTGATGATAAAAAGAAAAAATACAAATATATATATAATTATATACATAAATTAATTTACAATTGAAAGGAAATAGGAAAACGGATGCAATTATTGATACACTAAAGATTTAGTTTTCTATACATGTAAACTAATTGACTTGGCTGAAGGAAGTTTTAAGTTATAAAAATACTTAAAAACAATATAATTCTTATGAAACTTTTAAATTCAGTGAATTGTTAAAAGCCTGTTTTCTTTTAAATGGAAAAAAGAACTGATCTTTTGTTTCTCAATCCTATTCAAAAAAGGATATTCTTTTTGAACTGTCAGTTCTTCGTGGATTTCATGAATTAAAAATTTTATTTTCTTCAGTTATAATGCTTTGAACTTCTTATTGTGTATTATTTTTTCAAATTGAAATAAGTCCTTTTTTTCTTGTTTTATATACAAAAGAAATTTCCTTGGGTCTATAGACCTGTCTAAATGTCATTTACGATTTAACAAAAGTAATTCATTCAATCAAACAATAAAATCACCAACATCAAATAGTGGTATAAACTTTTTAAAATTGATTTTAAAATGAAGATATATCCTGTTTATAACTTGAGTCCTTTTTTCAAACAAGATTTTTTTTGTTTTTAAGTTCCGGTAAGAACACCCTAAAACATTTTGTTCAAACTTTTCAGAATTTACTTTTTGTTCCAGAACATTTCAAATAAGGAAACTTAGTGCAAGGATAAAAAATAAAAAAAAAATTAATGCTGGAGTTATTTAATAAAAAATGTTAGTAAATATTTTTTATGATAAGATGTTATAAAATTAATAGCCCGTAAAATTAGTTTTAATAGTCTACAAATTTCTCAGATTTACCTTAAGGAACCAAAAATTCAAAATTTATTTATTAAAGGAGATATCTTTTGGGGTAATTTCAATTCTAGGTAGACTTTGGAAGCCAAAATAACAATTTTCATCTAAAAAATCGACTTATTTGTTATTGTAAAACTAAAAATTATTGAAAAAACAAACTTATCATTACGTGGTGAAATATGTAGAAAAGCATTCTGCGAAATTTCAAAACGATCAGTTCAGTAGATTTTGAGTTAACATGCACACGATAACTTTGAAGAGAACAAACTTCAGGAAAGTTTAATTTTCGAAACGAATCTAATCAAACACCTTTTGGGCGTAATTTAATATCTTAGTTAAAAAAAATTGAGTATACCAACAAGAAAAATAGCTCTATCTTAAAATCAAAGGTTTTCCAGCTAGTATGTCACACCATAAGGTTCTTGCAATTAACGTTTTTATTATTTGCTTGAAATTTCTCACCTAAAAATGCCATTACCGGCAAACGGGTAGCCCAAATTTCAACAAACTTTACAGAAATTAACTTAGTAGACATACATTAAAGATTTTCTATTGATTACATCCTTTTTTTCATTTATATATATTGATAAAGATAAAAACTGAAGTTAAATACTTGTGAGAAATACAAAGAATTGCATAAAATCTGTAAAAATTTAATGGAATATTTTAATATTTTAATATATTTCTCGTTTCAAACACCCATAAAAAAATTAATATTTCCATATAAAAAATAGTTTTTCCTATTGTCACCTAAATTTGTGATTTACTTGAAAATTTCAGTTCAACATTTATATGTAGGTGTCAACATCGTAGAGCATTTATCTTCTTAAATTTAAAAATTAAAATTATTCTTTAATAATTAAAGTCCATTTGTATTTGAAAATTTATTTGCTTTGCTGGCAATTGTTTATTTTTAACTTTATAACGATTCCAAAAATATCGAAAGAGAAATTTTTATTAGATGAAAAATTCAAGGTTAATAAGAATTTCATTACATTAATAACATTTATAATAATAAATTATAAATGGAGTAAATAGTTTACTAGCTTTTACCACAAACTTCAACATATAAATGAAAAGGAAGTCATTAATAATTCTATAAATTAGAAATTAAAGCATCTTAACTTTGAAAATATTTTTATATTAGGGGCACATTAAAAAATAATAATTTAGAAATGACACATAAAACCAACACATCTCAACTCATCATACTCTAAAGGGTCTAAGAAAATAAAATAAAATTTAATAAAAAAATATATCATCTAAACATAAGAAAAATATAAAAACAAAAAAAATAATAACAAATTTAGCTTCATTAACTTAATGTTTTGTTCTCAACACTTTCTGGGACAAAAATATCTTTTGACATAGAAATATTTTTTATAGAATCACTAGAATTAATTTTCGTTTATGTTTGGCAATTTGTGTCATAAATCGAGGACACAATGACAAAAGAAATTTTCTAATGGATTCAATTGAAATAAATTTAAAATATTTTACTTCTATTAAATTTAGTTTACTAGTTTACATATATATATATATATATATAAATGGACAAAAATGTACTAGTTTTATAAAATTTGTTTAGTACTTACGTTGGATCAGGTTGACCCTCGGCTTCACATTCAATTATGAACGGTTTATCACTTTCTTGACTTTGTTTGGCTACCTTAAATAACAGTTCATCTGTTGGTGGCTGTTTTATTATTCGTGGTGGTGAATTAACTAAAAGAAAAAATAAATTGAAATCAAAATTAAATTTGTTTGAAAAATATAAAATTTAGGAATAGAGAAAATAGATAAAATTAGTTCCTATGACGTTGTGCAATTAATAGTCGCTGTAAATCTATTAAAAATATACTCAGTAGAGAAATTACCCATCAATGAGTTTCTCATGCATGAATTCATGCGTGCATTATGTCGGAAAGTTCACTTGTGAAATATTTATTAATGCAGAATGCAAAAATTAGCCATCATAGGTGTGTTTCAGGTGTTTCTCATTGATGAAGTAGAGCTACTTTCACTACTGGGATAAATACACTTAGTCTGTTTTATAAGCGGTTTCTTACTTTTTTGCGGTCTTTTTATACACAGTTTCTTTAATTTTCGCGTTTCTTTTTTCTAAGCAACTTATTTGAGGATATGTGTATTCTGCACTTTGTTAACTTTTTTTGTTAACAGTAGTTTCTAAATTAAGTGATTCTTTTTCCCAACATATTATTTATTGTTATTTTGCGCTAATAACGTTTCCCTAAAATCAAGAAATTGACCATGCACTTAAACCTGAAGATCTTTGGTGCTCCTAAAAGATTCAAAATCCTATATTATTGCCACAAACCCCTTTGAAGCCACAATTTTTGTGTCTCTCTGACAACAATTCATAGAGTAGAAATTACAACCCTGGACTTTTCGAAAGGAACCCTAAGCAATAAAAAAACATGGAGGTGATGTCTATTTAAACTTTTAGCAAGTTGTAAAATGAAGCGTTGGAATGAATGTATGCTAACATTCTTGAAAGAAGTTATAATGATTTATTAGTCGAATAAAAACGACTTTTGTCAAAAATGGAATCGTTTTGTGTTAGTATCAGGACTTATTGACCTATGTGTTGCTTATACATTTGCTTCATTTAAAAGTTAGTAGTTTTTAACTAACTCATATTAAGTATGTAGGTAAAATGCTATAGAATAGCATTCGTCAGGGCTGGTGGAGACTTCTCAATGTGATGTCTAATGCCTGGGACTCACTAGCGCTTTGCTGCACAAAATTTAGTGCTAAATGCTAATGAGTCCATTAGTCTCCACTGATGTTCCACTCCACTGGTATATAAAAAAAACTCTCCATTTTTACTGTGCTAAGTCGTCTCCACACGCTAAGCGCTGGTGAGTCCCAGGCATAAGACAAGAAAAAAAAGTTCCTTAGCCTTAAGTATCTTTCTCTGAATCATGAAATCGGGCTACTCAGGTTATTAAACAACCTTATAATGACTTGGACATTTACATGATGACTATTGAGGCTTTAATACTTTTCCAATTATATTTTATCAGTCATTAATTACCCAATCTCTTTATTTCACTTTTACTTTTTTTCAATTGATAGTAAAACAAATTACTATTTGTTTTATATATAAACGATTCATTTTTCAAAGAATATTTTTCAATTTTTTTCAAAGATTATATTTTTCAAAGAATATTTAGGAAGGATATAGCAAAAGTAATTTAATCTTTGTTATGTTCTTCTCAAAAAAGCTTTGCTAATAAGCTTCCCTGAAAACATTTGATCATATTTTCAACTGATTTATTTTATGATTTAATTGAATCATATTGACGTAATAATAATAAACATACTTTTCCCATCACATTATTTACTTAAATTCTTTTACTTTTTTCCACCCTATTTTCTGCTATAAGTTTTTCAGATTTTTCCCATCTTACATCAAAATCTTACTTAAGAATTGTGATTCCTGCCATAAACATTTAACTTTTGAATCCCTTATAAATATTTTAAAAGCTGACAAAATTTCATTATTCTATATAAAAATAAAATTCACAAATCTTACCTAAAGAATATGTTCTAAAAGAAAGCTAGTAAAAAATTTTTATTATTCAATTTACCACAAAAAAACAAGAGTAAAACTTCTTATGAATTAATTTCAACATTTCTGGTAATGTAAAATAGATAAAAAAGAAACAATTCTTATTGTTTTCATTTGAAGTTAGTTAAATGAAAGAAAAAATAAACATATTTTTTTTACTTACTTCATAAATATCAAAATTTGTTTAAAAAAAGAAAAAACCGTAAAAAGTACAATCAGCGAATACTTACTCAATGCTGAAGTACATAATGCCATCATCAAAGTGATGACAAGGGACTTTGATTGTCCCCACATTTTGCTTTTTGTTTTATAACAAGTTACGCGAGTATTCCACTTTGGTTGTTTAATTTCCAGTAAGTACTCCAAAGGGAATAATATCCCCTAAGTTGGTAATACGAATAATAGAAAACCCTTTAAATGCAATTCACCATCTGTAAAAATAAAGAAACAAATAAATAAAAAAAGTTATTCATTAACTGAAATTTTTTTATATTTTTAAGTATGCAGTATAAAATATTTGGCTAAACAAAACCAATTCTTCATAACGACAAATTTAAACTTTTTGACTGTTATTTTCGTCTTTTGAAACAAACAAAATATATCAGAATAAATTAAGGAATTAGGGGCATTAATTAGCATAAAAATATGATAATTTTAAAATATTCTTTTTTTTGGGCAATTTAATTTTTCTCCCAAACATTTTTCACTAGATTTTAATATTATTATGTAGACAAAGTAATTTCCATATTCCTTGTAACCCGTTCCCCAATTAGTAGTACTTTTTAGTGACTAACATTGCAGTTTATTGATTTATTTAAAATCAATGAAAGAAAATAAATCATTAGTTTAATTACTAATCGACTTTCTGATTGAAGGATTGTTTTCTTGAAAATATATTAGACTCCTGCATAACGCAAATTCATTCAACGTCTTAAAGAAGAGCGACTTCTTAATTTAAAGTAGCTAAAAAGAAAACACTTTTTTATGTAGCGAAGTATCTAGAAATTATCTTATAAAGCCTTTATTAATCAATAAATCGTTAAATTCAAATGTAATGAAGGAATGGAATAAAAATCTACATTTTCAGTTTACTGGCAGGCAAACAAAAAACAATGGTAACTGCTGCTATATTTCGAGAATGATTTTTTGATTTCTTCGTGCAAAATGAAAGAAAATATTTGAAAGAAAAAAATTTAGGATTTAAGGTTTTATTAATCATTGAAAACGCGCCTAGACATCCAACAGACATGCAAATATTAATTTAAAATTTTTACCACCTACTAATACAACTTCAATTATACCTTAATTAGATCAAGGTATTATAAAAATCTAGAAATCTTATTATACGTGGCAAACAGTTGAAGAAATTTTAGCAAAAATTGATTCAAATCCAAGTCAAACAGTAACACATATATGGGAAGATTTTTTAATTTTAAACTGTGTAGAAAATATCCAGGTATTAAAGCAGTCAAAGCTAAATATTTGCTGAAAAAATATTTGGCCTCAAGTATTGTAATTAGTAGAGAAAATCAACCTTCATAGATATTGATCGAATTATAACTGTAACCAATTTATTGAGTGGGAAAGGATTTTAGGGAATTAATTAACAGTGAGGGAAGTTTAAATGACTTAGAACTTAGGGAATTTGTAAATGAATATGGCATAACCATAAACAAACATAAAAAAAAGCTTGAAATCAAAGGATAAAACGACAATTTTTACATCAGAACATCTCAAGAAAGGGCCAGAATTGGCTAAATAATTATAGAAACATATTTTAGAAATAGGATTCATTAATTGAGCATTCTATGCAATTTAAAAGGGATTTTCAAAATATCTTGCTCCATATTTTAAATTTCAGGCAGAGTTCAAATCAAACAATGATAAATTATTGACAGGTAGCGTGCTATACTGATACTAACTAATTGTCAACTTGACATTGTATTAACTAAATACAAAAAAATTTATATACATTTACATATGAAATAAAGCATATAATCATCAACAATTTACCCTAAAAACATTCGGGTTATATAAATTTTTCCTCGTTCAACAATAGCACGGCACATATTAGTCGCGTTATACGGGAGTCTACGGTATACAAAATTTCGGCCTCTGATAAATTTCTCATGGGTTTTAAAGAAAAAAAACATTAGTAATTTATTACTAACAAACACAAATATTAATACAAAAAACAATCTTTTGAGTACACGAGCCATATAAAAGAAAAGAAGGTAATCTATATCTGCAGCCTTTAAGTGTATTATAAACTTCTATCTATAATTACTCTTTTCCTATTCATTAAAAGATTTAAAAATAAAGAAGATGAGCATGAATACAAACACGCAAACCTTTTATTTCTATAAAACTAAAGTTTAGAATCCAAAAAAGAAAAATTGATTAAAGGCTTGAGATTATTATTACATCAATTCTTGCCAAATTTGTATTTCAAACAAAAAAAAGGTTATTTTTGAAAAATTTTAAAATATAAGTCACGTACATAAACTACATATGTGTAGGTAAATAAACTATTTAATCGGAGCTTGTACCAAATAAATCAATTTACAGGCTGAAACTATGAATACGAAGTAGTTTTTTTTTTCTTTTGCAGAAAAAAATCTGTTTTTATTAATTTTTTACACTTACCAGAAATTAATGTAAATAATATTCAAAATTTAGATATTATTTATTGGAAGTGAAAAAAATATTTTTTTTTTAGATAAACAAAAAACCACAAAAGAAATACCTGTAAAGTATATATTTAGGTGAGACGCACCTAGCGAAATATTTCTTTAACCCCTAAAAAATGTTAAAATTATACAGCTTAATGCAACTTGTGTTCAACATTTTTTATCTTGCTGTTTTGTACAAAACTTAATATCAAGATTGCTTAAACTGAAGATATACATATCTCATCATAATCCTTTTGTCATGAAAATCCCACGCAGTGCAATCTCTCAATTGAATTGAATTCGTTACATTTATACGGACTTCGGTAAATGATTGAAGTTCCTTTCGGGATATTTGGTTTTGTTTTTCAGAAAAAAGACAAGAATAAAAATTACCATCAGCTATTATTAAAAATGATGATAGACTTTACTACCATTAGTGCAACTAGTTTCTCAATTTTAAGCGCATGCATATCATTCAAATCGCATTTTTATCTGGTTCATTTAGATGACTTTCTTTTCATTTTAAAAGAAGATAAGAAAAAATCCAAAGATTGCACAAGAACATCGCATCGATTAGCGAAATGGAGCAATAAATGATTGCAAACTACTTATTAGTAAAATTAGCGAAGGCTTAACGTAAAATTAATCTAAGTAAAGGAAGTCAATTTTCAGTCAAAAAAAACCATTTCGACGTGAATATTAGTTTACTCAAAATATTGATGGTTTTCGTATTAGAAACCCTTAGAACGGCGTGTACCACCGCTGGCTCATATCGGCTATAGTTTTGTTAGATGATGTAAAAAACTTTATATGGTTAAAAATAATTTTTTTACTCAAAATTAGAGAGCTTTTTTTTACAGGTAGGCTATAGTAGATTTGATGTATTCCCTTGTAATTGCTTTTGCGGGGTTTTTCAAAATATTTTGGACGTAGTATTGAATTTTTGAGTATGAAATTTTACTAAACAAAATTTTGTACAAGGCGCCGCTAGATAAAACAAAGTAAGAATTTCACTTCCGTCCCAATGAAACGAATAGAATGAAATAGAGTGCCGTACTCAACGTGTTAAACTAATTTGCAAATGATTTTTTTCTGAGATATGTGCTAATAATTACAAAATACCTAACAAAACAAGATTTTTTGCGGTTCTAGACTGTTTTTACCTTTAGATGAAATAAACTAAAATAAACTTAGTAAACCGTCTATTTTTTTAATGCCCGTTATAATTTTGAAATTTGTAAATTTCTTTGGATATATTTATAGTAAACTTCGATAAAAATTATATAATTTTTTATTAAAATTTATAATCAAAGCACCAGTACAGTAGTTATGTCTAAAAAAACAAAACAAGAAAACGAATATATCTCAAAAGGTACAAGAAAAAGATTTCCACACTATCAACCAAGAAAAACAAGTTCCATAGAGTTAGCTTCTATATATAAAACTTTTGAAAAAAGCCGAAACCAGTAAACTTAAACGATAATATTTCAGTTTGTTAATAGATTATGAAATTTTTACATAAAAGAATTACAAATAAATTGAAAATTTTATTCGATCTATGTAAGCCAATGACATTTTAGTACAGTAGCATATTAATCGTTATCATGCGTATTTAATCCATTAAAACAAGTTTTCAAATAAAATAAAAAACAAAAAAAAAGCTAGCAGCACCAGATGTTATTGCGGTTAAATTATCAGAACCTCTGAAATACGCCTGAATGATTGCAAAATACTAAAAAGAAAGTTCATTAGCGCTAAGCAAAGCGACTAATATTGAAGCTAAATGCTGACATTAAATTAAATTATCACTAAAAATTTTCTTTCATGTAGCAAAAATTTTAAAATTTTATTGCACGTATTTAACTGTTATTCTTAAATGTATTTCATTTGTTTCTGTTACCTAATAAAAAACAAAACAAAACAAGAACAAAAAGGGAAGAGCAATACAAAAACCATATAGTGTCATATTTCTTGATAATATATATAACGGTTTCTCTGCACTTTACTTGCCTAATAGGATTATATAAATAATGATGAACTATAGTGACACCCTCTTTTGAAACTTAAACTTAATTAAGATCAAGGCTTCTCTATTGATACTCTGGAACACGACTATTGTTTAAATGGGAACAAATACTATTCCCATTATAAATGCATAACTATATATGCGTATGTAAAAAAATGTATATGTATATTAGTTAAAAACTCTTTTAAAATATATATTTCAGGTTCTATTGTTAATCTGTTTGCCACACAGGGCGTAATCAGCAATAACAGAAATAGAGGTCAAGCGCATTGGAATTTGTTACAGAGTGGATATTAAAAAGAAAGTGATTATCAGGCAATTAAATTCTTACATTTCTCTGATTTCGAAAAGATATATTTAATTTTTGTGAAAATGCTTGACTAAATATAGGAACATTCAATTGAATAAATATAAAAAACTCTAAATTGTGAAATTATTTTGCAAATAAGGGCAAAATAATATAAGACTATATAATACAGTTGAAAAATTGACTAAGCCAAACTTGACAAAACAAATTTTTACCATAAATCATTTCGTAGATAAGAAATAACATTCTGTCCTAGAAAAACGAAAAATATTTAACAATGAAAGGATTTAAGTTAAATTCGGATTATGCAGAGGGAGTAGCTAAAATGACATTTCGATTTTTATAGTCTTATGATGAAAAATTACTTAAACTCGATTAAGTGCTATCACTAAAAGCAAAAAGTTTAAATAAGTTTTCAATGCAGGCCTAACTGATTGTAAAATTCCAACATGAAAAATAAGATTTTTAGAAAGAGGAAAGCAGTATTGCTGCTATTCAAGTAATTCTATATTAGCCGTAAAGAGATTTTGTTTTGAATTGAAGGAGTTCAAATTATAAAATGAAAGCTTACGAGGTGCTTTATTATGTTGGTCAATTATAACAAAAACTTAATAAATCAATAAAGTTTTCAATTCAAAATAGATATAAAAAAGTAGTTCAAAAAAATTTGACCAATGTCCAAAAAGGGGAAAAATGTTTTGTTTTATTTCTAACATCCGAAAAGGTAGAATGAACACACGTAAAATCGGACCGTCTGATAATAAAATCTACATATATTTTCAGATTTAGTACAATGATGGTTAAGTGTTAATATATACAAGAGAGCCAAGACAAGCAAGAGAAAATTAAAATTATCCAAATTCGTACTAAAAAGTGCATATAATACGTTATCCCTAGAAAATTGAAAAGTCTTTTAAAGTCATAGAAAACGAATTATTCCTAAAACAATCAAAATTTTTTCGTCAAGCATTTGAGTAAATATAACAGATTTTTCACATTTTGTTTTGAATATTGTTACGATAAATTATCCTTAGAGATTAAAAGATCTTCTATCTTACGTTAATAAAATAGAAATTTGAAAGTGCAAACTTATATTATTGCTTCATAATCAAATATGAATTGGATTTTATTAAACTATAAAAAAAATTAAAAGAAATAAAAGTGCAAATTAATATTATTGATAACCAAGCAATAATAAAAATTTGAACTGTTATTCAAACTATAATTAGGACAAATAAAAAATACATGAAAAATTATTAATAAATCGAAGTCTAAAATCAAACTTGTTTGATTAAAGATCGACTTAATCCAGTCAAGACTTTTTAATTAAGAGAAATTTTGCTCTTATACTAACATATTTGCTAGATACATCCAAGCTTATATATGACCAAAGACCAGCTTTTACTAGCTAAAAATTTTTATCATATATAACTTATATTTGAAACATAAGTCTAGCAGCATTCATATCTATTTTGCTCATCAACATATACTTGGACAGTCATTGAAGACGAGTAGTATTGAAAAATACCATAACATTATTTTATGATAACACTGTCAGATATTTCGATACTGTGTGACCAGCTTACTCTAGCTAAACCCTTTCATACTCACAAATATTTAGAATATCCCAACGATTGATATAGAGACAAACTTCAAACCAATTTCATTAAAAAGCAAGCTTATACCAGCCAAGGCTTTTTAAGCAGGTATACCTGCTCAATACTTGTATTGTATACTTGTCTCAATAACATTCTAAATAAGATCATCTTTTGGATAACTTGACTAATTGATTAATGATTCTGACATCAAGTGAATGCAGTTTCACAATAATATATTTGTTGTTTTATTTGATTATATCGAAATTAATCATTTTATAATCAACACACACATTTACTATTTACAATTAAAACATGTTATACTGAATGCGACATGTATGCTTGATTCTTAGGATTAGTTAACATACGCCGGCACATTTGGCTTACTAGAACAATTTATATATGTCTACAAGCAACTTATAATGTAATATTTTGGCTAAAAAACCACCAATTAAGGAAAGAAAAACAGACATTTAGATTAAAATATCTAAATATTTAGCAGATTTACCAAATTTTTTTTTGCTTACAGTAAAAATATCAAAGTTCAAAAATATGTCAACAAAATGTTATACAAAGTAAATTTAAATATTAACAAATTCCATAATAAACATAATGTTCCTGCCAATATTCCTTTTTGAAATTCCTATTATTCTGTGGTTAAATATGCTGAATACTTTACGGTGAGATATACATGTCCTTTTTATTTAGTTATGATAAAAATTGATTTTACTAAAAGACGAAAATGTCCATGAAACAATAATTTGACGAATAAGGTTTCTTATAATTCTAGAAGTTTGAAAAGATGACAAAAGTAAAGCATTCTAAATGCAATTCTTTTGAAAAATTGAAATGAAAATACCTAACATTTTACTGGTACCTGTCTAGTTTTCTTTGTCTAACAAGAAATCCTTTTTTTCTAAAAAGTTTCATGGAGGATACATTATTACAAAAAAGCAACTATATTTAGATCTTCATTTCTTTTTTTTGTTAATAAAAACTTCAGTTATATTTGCATTTTGCCATACATATTTATTATTTCAAAAAAGAAATAACAGTTACCGTAGAAAAATAGAATCTTTTTGGTTTAATAGCGTGTAAATTACAATAATTTACACATATAATGTTAATTAAAAGGAAAACATAAAAAACTTACTCAAATATTAACTACAGAATTTTTTCTTTTTGAGCGCTTAAACCGCGATTTATGAAGCGATGACAATTTAGTAAAATCTTAACTATATGTATATACGCTTCGCTCTATTTAAGGTCTTGAATATTCAAAGCTTTGGTGATATAAAACCATTAGCAGTAAATAGCCTTGAATATGCTTAGAAGTTAGTATTTTACCAAAAAAAAAAAGTTAAAAGAAATTTATTTTTTAATATATTTGTTCGGCTTTAAAGGTAAAACAAGTGTGGACAACAGTGACGTAATCTGGCCGCATTTCTGATATATTTTCCAAGCTCTTAACCAAAATGTTATTTGATTAAAAAATTTGCCAACAGCAAGAAAAGTTATTTCTAAATAAAACTGTTTCATAGTCATTTAACTTCTCAACAAAAAAAAAATAATCTGTCTACAAATACATTTTTTATATTATTAGTCGATATTAACCAAGGTCGACATGATGTCATCATTGTTTTAGAATTTTATGTCCCATTCAATCATATCCGAAAAGGAAAAAAACCAAAAAATACAACAATTTACCTAACGCATTCTTTCTAAAAACTTGAAAAAATATTTAATGAATTCATCTCACCTGTCACTAACAAAATGAACAGTAAATGTTATTCCACTGCAAATGCAATTGTATCTGTATTTGTTTTAGTTCTTTCCACTAGGTAATTTAACTTTTTTTTAAAAAACTTTTTCCTTAATTTTTTTATATAAATTAATATCACTAGCTATTCGTAATTCGATTAATATGATTTCACAATCTTTATTATATATTATTCAATGGAAACATGCATTAAATTAGTTGGATAACGTACTTTTATTATACGTAAAACTTAAATATATAGCTCAAAGTGGGCAGTAGACATAAACTATAAAACTTTTTATTATTATTAATTTAATATCAAAATTTTAAATACTATTAGTTTATTTAACACTCTTTTTAAATTCACCAAATGCAATTAAAGCTTATTACGTCTGGGCGCGGCGTCCTAACCCTACCATCGCGTTCGCTTTTGTCAATATGACGTGATAAATTTCTAATTTCTTGCTAATAGCCCGTCAAAATGAACACACTGGAAGTAGTTCGCTATGCGCATATTTGATACTTCCAATATATAATTTTTCACCTTTTCCATTTTCGTCTAGTACCAAAACATCATCAGGCTGTGTCTCCATTAGCGTTTTGGGCAGCAGTATTATAGGTGCTTTTATAGTAGTTCTGAGGCGCAGTTATACTCAGAAGTATATTGACTGTAATAATTACTTTTCAAATCTTTTTGAAAAGTATAATTTGTACCTTTCAACTAATTTTATTACATTTATAATGCATATATATTTACGGTGAGTCAATTTAATATAATAAAACTAGTTAAAAACCATAAGTAATATATTTTCAATCAAACTGTCAAACACAAAATACTATTGAGTATAGCCATGCCTCAGAACTACTATAAATTTAAATTTTCTCATTGTATAATTTTTATTTTTATCGCATTGCATTAAATTTATCTTAATATTTAGTTTTGCAATGCTCCATTTTAATTATCATTCTTTTTATTATTAAACCGAAACGTCAAATACACAAAGTTTCACTTCCAACTGGAGTACTGGAGTACTGGAGTACTGGAGTACTGGAAGTACAAAAAACGTTGTAGATTTGTACTTTTTGCTTAGCCAGTGGAAACCCAGCGGGAAATCTGGAATCAGAAGCTAAAAGAATGACAGATGAATCGCTTCATATTTGATTCTACAGAATGAAGCCGTAAGCAATTCGTGTATTTTATACATTTTATTACAGTATAACGCAAAGAAGTTTCATATGGATTAGTTAAAATGGCAGATTGATTTTAATTGTACCTTTGTTAAGTCATGCGGGTACAAATGAGGAAATGTAATTTTTAGTTTTTGGTTTAAATATGTTTTTAGTTCTTTTAAAAAATAAGTAAAACGTTTTATAATATAACCATGTTTTATTTGATGTTAAATTTAGTCAATTTGTGATTAAAATAATAGTTAAATAAGTTTTTATGTACTTTTTTAGTATAAGTCTTGTAGTAAAGTAAAGATTTATTAAATAAATTGTTCAAATGTGAATATTGTTGAATAAATAAAATATATAATTATAAACTGTGTTTAATTTATTCCATTTGTAATTATTTTTTTAATTAAATATTTATTTTCAGACTTACACTTACGTGAAGAAGAAGGATGGGCTGGTCATATAACATATGCTGTTTTATCACTATGTGTTATATATCCATCCCTCTTTTACTAATGAAAATATGAAATATAACACTTTTCAAGAGTATAACAGTTCATGAAGAAGGGGTACAATACTAACTCAGTTTTCTTACATGTGTTAGTAAGTGATTCCCACTGCGATCATGCTTTGGTTGAAATTTGCAATGATTAGATGAAAAGAAAATCGATTTGTAGCTTCCAAGGGATTGATTGCGAATGAATTGAGAATCAATCTTTTACCCGCTGGGAAGCGACAGAATATGAAAACACACGCTAATAAAAATGACTATCAAGTGCTGCCATATAAACTTATTCATATTAAGGCCAGAGAGCATTTTTGGCTTCGTGTAAAGCAATAAATTTACGATAAAATCAAATTTTGACATATTTACCATACAGTATATGTCAAAATTTTAATTTTCCATAGTCATTATCACTTTCATATATGTGAATTACATATGAATGAATTTGCTGAAACACACATAGGAACACAGGCTAAATTTAATCAGGATGTTTAGCCTTCTTCTACTTTGCTCTTACCCTTATAGGGGCTATTCACTATTTTTTCCAACTCATCAAAGCGCTCTCTCGTTCAATGTAAATTAAATGGAAATAACGTTTTGTGAGTAAAAAATTAAACATGTTTAAATTTTTACTCACAAATCGCTATCGGTTTCTTTTATATTAGTCGTTCACTAATACATACATGCCAAAAAATCACTTTAATTTTGCCTTCGAGGAGTGCACATCTAAGAAAACATGAAAATTGCCAAAACAAGCTGGGTTTCTAAAATTTAAAACAAATTAAAGTTATTTTTCCTACAGAACTATTTAAGTTTTTTCACCTAAAAATATTTTAGTTTTTTTCACCTAAATATTTTATTTTACTAAATTTAAAAAAAAGTATTCGAATTTCCTACGGTAACATAACCTATAAAATTTTTTAAAATGAAATGTCAAAGCGTAGCTCTCTAAAATACCCACATGCAATTATAGAATTAATCCACACTATTCTAAAGTATATATTTACGTATACGAGTGGTAGGAGATAAGCAAGTTTTGACGTCAAATGTAAAAAATAGTGAATAGCCCCTATTAGTGTCATATCAATAGGCCTTTTGCTTTAGTGACGTAAAAAAGGGGAAATAAAATTATGAGTGTGTTTTTTTAATCAACCCAATTTCCCAGCGGGAAATGAAGCGCTCGATAAAGGCTTATTCAGTGCTTCTAAAGCAGAACTAAGCGCTTACTCGCAACTTACTTTCAATTGTCTTTTAACACTACATGTCCGCCTTAGAAGCGCTTATCTTAAACGCTTCGTAAGCAGTTCATTATTTACGCTTTAGAAGCGCAGGATTTCAACGCTTCGTAAGCAGTTCATTGTGTATGCTTTAGAAGCACAGAATTTCAACGCTTCGTAAGCGTTTACCAAAAAATATATTAAAGTTAATAAACTACACAAAAAAATATTTTTTGTTCGTAAATAATTTTTTATTCAAAATTATATAAATAATTAATTTTTTTCTGTTACATTAGCGATTTTTTTGGATTCGTGATTGGCCTTATGGATCTTATTTTTGGCCAGCCTGAAACCTGACCTCATTTCTTCCTCGAACTGGCAATATCCAAAGCTCACCGATTGTACAGCTTCTGAAAGATTTTTCGTGATAAATTGTATTTGTTTATATAAAAATATGTATGTTGAAGAACTTACCGAAGAGATATTTGCTGAAGAATACATGATTCTTGACAGCTTTCTTTTTTTGGAGGCCATCCTAGTTGATCTCCAGTAAAAAATTTTTTTCAAAGAATAGATGGACGCATTTACGTACAGAAGATGCTCCAACCACCTGTTTTATATAGTTAACCTGTATTCGATATTTAAAACATGGAAGTATGATAAAAGGGTTAGAATCCAAATTGAAATATTACTAATTTAAAGGAAATATACTTACGATTCTATTTATAAACTTGAATCACTTTTAATATTTTAAAACTTTTATAATTTTTACTTTTTCACAAAACTGACTGCACTTTACAAAAAATACACTCGACTGATATCTAAAATCCTATCTTCCAATCCAATCTATTTTAAGATAAGATGAAACACGTGCGGATTCATATGAAATGGTAAACACACATTTCAGGGACCGCATCCTGCTCATATGCAAAATAAGCACACAAGAAACGCTTTCAACCTGATTCTGGCTGATATGGCAAGTAAGCGCTTACAGACCGCTCGGAATTGAAGCGCTAGAAATATTTCCCGCTGGGTTGGGTTAGTTTAACCTAGGGGAGTGTTCATGGTGAGAGAGATAAGAGTTCAAACTCAACAAAAATGTCAAATTTCAATTTAGCATATTAATTGCACTTTTATTAGCTGTATGGCAATATTTCATTACTTTATAGTGTATATTAACTTTTTTGATAATAAAAGCTAATAAATATATTATTAAATAATTTTTGATTTGATAATTTACAGTTGACATATTTTTATGGTTTATGAACTCTTATCTCTCTCATCAAATGAACACTCCCTTCGGTTAAACTAACCCAAATTGGGTTGATCAAAAAAACACTCTATAAAAATTAGCAAATGTCAGTCATCCAAACTTTATAAAATTAAAGGGAACCGAAAGTAGGACAATAAATATGATTAAAAAGTGTTTAGTAAACACTTGCAACACGACAAAAGAAGGAGATGGCGTTACTTTACACGAGTATTATTTTAAATACTAATATATTTATAATTTATTACTATAATAACCATTTTAGATTTCCAACTGAAACCAAACAGCAACAAGCTTGGTTTAGGGCTATTCTTAATGCAACAGATCAATCAGTATTTAAAGAAGACGATGTTATTTGTTCGCTGCATTTTGCTGACGAGTTTTTTATCTTTGACAATAACATAAAAACATTAAGATCAAATGCTTTACCATTTACCGAAGTTAGACACGTTAGTAATTTTTAATATTATATATATACATATATACGAAATTTTAAGTTTTTCTTCCGAATTTAAGTATAGTAAAGAAAATAAACTGCCTCTTATAACCTCATTTCTGCTTTTGAAATATTTGAAAAAAAAATTCTGTTTCAAATATCAGTTATATAGAAAATTTTTTTTGGCTCATTTTTTATAATTCTATATTAATAATATTTTTTATTACTTTCTTAACTACAAGAAACAATAGAGCATGAAGATTTGAAAGATCTAACTCTATACTTTAGAACAAGTTTTGCAATACCTCTTTACTTTTCAGTGCATATTCCAACAAGAGAAACTTTTTAAATACCTTTTCAAAGATTTTAATTTCAGAATTATAATTCAAAAAATTTAATCTTTGAGGGTAGGTAAATTAAAACTTACAAAACTTTTAAGTGTACCGTAACTTAACGTTTCCATTTAAATGATAAAAAGATATTTACATGTTTACTTTGTTAGGTTAAATAATTCTATTTTTTTCTTTTGTAGTATAATAAAACAATTAATTGTACTACTCCCCCTCGAAATACATTTCAGATAGAGAAAAGAAGAAAAATTTTGAGTTCACGCGAGACTCGAGGGCTTATTAATTTATTAAAACATCATATTGATGATTTAAAAATTAATAAAAGAAACGCAAATGTGCTTCTATTAATGCAAAACAAACTAAGAGAAAAGGAAGGTGTAGATTTAGATATTAAAGAAATCAGATGTAGGATAAATAATTTAACCAAAAAATACAGGTAATATATTTTTTTTTCTTATTTATAAAAACACTAAAGACTTGTATTTTTTTTCATAGAAGCGAAAGGAAATTAGTAGGAGCGGCCTCACAATGGGAATACTATAAACTTATGGACGATATAATTGGCAAATTTAGTGCCGGTGAATTAACAGTAGAGGAAAGTAACTGTAAGAACAAAATTATAGCTAGCTGTAATTAGATAAAGAGTTTTAATTAAATATATTTATAGCCAGATTAATATCATCAACTGATCCAATGCCATCAACATCAACAGATCCAATACCATCAACATCGACATATACGTCATCACCATCATCAGATAATTCACCCATAAAAGAAAGATCACCATCACCAGCTGCATCAATTTCAAGTCATAATGAAACTCAAAAATCATTATTACAATTTCAAAATGCAGCTTTAGAATTGATGAAAAAAGAAGCAGAAAATTTTGGAAGATTTACGAAAAGAGCTTTAGAAAATGACGAACAAGTGCTGAAAATATTGAATCAAAATAATGTTTTATTACAGCAAATTGTGGAAAAAACAATGAAAGATAACAAATAAATAACAATAAATTTTTGACTTTTCAAATAATATTTTGATTCCTGCTAATATAATTCCATTCTGATTATATTTTTCATTGTTTCAAAATTGTATTTCGTCTCAAAATATACGATTATTTTATATCAACATAAAATGGCTCATTTTCTAGTACCTTTGTATATAAATCTGATAAACCAAAGTGTTATATTTTTAGTTTACATATGAGATCTATTGGGTGAAAATATATTTAAAAAAAAATATTAAAAAAATCGAGATAACAACAAAGAAGCACAAGGAAATATTAGATTAAAGTTACAAATCGTTTTAAAAACTTTTTAAGAAAAGATAAGTACAAGATATGTAGGTTACTATTTTGAATTTATCAAATTGAAGAAAAAAATAATCAGCACAAATATAAAAGAAAAATATATATATAATAGTAGATTACATACTCTGCTATTAATAATTAATTACATACTTGCAAGTTAAATAGAGTATGAAGATTAAAAATTCATTTTTTTGAGTGTCTAAAATTTAAATATTTTTAATCAGGTCCTGTATTGCATTGGTGCCGTTAACAATGAAAGAAATGTGTTCAGATACGAGAAGTTTAAAAAGAAAGTTAAATTTTCAGCTAGAATTTTTCATTTTAAAAATTAAATTAATCTCCTGCAAAAAGTATATTCATGTTTAAATTATTTTAATTATCTTTAATTCTGTTAATTTTAACAAATTTTCACTTCTTCTACTTGAAACAAGCAAATTGCAACAAAAGAGTTCCTGAAATACTTTAATATTAGTGCGTAATTCGTATGCGCGTGCTCTTACAGCTTATCTAAAGTAGGGTTAGTAATTTTTCTTCTAATCTCTTTGTGTACATAATACATTTTATTTCTCCGAAGTTTTTTGTACCCAAGGCCTAGAGCAGACTATTATTTTATTAAGTCTCAAATATTTTTTAAGGCGTGATAACTTAAATTTAAAAGAAAAAAACAAATATATTTAAAAAAATGTATCTTGCGTTAATATACTATATTTTCATACTTTATTCACATATTTAAGAAAAACAATAAAATAAAAAAGCAACTGGATTCAAGTAACAGATGTATAAACAGCACAATGAATAATATTAAGTTCTAGATAAAGACGCAATTTAATATTTTTATATTCAACTCAGCAATTTTTTCAAAAACAAACTCGTTTCTTTCAACTCACATAATATAAAAACAAAAAGATTTTTATTTACCAGTCAATAACATTTCATGGCCTTTGCATATCAAAACAAAAAATTGTATTTTTTTAACAAAAATAAACAATAATATAAAGTTGATAATTTTTTTATTAATTTTTCTCTTGGGAAAATCATACAAAGTAAATTTTTAAGAAGAAAACTGCTATATGCAAATTATTAAATCATTTTTTAGAAAATTTTTTGTTATTTTCAGTATTCATTAGTTTAGTTAAAATTTTCCTGGAATGCCCGCAAGGATCAAAACGGTTCGTATATGTAATTGCTTCCTTCTTTGACCGTTGTTTTCCATATTTTGTTATAACAAATTTATCAAAATCATAATTATAATGTTCGTATTCATCAAAATATGCTTCTGACATTCTTTATACTTATAATTTATGAATAATCACAAATATAGAAACTTTTTCAAATATTTTAAATATTACTTTTACAGCTTCGCTGCGTGCTTGTAGATAAAAAAATTTTTTCTGACTACCTTTTAGTACTGAGTACCGCTATTTATATATTTTATTTCGTAATGTTCTGTCAAACATTTCTTAAAAGCGTTCAGTTCTAGTATTATTTTTCTCAAATTATATGTCAGAAAGTTTTGTAATTAAAGTTTTTGACTATTTTTACTATATTAAATTAAATTACCTTAAATAATCATGCATCATAAATGCAATAAAATTAGTTGAAAAGCACAAATTGTATTTTTTGAAAAGACTTGTAATATAATTATTGCAATCAATACTTCTGAATGTAATCGCGCCTCAGATTGCCTATAAAGGCCCTAGTTGACGTCGGACATCGTCCGGAACATTGTCCGAGTAAATGCACTGTAGACGTCGGACATTCATTTGCCGGGACTTGTATCATTTTTTACTAAATATATAATTTATAGTAATAATAACATGAAGTTGAACTTTTAATAAAAACTAATTAATTATGAAAACTTTAAACTTTTGATATCATAATGAATAGCAATGTTATTTTGTGCTGTAATCTTTCATTGCTAACTTCATGCTATTAAAAATGTATGAAGCCGTCATTATGTCCGCGTAAATAAATAATTTACTCGGACATTGCAGCAGACCTTCAGATTGGTCTGCGGACATTGCTGTAGACGAGTTAAATTACCCCGGACACGGACGATGTTCCGCACAATGTCCCGGACAATATCCGACGTCTACTAGGGTCTTAAAATTGCTAATCTAGACACAGCCTTGTCTAGCTTGTCGGTTTTTCAAAGAAGATCAAAAGAATTGGCATTTTGCTTTCTGTCAATGAAAACAGTAATATGCTAGGGAGTCCACTCCGATTGGTATTTAGGAAAACTTTCCATTTTTACTCTGCTAAGTCGTCACATACGCTAAGCACTAGAGAGTCCTAGACATCAGAGAGCTACACTTTGACATTTTAATTTATAAAATTTTATGGCCCCTCTACACAATCGCTGTAGCACTGCTAAAGTCGAGTTCGTCGTAGCGCCGCCACACATTCCTGCGTTGTTATTTATTGTTGTTATTGTTTGTTTTTGATATTCTTATTTCAGTCAACCGTTATCAAAAGCCCTAGTGAGTCCTAGACATGAAATATACACACACAATTATAGAATTAATCCACCCTATTTTAAAGCATATACACTATGAAAAAATAGTGAATAGTCCATATTAAGCCAGGCAAATTCAAAAAGTGTATCGGTTGTTTTTACCGTTTATACAGTAACCAATAAACGAAGTCTTTAATTTACTACTTTTTTTAAACGGAATAAACGCACTTATTGATTTTCACGTAAAGCGCATTTTACAAGTGCAAATTAAAAAAGTTGTTTGATTTTAGTTATTAAAAGTTAATATCATGGCAGAGTCACATTTTGATGAATATGAACATTACAATTTTGATTACGATAAATACATCTTTTCTGGACATAGTGGAAAACAAAGAACTAAAAAGGAAGCTAGCTTTCATACAAATCATTTTGATCCCAGTGGGCATACTAGAAAAATCCTGGTCAAATTGATGAATTGTGAGCACAACAAAAGAAAAACAAGGAAACATTAAGTTCTAATTATTTAAAGTTTCTCTGAAATGTTATTCCAATCCTAAATCTCATATTTGCTTAAATTGCCTGAATTATAATTATGAATAAAAGAGCCTAATATTTCTTGTCAAATTGAAATTGTTATTACTATCAATAAATTGTTTAAAAATTGAAAATATTATAAGTTGTTTTTTTTTACACTGCAAAAACTAAAAAAATTTTTAGGTTTTAAGATAAATTTTTACGTTGTCTTTTAAAAAAATATTCATATTTTGTACCAAATAACTAGAATTTTTTTAGATTTATATTTTAAACTTAGTGCCGATAAAATATCCTATCATTAACTATTAAAATAAATAATGGTTTCAAGCCAGATAAAAAAATTAATTATTACTGTAAAAATAAATTTAAAGGATATATTTTTTTTTATCCAAGAATATTATACATTCGTAACGGAAACTGAATTGTAGTCGACTTCTTTAGGTTAATATCACAGTGGATAAGTTTAAATAATAATTTGTTATCATTAATTGAACTTTCGAAAGAGATTTGGTTCTAAAGATGACGAATATGATGAAATTAATGATAATTACATTTATTTTATTCCTATCAAACAAAACTGCCAATAAATTTCATATGAAAAATAATGACAAAAAATTCAAATAAAAAAAAAAATATATATAGTAAATTATTAATAAAAATTCCAGTTATAGACCTAAATAATGTCGATACAATTGAAATTTTTTCTAGTGACAATGTTTGCTTGCATCATTCATAAATGGAGTATACTAATTGGACTTATTGTAAATTGTAAGGGCATTGTTGGTGAAATTACAAACATCGTGTTAAGAACAGAAACTGACAAATATCCAGTCTGCCAAATATTATTACACTAATTATTTTATTTATAAACATTATCAATATTACCTAAGGCCAAATCCTGTTAAATCGAATGTAATCATTATATATAAATTACACGACACGTAATCAATTTTTTCATATTTCATTTGATTTTGCAAAAAGAACATGCAAGTTCTAGGTTGTGTGACTTTTTCCATTTGTATGGAATTATTCGGTATGTTGACATGCTTATGACTCAAAATTTATTTCAATAAGAAGTATCACGGCTTTAAGAGTAAAAGCAGTAAGTACTTCAAAGACAGTAGACTAATTTTGATTTTCATTTGATTATTTCATCATTTGATGAAAAAAAATGTGTAATGACCAAACGACCAAATCCTAATAAAATAACTAATATTTGCGATAAAAATGTCTATATTTTTTCGAAGAAACAAGCAATAAAAATTTTAAAAGGATATTAGAAATGTTTCTTAATATAAAAAATACACAATTCAATTAAGAACATAGTAGCATATTTTTACTTTTTCTAATGTAAACTCATTGTAATATAGTTATTAAATATTGTATTTTTCATTTATTCATCTTCATAGCCGTCAGGTAATGCATTCACACGAGGATTATGGAAAAGGGAATGATTTCCATCACCCCAGGGAAATTTTTTAGTACGAATACCAAGATATTCATATTTTATGTATTCCGGACGAGGTTTATGATGATCTTCTTGGTGCTTTAAATATGCATTAATCATACATAATCCAACACATGGAAATCCAACAAAGAAACTAAGGTTTCTCCAAAGTTTATAACCACCTAAAAAATTTAAATAAATTACGTAATAATTTTTTATTTATATTAAAAATTAATTACCCCCATGACCACCAGAAACAGCTGAAGGCCCTTCAACCGCTCGACGAGTAGCAGATGATTGGAAAAATCTACGTAAAGAATAATTAAGTAAAGCACTCATAATTTTATTTGCTTTAAAACTATATTGACAAGCCTTCTGTCAAAAATTGATTTCTTCAACGTTTAAATTTGGAATAGTTTTATATCTATGCCATAGCATTCAAGCGTCTAGTACTTTGATTAAAATTTTATTTTTATACAGACATCTTTGAGTGAGCACAAAAATTACTATTATAGTATATGCCACCGACAAAATTATTTTAAAATTTTACCTTGATTAGAGTAATTTTTTATTAAAATTATTTATACACTAATTTAAATCATAAATTACTTAAATCAAACCAAAAATTAAAACTTTAAATAATTACATATTGGCTTGCATTTTTTTGGAAACGTTTTGAAACTCTAAAAAACTTGCCCATGAACGTTTTGGCACTGCTCGCTTTATTGGCTTTACTTTTTGTTCAATTATCGAGGCAATTATCGTTCAAGAGTACTGAGTAATCATTTTTCTACAAACAAAATTTAAATTTGATTAGTTCACTCATGAAAACATTGTTTGAATTCACATACTGTAATAATCTTTGTGAGTAAAAATAATTCTTCAGTTACAAATAAGCACTTTTCTAATGAAAAGGTAGTAATCAATCAAATTATAAAATTCCGTAAAACTTAAAGAAATCCTATCAAAAAATGTTTTAATTTTCGTCGAGTATTTTAAAAATGTAACACTAATAGCCATAGGCCATCGGTTCGTTTGATTTTAAAATTAGCCTATAAAAATTCATGAGAATTTATAAAACTTTTTGTGATTCTAAGTAAAACCGATAAAATATTAGGTACGTAAATTTACTTTAACCAAATCTCTATTTCTGTGCGTTTGACGTATTTACTAGTCGTCGTTTCCAATTGACTATGAAAACTGTTTTATTATTTTTGAGAATTTTTAAGTATATAATAACAATAACTTTTGCAGAAATAAATTGTTGTTTCTTTTAAATAAAAATGTAGTTCTTAGTTTTTCATAAAATTTGTATTAGGATCATCGCTTGACTTTAATTCCGCACACTGTGAGGGATTTTTAAAATTAAATTCACCGCTTCAATGGTAAAGGGACATATTGCATCTCTCTGGTTTAAACTTTTAAGTAATTTTGTAATCAAAAACCATAAAGAATAAATTTTTAAAGGCGAAAAAACCGCAAAAATAACCAAAAAAATTTAAAAAATAATGTTTTATATTATTTCATTTATTTTAAAGTTTTTAGTTGGTATTAATAAAATTTTGAGACAAAATACAATTATTCATCTTGTATTCGACTTTTACAGGTCTAACAAAGCTTAGATATTATTGTTAACAACTTTCAAATCAAAATTTTAAGGCATGATCAAAAATTTGCAGCTCTATGTTCCAAATCTGATCCGGAAATTTTCTCCTATAAATCTCACTCCACTAAAATAAGTGAAGTTATTCTTCCTTTCTTGGATTTTCATAAATCCGATATTTGTTTAGACAAAAAGAAAACAGTATTTTTTACTCAAAATTTAACTTGTTAGTATTTTTCAAAAATAATCATAGTTGCAGATAGTAAATTTAATATTTAAATTAAAAAAAGGATTTATATGAAAAAATAAACAAATTTTTCAGCCTACATTTTAAAAGAAAAGAATTTATAAAAAAGAAGGAATTCTTCAAAAATTCTGATCCTGGGATTATAAAATTTCACAATTTTATATTAGCATAACAGAAAAGTTGTAAGTCAGATTATAAAGTTTTTATACATTTACAAAATTTATACTTTTTGTTCATTGTGTAACATAAAAAAATAATACACGTATTTAAATTAGAGTTGCGCAAAGCACAATTACATTTTCCTAAAGTGACAACTTTAATATATTTTTGTGTTTTGTGTTGACACGGTTGAAATTAAATAAAAATTCTGACAATTTTAATGTAGCATAATATTACACAATGTACCGTACTGTAGAGATGGAAAAGAATGGACATCATTTGATAGAAGATTTCAATATATCCATGAAAACTGATGTGAATGGTTCTGATTTAAGAAGTTCAGTAATTTCAGGAGAGAATTGTGATGATAGTAATACACCATATTTTAATGAAGGTTAAGTAAATAAAGTTTTTTAGTGTAAAAAAATATTGTAAGTCAGATTTTTAGCTCTCTATTTTATATAGTTACAATTAATTGTTTTTAATCGTTCATATCCAGTTTCTTTATTGTGATTGCAAAAGGTCATTTGGGAAATGATTACATCAAAAACTATTAAAATTGACTTTTTGCACTTATTTTTCTAGTCTTGTAAAGTTTTTAAAAAATTTTTGTCTTATGTACACTTTATATTGATATAACGTACTAAATGCAAAGTAATTGACTAATTCCAAGGACAAATAGCAATAAAATATTGATTAATTTAACAATTTTACAGCCTAAATAAAACAGCTATGCGATTATCTCAATTACGTAGCATCTTCGCAAACTGCAATAAAAAATTATTTGAATAGTTGAATAGAATCGCCAACGCAAGCAGGCAAAATGAGAGCTCTATCTAGACATATTTATATCTAGATACTTATGTTAACAAGAATAATAAGGAGAAAATTAAGGAAAAATTTAAGATTAAGTTCTTATAATTTTATATTTATATAAAGAAAAAACTTGTCACTACAAATAATATTCTTAAATTATGCAAGCTGAATTTTTTATTGAATCTGGTTTCGTTTGTAATTCCAATTTAAGTTTGTTTTATTATTAAAAATTTTCTTTACCTGATTGTCTTTTTCAATATATGACCAAATTTAACTAAAACATTATTTTTTCAAAAAATCACAGGTGAATCACAAAAAAATTCATCAAGCACATCACAAGGATGTAGTTTAGTATCAAAATTCTTTTCTATGCGTAATGGTCTCTTTGAACAAGCACTTGAAGATTCAATCGAAAATATTTTACGTCCTGTTGGCGATACTGATATATTAGGAAGTTGGCTTCTTACCGAGTAAAATAAATTTTATACATAATTATAAATATATGAATATTAAATTTTTTGTAATACAATAAAACTTGCAGAATCAGTCATTGGGATCATGAAAGAGAACGTTTATTTATTTTAACTACAAAAACTCTCTTAGTTGTAAAATATGATTATATTGCACAAAAAATTTTGGATTTCAATGAGATTCATCTTAAAAATGTGGATACTATTCTTAAAGGTGAACTAAAATATCCAGATTCCTCATTTGTACCGTAATTATATTTTTTTTTATTTGTAACATTTGTATTAATAAATTTATTTAAGGAAATTGGGAGGTTTAGCAAATGGAGTTGCTTCAATTATAAGCAGAAATATTTTTTCTAAGACTGAAAGCCAAAATACTACTTCAAAGGATAAATCACTTTTAACTAAGTTTGATTTTAGCGCTTTCAAGCCTGTGTTTGTTAATTATTTTAAGGTTTTTTTAAATAAAAGTAACTAAATAATTTTTCAGAATACGAAATAAAATCGGAATTCGTATAATGTGGAATAAAGGAAAATCACTCCCATTATTAACTTCATGGAATCCTCTTACAAAAGACATTCCTTGGATAACAATAACAGATCATCCTTTGTTCGGTCATGAAGGTATATAAATACAAATAAAATTTATATAATATTAATAAGAAAAATTTAATATAATCAAAGATAATTGTAAATTTGAACAAAAGAGGCTCAGCATTGAAAATTTGTATATATGGCTACAACAAATAATACCCGAAGATTCAGAAATACGTTTTAAGGCAAACTGTGATTTTCTATCGACACCAATAATAATGCAAAATTATTTAGGAGTTGGTGCTTTTATTCATAATAGAAATAATTTTGGATTTTTTAAAGTACGAGGCAAATGGAGTTTCTAAAAAAAATATTCCTTAAACTATATTTAAATATTTTTAAAATACTTTCCTTTACTGAGATTTTTAATTATTGTTATTATACATAAAGCTTAAGTAAAATTCAAATTAAATAATTATTTACATATATATAATATATTAAATGATGTTTACTAATCATTCATTACGAATATTTGGTAATGATCATCAAACATTCATTTTTTTTCAAATTAAACTTAATATAACAGGAAGTTCTCATATTATGGTCCAAGACCGTCATTAATCAGTGCTACCATTGTTAATTATGCCTGTATAGAATTTGTAAAAAGAAGGAGAAAACTCGAAAGACTTCAAACATGTTTAATAACAGCAGGAATAATCAAAGGAACCGGGTTTTTATATGAGAAAAATTGAAAAGTCGTTGCAATTATTTTGTGGTGCTGTATGACTACTTTTATATAACTTATTATTTCAATAAAGCTTATCAAAAACCCATTCATGGCTATTTTCATGTTATGAAATATTAAGTAATCCATTATAACTTCAAAAAGACAACAAGATCCTTAAAAAAGTAATTCTTTTTATCAAGAATATGAAAAAAAATTTATTATTCTAAAAAATATTATCCTATAATGATTTATTTACAGTGTAAATACATCTTGAAATATATATCTATATATATATACAACAAAACAAAATCCTTAAACATTAAATTAAAGCTAAAATTTCTAAGTATCATTTTTTTTGGTCGGAATAGGTTTAATTGGACCAAGTGAAAGTAATTGATTCACACCTAATCCAGACATATTGCATATATTGGGATTAGCAGCTCCTTGAACCGAAACAATTGGAAATCCATAACATGCATTTGGCGTTTTAGTATTTAACGGAATATAATTAATAATTCCTAATGCTGCTAATTTTTGTTTAGTTTGCTCATTTCGTAAATCTATAACAGGTATACCAAGCTCATCTGCTGTTGTCTTCATTAGCCTATGAATTTTACGTTGATGATCGGATAAAGCATCTTGGCTGGTAAATACTGCCGGACACAATTTACATCGAACTGATTTAACATTAATTTTAACCATTTTATGTCCCTTTTGAGTATGCCTATTAAGACCTTCTATAGTAGAAAAATTTTCTTCACATTCAGCAACTGGACAAGAGATAAATGATGGTTCTTTTTTATTATTTTGAGTTTGTTCTTCAATATTTGATTCTGATGTATCTGCTGGCCGTTTTTTTGATATAATACTTACCGAATTATTTAATTGTAATTTATGTACAGCTTCTTGTGCACCAATTTTTTGTGCTTGCTCATTTGAAATCATTGGTTTTGATTTGTGAGTAACAATTATACCACGATTTGCTAAAATATTAGCTACATCTCGTGGATTTTTATTATTATCTTTATTCTTAAGAGTAATTGTTAATTGCTCATTTAATTGTACAGGATTAGATACTTTTTCATTTTCTATAGGTCCAGAATGTACTTCGGTAACTCCACCTTGAACACTTTGAATAACAGGCAAACCATCTGATCTTGGCTGTGATTTAATTATATCAGTATCAGTATCTTTCACATCACGTTTCATTTTTTTCGCTGGTTGTGTTTGTGATGATTGATTAGTTGGAATTAGAAAACGTGGTCTTGTAACTGTTGGACTTGTCATCATTACAGGAGGTGAAGGCGTTCCATTTGGACTATGATGATCATTAATTGTTGGTGTACCAGGACGTAAATGTCTTTGAAGTCTTGCCTTAAGAAATATTGGTTGTCTTGTATTCTGATTTATATTCAGATTTGGCTGTTGTTGTTGAATTATTGGAAAGTTATGATTGGACATTATATTTGTATTACTACTAGGTATATACATTTCTGGATTCATTTCCATAAAAGGCGCCATATTAGCTGGTTGAGAACTTTGTGTTTGTGGCTGTGGAGCTCTATACAAAGGTGGTGGTCTACGAGCAACCATTTGTTGTTGACCATAATTGGATCGAAACATTGGAAATCTTTGAGGAAAACCATACATACCACGTCCACCCATATTATTAATTTGGTTACCATTTTGATTATATAAACCTTGGACACCCGGATTATGGCCACCCATATGCATTGCTTGATAGCTAAGTCTTGGACAATTAATATTATTCTGCATTGCCAAATGTGATGGACGTGGAGGTAATGGTGGTGGTTGCATCGATGCATGATAATCATGGCCAGTAACTTTTTTATGTTCATATAAATGAACAGTATCAGCAAAAGTCGCATTACAAACGCTACACATATGAGCTAAACGATCTATTGAAATAAATTCATTTGAATTACAGGCCCATTCAGTGTTCTCATTTTGAAATTGTTGATTTTCTAAAATATTTTTTAATAGATCATCAGCAGCTTTTGTGTTTGCATCTTCAACAAATTGATCTAAGCCATCAAGTGTTGGACACTCAAAATATTTATTTTCAGATATAGTTGTTGGCTGATTTGGTAATTTATTTTGAAATTCTGACATAGCTGCCATTGCTTCAATCGGTCCTGGCTGTGATGAATATTGGCTTATTTCTTCAGCTCTTAAAATTCTTATACCCTTTTTTTGTTTATTTTCTGATAAATTATCGTATGGTACTACTTGAAAATTTTGTGATCCTGACAATTTAAGCTTAAGCTTTAGACTACCCTGTTCAATTTCATTTAATTGTAGCTTTCTTGTACGCTCTACATATTCTTTATATAATTCATTATCTTCAGTTAATTTAACTAACTCAATTGTGGGTAAGGTTACATGAGATTTTAAATGTTCTACTAATTCACGTGTTTTTCGAAAATTAAGCGAGCAAGAATTACAATGCCTTTTCTTTTTCTTCTTTTTAGATGATACTATCGACGAAGTACTTTCGGTCGATGAATGATAAGATGAAAGACTCGAAGATGGCGAAACTGCTGGTAAACTAATAATATTCCTTTCAAAATTTTTCTCTAGGGTATTGTCCGCTATCTCTTTGATTTTAATAATATTATTATTTGGTGATTTTTCAATATTTCCTTTTTCATTGAATGTAAAATTTTCTTTGAATGATTGTACCATTCTCGAATTCTTGTTGTTTGTAACATTTTCACTAGTCTTAAAAATCTCTTTATTAGTTTGGATTTTATTACTATCTTCAATAATTATGACATCTGCATCCTTTTTTGGTGAACTTATTAATCCATTACTCAGTTCTGATGTTGTATTGTTGCGAATTAAAACTACATCATCTTTATAGTTAACTGGTCGCGGTGGATTTGGAAATAAATCAGCACCGTGAGGCTGAGAAAGATCTGTGAAAGAAGAAAAATGGTCAAAATAACTGCCACAATTTTAATATATCAATTGAATTTTTGAATGTTTTTGTTTATAGGTGCCGATAATAATAATTTATACAATCTAAGCCGAAAATACATTATATTTATGAGATTTTATTATTCTTAATATGTTTGTTTATAATAAATACTATCAAGGCTCAAACTTGAATATAAAAAAAGAAGCTACGGCCAGTGTCGTAGATATCTTTCTGCGATGGGGCGGGATATATAATTTTTTTGTTAACTTTCTTAGGCATCTTACCTTTTTTCCTTTAATTGCTACTAATAATATATTTCTGCGGTTGCCAGCTCGTAAAGGAATCATCGAAACCCAAAAGCTCAAAATGTATTTATTAAAAGAGATATTCTTTTAGGTAATTGAATCTGAAACTTTTTAAGAAGATCTTTACAGGGACTTTTACATATCTATATTTTAAATATATTTACGTTCAAATAAAAATAGTCAAAGCAAAAGTTCAAACTGTCAAAATTAGATGTCAATATTTGACTTATCAAAAAACTATTTAAATCAAGCCATTTGATATTTGAAAATGAAGGGATTATGGAGGAAATATTTTATCCCTAAAATAATTACTTCGATTTTCTTTACACTTCTGCCACTCAGACAGGGTTTTCAGTATAAAGAAATAGACCAAATTAGGGAAAATTTCCTAGATATGAATAAAAGTGAGTGAATTTATGGTAAGTAGAATATTTTTAGAACCTGGTGTAAAAATAATTCTTGAAGAGTGCGCTTTCTTTTTATAATATCTGCCCAGAAAAATTTTGATTTTAATAATTATCAGTATCGTAAATTTGTTGATTTAACTGTCTTTAGCATTTTATACGGCGGTTAGAGTAGCACAAAAGTATTATAATGAAATTTGTGTCCTTACTAGAAAAAATTTATTATTATTTTTCTTTATTAACGGTTCGCTTGCAATACTACCCAATTAGATGTTGAGCCAACTTTTTAAAAAAGAGTAGGCAATCAGCCAATTTATTGATAAAAACAAAAAAATGAGCACCAAGTCGGTTTTTAATTAAAATTTTGGCAATGGGTCAAAAAGTTAAAAACCATTTTGCAAATATTTGCTCGAAATAAAATGCATTGAAAATTTATTATTTATAGATTAAAAAACTTAAGTTTGACTTATTATTGGAAGTTTCATAGAGGATCGCATAGGAATTAATTTTTATGTTTCCTGAGGAAAATTTATAAATAGCAAAATCCATGGTATGACATTTCAAACAATTTCACGAATAAGTTTCATGTATAAAAAAAACAGCGTGGCTTTCTAAATCTAACTTGACTATTTTTGCAATGAAAAGAAAATAGAATACATTTTAGGATATTTTTCTTACACTTTCTATTCTCCTGTCAGATACTAGAATGGATTTTTAGGACATTTGCAAAAGCTGACAGCAGTTAAAATAATTTTAAAATTTATAAATTTTAACATCAATAAATGGTATTTTAAATTAAAATTTCTAAAATTAAAACTAAAACTAAAAATAGCAGTTCCTATGAGCGTAAACAAAAAAAGGTGCTCTAAGATTATGCTGTCAGGGTCGCAAGTTTTTCATTTTTTGAAAAAACCAATAGCCGTTTTTACTTCATCTGTTGTATTACAAATTGTTCTGTTGTTCGTTTCTACTTAAAATTAAAAATTCATATTGCAAAACATTAACCTTGGCACACTGGGGCGTCGTACACCCCAGTGTGCCAAGTGAGCTAAAATTTTCTTTAGAGTATTTTTTGAGTGAAAAATATAAAATACACTTGGTAAATGGTTTAATACATCTAATTTTGACAGATGTAAAACATCTGAAAAATATTGTGTCAAAGTTTCAAGTTGATCTTATGGAATGTACTTTCAAGATGTTGTAAACAAATTTTTAAGTAAAAATGTTCAATAATTTTATTTTTATAACAATTTATGTCAGTGGGGAGTGCGACACGTGGGCCGACATACATCTCACTTCTCACTTCTCACCAAAACAGATTCAATATCTGGAAAGTAATTGTTTTTGTTATCGATATATAAACGGAAAATTTCAGGCTTTTTTTGGAAATTTCAAAAACCACATTCAGACCAACAAGAAAAACTTAAATGTTATATAAAAAAACAAACTTTGGTTAAGAAGGTGGCTGATAATGGACTAAGTCCTACACAATCTAGTCAAACAGACAAAAACCTTAATTTTTTGAATTGTTGTTTTACGAAGTAGCTAAAAAGGAGATAAATTTCAACTTTTCAGAACTGCTGGATACACAATACTGAAAGTCAAATATCTTTTAATACAAAGAGTTGGTTTTTTGTCTATTATATTACTATAACTATTGCTTCTTTGCTCCAGCTTTTTTGGGCAAATAACTAGTTCGTCTATGTATCATGACTACAAAGATCTCGAGTTTTTTGAAAAGGATCAGTTTTCAAAGAACTAGATTCTTTCTTCTGTTTGACTAGACTAAAAGCTACGTTGGGCTTTTAGGATTTTAAAAGCTTTTCTAAATTGAGTTTTAAATTTGAAAATAAAATTTTTAAATAACAAGAAAAAAACTATTTAAAAAATAGAAACTTACTTTCAGGTTTGTCAGAGATCCAAGTTTCCAAATCAATTCTGGGATATTCCATAAATTTATTTGTTTGATTTTCACGACTGTCAACTTTAGAAATAAATTTATTTAATTTTGGCGTATCTCTATGTTTATTATTTTGTACAAATTTCATTTTATTATATTTCTTTGTTACAAAATTTCCTGTAGAATATTTTTGATTTAATCTTTTACTAATTTTACTGGAGTTTTTCTTTTGACTGATTTTAGAAGATCTTGTAATCATTTTCATTTTAAAACGATTGATTTTCAAGTATGAAAGCCTGCTAAGTTTTTTGTTTAATGTAAACAATTGAATAATTTTTATTGGGTTACTTTAATCGTTATGAATATTTTCATAAATATTGCCTGTTGTAAAGATTCTAGAAGTAAAAAAGAAAAAAAACCTGAAGTTATTACAAACATTATCAAAAATGTTCAAAAGATCAACTTTAAGGGGGTGGTTCGGTTAATTCGTTGAAAAAAAAACATGTTTTCAGGAATGTTTTTAGCAATACAGTTAGTGCTAGTTTTTTAATCAAATTTTTATATGATAACACAACATTTCAACTATGTTTTTACCCAATTTTCATTTCAAAATATTAAAAGTGGCAACGAAAAATAGTTCGATCTGTCTAGTAGATTTTGATCCGAGATTAACTCCGATCATTTTGAAATTTTGACACAATATTTCTAAGATATTAAATATTTATTAAAAAAATAAAAAAAATAGGGAAAACAATTAAATACCGAACCTCCTCCTTAAAGATTAATATCCACTTAAAATTTTGTAATTTATCTTTAAAGATAAATACTTCTACTACAAAACAGAAAAATTTCAAACAACCCAAGGAAGTAGTCGCTCAGAAGCCAATGTGGATAAGTCCATTTTTTCATATTTTCTTATTTTTGCAAATTTCAATAGAATAAATAATATATTTCTTAGTCTTAAAAGGATTTACTCATACTTTCATTTTTTGTAGGTCAAAAAACCCTTTTTTTAATAGCCTCTGCATATGTTACGTATTATGAATGTATAAAGAAACATTAATTTTCTCAATTTCCATTTTTTCATATTTTCTGATTTTTGCAAATTTTAATAGAATAAATAATATATTTCTTAGTCTTAAAAGGATTTACTCCTATTTTCATTTTTTGTTGGTCAAAAAGCCCTTTTTTTAATAGCCTCCGCATGTGTTATGTACTATGAATGCATTAAGAAACATTAAATTTCTCAGTTTGGATTTTTTGGACTTATCCACATTGGCTTCTGAACGACTCATATACGTACATATAGAAGTTTTTACGTATTCACAGCTAATACCCTGCAAACATTTTATCGTGTGTCCGCAAAAGTCGGGTCCCTTGCGTGTGCTGTGGCCACAAAAATTTTTCTAAGTCTTTGACAGTTCACTTTAATGTTTTCGCGATTATTTGTTTTTTTTTAAATGTTTGTGCTAATTGTTGTTTTCTAAAGTTATTATTTTATAAAATTATATTAGTTTTGAAATGTTTTTTTAAGTTTACATATTTTGAATTGTGTTTTTAAATCTTTAAATATGCAAACTCGGGGCATCCTGTTTGCTACATGAAAATTTTTCTAGTCTTTGACAGTTCACTTAGAGTGTTTATTGTTTTCGCGATTTCTTGTTTGTTACTTTGTTTGTTATTGTTTTAAAGTTATTGTTTAGTTTGTTGTAATTTAAGTTTTGTTTTATTAGGACATTTAAAAAATTTGATTCTAAAATAATTTTGTAAAAAATTTCAAGTTAAATTTCTCTGTGGAAAAGATACTAATCAAATTTCTTTTAAGTAGACCAAATATAGTTTTCGGCCTTCTAATTTTGCGGTTCAGATTTAGAAAGCAATAAAAGGCTTAATATTGTTTTAGCCAAAGTTTTTTGATCTTTTCTTTACACAAGTACGTAAGTATTTCAATTTAATCAAATATACTCGTAATACGAATAATATAAATTTTTATAATGTTTTTTAGATGCATTTGGGGTGAATTTTCCATCCGTTTCCGAAGAAATATTTGACAAACAAATTATTAAATATTTCCAATACATCAATGACAGAAATACGAAAAAAAAACAAGGAAAGCTTAGCTTAGTAATATTAGCTTAAGTTAATACACAACTTTTTGTAAAATAAATAAAATTTTTATATTCTTTTTATCATGTATTTCAAATATAAGCATTGGAAAAACTATAAATTGTTTTGAAAACACCCTTTCTATCATCAGAAAATACTCTTTTAAAAATAATAGTAAAAAATTTATATTTTATTCTTTGATTTATAAAATTTAAATTTTTATATTTATAGCTTTCAGACTTATAAAAATTAACAATCATTTAAAAAATCTTTTCTGTCAAGCAATTTTAGCACGTGATATATCACGCATGCGAGAAAATGACATTCGCATGCAACAACCTACACATTGAAAACACCCGTATCTTGTATAGAAATGCGGGCCGAAACCGGCCCGGAAATGGATACGGTTTTCGGGTGCCAAATAACCCGAAGTCGGCCCGAAAGTCGGACTGAAAATGGGCCCATTTTTGGACATTTTTCCGACTTTGTCGGCCCGGTTTCGGCCCGGAATGTTTGCAGGGTATATATGACTATAAAGTGTCTTACTACTACATACTAAAAGCACAAATTTAAGGTTTCTCTTACAACCTAGTCAAACAGAGAAAAGTACCTAATTCTCTCGAAATTTTTGTCCAAATATGTATAGCTCGAATAGTTTCAAACCATGACAAAGACAATCTAGTACTTTTCACATGAAAGCTTCAGGAAAGAAAGCAATAATTTAAAAATTTTAACAAAAAAAGTCAAGAAAACCAAGATTTTCCATTATAAAAACTTATTGTTTGTTTGAATGTTAAAGCTTTTAGACATTAACTTTCATATCATGATTTGTGTATTACTCTTTTTCCATATAAAATCTACGATTACACATTGAACATAATATTATGTAATACATGTGATTTGATAAAACATATTTAGTTGCACAAGTTGCAAATTGTACAATGACAGCGTTTAACATAAACTTAAGGTGTTATCACGTACACGCAATCTAAGTGAGCATTTATTAAAAGAAAAGTAGCATTATGTCTATCTATACATTCTTTTGGCATATTGTCGGTAAGGACTCACTAAAACCCTCCAGAAACTGTTATGTATTTTAATTTTTTTCCTTCCAAGATGTAGAAATATCTTTTACAAATAATTTTTAATGAATTTTTTGCCTTTCACTCTCAGAAAAATTTTTTGATGTATTTTAACCAGCCACCCCTGCTTATTCATTAAATCCAATCCTTTGTATATTTTTGAAATTTCTAATAATTTTATCGAGCGTCAGTAATCATTCGTTTCTTGTTAATATGAACAAAAATATTTAATGCTTACAGTTCATTATACGTTAACATAGTTTAGCTAAATGCAGTCTTCCACAATAAAATTAATATTAAATAATAGTTAGGAATAAATTCCAAAGTGGTAGCCGAGTATAACCGAAACCTGCTTCACTAAACGATAGGGAAGATATGCTATGATCTTTTTAGGGCCTTTTCTTACTCATTTTTCTTGAATATTTGTTCCTTTTTATTTTCCTAAAACTCTTAGTTAAACCAAAAAAAGGTACACTTTTTTTATAGTGCTGTATCGTAACTTTTTAAGGGATTATATACACTTAGAAGCCTCTAAAATAGGGGATTTTCGAGAATTTTTCCTGAGAAGACCTTTAGATTTATTATGTAAAAATTAATACACATATATTATAGTAACTCTTAACTGTATTTTAACATTTTTTACATTTAAAAATCATAATATTGAAAGCTGCTATAGCTGATCATCTGGAGCTCCACTAAAAAAAGACGTCTTGCTGTGACCACGATATCTCTGGATAGGATCAGCTAAATTAAAAAAGCCAAATAAATTTCATTAAGTAATGTATAATCCCGGGTCTAATCGTAAGAAAAAAGAAAAATAAACTTTTTTGACAAAATGGCGGCAGTTTTGAGAAAAACGCGCTTAGTTTCAAAAGCACCTTCAATCGCTCTGACACGTGTTTACAAATATGTGTGTAACTTCTAGAAAAATTGTCGGATCAAGTTGTCTGGTGTGTACTGAAATATAATGTACAATACGAAAATAAAATAAAACAAAAATTTGTTTGGAAAATTCAGGTAAGTCTAACGCCTCTTGCATATGAGCAAGTAAATTTTTTTATCGCAAAATCATGAGCCAAATATAAAAATTAATTACTTTTCAAAATAAACTATTATTTTCCAGAATATTTTTTTGCATTTCGAAATAGTTTGTTTTACCTTAAAAAAAAAACAAAAAAAATTATTCCACAATGCTTCTGTCATTCAAAAATTTCCCTTAATGCTCCCACCACACGACTTTTTGATGGTACTTTTCTATTTTTAGAATCTTGCTTTGTAGCAAAAGAAGAAATATTTAATCTCCTACAACTAAAATTGCGACAAATAAGGTCGAGGCAATAGAGTATACTTTCGCTTTTAGTAAAATAAAAATAAAAAATTTTTCCTTCGCATGCAATTTTCATAGCTCATTACTTTTTCCGAGAGCCTTAAAAATCAAGCAGACATGCAATTAGCTGTCATTTGTAAAATTGACGTGCGTGGTAATAAAAACAAAATTTTCATGGATGTCTGAGGTATTGATATTTTTGATATTTTACATTTAAACCGTTTTCAGCGTTGCCTGTTTTCCATAAGAAAAAAAAATATTTACATAGTCTGGATTGATGAAGAAATACAATTGGAAAATTTAATGGTTGAAAAAAAGCTTGAAATTGCCAAACCCAAAAGGCAAAGTTAGAATATTATCAAACGGGTATATGTCACGAGTAAAGCTGGCTTTATAATTGCTCGTTATTACTTATTACTTATAATTACTCTGATTTGATTGTAGTTAACAAAATTGTCTGTAATAAAAAAGAAGTAATATATGCCGATAAGACGTAGAATTTACTAATTATAAATTTATAAATGACGTTAAATCAGAAGTAAGACGACCCAATTAATAAGAGACGCTGAATAGAGCAGATATGAACAGAGAAAACGTGGTAACAGATAAATTAAGTAGACAAAAAAATCTAGTTCTTCGAAATCTAGTCTTTTTCAAAAATCTCCAGATGTTTGAAGTTGTGCACATCAACACATCAGTTATAAAAATCAAGTACTTTGCACAAAAAAAGCTGGAGTAAAAAAACAATATATAAATATCGTAGTAATATAATTAATAAAAACCCACTCTTTGCACTAAAAACTTATTGTTTATTGTTATGACAATGACATTTGTCATGTAATATTGTGTTAATCAGCAGCATTGTGCATTGAACAGTAAATGTTTTCCTCTTTAAGCATTGTCACATCGAGAGACAAAAAACGACCACGTCCATGTTTCAAGAATAATTAAACTAATATACTAGGAATCTTTGAATCTAATTTTTTGTAACTTACGTTTATATATGAAAATTATTTTCAAAAATTAGAATTACAATTTGTAAATTTTAAAAATAATATTGGTAAAAGTACATAGTATTTATGGGTTCTTTGAAGTATGGCACTTAAAAACTTATGTATGTAAGTAAATGATTTTTTAAGTTATACTCCGGAATGGTTCTCGCATGCTGGATAAGAGACTTGTCCAATCCAATTTCATTTTTAATAGTTTGACAGAAAAAAGTTCTACACCAAAAAAGCCTTTTATAAATTTTGAGATAATTCTGAAAGTTGTTTATCATTTCAATTTAAATTATTCAGCAAATGAAAGCGGAGACTGTTTTATCTGAATTTCTAGCCTAAAACAATTTAAAAAATAAATTGATTTAATAGCCACAGTTTTTAACACGTTGACGCTCACTTGGAAATCAGAGGGTGATTCCAAAAACCCACTTTGTTTTTTTGCCAATCAAAATTTTAAAGAACATATTTTAATACTTTCTCGCAGAACCGTCACTAAAAATAGCTTAAAGGAATATCACCTGCAAAATAGAAAGTATTTCGTTTTTATACGATTTGCATGAATTCTTAAAACGAATTTCCGGAAAACCTTCAAATTTCTGCTTCACTCTTTCGGCCCTTTTTTGACTAAAATTTTCCTCAAACTAACTTTTAAAAATTTATGAAGATAGATAGATGTTCTTAAAGTGTTAATATTTGCCATTATTAATATATTTGTTTCAGAATAAATATTTTTTTGATGAATAACATTTTCAAATTTTTTCATACATTTGGCCCAAAAATGTTATAATCACAATCAGGCTTACCTGCTTTTATACAGCTTGACAAGTTAATGTTTTTAAGTACACCGAAAAAAAAAGCATGGTTTATGTATTCATTCCAAAACTATGACCCTCTATGGTATTACAAAAGTTCAAGGAAAATTTTACAAACGATTCTTAAAAAACCTCACTACGCAAAATTTTTTTGTTTGTGATATCAAATTCATATCGTTGTAGAATAAGTAATAAAAAATACATTTAAATTTTTTTGAATATTAAGACAGATGCGTAAATATTTGTTTCTATATCTAGAAAAATACCTAAAAATTTGTGAGAAAGCAGATATATGTATCAAAAGTTAAATACATCTGCTTCAATATTTATTTTATAAATGTTCAGAAATAAGAAAATATGAGAAAACTACAGGTGGGTATATGAATAATTATCTATTTACGAAAAAATTTCAAATTTCAATTTTTCGCTTTTATATCGAAATACTTTTGGAATCTTTTCTTTTCTAAATTCTTACAAACCAAAATTTCTAGTAAAAGAGTAGAGATGAGATAACGGCGTTTATATGTATAATAAAATGATATTTCGCCAATATTTTCTATAGGTTACGAATAATCGCTCCACCATTTTTAAAAGTAATCTAATAATAAAATTACTTGAAATACATATGTATGTATAAAAAAAAAGACATCCCAATATTTCTGCTGATTTTTTTGTTTCACAAGATATTTTTCGAATATTTTTTTGTTTTATTAATAAAATTTGCAGGATGACATGTCAATACACTGAAAAAAAAAGTTTAGTTTTCAAGTAAACGCATTTATTTCATTTTTCATATACTAAAATCAAGTAAATAATTCTTGAGTCAATAATTAAAATACTCAATTCTAGTAAATTCAAGTAAATTATATATTCAACAACCTCTGTTGACAAAAACGCGATGAAATACCTGATTGTCTTCGACAACATTTCCCACTGGGAAAAAGCATGAGCTTTTTTAAAAAAAGGCTAGATTCAAAAGGCCTACAACCAAACAAACTTATTTTAATTGATATTAAATCGTAATTCTTAATCTTTAATACGTTTTTTTCTACGTTTTATGTGCCTAATACCAAATAAACTAAAATAGTCGCAAATACACATAACAGCTTTAATTTTGATACGATTTTTTTTATCGATCCACAAAGTCTTATCTTAAGTCTTAAATCTAGGCCGCTGTGAGATTCAAGTAACTTGTCTAGAATTATAGCGCAGCAAGGAAACTATAATTTTATTCATATTATTTTTATAATAATAATAATTGGTAAATTGAGGGATGAAAATGAATTACAAAAAAAAAAAAAGATTATTACTTACACCAGCTGAGTTCAAAATTTTCTGGGCTATAATAAAAGAAAATAAGTGAGAAAATAGGTTAATTAAATTTTTTAATTCATATAAAGAAGCACAAAATTTCTTTTAAATAAAAAATAAAACCTGCGATTACAGTATCGGTAGCGAAAGGTAAAATATTTTACGTCAGAATTATAAGGAATTCGTTAAAATATTATTGTGTAGAGTAAAATAAACAAATAAAACTTATATACCAAAAAGAGATAAAGAAGTGGGGAGCTATAAAAATATACCTGTGATTTATTCTGTTTAAGGAAGTTGAAGAAATAAAGAATGGAAATTTTACTTTTAGTTTGTATGGAATCACGGATGAAGATAGGCTTTAATCTTTTCTATAAACCATAAATAAATCATACGACAAAGGTCAAGGAAATATGATTAATTTTACTTTGCTGTACGAAATGTTTAATGATCACATGTCTGAACGAAGTAAACACCATAAAAGAGTGAATTTCATACTTAATGAAATATACTTTACTTTAATGAAAAATAAATTGTGATTCTTCACAAATAGAAATAAAAACTATGTAGTTAGAGTAGTAATAGCCGAACACTACTGCAATCAAAAACACATGGGTTACCTTTTTTCTTTCATATTTTAATGTAGGCTAATTTTTAACTAGTTATGAACAAAAATACTAAAAAATTTATTCAACCGTTTGAATTTGAATTCAACAATTACCTCGTATATTAGCCTGAATCAGTTAATAGACTCTGCACAGCTTATTTCACTTCTAAGAATTTATCAAATTAATAAAATCTTTGCCTTGGATACATCATAGCAGTAGCAGCAGCACCATTTAAACTTAAAAATATTTATTTAATAATGAAATTAACATTATTGAAAGCGATTGCAAAATATTCAAAATCTTTAACCGTTCAAAATATTTCGATGAATTTGTATCAATATTTAAACTAAAAATTTCGTTTTTGTTTTTCTATTAATTAAAATTCAAACACTCAACAAAAAAGAAAAATTTTCTTCTACAACTGTATATTTTTAAATTAATCGTTTAGTTAAAAATAAAGATTTTTAAAAATTCCTTTTAAAATTTAAAAATGCCATATAGGGCCAGTCCAAATTTTAGAAAGACTGAAGGGGTGACAAAATTAAGGTGGTATTCCCTACTGGAACTGTATAGGAAAATAATCCTAAAATATCTGAAAATTTCTCATTATAATAAATTGTAACGAATAATATTCTAATATTGGTTTTTTAGTAAACATAATTTATATTGTCATTAAATCGCAAAACACATCCATCCAACACATAAAATGAAAAATAGTTCACAAAATACTGTCATAACACGTCTTTAAAATATATTAGAAAAGCAGTGTGAAACTCCAATGTATACAAGATATTACGATGAAGTGCAAGGATGTTAAATGATATTCCATTCATCTGAAGTGGGATTCCGGGACATGTAATGTATCTATGGCAAATATTCAAAATCTGACTTTCTCATTCTCACCCTGGTTTTTCACCGAGATAAAATGTTACTTCTGAAGTAAGAATTTCCATTGTAATATTAATATAATATTATCCCGATCCTCGCACATATACCTTTCCAGCTAAATAGTTGATTGAAATCAATTCTTTTGGGAAAAACTCCGTTTTTCAAAAGTTATTAAAAAATATTCAATTTGCCCTTTATTATAGTCAGTAAAAACCACAAAAAAATTAAAAACTTTTCCTTCAAAAATATTGTAAAAAGTAATTAATCAAGATATTTTATTAAAAAATATAAATTTTATTTCAGAAATGTTATAAAAAACTTCTTATCGTTTTTTGAACCCATCAACTAATCAATTGAGCTTTTTTCTCATATTTTCTGGGTTGATTTTCAACAAAGTTTAAAGTGAAAAATCACAAATTATTAAAAGTAAACACGTTAAATTATAACTGACTATAAGAAGTAATTAAGCGTTTACTTGTTAACTTTCATTAATGTTAAAGTTTCTGTTGATTATAAGATCGTTTGTTCTTTATGCATTTGTTTTGAAAAAAAAATTGCATTTAAGTGCGATAAAGAAAAAATTACTTACAAAAACTTTGTATAATACCATCTGATAATGTTATCAATTTTTTTAATTAGTATTTTCTATGAAAAATTTTGGTTTTCAGACTAAAACTCATCTACAATGGCATCTTAACATTCTCATAAGTTCTTAAATGTGTACTGAATCACATTTTGATCATTAAAAACGCTGAATATTAGGCTGCATACACATTGTAGCGAACATTCGGTTTGGTAGGGATTTATCCCAATTAGTCAGATAGTACAAAATATAAAGTTTGTATTTTGTTGCATTTTATTTCCAAACGAATAATTCTCCGTATAAGTCACGTGTCTTATTTGTATGAAAAGAACAATTTTTCATATGGCAGTAATCGGAACATTAAAAAATTTATAAACATATATATTTATAAACATCGAAAAAAATAAACTAGTGATGAGTTTATTTATATTGATTTATTTAAATTCAAATGACATAAAATCGAATTTTGTGAAATTAATCAATATTCATTTATTTTAATAAAATGATGGCGACACCGAAGATAGAGATGATTATTTTCACTCCAGGAAAATCATTCTACTCGTAGAATAGTTTCAAGCGACAGGTGATCAGAAAACTTTAAGGACATATGTTTAAAAAAATATCAACGAGCTTCAGGTGTTGAAATTACACTACAAAATCAAAATGTATTGGATGTGATGCAATGGTTTACTGAAAATAATTAAATTGAATTATTCAAAATATAAATTAACAAATATTGCATTCAGGTTTACACAAATATAAGAAACAAAACTTCAAAATGGATTGAAGGTGATTATACAAGAAAATTTTGGGTTTACTAATTTTGTTTTTAAATCAGATAGGTTGTTAAAAATTAGAAATAATACAAATTGTATGGAAGACAAATTTCGAATTGTATATAGGTCAAAGCATCAGTTATCACTTGATGAAAGGATTATAGCATGGTGTGGTAGATTATTATGTATTCGAACTTACAACCCATTAAAACGAATATTGCATTTTGTTCGTACGGTTTGTGAAGCTGAATCAGGATAAATTTCCAATTTTAAAATGTATTTAAGTGCTCGTACGAAATTGCAACAAACGATTTTATCACTTCTATCGCCGTTCTCAGGCTTCAACCATCATGTTTATCATGATAATTATTACAACAGTATAGATACAGTTGAGGTACTCTTAACTCAATATATAAAATTTTGGGGAACTATGAGGTAAATAGAGGAACTCCGATATATTAAAAACGAATTAAAATAAAAAAAGGTGAAATAAGCTTTCGAAGAAAAAATAACGTTCTGTTACAACTTTGACAAACTAATAAAGAGAAAAAAGTTAAAAGAATCTCGACAATACATTTGGCAAAAATGATAAATATCACGACTCAGCTAGGAAAAGCAATTCCCAAACACAAATCTATTATAGAGGACAACAAATTTATGAAGATTATATTCCATATTACATAATTTTGCGGAAGATGGAAAGTGGACGAAAAAGGCTACATTATAATTTTTTGATTTGTGATCTTTTAAATTCCTTCATGATATATAAACAAGTAATATAAAAAGAAATTTTCATAAAGTATATTCCTACTTGAGATTGTTTTTTCTTTTTTCTGGATTCGTAATTCGTTGCATTCAGTCTTCTGAAGTTTTTCTCTCATATAAAACTTAAAATTAGTTTATTAAATATAATTAATGAATTAATATTTGAACTAACTATATTAACATAAATTGTCACCCACTGCTCACTCAAAAAAATTTATTTGAACTTGATTGGATGATTAGAAAAGATTTTAACAATTGAAGGTTTTTGAGCAAGCTAATAGTAGGAATATAAAAATTAAATATGAACATAAGTTATAAAAGCTGCAATACAAGGAAAGAGAAATGCAAATTCTAGGCATTATGGATGAAGAACCTTCGACATGTATGCAAAGAACAAAACCATCACCAAGAATAGATTCACCAGATAAGCTTCTGATGGATAAAAAGGAACACAAACTTGTTCTAATTGTTACTGGCAGCAATAAAAGATATCCTCACAAACAAGGTGAATTTCACTTTAGAATTTAAAAACTTCAGTTTTTAATTTTCAAAAACTAATTTAATAACAACAAAATTTGTTTCCTATATTCACAATTGAGGTTTAAGAATAATGCTAGTTATTACGTTCCGGAAATCTTGCTTGTTGAAAGTTAAATACAAAATAAAGGAAACCTAAACTCAATGCTTGTGAAAATATGAAAATTAACTTGACTACCGTGCAACAGCTAAAAAGCAATTTTAATTAAAAATACACAAATTACTATATAAAAAAATTTTTAGTAGCTTTTCTACTTTTATTATTAATTACTATTTAAGCTCTGGAAAAAAAATCTGTGATGAAAAGATCCATAAAATATAAATGACGGAATGGATGGATAATACGTGAAAAGTAAACGCTACACCTATTTATTCACGGCAGTTTCTCTATGGTATTCTGACATTTACTGTCAGCTTCCATTGATAATTATGTTGATATTATTCCTTATTTTTAAACAATATTGAAATTAGAAAGCTTTAATATATTATTATGTTTTATTAATTTTTTTTCAAATAGTAAGTTCAGTTTATTTTTCGAAATACTACCTTGATAAAAAAATTCGTGGAATTTATTAAAAAAACAAAAAAAATATAAGTTTATTGTTATAAAACGGTATTGTCCCCTTCAAAGTATTCCCCGTTGACTGCAATACACTTATGCCAACGCTTAATCCAACCCTCGAAACATTTTTCAAACTCGATTTTCGGTATCTACATTAGAGCCACCTTCGATCTTTCCAATATCTCCTCTCGACTGCTGTAACACGTTCCCCTTAGTGGATTTTTGATCCGATTAAACAGGAAGAAGTCGCAGGGGGCCAAATTAGGTAGATTCGGTGGTTGCTGGATGGTATTTGTGCTGTTTTTGACCAAAAACTCGCGAAAAGTGATAGCAATGTGCGATTGTGCATTATCATGTTGCATGATTTGCTCGCCCACAAATCCTTGTGCTTTAAAACACCCAAATAGTCTTTGTTCACAGTTTCACCTTCTGACAAGAGCTCCCTATGAACAACACTGTAGTAATCTATGAAAACCTTAAACATTGCTTTCTTGTTTGACTGAAAACGACGCGATTTCTTCGATCTCGGCTCATCTGGAGCGCACCATGAATTTTGAGTCAGAGTGAGCCACTAAAATCATAGTACTAATACTAATAGTACTAATAAATTTATTGTATATAGATTAAGATTGTAGTAAACATTGGAATATTAAAAAAAAAAAAAAAATAAATTAAAATCATGTCTTTGGCAATATCAACACGATCGTTCTTTTGTTTTATTCTAATTTATTAAGGGCGTAAGGGCGTTTGATTTCTTTGTAATTTTTTTATTCAAAGCAAAAATTTTCTGGAGAATTTATGTAAATCATCAATTACATGTTGATATACCTCCTGAAAAGGATTTCAGTAAGGTTGGATTACTCACTATAGACTGCCGAGTACTCCAAAAAAAAAAAAAAAAAACACATGAATAAACAAAGAAGTTTACCTACAACTTATAAATGCCATTATTGCCTAATGTTATTATTTTCATATACTTTGCTATTCAAGGAAAAAAAATATAATTGGTTTTTTAAAAAATCCCAAAATAAATATTTTAATTAAAAAAATTATAAAATTTAATCGAATATAAATTAATGTTGGGTTAATATGAAAATTGAACATCAATAAATATAAGATATATTAACACAATCGACAAAGCTCCTATTTCTAATTATTAAGATTTGTATTTATCTCAAATACAATATTTAATTTGTAGAAAGTTATTAATAAATTCCAATATATAATTCACACATTTTCGTGGTAAAAATAACAAAACAAAAATTTGACAGCAAAAAGCCGCATTGAAATACATTACATTAAATTCCTATAAATACAACCAAATTATTATTTATATTTGCTTACCTTTATTGTTCCCAAAATCTATGCTAAATGTTGTAAAATTTATCTCTTCGTCCGTTGTCATAACTTTCCATCTACAAATAAATAAAAGAACTTTAAATTATCTTTATAAATTCCTATCAAATTATTTTAAAAATTGAAATTATAATTTTTCACGTGTTCTTAACTAGACAAGAATGATATAAAATCTATTTACAAATGACAACCAGTTGAATGCTACCACGAAATATTTATCAAACGGCATAGTTATCAATTGAAGGTCGAGGCAAAAAAGTATGCAATAATTCACTTAATTTCTTAAAAAACAGAACAAAATTAAAGCCCTGCTAAAATTACGTTTACTGCAATTGATTTGATTAGTTTTGGTAAAGTTATAATAATCTTTACATTATATGCAAATAAACTGATCACTAAAGTTATAAAGGAAAAACATTTTCTTATACATATTTATTTACATGAAATAATCAAAAGGTTTTAGAGCTTTTTTTTGTGTACATACCCAACTAATGCGAGATCAAACTTTAACCTACGAAATTTCACATTCACAAATAGACACTTCAAAGCATTTGATTAATAAGCAAAACAATAAAACAAAAACAAGAAAATATTACACCGCTTGTCTCACGTTACCCATGCTTTCCGACGAACTCATTTTGGACACTTCAAGTCAAAACTAAAAGGCAATGTCTCTTGGTCCCACTAACACACTGTAATTTCAACCTCATATACATATTGCCTATTTCTATACCCTGCGCGCTGTATTCATTGAACATTTTCTGCTTCTTTTGTACCAAAGCCGAGGTATATTTATTTTCAAGTAGTGGGGATTGAGCTAACTTTGTTTTCACTTCTACCTACGACATTCTGTGCTATAAAGATAAAATCGGGTATATATAGGCGAATTGCTAGAATTTCTTGCCCCGGGGCTCTTCTGTTGTTGGCATTTGGATATTTTTTTCCCCTTTCATCTTTCAAACAGGTTTTGAGTCTTAAATTCCCATAAAGGACCTTAGCCCTTAATACTAAGTGTTTTATTTTTCTTATTTTTTTATCACGATTGATTGAAATTGTTTCATGACGCAAGATACTTAAAAGAATGCAGGTTTTTTTAACTTCAAATGAATTGGAGTCATAAATGACTCATCAAATCAAAAGGGTCTTGATAAGCTTTTCCTGAAAGAAATGTTCAATTACGAATGATATGTTAAATATAAGCTTTTTGTAGGTGGAATAATTAATTTAGTCAAGGATTAATTATAAACACTTCAGATTTTAATTATTGAGGGACTTAAATATCAAGGATCTTTTTATTTAAATAATTTATTATAATTATTTTAGTTTATTTTAAAAATATAATCATACTTACTATAACTACACACTAATAAAATGAATTGGAAATATACATTACAATAAAGAAAGGAACTCACTTCACTAAAGTAGTACACGATTTCGAAAAAATTTTTCTTTCTTGTCTTTCCACTTCTCTTCTCATTAATTTTATGATTTGAGTTGGGTCGATAACAGCACAGTTGTTTTTGTTGTTGGTACAAAGTGCAGATGATGGTTGCTAGCTGGTTTTTAGAGCAACAAAATTATATGAAGAATGAAAGTGGGGATTTTATACATTTATGTGTTAGTAAGTTACTTTTATTTGATTCCCATGGAATCCAATTCTCATGAAATTGTTCATGTGGTCGGGCATAATTACGCTTTTATACATAGGAAGTATGATAAGCACAATTTATTATGGCAGCCATAATTTGGAAATTTTATCTGCTCGAGCAACTATGTATCTGTCCGTTTCAGTTTTTTTTTTTCTTTTTTGTTTGTTTTCTTCTGTTTTTCTGTTTTGTTTTTGGCAAAGCTGTACATTTTATTTTTATTTTGATATCATTTAATATTCTTTGTAAGATAATTTAAAAAGTAAAAAGCAATGAAAGATTTAATAATTTAAATTTAATTACCAGCAGGATAAAAGATTTTCTATATATGTATTCATAATAATGATTAAAGTTGATAATAGTTTTTAATAAATTTAATTTTAATAAAAAACAAAATTTATAATGGCTTATGAAAAGTATGAAGAAGGGGAGATTCAGATTTTTAATTATATCATTAAATAATAGAAAATATTTTGAAAAGAAATATAAGCTGGAGGTTATAGTGTTTTTTACTTGTTTTTTATATAGTAAAAGTATTTACTAACATATTACGTCCCGTGTGCACACATTTGCGCTTTTCACAGAACTTCATGAAAATCCCGTGTACACATATTTGTGCGTTTTGTTGAATTTGAGCTCAAAGGTCTTTATAAAGCCCTGTTCAGACCAGTGCGTTTTTCATTCGCACGACGGATAAGGTTGTAAAACAACAACAAAAATTTCAAGCACAACAAAAATTTTGAGGGCCATAAAATGTCCTTTTACCATTATGAAACAAAAATTTTTGTTCTAGCTATGGCTAGAGCAAATGCATTACCCGTTTTATAACCTTGTCCGTCGTGCGAATGAAAAACGCATTGGTCTGAACAGGGCTTAAGATAAGGAGCGAGGTAACAGTTATTTTCAAGTTCTTTTCTGAAGCTAAAAAGCATTTCAAATATAATTGTTTATTTTAAACTTGCCCGGTGGAGGCAATGTGTTAAACTTTTTCCAGGATTATTGATATTTCGTGACATTTGTTTCTTTTTCTGGTAGAATCAGAAAATACCCTTTCTTACCAGGCTCTATGTACAACCTTGTAGTCTTCAAAATCAAAAAAAAAAAAAAATCGGTTCTTAACAAGCAAAGTCTGTACATGACGACAAAAGGAACATCGCGTCTAAATCTCAAAACATATGATATGAAATGTCAAATCAGATGTCACAGGTTGTTAAATTTTTTAATAGTGTTTTAGTTAAAAAAATTAAAGAAAAGTTAAGAATTTGTAATTTATTTTGGTAAATTGTTTTATAAAGTTATAAGCAATGAATATTCATAAAGCTAAGAGAGCTAGAGATACACAAAGCAGAGGGTTCCAATACGAAAAAATTCACAATAGATCTCAATTTTCTGTGTCTATAGACTTTAAAAGGCTGTAGTTACTACACATTTCCAATCACCTATGTACACAGTTCTCCATACTAAAGTGGCTTTCTGTGTAGTTAGAAAGTGTGTTCATCCGCCGGTTAAGAAAGGGTATAAAAGAGCAAGTGTTTTATGTTTCTTGTAAAAATCTGTTTTTATTTTTATTATCACTAATTCTAGAAAGCTAATATTAGCTGGTTGAGGCAAAATATCATAACTTCGGGGTTTCTTTCAAATTACTTGTATATTTTTTTATTCTTGATGTTTGCTATTGTTTTAATTATTAGGACTTCATTTAAACTGGTGTATTTGTGTCTTATGAAAACCACTTGAGTTATGTCAATATTGAATTTAACCTTAAAAAGAGAAAGATATGTGATTTATCATGTTTTGACAAATAATACTCTTGCGAAAAAATTACTTCTCTTGCTTTGGCAATTTTGGAACTAGTTTTTCCAACTTTGTATATCAGGCTCAAGGGACGTGAATGCATGCAACCTGGTTACCCATTTTGCGTCACCTTTTCGTCAATCCTAGGCTAGAAATCGAATCAAATCATGTAAAAAACAAATGAACTTGTGTTTCTTGCATTTTTGAAAAAGTGTGGCTAGCTCTGAGACTTTCTTCTTTTGGTTTTTGTGTCATTATTTAAATTTTTACATGGAATAAATATAAATACAACAATTCTTTGCTTCAACAATATTTTCCGACTCTTACTTTAGGTTTCAAATTGTGAAAGTGCACCGGTTTTTATGAAAAGCTAAAAAAATTTCAAATTATTGCCTTTGTTTCATAATATTGAAATGTTTTACTATACTAAATTTTATAGCATTTTTTTTTCATTCATTGACAGTAGTTGTTTTTGTTATATAAATATTCTTTTGTGATTTAGAAGTGAAAACCAATGAAAAAAACATCCAAGGAGAGCATTTCTTTGCGGCAAGGGACACACTCATATTCAAAAGCAATTACAGTTAAATCAAAAAAAGTTTTTAAAACAAACTTTCATCTAAAGCTATAGCAAAAAAATGAAAAACTTACAATGAAAATATTTTAGAAATTATATTTCTGAGACTGCATCTAATTTTCTTTTCTTTTTGATTTCTACAATCTCATTTTATTAAGGCTAGCTCTCTGATGCCACTATCAAAACTTAAGCAAATAACCATGAAAAGAAAAACACAACAGAACTGGTTTTTTACCAATCAATTAAAATAATTTACGAAACATTTTTTCTGTGTGCGTCCTACTTTAAAAATAAATTGAGGTCAAAAGATCTTTTAATTTATTTAAAATTAGATAATTATTTTTATCGGGGGTAAAAGCAAACATTATTAAAAACTATGCGCTTTCTAAATAAATATGAAGGAGGAGGAGGAATGAATAAGAATACTTTGGAAAACTTTAATTGCTTAATTTTGTATATAGCTTTTATGGGTGTGATCAAGCGGTAAAAAATAATGAAAATCGAGGTTGATCTAACTTTTTGAATCCCCATTGAATAAATATGTTCGTAATATGCACAAAAACTCCTAACAGGACTGCAGACTTGGAGGAAATTTTATTGGGGTTCACTATAGGAAGAATGATTGATTTGGGTTGATGACAAAAAAAATACTTTAAAGCATAAATTAATTAACTCATCTTACTATAACCTAAAGACTTCAAACTAGAAAGTTTTATATTGTAAAAAATATTTATAAAAATTCTGAAGTATGAAACAGCCATGAAACGAATTACTTGGGAATAGAATGGCTAAGAAAAATGATTTTGAATTAAAGTCTGTATTGAAATTTTGATTTATTCTGTGAAAATATTTTATATACACATTTATTTACATATTTTAAGAATCTGTTTTAAAAATCTTCATAATTTAATATCAAAATACTAGATTTATAAAATTTATATATTTATATGATCCAATAATTACGATTTCATAACTTAACACTTGAATAAACTTATCTTAACGTCAAACACTTTTTTTTCTTTGATTTTTATTCAATTGCTCTAATTTTGATATTATATGAAATTTTTTTGAATAGTATTGTTACTTATTTGATGATTTTGAAAGTAAAAAAATTCTTTATTTTTTGTATGTTATAGAAGTTTAAAAATTAATAAATGTCCTTATATTGCGTCACTATATATATATAAAAATTTCAGCGAGACCAATTTTATTTTTTTTTTGTTAAGACGCTTGAATTTTGGGTGTTTTTTCGGACGCCATAAAAAAGACCTAATAAATATTTTTAGCATTTTTTTTTCTCTTAATTGATGTGTTGAGAATATAAAAAAATAATAATATTAAAAAAAACGTCAAAACTGAAAATACTATAATATAGTATTATGCCGGCAAATTGGAGGATCTTGAAAAAATGTTGTATCCTGGTATGCATGATTCTAGCCTTTCGAGTAATCTGAAGAAAGAAATCTTTGTTAATTATTTAACTAGTAAAATGTAGTTATGGTAATACGAAGAGTTTTTTTTCACAAAATGGTGACAGTTTGAAAAAAAAAATTACGTTCTTTTCCTGTTTTTTTCGCCTTACCGATTTTTTAAAAAAAAAAAGAAAAACTAGGAAAAAAAACTCTTTGTAGCGCCATACCCTGATTTATAAAGAATCTCTGCGTGAAATTTCAAGTGAATCTGTTGAGTAAAATTTGAGATATCATACACACCGATTCTAAAAAAGTAGTTTCGAAAGAAAACGCGTTTAAAGTTTTAAAGACTGAAATGAACGAAGCACTAAATGGTCACAAAATGAGCTTAACTCCGAAAATTATTTGAATTTCGAAAAATCCTCTTAATACTATTTTCGAAAGGAGTTAAGCTATGAAAATATGTAAAAACAAAATTGATTTTTTCGAATTTTTAAACAAGAAGACCCCCTAAATAGTAGAAATTCGAAGTTTTCTTCTGTTTTCAAAAGCAAAGCTACTATACTATATGTCAATAACAGCCTAAACCTCTTTCAGACCAAAGCAATTGCTGGGCTAGAGTAGCGGCCACAGTAGCCACTAAAAGGGGAGAAGTTCAAAGAGCTTCAGCGTTTAACGTCAACTCTCCTCATCATAAATTCAACATTTCATCATTTTTTATATTTAGCATCTATTAAATTATGCATATTATTGACAACATTGATGTATTTAAAAAATAAACTTATGTTGGAATTATTCATAAGTTACAATTTTGGATATTTTCTAAAAATTTTTGGAAGTTTATAATTTGACTGGTGCTTCAGGAATATATGAATTTTTTTTCTATTTTAGAAAATGTAAATTTGGGAAAAATATTAAAAAATCAGTCTACAGGTTTTATTGTAGTTGTATATAATATACAACTGTACAATATGTTCCTATCTTAATTAAAAAGAAATTTTAGTATTATCAATTTCCTTTAGATTTTACGACTGGATTTTCATAAATTACAATAGTTTTCCATCCAATTATACAGCTTGATTGTGCATATTCATGGACATTTAGAGTGATTTATTCTTGCAATTGAAACCTTTTTTTACGTCTTAATTGCATCAAAACTGAAACAATTCCATTGAAGAAATACAATCTGTAAAAATGTATTTATATATTATACTTTGAATGCATAAAGTGGTAGAAAATTTTTCATGGAAATTTAAGAACTAAATAGAACTCAGCCTAATTGAAGAAACCTTAATAATTTGTAGTCTTGAAATAAATTCTCATCAAGTCATAAATGAAGCAATTTACAACAACTAAACTTAAGACAAAACTCTTCAACTTGACCATAGAAAAAAGCAAAAATGGTTTTACAATCTTATGAAAGTAGGAATTGTCATACCAGTGTCCTACTGATATAAAAGTGTCTTAAAATTTTGGAGTTTTCAATACACATAAGAACATATTTAATATTTAAATAAGAAATTAAATAAAAATATTTGAAGATGTTAAAATGCTTTAAGAATCATCCTAGTACAAATTGATTTACTACAAATTTTTCTAAAGAAGCAATTTTGAGTCATTCTAAAGTTATAACTAAATTTTTGGTACAGCAATCCTTTAAAACTTCAGGTTATTTGTTGCTAAAATAAAATTAATCAGCTTCTGGATAAGTCATAAATTCAAGTGTTCTAATTTAAGTATTACACCTCTCTGGGGGGTCCAAACAAGAATTGATAAACAACAAAAAACAATTTTATATTTTAAAAACCCCAAGTTCGTGGTGTGATAAGTATATATTTCCCAAAATAATTTTTTTTAAAAAAATGTGCCAAGTTTCTCGTTTAGTTGAATAAAATTTAAAAAATACTCTAGCAATTGAGAGAGGGAATGCTTTGAATGCGGCTGAAAGGGTTTAGGGTTATCAGAAAAACTCACTTAAGTTAGTAAACAATATAGAAGTCCCTATTTAACCTTATTTTCCATTGGTGAAAAATGAAAAAACAAATTTCTAATGAAGTTTTTGATATTTCGAAAAATTTTGATTTAATTTTGTAAAGGTCAACTTAGCATAATTTTGATTCGTACAAAAATTATATAAATATAAGTACACATAGATATATACATATTATATTATAACAATTCAGTTTGTATTCTTTTTAGGATGTGTGGAATTTAATTAGATAAGTAACAATAATCAATTAAATCTATTATTAGAATTTAATGTTGATGTAGAACAGTAAATTAAGCTTTATTGTAGATGTTTTTAGTTTGGATTTCTATTTTACTCTCTAAATTTATCGGGTGTTTATAAAAAAACTAAAACTTATATAAATCTTTCGTATAATATATTTGTCTCTATAACTGTTAATTTAAATATATTTATATTTATATATAATATACATACAAGTATTTTGACAATTAAAAAAATAAAAGAAAAATGTATTAAATTGATTCAAAAATTCTATCATGATTTTCTATCATAAAGTTAAAATAGCATTTTTAATTTTGCAAAACATTTTTCCCACTTATAAAGTTTCTTAGAGTAAATCCTGGTCTTTTACTTTTTATTTTAGTTTACTTAGATGTAAAACAAATAAAAATCATTAAAAAAACATAACAATATTGAACTTTTTTTGGAATTTCATGGGAAATATTTTCCCCTTTTATTTGTGTATAAAAAATGTAGACAGAGTTGTAATAAAAAGTAACAATTAACAATTTTAGTATGGAAAAAATATTTTCCTTGGTCGTTAGAGGGTGTTAAAAATATTTCATAGTATCTCTAGGCCAGAGTTCGCCAAAAGCAATGAATGCTATCAAAACTAATAAACCACTACTGTGTTTCTATCCAATCAAGTAATTTTACTCTCTTTCAATAACTAACATAAATGCCGCCTGAATAGGCTTGTTTTTGATCATTTTAATTACTAGTTACTTTCAAAACTTCACATTTAATATTTTAAAAAAAGCTACACTTTTTTCTTCTAATTCTAATAGAACTATTCTTTCTATCATTGTAGGAGTCAAATGTATTACTTTTTCGTCACATTTAATATTTATAAACGATAAACTCTGCAGATGTTATGTGCCATTGGCTAATACGTAATGTATCATTTTATTTGTAAAGTACATATTAAATAAAAAAAAGCTTTAATAGACTGATGAGCACTTTTATGTGTTGATTTCTTATGATTTCAAGTGTAAATTAAGTCAACAAAGCTGTGTCAGACGTTAATACGACCATCATTCATATTATTTTATACGAATACCGGGATGTAAGCTTGTTGGATTGTGTAGATTTACAATAAATATTTATATTAAGCCGTGAAATAATCAAATTTCCATACCATTAGCAATGAATCATTCCATTTTATTAATAAACTATTTATCTAGAAAGAACGTTTACTCTCTTTATATCTATTTTTTCTTTAGTACTAAATTTGCATGTTGCAAAAGAGAATCTATTTTTAATGCAAGCAATTTAAAAAACTGAAACATAAAATCATATTTTCCTATCGTTACTAGTTTAAAAATTAAAAGAAAAATCTCCTAATAAATTTGAATACAATTCCTGTGTCAGTTATATTAAGCTTTTTAGAGAATTTAATGTTAATGCCATGTTTAATGAATTTTTCGCATTTGTGCGTACTACTTAAAAACAAATTTTTATCCAATATACCTTGCAGTTTATTTGCAAAACAATAATTTAATTTTGTCGAACAGCATAATTTTTAAAATAAGTTAACACATTAATTTGTTATATAATTTAAATAATAGAAAAACAAGCCAATTTTTTTGAAAAAAATATTCAATTATCGATGTTATTCAATATGAAATGTGTTTTTATATCATTTAAATTTATCAATTTTAAAAATATCTTTTTTTGTAAAGTATTTACGTCAAAGTATTAATAATATTATAATAAGTATTAATAATATTTTGAAATTTATTAACATATAATTATATCTTTAAATAAATGGAAATCTGAAATGGATCAGATATTCCTAATTTATTTCATTTACTCTGTTATATATGTATATATTTTTCTAATGTGCTCCATTTACTGTTTCCACACGAGGAAACAAGTTTCCTCGTGTATCACACACATTTGTTAGTGATGTTTCAACATATAAAATGTAAGGATCAATAATTATAAATAAATTTTAAGCAAATATGGTAACGACTGTTTACAGACATAAAAAATAAGGATCAAGAATAAATATTAAATAATAAATATTATATTTGGAACATGTAGGACTTATATAAAAACATAACACTTAATTCTAAGTATTGTTAACTCTTATATCGAGTTAAGTAGTACTCCGTTTTTTAATAAAATATTGTAGCTTAAACGTAAATTGAGTGTTTTATTAAAATAACAAAATACGTAATTCTATATTGATTTCAAACTTATCGTTAACCTGATTTATTTTATTTATAAAGGGCTATGAAAAATAGCTAACCCCAGTTTCTCAGTCATTTTAGCAAAAATTGCCGAACATATTTTGAAGTGACGTCATGTTTCTTAAATTCAATTAATACCATCAAATCTAACAAATGAAGGTTCTTGTGCTTTTACTTGTTTTATGCGGATGCTATTTTTCTTATCTTTTCAATTTTGTGTTAAGTGAAAACAATTTGGCAGGGCCTGTTTTTATTTTTTGTTGTGTTCATTTTGTTATTCCCTTTGGCAAATTAATGTTGAAAACACTCTGCCCCCGCTTTATTTCGCTAAGCTACCTTTTAGTTTAATTTTTAATTGCGGATTAGAATTTAATTGAAATAAATGTTTCCTTTTTTTTAAAACAAAATTTAAAATGTGTATTCGATTCTTACCTGCTGCCTATGACTCATTTTAAAATAAAAGGAAAAGAAAATGTATTTATATATGAGAGAGAAAGAGAGAGATATAAATTCGTGCACAGAAAGATAAAATTCTCCCACACCAAACTATTTTATAGAGTAGAAATATATTTAAAAAATTTGACTCATTAGATTTTATCCATATTAGCTCTGTGATGTATATACGATATGGTTAAACTACTATCGAACAAGCTTCTAAAAACACATCGGTCAATAAGGCTGCTTGACGCCGATTCCTACACCAAAGACTACAAAGTTGTTATGGGTAAATCAATGGAATATGCTCAAAGTGTTCAGAGTGCAAGCCTACCAAAGATTAGACTATCACAATGGGAATCGGTGTCAGCTCGGCTGTAAGCCGTCACTCTGCAGGCAGCCTAAGTCCCTGGTCTGACACATGAATTGCAAGATTATTTACAAATCCATATAAGTATTAAGTAGTACCAAACTTTAAAATGAACGTGAAAATTTCATAAAAATTTAAAATTTAGTTTAGAAGTTGCATTAGTTTTATTGCCTTCAATTTTTTGTGTTAACTACTAATTACTTTTTAATGGCAAAAACACCATTATAATAAAAGCTTGGCTTGTTGTTTTGAATTTTTTAAGCACAATAAAACCCATTTTTTGTATTAATAATTGGGAATAAATGATATATTAATTTACATTTACACTGCGGCAGTTAGTTTGTATTTAATTAAAGGAAGAAATCATGAAAAACGGCCTTTTATAGAGAAAAAAATGAAATGTTTTCTGCAAAAGCCATAAAGTCTTAAATGAGGTGAAAGTTTATAAGAAATACTTTTAGATCTACATATAAACATAATTATGAGAAAATAAACTACTGTTTTCAGTTTTGCATTAGTTTAGTTTTTATTTTTCACATTAACAATAAAATTGGGTTATGCAATAATAATAATAATAAGAATGTTTAAAATTTTTATTTTAGTCAAATTTATTTATATCTATTTTGCAAACATTATGCAAATATTTTCGTTCAATAAAATTTTTCAAAAAAACTAAGATTTATTTATTGCATAAACATTTTTATGAATTTCTTCCATTCAAATAATTAAAGTGTTTAAAGTTAAAATGAATAAATCAAATTTAAAAATTGTAAAACAAAAAAATTTCATTTTTGAGTGTAAAACGTATTACGAATACCTACTTATTTGATTTAAACTGAAAATTCATTTTATGTACTTTAAAATTGCCACTTTTTCAAAAAAAAGGTTTAAAATTATATACGTCGTAAAATTTCTGAAATCTTAGAGCACATAACTAATATAAACGAAATTTAATTTTAGAAATATGTCTATTTAAATGTTAATTACAAAAAAGTCAGAAAAAAGGGTTAAATTATTTACTGCTTGAACCATAGCATATTGCTGATTTTTTCTTTTTCCAATTTATTGTAATTTTTTTAAGTCTTTTAAGTTAAGATTAAAGTCCTTGCTTTTTCACATTAACCAATATATAAATGTTTAAGCCTTCCTTGTACTAATCGATTAGACAAAAATTTTTGAAATAGGCGTTAATACCTTTTTTTCTATAAAGAGAGAGAGGAGGGGAGTGAGTGGTTCTAAACCGAAGGGTATTATTAAGTTTTTTTTTAAAACCCACTAAAAACTTACTAGAGCTAAAGGGGGTTGAATATCCTTAGTACCTTTCTATAAATGCCACTGACATTTTCATTTCATTTTCAATTTCCTTCCATATAAAATAACAACTTTCACAGCAGATCAAACTTGTTAATCAAGTAGAAAAAAAGGAAATAGGTTGTCTGGTTATAGAAATTATAAAAACCGTTTATCAATCGAACAGAAAACCTTTGGGACTATCTTGAAAAAAAAATTCGTAATCAACAAATTTCTAATAAAAATGATTTAAAAACAGTTCTCAGCGAGGAATGGCCGAAAATCCTATATTCTTTTACTTTAAAATTAGTAAATTCCATGCCACGTAGACTCCAGGCGATTATTAATGCTAAGGGTGGACCAACATAATATTAAAAATGATTTGGGTCCTTATTTATTAAAAAATACAATAAGTGTACGAAGACTTTATGCGCGTGATTTTAGGTACTTCTAATAAATTATTTAAATTTTTAATTATTGTGTTGGTTGTTTTTTAACTTTGTATATATAGATAAATAAAGGACAGTATAAACTATATTTTACTATATTTATTTAAAAAAAAAACTTTTCGTAAAAGCCTTAAAAATTAAGCTATTTCAAAAATACTTAGGTGTACGAAGACTTTTTACACTCACTGTAAATGAAGAATAATTGTTATTTTTTTGAAATGAACAGGTAATAATATTTTTATTCATCTTCCACTTTCAAAATTTTGCAAAAATGTAAAAATGAAGAGTTTTACTAAGCAATTCAGTTGAATACTTTTCAAAAACTGGTGTAGCAAGTAGCGATATTTAGCTGCAAATTAAATTTTCAAATTAAGTGAATATTTTAGGCTGCATCAGCAATTATCAAAAATTTCTTTATGATAAAAAGTAATAGCCTTTACGGGGAGGCACTTATACCCTAGATTTAGACCGAAGCAAAGACATTTTGCAATTAAAATCTTGAACATAGACAGACCTAAATCCAAATACGGTCTTCATTAGTCTGTATACAGAGAGCGTGATGTGTTTTTATTAGACTTTGAATTATTAGTAATTATTCAATTGCAATAAAGAAAAAAACTAAAGCTAATAATATCTAATAATTATAATCAAAATATGTACTTTGAAAAAAACTTTCAAAAAAAGTGATTGATCAATTAAGTTGCGACAGTTTGACATTTCTATCCAATATTATTCCTTTACAACAAAGCCTACATATATATATATATATGTAGCTCTGTTGAGAATGTTTCTGCCAGCCTGACTTATATAAAGCTCTATTTTAAATTAGGTTAATATGCAAGTTCTACACAAGACAATTTATAAGAAACGCATATACATATATACATATGTATGTATATTTATGATGAAGAAAAAAACCAAAAGGAATTGGAAAATTGTTAAAAAACATCAACACGAAATTTGAAAAAAAAATTTCAGCTGATTCATTATTGTTGTTTTTATTATATTATAAATCAAAATTCTACATGAAATAGTCCAAGTACAAAATATTAATGAAAAGTAAGAAATATTTTTTAAAAAATTCTTTTAAAAGTAATTATTTGTTAATGTCAAAATATACACATCATAGTTTTTTGACCTTAGTAATAAATTATTTTTTTTTTGTGACTTCTAGCATAAAAATTTAATATATAACTTTCATGCATATGATGTCTGTTGTGAATGCTAACAAAACCTTTACCAAATATATTGTCCGAAAACGCCTTGAAAATTATATAACAAAAATTAAGTGTTCTATGATTACGTACTCACATTATTTTCAGTAATATTTTCGTATTTTAATGAATAGTTTTAATTTTCGAATATTTCACATTTTAAAAAATCTGTATCAAAAAAAACTACATACCAAAACCTGGTGCATAAATAATACAAACACATAATTGAAATTAATTATATAATGCCTTATTTCAGAGAAAATTTAGCGTTTCCATTTCCACCCATAAACCTTTCATGGTGCATTATTTTTCTTTCCTGTATTCCCTTACAACTTTTCTAAAAATACTTTCATATAGGGTAAAATTTCGTGTAGCCCAAGCAAAAAAAAAGGGCTGTTATGAATCTTATAAAATATCAAATTTGAAATCCAAAAAATCCCTCCTTATTTTATATTAAAATTTTTAAAAATGCCATGCTTCAGAAGGCTAACAAAATAAAGGGAAACACGAAGATATTACATAATCTCTATTACTGTACATTAAAGGCCTCAAAAACGAGTCAAGCCATTGTAGTATTTTGAGCACAAACAAGGCGCAAGTTATAATAAAATATATATATATATTCCCCATGGGTACCTCTTGCTATAAACCTACGTATTATATATACACATGTATATATATATATATTTTTCCATTAGACGACTAGCGAATAAATATGGTCGATTCCATTTCATTTTACGGGGTTTTCCGTACTTCAAACGGGCGATTCCATTATTTTTTCATATAGCTTTGAGTTTGTTTTTTTTTTCTTTTTTTATTATTTCTGTATAAAAGCAGAGTATAATCATCATAAAATACAGCAACCAGTCTACAAAATTTCTATATATTTACGAAGAATGGAGAAGAGGATTTAATGGAAAATTTTGGGTTGAGAAAATAAATTGATGTAGCTGAATGGGATTCATAGAAGTAATTTCATGCAGATGTTGATGGGGGGAGGGGGGGCTAAAGCAAAATCTACAATTTATATGGCATCTATAAAATTGATGATGATCAGGCACTGTTGTGTCTGGGGGGGAAATTTTATTTCATGAAATATGTATATATGAAACTGCGTATTTTTAATTTAAGTACGGTGAGATCGGTGAATATACTATAATTAATTTTTCTTGTAAAATAATTACTATATTAAATCCTTTAAAGTCATTATGCCTTTTGGAGTTGATGTATGTTAATTAAATAGATATACATAAATTTAATTTATGGTTTTTAATATTCATGCATAAATAATTTCACATACAATTCATATATGTACATGTGTATATAAGCCCACCTACCTAGAATTCTTTAGTATGTTTTTAAATTAATTTAAAAACTTTAAAGTCATTTTTATTGCTTGATAGTAAAGAAAACCAACATTTATAAAGTTATTGTATACTAAGAGAAATTAAAATATAAAATTTGCCTAAAATAATAATTTTAATTTTGACAAATTTTCTTTTTTCAACAAAGGAAAAATGTATAGTACAGCGGTCATAATGCGTTAGTAAAAATTACATAATTGCTAGACTTTTATTGCTGAAGCTTTGCACTTTTATTCCCGTTAAAGAGATTTTTAGAATGCGGAATTTTCAGACTTAATTGTAATTTAATATTATTTCGGGAAACATTTTAATTATCTATTTTTGATAAATAATCCGTCAATAAAGTGTATTATGTTAGAAACTTAATAAACCTAAAATTTCGAATAGAAATTACTAAATACCTTTTGAACGCAGGGGTAGTTTATGTCATTTTTTAAAGTAGTTGATAAGGTAGTAGGGAAATCACTCATCGCTGAGTTTTCATGCATGAATTACTGCGTGAATTATGTTTAAAAGTGAAAAATTTATCATTACATCATGCAAAAAGTAACTATGATAGTGAAATTTGCAGCTATTTGTTAACAAAATTAATTGATGTTTCCCCGAGAAAGGAGGCGCTATGATTGAAAAATAACACCTTTATATTAGCCTTCCGTATAAAAAAATCGTTTCTCAATTGGCAACATTCTGTATGATGGAAAATTTAAAATAAATGTCATAAAGGTAAACATTAAATCATCTAATTGCATCTTGCAAAGCAAGATTTGTATCTTACCAATGCATATTAACAAATTTAAGTGTAGTCAGCTTTATAGTGTATTTTTATTGTGTAGGTGTTGCTCAAGCGCTAGACAGGCCTGACATAGTATGATACCCTAGATTGCTTTGTTTTGCGTTCACATGACACAACTGGAAAAATTTGATCTAAAATATCAGAATCACCTTCTGCTGCTTTCTTCTTCTTTCTTTCTCTGCTTTCACCTTCTTCTACTTTTGAGGATCAACTTTATAAAATAGAAAAATGATTCTATTACAAAAAGCAAACATTGGTCTAGCAACACGTCAACCATATTGCCACCTTAATTTGTTAGGTTATTAGCTCGCAAAGTGCCAACTGAAGTTAATCAATAGAATCCATAAGGCATTTTATTGATTCTTAAATAATCTTAATTGTTTTTTATTACTTCCTACCAATTTACTTTAAAAGTTCATGTTTTTTTGTAGGTAAGTTCCTAACAATCAATGCCCATTCGGGTATGACAATACGCCGCATTTTTAGCTGGTATATACAATATACATAAGTATAAGAAATACAGTGCAAAGGGGAAATACGATAATTTGGAAGAAAAATAAGACTAAAAATAAAATTCTAGGCAATAGAAAAATGTAAAAGTACTCATGTATCGTTATAATAGCTTACATCTCCATAAAATGGTGGTTGTGGTTGCTAAAACCAGTTGACAATTAAATTTTCGGATTGACTCTGAGTGGGAGAAAGAGAAAACCTTTTGTTACTGAAATAATTAATAATAAAATATGTTTAGAGAGAATGAGCTAAAAGTGAAATGAGAATTATGTAGTAGGAACAATAAATGAAAAACACAAAGGCTTACATTTAAAAGTAATAGTTATTGTTACCTGCTTTGTTTACTAATGAATTATTTGTTCAACTTTGGGAATATATTTCTCTTTTTATAATAAAAATTATATTCCATTTAGTTGAGAAATTTGTATTTAAAAAGAATTTTTAACAGAATGTATCTGAGGTCATATTTTTTCTAGAATTGAATTTTAATTTTAAAATTATACAAAATAGCTGTAGCTTTAAATAAAAATATTACATCAAGTTGTTGACTTATTAGTATTTCAACATATGTTATATACATATATACTAACAGGGTAGACAGACAGGCAAAAGAACTCGGGTTCTTTGAAATCTAGTCTTTTGAAAAAAACCCGAGTTATTTGCTACCGTGACAGACAGGCAATCTAGTACTTTGGACAGAAATGTCAAAAACTGATCAGCTGGTGTTTATTATTATATACATATACGCTTTTAAGATTTGATTTGAGTTTTATATAGTATATTTTGCAAAAATGCATTAATAAAGGTGCAATTTTTGAAATAAATATGGCCTGGCAAATATATTTCACATTTAATTTTTATGAGTTTATTTAATTGAACTTTTTAACAAAGTTTACTTATTACATAAATTAAAGTTTTTATGGTTATAACGATTCTTTTAATTAATTTTTTGTTTCCTTTTAATTTTCTTTTAAAAGTTAAATTTTTACCGCTCCAAGAAGAACAATATTTGTTTTGTCCAACTAAATTCTTATTATAAGCAATTTCTTACTAGTTAGATTATGATTGCAGTTTCAGAAATACATAAATGCTGTTAATTTAAATACTGTAAAAACTAAAAAATTATTAAGAGATAATTTTAATTTTGTTCAGAATCCCTTTAAACATTGACAACATTTTTATGGGTAACATTCCTGTTTGAAAGTTATAAATAACTTCTGTAATAATCACAAAAAAATTGAGAACATAAATGAATGTGTAATTTATGTAGTTGAAGACACAGCAAGCTTTTTAAAATGTTCCATAAAGACTTTTAGTGAGATATCATCTGTTTTTCCATTCAGCAAAAAAGAATCTAATAATTAAATCATCAAAAGTGTTAAATACGTACCTACATAACCTTTGAATAAATTTAATTTGACTTGAGCTACTGTCAAAAAACTATGGTGAATTATAGATTTTTTCACCTTTTAGTGTTACCAAAGCGAAAAACACTAAAAGACCACCGTCATATTGCTAGTATAATTTAACCACTTTAAAAGCTCTTATACTATGTAATTCGCGACATTTGATTGGCTAGAGCAAAAAACTAGCTTCAAACAACTCAGGTTTTTTGACTGTCTGTCTACCCTGTTAGCCACGCGTTAACCGAGTAAAACCGAAGAGATAGTTTCATATGAGAAAAAGACATGCAACATACATCACTCATTTGCGAGTGACATGTGTGGAATTTTGAAATAATTTTTTCATTCCGCACTCTTGGCGATGTCACCTTTCGAATGAAACCATTTTAAGTAAAATCGGTTAAGTATAAATATAGTACAAAAAAAAAACCTTGCGTATTAATATATAGACTAGTAAAGCCCAGCTTTACAGCTTAGTAAGGAAATATTTTTTATATTTTCACTATTTTTTATATTATACTTATAATTATACACCTCTCTATGCCAAGGGCTTCGTAAATATATAATTTTTATAATATTTGCTTATATATCAACCGAGGAAGAAGGTTGACAAATTTAAGTGCTTGCCGTTTATTTATATAGATAGATAGATATATTAGAATAATTAATAATATGATGTGATTCGCTAAAAGCATATACAAATACAAAAATTCTATTTTATATAATTTTATTTAATAAAGAAATTTTATTAGCCCAAATCATGTATTAGTGAAATAAAATGTGATTTATAAAAATATAAAATACAAACCTGCTACACATAAATTTATCCCAGAATTAGCTTATAAAAAACTATCATATCAACTTTCTTGAAATTTAAGTTTATATTTTAGTACATAAAATTCTAACGGAATTATTTCTTTCATTTCTAAAACAACCCCAAAATCAGCTTCCACAAATTCTTACTTTTAAACATATGAACGATATATCTGCCAAACTTGGACTTGACTTATAATGTTAATACAAACATAATAACACTAAATCTTTTCAATCAATTTTAATTGTTCTAAAGAAATATTCTCTCTTTAAAGTAAACCAAAGTATAGCAAAGTTCGCATTTTTTAGGTTAAAGTTAGAGGATGAAAAGAGGCTCAAAATTTCGCCTCGGGTACCTACCCTTTTAGCGAATGGGATAAATTTATTAAAGGTGGTAACTTTTTTTTGCAAAACAACTTAAATTTTCCAAAGTTGAATTAAAATGTGTAAATTATTGCATGGGATTTCGAGGATAATTTAATAAAAAATTAAGGGCTTCTAAAAGAACAAAATAAGTTGATTATTAATATACATATATGTACATAACATTAAGCATTAATCTAACTTTTTAATTTAGGATTATTTCATTGTAGTCAAACTGATATTCAAATCAGCTGTTCGGAAGTAAAAGATTAGTATTGATTGTTGATTAAATTTTGGATTTGGAAGCACGATGGCATTTATTTTCTCTTAAATCGCTATCGATTTATTTTGTCTTAGTTATTCAATAATTCATATATGTCAAAAAATCAGGGTAATTTTTCCGTTGTAGAGTGCACTTCAATGATAACAAATTTACTGACACACGCATAATTATGAGCAATGAGCAGTGTATTTATACTATTGGTGTGTATACAGAATTTAAATTTTATAAAGATAATAAGCAGATGGTGTTGTCAGATAAAAAAAAGTAAATATTTAATTTAAAACATTGCTCCTCCTCTGTATATTCAAGCGAAGAATATATTCCATTTTGGTTTTTTGCGATATATTGTTAAAATGTCGAATTTCGACAAGTGGGCAATCCTAGTAATTTCTAAAAGCACAAAGCTTTTAATTAGTTTTTTCTTTTTGCTACACTTTTTTAGATAACACAAAATGATTGTTTGATATTTCTTTCTTGATCCTTATTTTCTGGTTTAAACATTTTAGTATTTATTACTTCCTTTAAACAATAACTATTTCAAAATTCTTAAAAATTGTTGCTGATTTATAATTTATTGAATTTAAATATGTTATAAAATATAAACAAACTCTTTAGAGTATTTAAATATTTAAAAATAATATTAATGTGAATTCACAGCTGTCTTTTTTGTCCATTCTTCCCTCTTCATAGCCATTGCTCCTATGTCATTAGGCATACCATCATTAATTCCCATATTATTATTATTTGTCCATTTTTCCATGTCCATCATGCTTGACATACCGTTTTTATTAGAAGTTGCACTTTCATGTGAAGAATATGATCTTTCCGATTCTACGACGGCTCCATATACAAGACCAAAAATGGCAATTAGTGCAACGACAAAAAGTGTGAAACGCATTTTAATATTATTCCTGTAATAGAATTCGATATAATAATCAGTTTAAAAAAATTAAAAAAGAACTTACTTTAAGGATCCTCGATATGAAGTATCAAATAGTTTAGAAGATGTTAAGAAAAAGATAATCTGTTACCCCTTTACTTTGTATTTATATACAGAATTTATGTTTTTTTAGGGATTTAAAAGTCAAAACGGTCGACATGTTATTTTTCTTATCAGTAAGTTAATATTTTAACAGTTAAATAAGTGTTTTATAAATATATTATTCCAAAAATGCTGTATAAATAAATGGGTGTAATTAAAAATGGTAATTAAGAGTACTTAGTTTTTTAATATTATCTTTAAAAGCCTTGATTTACAAATATGAGGTTTAGTTTTGCTTACAAATAATAAACTAATATCATTTTTATTGAGATATAACTTATATTGTTCATATTTTTCAAAAGTCACCTTAGGTAATAAAGGAGGAAGATAGCAAAACAATTGTATAAAGTAATATTTTTATTAGCATAGCATAGTGTAATAGCATAGACAGTGAATTCAATTGAAAGAACTTTTTCTCCAGATTTTGATAAAATAAGCGATCAGGTATTTTAAAACAGTATTATTGCTCAAATATAATGCACGCGGTTGCGGAGCGGAAGCGGTGACAGCAAAGTAGAATTCGGAATTAATTCTGCTTCCGCTTTCGCTCCGCAACCAAGTGCATTTTGTTTGAGCCTTTAAAAAAACAAAAATTATAATTGACATTATTATACTCAAATTTTTGAGCTTAAAATTTTTTATACTACATGATCAAAATTATATTGGCTGTAATTTTTTCTATGTTAAAATTAAATGTTTTTTCTACGATAAAATTTATTTAAAATTGTAGAAACAAAGCAAAATTAATGAAGTCAAAAGTAAATATATAGTAAATATATAGTAAAAGTAATTTGGGACCTATTGTGCTCTCTTAGCAAAATTATATGACTCTCGAGATCTCTTACCAAAATTAAAACTAGCCCAAACCGGAACCCATGTTTTTTCGGAGCAGCTAGGGTTTGCTTTTTTCTACAATTGGTAAAATAGATTATGCGCTACCATGTTACAATCATATAGAGGTTTTAAGAAAAAGCTTTTTGATCCTTATTCTCTTAATTTAGCCTAACTGCCAAAAGCGATGTAAACATGTATTTTCGGTAGCCTTGTATTTAACACAAGAGCGGGTGTTGAAGAACGCCAAATTCAATAGTTTGCTTAAAAAATATTTGGACTCTTTAAATCTCAAAACTTGGATATAATTAACCCTTGTTATTAAATCAGAATCCATTTCCATGAAAAGCAAAGATCTCTCGTAAGATATAAAAAATAACTCCCATTGGAGTCCATTATTAGTAATAACGGAGGAAGATAGCAAAACAATTGTATAAAGTAATATTTTTATTAGCATAGCATAGTGTAATAGCATTTTAGTTCTACTGGAAATTTTTGTTGTATTTATATTAAAAGGGATAGGAAATAATGATGCGCAGAGGTCCTATTTAAAAATGAATTTTGAGTTTTTTTTTCAGATGATTCTGTTGCGAGTTATGATGAACACCCCTAAGACATTTTTTTTCAAGGCACTCAATTATTTATATATTGCAATAAAAATTTAAAAGAATATTCTTTAATTATTTTATTATTATATAAAATTAAATTAGAAGTACCTGTATTACCAAAAACGAACCGCCCCCTTAATGCATGTAACAAAGATAGTACCCCCCCCCCCCCCCCCCCCCCACCTAACAAAATTCAAAAATATCAAAGAAATATCGAAGTTGTTCTTTGTAAACCGTATAAAAATTTAGTTCCCTAAATTTAGTATACTAACTGTGTCAACTATTGTAATATTATGAATGTGGTACTATTATTACTTCTTAATCTAACAAAATAAAACTCTTAAGTAGATTTTAAATTTTATCAACTTGACATAACAATATTTATCAGATTTCTTTATTAAGTATTATTTAAAAATAGCTTTAATGTTGAAATAATTATAATAATCTGTCTTCTGTGTGAATAAATTGTTACTACAGTTAATGTATTTTATGTTACTATTTCTTTAATAATATATACAAAAGAATTTTATAAACTAACACCAAATCCTTGACCAAACCCAAGTTTTGTCATCATTCCTGCACCAGAACTAGAAATACTTTGAACATTTGAAACAGCAGCACCTATGGAGTCTGCCATCCCTCCAGACCCAGACATTCTTTGACCATTTGAAACAGCAGCACCTATGGAGTCTGCCATTCCCCCAGAAACAGCAGCACCTATGGACTCTGCCATTCCTCCAGAAACAGCAGCACCTATGGAGTCTGCCATTCCTCCAGAAACAGCAGCACCTATGGAGTCCGCCATTCCTCCAGAAACAGCAGCACCTATGGAGTTTGCCATTCCTCCAGAAACAGCAGCACCTATGGATTCTGCCATTCCTCCAGAAACAGCAGCACCTATGGACTCTGCCATTCCTCCAGAAGCAGCAGCACCTATGGAGTCTGCCATTCCTCCAGAAACAGCAGCACCTATGGAGTCTGCCATTCCTCCAGAAACAGCAGCACCTATGGAGTCTGCCATTCCTCCAGAAACAGCAGCACCTATGGAATCTGCCATTCCTGCAGAACCAATCATACTTTGAGCATTTGATACAGCAGCACCTATGGAGTCTGCCATTCCTCCAGAGCCAGACATCGCTCCTATTCCCAACATTACAGATGAACCAGACATACCGGGAATCCCAGAATTTCCTTCATTACCACCAATTTTGCTTGGAGCTCCAAGCATAGCATTTAAACCTGATGTACTTTCTTCATTGGAAACAGTATTTTCATCTTCACTTGATAAACTTGTTTCATCTTCAGCAACGATACTATTTTCATTAGAATATGCAACTTCATTGCAATCACTACCATAATTCATTTCACTTTCAGAGTCCCTATAATAACTTGCACTGTTAATAGCTTTAAAAAAAAGGGCTAAACAAAAACCGATGGCAAGTACGAAACGCATTTTGCTGTTGTAATAATTTTTACTAAAAAAAAATAATTTAACAAGCCCCAATGCTAGTTAACAACTAATTCAGAAAACTTTGTGCTCTTTTGTTTAATTCACCCTAGTTTTATACTACACAAATTTTCATGATAACAAAACAAAATATTTTCTTTTCTTCATTTGTCGGCTCATATAAATTGTAACAAAAATATTACGTTTTATTTTAATCTTTTAGCTTATTTAATTAATAATTTACAATTTTTAAAAAATAATAAGAACAGTTTTATATTTAGCACATTTATTTAATTGATATTTATTATATTAAAGTATAAGAATTTTTATCTCTTGTTAGGATTAGATGGAAGTAAACTAAACTACTTTTCGTCAGAAGTTCTATCGTCAAGCAATTTTCAAATACATAAAATTATTCTTGTATTCTTTAAATTACTCTTTCCCAAGTAAACTCTCTAGTACGCTAAGCTAATGTTTCCATACATTTAATATCAGTAAGAGGAGGTTTTTTAATTGTTATAATCTAGAATATCTCTAACATCGTTTTTCTGAAAATGCTAAGTAGACTTACTTTATCAAACAAGTCGAATTTAGTTAATTTTTGCGAAAAACCCATATGGACCCAACGTTACTAATAGAAAATTGCATAATTTATTGTCGCAAGGTCGTGCGAAACTTTACACCCTCGAATGGCGACTAGAAAGTAATCACCACCGTATTTAATAGTTTAGGTTCCGTGACCACTGATGGCCGCTCTCCGTTGGTATTTCGGGACCAAGAAATGAAGATAAATGCTGCGATCTATCGGGAAACTATTATGGAAGCAATATTGAAACCCTGCGCTTGCAAATATTTTGGTGACAGATCGTGGACATTCCAACTAGACTCAGTACCGGCTTACAAAGCATGTATTAATCAAGAATGCTTAAAAATAACGTTCCATATTTCATTTCTTCAAAACAATGGCTGGCAAATTCTTCGGATGCGAATCCGTTCAGCATTTCGGGCATAATGAAGAGCTAGGTAAGTACTAAAAAATACCGAAGTGTGGATCATTTAAAGTAAGCACTTCGCCAAAAATAGGCATAAATACCACAGTCACATACGGGCATCCTGCAATTCATTTTTTATCGAGAGATAAAATATTGCTTAATGAAACAAAACAAAACTTTCAAATAGATTCCAGATTTAATTAATTTGACATAAACAATGTTTATCAGATTTTCTTTACTAAATATTATTTAAAAATAGCTTTGATGTTGAAATAATTATAATAATCCTTTTTCTCTGTGAATATATTGTTATTAAAATTCTTCATTTTATTATTTTTTTAATAAGTATGCAGAGGAATTTTCAAGCTTATACAATAACACCAAATCCTTGAGCAAACCCAAATTATGACATCATTTCTACTGCACCCCCTGCAAGCCCTACTTTAGCACAAGTATTGCTCTCCATATTAATAGCATTTGAAACAGCAGCACTTATGGAACCTACCATTCCTCCAAAGCTAGATTTCTATTTCCAGCATTGTATATGAATCAGTAATACCAAGAATTCCAGGCATTTTAGGCAGCTTGGAATTCCTGGGATTGTATTCAAGTCTAGGAAACTTTCTTCATTGGATACAGTATTTTTATCTACATTTACGGTCATGGCTACATCTTTTCGTAATAAACTGGTTGTATTAGTTCTTCAGCAACAATATTCTTTTTCTTAGCATATGCAATGTCATAGCTATCAGAACTATGGGCACTACTATAATTCCTTTTAATTTCATTATCTGTGTACTGCTCATAAAAACTTGCACTGTTTATAGCTTCAAACCAAAGAGCTATGCAAAACACGATTGCGAGCACAAAGCGCATTGTGATGTTAGTTTTACTAAAAAAAAATAGGTAAATTTTATATTAAAAAAAAACTAATACATATATCAATATATCTAATGATAGTTAACAACTAATTTAAAAAACTTTATGATCTCGTTTTTTATTTACCCTGGTTTTATACTGAATTAATTTTCATGATAACAAAACAAAATATTTTGTTTTCTTCATTTGTCGGATTATATAAAATATTAAGTTTTCAAATAATTAAACAAATATTATTTAGCTTGAGTTGTAATAAAAATATTACTTTTTATATTAATCCTTTAGCTTAATTTATTAATGAAATACAAGCTTAAAAAAATATTAACTTTAATTTAATTTATTATATTTTTTTAATTGATATTTATTATATAAAAATATAAGACTTTTTATCTCTTATTAAGATTAGATTGTCGTTAGCTAAACTAATTTACGTCAGAAGTTTTACCTCAATATTAGCTTTATTAATTGAATAAACTTAAGGTTTAGTCAAATTAATGATTATAAAATTTAAATAGTAAATAAAACAATTACACAAAAAATTGTACAATTGTACAATCACACACAAATGGGGTTAATATTAAATTTGAGTATTAATAGTTAAGGTATACCGGAATGTATAAAGTATAGTACACCGACAACAATAAAAATAAAAGCATCATAAAAGGTAAAAAAATCGTCATGTAGTGAAAATGAAGTTCTTTACTACCGCAAATGATAATTTGTGGTATAATTAATTTTAAATTGGAAAAATTCTTAAAATAAAATTAAAAGAGATTAGCGAAAGGATATCACTGTGCTTTGGAATTAACTCAACTCCTCTAGAACAAAAAGAGTAAATGCACAGAACCCTACACAAACGACTCCTTAAACAACCATGCTAATAATACCTGAAGTATGACCTTTATAATAATCGCTTCAAATAATACAAAATAAAAAAAAAAAGAAGATTGACTGCGACATATAACACATCGCTCAATGAATCCTGAAAGTTGATACATAAAATACAATTTTTTTTTTAGAAAAATTCAACTTTATTCATTAATCTGCAAAAGTTTTAAATACTTTTCTAACTTTTCTATACAAGCCATGTAGACGGATTTATTTTTGGTCTCAAAATAGCTCCAAGTTTTGCCAAAACTCTTTTACTGAATAATCTTTTAAGATCTATGACAAAAAAGATCATAGTCGATAAATACGGAAGTAGTTCAAAGCTCAATTTCAGCAATTTGGTGATGATTTTTATCGCTAAAAATCGCTACACGATGCATTATTCAAACAGCAATTTTTTCTTTCCTGATATGAGACTATTTTGTGTGATTTATTTTTAAAATGTGTTATACATAATTCAGAAGAAATAACGCAACATAATCGTTGTTTTTGACGATTTTTGTCTCAAAGTTGTCGATGACCATGAGCATTCGAAAATGCGGATTCATTACTTCGCCAATCGATTCATATATCAGCTTTAAAACTTATTGATCAATAAATTAAAACTTAAATTTTATTTAAATAAAATTTAATCTTATTTAATTACTTTAGTTTGTGTTATGTACACTTTTACTGCCTACGAAAAGCAGATCTTTAAGCATATAAAGCAGAGGTCAGCTATCTACAGCTCTGTAAAAAGAGATGTTCCCAAGAAACAGAAATATATATTAGATTGAAGTAATAAGATGTGTTTCAAAGTGCTAATCAAGTTAATAAGCTGTAACATTTTGGTTCGGTTGTGTAATCAACCAAACGTAATTTTGGTCTTAAGGGCAGCAAAATTGAATTAAAATGTTCTGTTATCTTATTAGTTATACATTCTGAAACACAGTAAGTTGTCTAATAAAGCTGGTTAAACCTTCTCTCATGTATCCTCAGGCCACTATGAACAAAATTTCAGAAGTTATTTTCGTTTTTAGATGATATAACAAAAAGCGAATAAAATGTAAATATTTTGTATGCGAAAAATAATTTTCGCTCTGTATATTGTACATTGGGAAGCTAACAATAAGCTAAATTTTTAGTGAAAATATTTTCAATTTCCTCTCTAATTGAGCTAACTATTACAAACAGTCAGTTCCAAGAAAATATTATTTATTATTTGACCTGATTTTATAAACTGAGATAAATTTTCTGGCAAAACAGTTATATCCTCTTACTATCAAGTATAATGAGTTTCTTGAGGAAGAATATTTGGTTTTAAATTTGAAAAACAATAAAGATTCTTTACACCTTTAACCAAGGAAGTGTTGAATATAGTTATCACATTAATTTTTATGGTTATGTAAATTTTTATATCTGCATGAAAAGTCTAAAATACAATTCTTAATTGCCTTTGAGTAAATATATTCTAAATAAAGACACTTTCTATAAGTGTCACTTTGCTACATATTTCTACATTGAAAAATTACCAACATGATCATTTTTTCATATGAAAGCAGAACAATAAATCCTTACAAAATCTTTGAAGTGACTACTGTTTTAGTAAGGAAATCTTTTTTCGAATAATAGAGAAAAGTTTTATCTTTATAGTAAATAAATAATAAATGTTAAGTTGCCGATTTGTGGTTTCGCAATCATAATTCTGGCTAATATAATATAAAAATTTATTCTTTATGAACATAAATTAACCGGATCCTGATATAGATTGCTTTGAATTCTTAATTTGCAGTATTATTCTTTCTTAAACAGACAAAGAATCTTGTTCTTTGAATCCAATTTTTTACCGTAACCAATCAAATGCAGCGATGTACGTAGAATTTTAGCCATATTTTAGTTCAACTATACCAACAACATGAAAGTCTTTTGGTCTTTTGGTCTTTTGGTCTTTTGGCTATGCTAAAATACATAATACTAAATATCAAATATCATTTTCATAAGCATAAACAATGAATTTCAATAGATGTGTAGGTATTTTTTAATTATATTACTATGATATTTGACTAATACTGATTTGTTCCATCACAGGTGGAAATTTCTACAAAAGCTATTAGATATTACATACATCGCGTTTTTGTTAACAGAGACTGTTGACACTCTTGATGATCATAAGTCATTATAAATTTTACATATTTATTATCATTATTAAAAAAATAAGTTGAAAACTAAAAATATTATGCCTCGTCCAAGCACCTTACGACTTTAATGCAACCTCCTGATTGAAAAAAAGGAACTGGGTTAAGCCTGAACTTTTATAGAAAATACTTTTATAGTAAATCTTTATGATGCAGATAATAGAGGGATAAACTTAATAAAAACAATATAAATTATATTTTTGCAAAAAGTTAATTTAATCTTAGTTGATTTAGGAAGGCAAGTGATGACGTGAAAAGTTTTACGACTCTTTTCTACATAATGGGAAGTAATTTATTAAGTAGAATAAACGTAAAAGAATTATTATATTAGCTTTTCTTATCAGTAGCAATGTATACATTTCGACCCTGGTGACCTTCATAGCTCTTCAAAAATCTAAAATTTTGTGTATAAAACCAGGCGCGAAAATTCAAAAGATATTCCACAAAAGGTGCTTTAAAGTATCAACTTATTAACAACAAGGAACCGTAAGGCAAGGTCTATTACTTTTTTATAATTATTAAATAAAAATTTCACATAGGAGTAAAGTTACAATGCGTTTTTCGTTCATCATCGCAACAATAATAGTCTGCTTCAGGCTTATAAATGGAGATCAAAGTATAGAAGTGAGGGAAGAGAAAACTTCTATTACTAAAAGCTCATCAGGTTTCAGTCCAGTTGATGTTATGAACAACTTACCAATTCCTGATCCAAAAGAAATTATGAAATCTGCACCAGTTCCTAACCCACAGGATATTATGGAAAACGCACCAATTCCTGATCCAAAAGAAATTATGAAATCTGCACCAGTTCCTAACCCACAGGATATTATGGAAAACGCACCAATTCCTGATCCAAAAGAAATTATGAAATCTGCACCAGTTCCTAACCCACAGGATATTATGGAAAACGCACCAATTCCTGATCCAAAAGAAATTATGAAATCTGCACCAGTTCCTAACCCACAGGATATTATGGGAAACGCTATGGGATCTGGATCAGCTTCTGAGTCAATGGAATCTAAGTGAAACGCAACAAAGCTTCGATTAGAAGATAGTAGAGATGAATGAATATTAATATTTTAATATTTATTTAAAAACAAATAATATATGAACTTTGTATTGATTTGCAAAATTTAGAAAAAAGTAAAATAAAAATATTATCAGAATCGTCAATTTTTACACTTGACTCTAAAAATGAAATCAATTATCTCTCAAATTTAATTAATAAAATCTAACCCATATTCCAGATGTATACAATTTTGTAAAATTACTTAATAATGTAGTATTTGCTGTGATTGTTAACTAATGCAGATTTGTTACATTTCAGCGGGAAATGTCTTCAAAGATAATCAGATATTTCATTGCGACAAACCTGTTAAAATTAGAATTGTGATAGCTGCAAAAAATATCACATTCTAACCCATATGCAACAATTTATTGGTTAGTCTTATGCCTTTGTGTGTCTTCTTATGTGTTAAGTCTTTATGTGTCAACAAAAATACCTATCCTTGACTGCTTATTTAATAATGTTTGATAATAAAGTGAACAATTTCATGTAACTAGCTAGAGAGGTGAATGTGCAAGTTTACATTTGAGACTTGGTATATTAAAGTCATCCTGCAGAATAATAAACTGGTATTTTATATAAGGACGAAGAAAATTCTATCACGGCATTTTTGTATAAAAATATAACTATTTTTTGGATAGAAAATAAGTCATTTTAAATTTTATAAATTTATTGTCATTTATAAAAAAAAAGTTGAAAGCTAAAAACGTTTGGAATTGTTCAAGCACTTTACGATTTTACTGTAATCCCTGAATAAAAAAAGGAACTGCGCTAAGCCTGAATTTTTATAAAAAATACTTTAGTAAATCTTTGTGATGCAGATAATAAAGGTTGAGATCTTTTTTGTGTAAAGTTTTATATTGCTTGTGTGTTATGCTTTAAATGAACTCCAGACCAGATTCCAAAGAACTTGGTTCTTTGACTAGGCTTTTAGATCGCGTTTAAAATTTTGGCCAAGCTTTTATTTAGAAACCCGTGATAAGGAACTTCGCTTCAAGATTAAAACGTTTAAATCAAATTATCGACTTTCATAATTAAAATAATCATCAAAATTGATTCATCAAAAGTCTTGTATGGAAAACACCAGTTTTTGATTTTTGAATTTTGATTACTATTATTTGAATATTAGAAAAAATAAAAAAGGAATATGAATTAAATTGAATTTGCTTTATTGCGATTTGAACTTTATAATATTAATGATATGCCATGAGTTTGTAATTTATTTGAATTTATGAAAATTGCAAATTCTTGTAATGCCAATTTAAGAGAGATGCTTAGTATAGGAATATCATGTACAAAAAAGAAATGCACTTTTATTAGTTCTTTTCTAAAAAAAATGGATCAATGGTTAATAGCGAAACAGCATAATCAGTTTTTTTTTGTCTTAAATATACAAATATCTTATATTAACGGAAGAAATACAACTTTATTTATTTGAGACTTAACAGTTTTTATAAAAATACTTAGACTTACTATTTAGTTTTACTATTTAGTTTTAGCTGTTTCAGACTTACTATTTCAATAATATTTAATATAATTATAATACATTTTTTGGAAAATTGAAAATTTTTCAATTATTATTCAAATAAACTTTTAACCTAATATGCCAGAAATTAACATTAATATAATCAATTTTGGCATTTATTAGTTTCCTTGCCTTAAGAAATGGAAAACGAGTGTGATAAAAGCCGAAAAAATCAACAGAGAATTATGGATCACTTAAAAGAAGAAATAAAGGATTACTTATCTTATATGGATATCAAAGTTGAATGACTTAAAATTTGAACTATTTGTGATTGTACTTTTGTACTTCTTGATTATTTTGATGTTTTGGTAATATTTAATATTTCTTAAAAAACTTTAAAAACACAGAACTCAATATATCAATGAAAAATTATGATTAACGTAATTTACATTTTTATTTAAAGAATAATATGAAAATGCTGTTATCAATAATAGCTTTTTATATTTCTTTCAAAAATAATTTAAAATTACATTTAAAGCAGCCAAAGTAAACGAATTTTATTGAAAGCTGTGACTTGTAATGGTTGGAACTATTAGCGCGGAAATTAGACTAAAAATAAAACGCTTGATCTTAAATATCCAATTGGACTTCACAAAAACTTCAATGATAGTATATATTTACTTAGTTGGAATGATATGCTCAAATGTTTAAAATTCCATAAAAATGCAAATGCTAGTCTTATACGCTCTGGTATTCTGTCAATCGATTTCAACTGTTTGGCATCTACATAACTAGAACTGATAAAAAAAACTCAACTCAATGAAAAACTCCAGTGCATGTTTTATTATTTAAATAATTTAACAGGCTTATATTGTAAATAAAATATCCAATACAAGAGAAATTTATTTCTTATTTATTTCCCTCAAGAAAATAGAAAATTGTATTTCATCCCCATTTCATTAAACCTCCCTTATCTGCATTCTTTCGCAAATTGAACGGTGAAACATTATGAACAATTTTTTTAATACGAGAAATTGGTCCATTTCTAATCATATTCTTTATTTCCTTAAATAAAGAATTTCTATCATTTCTTTTTATTAAATCAAATTGTGGTAATGTATTTGTTCCATTTAAAACATAAAAAAGTAATAAACATACAGCACAAATAACTTCCAAACGCATTTTACCGTTATTCCTATAACAGAAAAATCATTAAAAAATTTCAAACAAATTAAAAATTATACCTTCAACACCGGCGGCGGCAGTTAAAAACCATACTAAAAAATCTTACAGTTTAGTTTTATAGATAAATTCTCTGGCAACGTAAGAATTGCAATAAATTACGTTAGTGATAAGAAAAAACTTTGTTTAAAAAATGTAATCTTTGGTTATTGTTATAAATCTTTGAATTCTATGTCTATGTTCTAAACTAAGACAGTAAAAATAATATTAGAGGTTGTTTTCAGTTGTTTTAAGCATTTTTTGTTTACTAACAATAACTCTAAACGTTTTTGTTGGTTTATCAAGGAAATTAAGTATATAAAGATTATTATTATTAGTATGAGATTGTTTGAAACTTGTCGCACAAATTTATTGCATCGATAAGTCATACCGTTTCTCGCAAACGTCTAATACATTGTACACGGAAAGGAATTTTTTTTGCACTTTTTGTATTTTCTTTTTGTATTTTCTTATAGTTAAACATTTCAAGAATATAATCCCAAAATTTCGTCGTCGATCACAGCTAAACTCTTAAAGGTATTGACCAGTTAATCTCTTCTCCTTTACTCATTCATTTATTTTTTTTTTTAAACTACCTTTTCAAAGTCGGTGCTCTCTTCAAATAACATTTCTAATTCACTTCTTTGGAACACAGTTTCTACATACCTCCCCCCAACGCTGACTTTTAGAATTTTTTTTTTTAAATTAAGAAAGGATTTGACTAGATTTTATGGGTTTTTGATTTCAGGTAATTTCCAGATAAGATGCAGTGAACACCAAAAATCATCCGTTTCCAAAGACGTCTTTGGAAAAGCTGTCTCACCGGCTTGTTGTTTGTACATATTTCCTTATAAGAAAATTATAGAATGTTGTTAAAGTGATGCTTAATAATATACAAAAGTTTAAATAAATTTGCTTAATCCATATTTATAAAAAAAATTAATTTTTAAAAAATAAGTTTTTTAAATACTTATTTTGACATTTCCATCATATGTTCAAGTACAGTGTATTAGTCTGTAGAGAAGTTTTTTTGTTTTTGGACGTTTATGAAGAAAGGGTATTACTGTCATTAAAACTACCACCAAAGTTTTGGTTATAGTAAAGTGATACTTATAATAATGATAAATTAATACAAGAAATCGCTTTGTATCCATTAGTTTGAAATTAAAAAAGAACCCAGATGCCCCAGAAGAAACTACTCGTAAGCCGAGGTACATGTGGAATAACTTTTTACTGGCAATTTAATCCGTAAAAATATCCCTATACTAATTGACTACCAGTTGACAATCTTTGATCTCTGCTCGATAATTTTTAATGTATATTTAAATGGTGCTTGAATAATTTTATTCCAATAAAATTTTTCAAAAGGTTAACTATAAAAATATTTTTCTCACACTACTGAAAAATCCCACTAAGTTTGCAATTTTTGCCCGACCTTATGTTGTGTAAGCTTTATCTACAAACATGTGAGAATGTATTAAGATTTAGACTTTTTAGGCTAAAAGTATATAACTCCGTATTAAGATGTAGTTTTTCAAAAGATTATTATAATAGAATAATGTAAAGATAGATTTTTATTTAGTTAGCTGTCTATCAAATTAAAAGAAAAATCAAAAATTTGCAGTGTTTTTTTTGTATGAATGTTCGGAATGTCCTTTTTGCTAAGCCTGAATTTTTATAGAAAGTACTTTAGTAAATCTTTATGATGTAGATAATAAAGGTCAATGCCTTCAACTTAATAAACTTAATAAAAACAATATAAATTATTTTTTTTGTAAAAACTTAATTTAATTTTAGCTGATTTTGGAAGGTAAGGGATGACGTGAAAAGTTTTACGACTCTTTTTCACATAATGGAAGTGATTTATTAAATAGAATAAACGTAAAAGAATTATTATATTAGCTTTTCTTATCAGTAGCAATGTATACAATTCGACCCTGGTGACCTTCACAGCTCTTCAAAAATCTAAAATTTTGTGTATAAAGCCAGGGGCTAAAATTCAAAAGATATTCCACATAAGGTGCTTTAAAGTATCAACTTATTAACAACAAGGAACCGTAAGGTAAGGTCTATCACTTTTTTATAATTATTTAATACAAATTTCACACAGGAGTAAGTTTACAATGCGTTTTTCTTTGTTGATCATCGCAACAATAATAGCCTTCTTCAGGCTTATAAATGGAGATCAAAGTATAGAAGTGAGGGAAGAAGATACTACTATTACTAGAAGCTCATCAGGCTTCAGCCCAGTTGATGTTATGAACAACTTACCATTTCCTAATATTAAAGAAATTATGGAATCAGCACCAGTTCCTAACCCACAGGATATCATGGATAATTTACCAATTCCTGATCCAAGAGAAATTATGGAATCTGCACCAATCCCTAATCCACGGGATATTATGGAAAACTTACCATTTAGAAAAAAGTAAAATAATAATATTATCAGAATCGTCAATTTTTACACTTAGCTCTAAAAATGAAATCAATTATCTCTCAAATTTAATTAATAAAATGTATAAAATTCATTAAAATCCCTTAACAATGTAGTATTTGTTTTAATTTTTTATGAAAATATATTAAAAAGTATATTTAAAATCTTGTAATCTGATGTACAGGATGACATTTTCTCGTGTCTTTGACACGAGAATTTTACTCATAACACCAAATCAAAATATTTCAACATGACGTTTACAAGTTTATAATTTTTGATTTGGTGTCATTTGGGCGACAATAGCAAATTAGCCTGACACATAAAAACATGACCCGTTGTACCCTTGCACTTTCACAATAAACCTGATTAGTGGAAGGCTGATTACGGGAAAGCATCTCCGATCGTGATGTTGAAGCAGTACTGTAAAAGAAATTTTTGTATAAAATATTAATATCAATATCAAACAATGGCGGTGGCACGGCAGTACGACGGTGCTATAATACTTTTAAAAAAAAAATAAATAATATAATTTAAACCCTAAATCCTCAATAATTCTGACGGTAGACGACGCTGGTACGGCGGTAGACAAGGACGGTGCTATACCACTTTGAAAAAAAAAAAATAAATAAATAATTTAAATAATTTAATAATTTATTATATTACTTACCCTAAATCCTCAATAATTCTGGTGGCCGGTGTATTATTGTAGACGACGGGGCTATAACACTTTAAAAAAAAAAATAAATAAGTAAATATCAAACAGATAATATTTGTGAAAACTATTATTATGTATGCTCATATTTTTTTTTTTATTTTTTTTTTCTTAGTTTGACTGAATAGTTTCCCCCAGAACACAATTCTCACTGCCACAACAGAAGAGACGCAACTGGGTTCCGTATCTATCTATCTATTTAAATTATCCACTAGGCTGATTAGGCAATTTAAGAGACGGACACCAATAATCCTTAGCTCTAATTTTCTTTGGTTTTATAGTTTTTCGTAGAACAGAATTATTAATTTCCTTTATAGGAGGAGAGATTACTTTACTCAAAGAATTTAACCCGTAATTACCTCCGCAAGATACGAAAAAGCATTAGCACCACAAATATTTGAGAAAGTTTCTATGACTACTTTTACCCTCCCCCTAACACTAATGAGCCTCGACTCTATTAAACGATCTGGAATAGCAGAAGTTCTCTCTGCACCCAAAACAGATCTAATAATATCATTTACTTTGGTCTGTAACATCGCTATATTCCGTGACGAGGAAGACAATCCATACAAATTAAGTCCACAATTGATTTTTGACCACACTAAGTTATATGCTATTGAAATCAGAACCGAATGAGGAGTGGAATAAGGTTTGGCCCCAAAACCTTTATAATAGATGAAATCTGAAACAGACCTTTTCTAACTTTGTCCGTATGATGTGTCCATTTCAACTTCGGGTCTATCCAAAGACCCAGAACTCTAATTGGTTGATCAACCTGAAGAAATATATCTTCCTCTTGCTGATTAATTTTTAATTTTAAAAATTTATTATGATAAGCACGGACTTTACATATATGAATGGCTTCCGTTTTCTTTAAAGATAAACTAGCACTACAAAGATCTGTCCAACTATAGACTTTTCTGACAGCATCATTTAATGGCTGATAAGAAGTACCATCTGCATATGAAGATGAAAGTGGGTCTTCATAAAAACAAAGATATCATCCGCATACGATAAAAAACTTACCGAAAGATGTTTGCTTGTGGCCACAAAAAGACTGTTGAGATATATATCAAACAAAACCTGAGATAAAGGAGAACCCTGCGGAATGCCTCTTGTTAACATAACTCTGTCTTTTGACAAGACTCCATTGATTTTGACGATTACTTCCCTGTTGATATGAAAATTTTTAAATAAAGTTACAAAAACCTGAGGAAATCTCCACTGTCTTAACTGCTGAGTAATAACAAATTCCTCAGCCCTATCATAAGCCTTTTCCAGATCTAAGGCCAATATAGTAACTTGATGTTTACTCTTTATGGATCTACGAATAAGAAAATCTAACTCTGTGAAAAGTGATTGAGTAGAACGGTCTCTTCTAAAACCATGTTGGCAATCATGTAGTAAAAATTCTACACTGCTCGATAATCTATTATTTATTAGAGATTCAAAAATTTTAGATATGCTAGATAAGAAGGCAATTGGTCTAAAATCTTCGACATTTAAAGTTTCTGCTGTAGAATTGGTTCTTTTGGGAATGGGAACAGTAAGACACACTTTCCATTCTGAGGGAAAAGAGCCTGTACGTAGAATTAAAGTGAAAAGCTGACATAATAAATTTCTAAAGGAAGTAGGAGTTTTGGCATACATCTCATAAGTATAATGATCCAAATCAGGAGAAGTATTCTTTTTTTAGCTAGTGTATTTAAAATATCATCTAACTCTGCAATATCAAACTCTAGTATATATACGCCTGAAGGGCCAAAAAAAGGTATAAGTGTATTTCCCCCTTCATGATGTAGGATGTAACAGTTCTTGCAGCAATAAATTCATCACATGCTTCTTCCGGAGATAAATTTTCATGATGGATCAGTCTCTATTGCGAATTTACCAAAATTTCCGATTTCTTTTTTTTGAACAAAGTCTCCGTAGGAAGAAATTCATTATAAAAAATATCCTTATTTCTTTGCGGAAGCTTAGACGTTCCAAGAGTTTTATAATATGTCAAAAACTTCTTAGCCATACTTTGATTATCTCTTAACATTGTTTATATTTCCTTTTTCATCTGTAAGACCAATATTTTCAATGACATTTCTATTTACTGATTTTTTCCCCCTTAATTCATTAATTTCTTTCCAAATCACGCCAGAATCTTTGGCTGATTGGAAGAAATCTTTCAGATTTTCCAAATGTTCCGCTAATTTCTTCTTATAAAGCCTTCTGCACTTATTCCTAACACCTCTAAATTTTTTAATTGTTCTTACTAATTGATTAGGAAGACTAGGATGTTTTTCCGCATATTTTTTCTGATTCCTTATTCTACTCAATAATTGATTCTTTTTGTTTAAAGGAATTTTCATTTGTTCATCTATACTCGAGCTCAATAATGACGATTTTTTATGTGATTTTCCTGAAAAACGTTTGGATAGTTGTAAAGAAATAGAATCTTTACAGGAATCTTTTATAACACTATTAATTATTCCTGCTGCCTGGTCCATATCACTATTCATGATTGCTTTTGAAAAATTTGTGGCTTGTTTCAAGACATTATTATGACAATTCAAATAATATTTTTTCCAATCAGCCTTTTTAACTAAATATTTAGTTCCTGAGAAAAAAAAATGCTGATTTACTTTTTTCTTCACTACCACCGGAAAGTGATCACTTCCAAACGTGGCAGAGAGAGTAAAGCAATTAAATTTTTCCTTCAATCTATAAGACATCAAAACTAGATCAATGACGGAATATCCACCATTACTTCCCAAAAAGGTGTCTTTCCCGTCATTACAAACTAATAATTCTGTGGAACTTAGAACTGCTCTAAGTATTTTTCTTGAATTGTTATCTGTTCTATCTCCAGCTTCCACCAATCTAGAGTTGAAATCACCTAGTATAAAAATATTATTATATGTTGCATTCAATTCTAAGATGCTAAACATTTCCTGTGCAGAAAAACTTTTTGAAGGAGATACATATACATTTATAATTCTTATCTCCTGCGGAATTAACAAAATCAGTCCCATGATCTTGACATTAGAAATACGATTTAAGGTATAATTTGAAAAAGCCCATTTCATAGCCTGAAAACTCTTTTTTACCATGAATGCTAATCCAGATTCAAAATAAGACGCTACCTTTATAAGTTCGTAGTCTTGATTTATTGAATTCTTAATACTTTTATCGAATCGCCTACCATAACTGGCCTCTTGCATTCCCATTACACTTGGATTTAAAGAGTTCAATAGCTCATTTAAACCACCTATTCTTTTCCTTAAACCATGACAATTCCATGTTACTATTGAAAAATTTTCAGAATTAATTCCTCTTAATTAATTTGTTGCGTTAATTATTAAATCTTCAATACTTGATGATAGAAAACTAATTAAAAATAATAAAAAATAATAAAAAAATTAAAATAATAATAAAAGGAAAGTAATAATATAAACAAAATAATAAAAGAAAAGTTCCTTATTTAATTTAATTATTATCTTTTGAGGTAGAAATATAATTTCAAGAATAAACGAAATAAAGGAAAAAATCCTAATGACTTCTACGTAACAAGAACTATAAAGATGCGAGCAACCAATAGGTCAACCAAATAAGAATAAATTAAATAAATTTAAATAACTTGAATAGAATTAAATTAATTTAAAGATAAGATTTTAAATTAAAAGTTAAAATAAAAATTAATTAAATAAATATTTAAAATTTCCAAAATTAACAAAGTAACCTTCAACCAGCTTATTAATTATATCCAGTTTTGAAAATCCAGCTGTCATAAACCAGGAACCAAAAAGTCACTCGGCGGAATGCCCCAAAATTCCCTTCTGAAATTTGAATTTTTTTCAGCCATCTAGAGCGCTGAAACTGAACGAGAAACTCAAAACAGCAACCAGTTTCTGGTGTGTTCAGTCTCCTAACTCTGCTTACAAGAATTAATCTCGATCAGACAACTGGGTACTACCTTGCTTCAGCATCCAAAGTCGCAACCTTGGAGTCTAGCTTCAGCGGGCCCTTGCTTCTGATTTCGTCGATAATGCCTCTTGTTGGTTAGACAAGGAGCAGCGGTAGGCTTTAGCTCTCAAGTTGACACCCTCTGAGCAGCTGACTTGAGAGGCCATTCAAACCAACATACCGCCTAACCTCAAGGAAGCTAGACAAAAGTCCAGAATTTCATCGAAGAGTAAAGAAAAAGGCATTCCACCAACACTATGTAGCAGAAATATAGACCCCAACAACCAAAACTATAAATTAATAACTATATTACATCTATAAATTTCAACCCAAAGAAATCATTAAAATAATCCCGATGTACTGCTTATGAAAACAAACACCCACTGAAATCAACAAATTCAATGGTTTGAACACACTTTGATCTTATTAATTTGGACTTATTTTTTTTCGTAAAAGGGAAGTTAAGTGGTCCTTGAAATGAATGAAGACTTAAAAAGTTACTGGCTAAGATTGTACAATTTTAATATTTATTTGGTAAAGTTATAATTGTTGGATTTTGTACATACATTAACCGTAGGCTAGTTTAAATTGAATAAATAAATAAACCTATGGAATAGTTTTAATTAAATTATTTTACTTGGTTTATTTACATTTCTTAGAACAGAAAAGAAAAAAGAAAAAGAGTAAAAGCTTTAAAGTTAATTTTGAATAATGTAAATGTCAATTTAGAAAATCATTTTTAATGCAATAGTAGTTTTTAAAAACGATGAAAAATGTATTCTATAAATATTTTTTCTTATCAAATTAATGTTATATTTAAATTGGTTTTATCTAATCAATACGTGATTAAACTTTTAACTTTTTCTGCATTAAATTTTAAGTTATCATTAGTAGCATTTACAGAGTAATATTTCTCAGAGTCCTGAGAAATCGTAAGTTTTTCCTTTTATAATACCAAGCCTGAAATTGATTTTGAATCCAAGTTTGTTTTTTCTCGCGAGGAGCTCCGCACTCGATGGGAAAAATGCGCGAATGAAAATGGGTTGCCTAGATTAAAAAATTTCAACTTTCTATGTTAATTTCAGTTCAGTTTTTATCTCAATTTCTCTTTCAATTGCAATTTATTGATTCTTCCAAAACTTAGAATTGTGGGAATATTTCGTTTTATAATCTGGCTTTAATATTCGGTTTTTGTTTTGGTTTTGGTTTTTTGAAAATTTAGAACAAAATTTGAGTCTATAGGAGGATTCTAGTATACGTAATTTTTGTGTATGGTTTGGGTGGATCCGGTTTTTTGGTTATGTAATGTGTAAACTGGAATTGTGATGTTTTAATAGGTGCGGTGGTTTGGGATATATGTATGAATTGATAAGCGGAGTTTAGGAGACTGAACAGGTCAGAAACTGGTTGTTGCTAGGATTTTCTTGTTCAGTCTCAGCTCAGCTACAGAGAAAACTTGAAAGAAAACTATTTAACCGTTGAAAAAAGAGTCCTTCACCCCTTCCATAACACTTTTCTATCGTATATATTAATCGGATGTTTTAATAATTTTTCTATGAGTGTCAAAAAATTCTAACTTTTCCAATATTTCTTCCACAACGGCTTATCGTGCTTATGATTTTACTGTTTGCGGCTTTTCAAAATCCAGTGTCTCAGATTTTTACTTGAATTAGTACGGGATCAGTATAATGTAAAAGAATATCAGGAAAAATTAAGATTCAGCCATTAGAGCTCAAAATTTATTAAAAAAAACGATTATGAAAAAAGCAGCAGGGAAAAAATTTTTCCATGTAAACTGATCTTTAAGCTAAATAATTTTAAAGGGTTATGAATAAAAATACAATATTTTCCTACTAAATTAGTAAAAGGAAAAAAGACTTAAAGTTTGGTATTGCTTTTGTTATTTAGAAGCCCGCAAAATTTAGATAAATTACAATTCTCATAATTTACAACACAAGGAGCGCAGTTTTTTTGTGATACTTTTCATTAGGATATGCTTTTGTTATTACGAGTATAAATTTTTCAGTTTCATTCGCTATTAAAGAACTATATTAAGGTTTATTTTATATAAATATTATAATCATAAAAAAGACGAAATTTATAGCATTTTATGATATTGCCTACCAACTTTAGACTTAACTAGTACATAATAAAACAATGGATTAAGTTATTAATTACGAGCAAGGTAGCTTCAGTGTGTAACTAATAAAGTTTCCAGTATAATCATATGCTAAAACTTAGTAACTTAGTAGTTAAGTAAACTCCCTCGAAATATATATTTATTGGAGATAAAAACAACTGAGTAAGTTTTGATATTTTAAATAAAGTTTTTTCTATTGACTTTATATTTATTGTAGAATTTGTACATCTATGCAATTATTGCACTTGTATGTGATAGGATGTATATCACTTTCTCTACTCATACAAGAAGGAATAGCAGAATAATGGAAAAATTAAAGTTTCACTATCTATTCCTGAGGTGCCATGTGTTTTAAATTTGTTTGGTAGGCCAATCATATCAGAATTACTTAATAATAAAAATGAGGCCTTGGCGGCTAATATGCAAGGTACGCCAAATGCTCCTCGTCCTTATATCAATAATGCTTTCTTTATATTAATTCTTTGTAATAGTTTTTGGTGGTGCTCTTTCAAAGTAGGAAAATCGAAAGCACCTCTTTTACTATCGAAAAGCAAAAAATGCAGTCCAAGCAAGGCAATTAATGTATATGTAGAAGATGTATTGAGCGAGAACAACAATGCGAAAATTACTTTACAAAATTTCGTCCCAGCAATTTTTATGTTGAAGATGAACCAAATTCTAGAAGGCCCATCGAAGACAAAATAAAGACATTGATAAATGCAAACCGTCGAATAAAAAATCATGAAATTGCTGAGAAATTAAAATTGTCGAATTCGAAAGTTCATGATCACGTAAAACGTATTGATTTGATTTTAAAACTTGACATATGGGTTCTTACAGAACGTAATTTGATTAGTCGCATTAACGAATTTGATTTTATTCACTTCAAATGGTTATTTTAATGATCAAGGAATCTTCTGTCGAAAAGATGGCAAAAGGTATTGGACAAAAAAAATAAATAAAATTACTAAAAGTAAACAAAATGGCCACAAACAATAACAAGCTTACTTGTGTACTTATTACACAGTTATATCTAGATTTAAAATATTTAGTATGATAGATAATAACTTCCTAAGCAAGTAGTACATTGGACGGAACTTTAATATGGATCACGTTCACTGATTGGATGTGATCGAAAAAATAACCTATAATTTGTTATAGTTAGGGTACCATGTGATGGAAATCTATATGGACAAATATGTGTAACATCATTTTTTTGATCAACTTCTTTTTCACCATTTAAATATGTGAATGGTGCTTCACGTGGAACCTGAAATTGGAAATTTTCTTTAGTGTATACAGATTTTTTTACTAAGAAACAAAAGTCGTAATACTTGTGTTTCAGTTCCATTTTTTGAATTTAAAGAGCTTGACTTTGAGTCGGAATCAACAGAATTTGAACTGGATTGCTTAGTTGGTCCAAAATCTGTATTTGACCGATCCATGATTATTCTTTTATCCATTTCAGACTTTTATTAATCAAGTTAGCTTCCAAAAAGAAATGCACTAATATGAAAACTATAAATCTAACTTCGGTACTTTTAATAAAATTTGATTGTATTATTTTTTTTAATGAATACTTTACTCCAAATAAAATTCTGTCTTATTTAATGAGAATAAAATAATTGAAAAACTCCTAATTGCCTATATTAAATATTATTATAATATAACCCTCTTAAGATTATTTTGAAAAAAAAAAAAAAAAATTTTTTTTAAACTTTTTAAGTCGTTCCTTTGTTTGGGTTCTAAGATATTTTTTTAGTTAGGTGTGAGAAACAAATTGAGTGGCACATCATCTTTATTAATTCATAGTAATTTCGATTAAATATCGGTGATTTTTGACAAATGAACATTAACATTTTTATTTATAATTAATTTTATTCATTTATAATATACTTCAAATCAATTAAATAAGATGTTTTATTATAATTTATAGCTAAATCAAACAGAGTTTCTTAATAATTTTAATCTTTTCATTCACTTTTCCATTTCAAAAAAAAAATTAATACAATTTCCATACATCTAAGTTAAATAAAGATAGGATAGATGTCACTAGTGATAGATGTGTTTTATGATTTATAATGAATTACTGAGTTTAATTCTTTTTACCATAATTGTCACCATATCCCGTAATATCAGTCATCATCTTCTGCATTTATTGAAAAGTTATTGAATAAAACAAATTATTTACTCTAAAAAAAATTTAAAATTGTAATTTACACATTAATCAACAGTAAAATGAATAAAAAATTGAACTAAAATACCGGCAAAAAAAATTACAAAAGACAAATGTCAGCTGTAGAAGAGTTGTAAGAAAATTTTATAAGAAAAAATATTAAGCTGCTTTCTGAAAATGCTTTATAGTATCAGTTTAAATATTAAGCAAGTGTGTAAATTTTTTCGTATAAACTTTAGCTTATCGAAATCGAAATACCGCTAATTTTAAAATACTTTTGAGATTTTTACCTACGAGTATGACAATCCACAAAACTTCAATAAAGGAAACTTAACTCTTAAATTCTGCAAAATTTCCTTCTTTGTGAGGAATTCTTGAGACCCAAGTGTAGAGAACATCACAATACTTTAATTAGATTAGACCTTGCACCAAGTTATTTAAATGCTTGAAAATATTTAATTGTTCGTGTTAAATTTTCTAAGAAACAGTCAACTAAACGTTTTAAACTTTTATTGAAAGACAGAAATCGTGATACAAAATATTTAAATGTCAAAAGTTTTAATTATAGCTATACCTCTCTGATACTTCTTTACGTATTTGAATGTTTAGCACTCGTAATATTTTCATAATTTCAGCTGTTTAATAATATTTTTTTATATTCATTTTAATTAAATATATTGTCTCTCAATTCTAACTTCATACCTTGTGCTTATCAATTAAACAAATTGCCATTTACTTCTAATAATTATACAAATCTTGAAGTGTTAACGTGTTTAAAAAAACAAGGAAGGTGTGCAGTTATATGTTTACACTTAAGCCTCGTTTAGACGAGGACAGTTTCTCGAACGATTTGGTCAATAAAACTGCCTATGGCATAAAATCGAATCGTGTAAACAACACGTACAAGTTTTAGTCTTTCAACAAATTGAAAAGCAAGAAACATGCATCGTGTAAATACTTCGTTCGTCTCGCGTTCAAGTTTTACCGTTCAAGTTTTAGCGTTTGGAATTTTTGTTATGATTTAGTTGCAAAATGAATTACGTGCGGGAAGGTGTACTTGTTGTTGCGGACATAATTCGACATGAGATTATTAAGAAAAAGTGCAAAAGAAAGATCTGGGTTCAGAAATGGATATTACGCCGGAGTTCATTAGGTGCTACAATGCATTATGTAGGGAGCTAAACCTTGAGGATCCAGCAAGATATCATGAAATGTTTCGAGTGACAAAAGAGCAATTTGAGTTTTTACTTGAAAAAATTGGTCCAATGATACAAAAACAAACAACAATGATGAGAGCTCCTATCAAAGCTCGAACCAAATTGGAAATTACACTAAAACACCTCGCTTCTGGAGCGTCTTATGGAACACTATCAGAAATTTTTAGGGTACCTTCTTGCACTATTTCTGAATTTTTAGTTGATGTTTTGAAATCTATATATATTATATTGGAGGAATACATACAGGTAAGAACACATCAAGTCTTATTTTTAAATATGAAACACTCCTTTTATATTTTTATTGTTTGCTTATGCAGAAAGTATCCCCTGCGAAAAAAATTAAATATATAAATTTCACTTGTTTTAGATTCCTCGCTCAGAGGAGCAATGGAGTGTCCTCCTGGAACGGTGTCAGAATATTTTAATTATAAAAATACATTCAGCATTGTTTTGATGGCAGCTGTAGATTTTGATTACTGCTTTGTCTATATTGATGTTGGAGCAAAAGGAAGGAGCTCCGACGGTGGAGTTTTTAATAAAAGCTCCCTGAAAAAGGCAATTGAAGATAATTTGTTAAATTTACCCAAAAATTCTGTTTTTGTTGAAGACGAAGCGTTTCCTTTTAAGCCATATTTAATGAAACCTTACCCACGAAGAGGTAATCTTTCCAAAGAAAAATTCTTTAACTACAGATTATGTAGATGCAGAAGGATTGTCGAGAATGCTTTTGGAATTTTGGTGTCTCGATTCAGAATTTTCGAAAGGCCTATTTCTGTAGCACCACAAAAAGTTGATCATATAGTAAAAGCAGCTCTTACATAATTGGTTACGAAAAACATCAGCTGCAAGTTACACGCCAGCTGGCTATGTGGATTACGAAAATTCCACAGGAGTTGTGCAGCCTGGTCCCTGGAGGAGAAATTTTGTTTGTCTTTCGTTGGTGAGGATGATAGAGGTGTTGACGAAGCCACCGAGATGATGTTAAGTAACTTATACTTTGACAAAATGGACTGTATCTCATCTTGTGCCTTGACGCAGTTTGTCCCAGATAGTTTTCTTATGCTAGCTGCAACGTAGCCTCCAAATTTTAAAATGAAGGTTATATTGCATTGAATTTATGTAAAAATTGAATTTTTAATTATTTCCACCACTTGAATAAATAATATATATAAATATATATGTATTAATATAGTCAAAAAATAAAATTATCTACAAGCTATATACTTACCAAAAAGTTCAAACTGCAAAATATACACTTCTTGCACAACAAATATCCGTACTAACCGATTTGTGTAATTCTTGAATGGAAACTAAAATATACCAAGAAATTTTTATTTACACTATTCTATAAATATTTTCAAGTTTTGGCGCCAACAAATCGTCATACGTGTAAACAACACTTGAAACATAAACTCGATAGCAATAAGTTGAAACATGTTCTAGAAGGCTTCGTTCAACTTTTATCTACCGTCTAAACAAAAATTACTGTTTTGGTGTTCAAGTTTTTGTCCTGCAAGTTTTTGCTACAACTTCTTGACTTGAACGTTCAAGAAATATTCCTCGTCTAAACCAGGCTTTAGAAGTATATTGTTTGCAATAATTACATAACCAATCTTTTAGAAAAGTATAATTTTTACCTTTCAGCTAATTTTATTGCATTTATAATGCATTAATTATTATTTACGGCAAGTCAATTTAATATAAAAAAAAACTAGTTAGGAAGCATAAATTATATATTTTCAATTAGAATGTCATACTCAAAAAAAAACTATTGAGTATAAAGGCGTTTCAAAACTCCTATAAAACCGCTGTCCAGAAAACTAATCTAGACAAAGCCTTAAGATCGGGCGTAGTTTGGATAGAAATTTGAACATCATTTTCATTATATTCAGACATGACTTTCCGATTTTTAAGAATTCGATTTAATTTGCATTTCATTAAATTAATTAAGTACAAAAATTAAAACTTAAAGTAACTTTATTTCTGATATAAAAAATTAAAATATTTATATTTGTATTGAAATTTTATTTAAAAAAAAAGGCATTAATAAATACCAAAAAAATTAAATTACTTAGTAAAAGGATAGCAAAAATAAATTTGTCTAATAGGGCAATTATCAGAAATATTAGATAAAGTAAACTCAATATCTGTATTCGAACCTGAAATTTTATAGTTGTCCTCAGTTTTACATTTTGACTGATAGTAATGAGTACAATCATAACAAGAATTTATTCTAATTTCTTCAGAAATTGTGTAATTTGAAAAAGGCTGAAGTAAAGCTGGCTTATGAAAGTAAATTTTAATGCCGAAGTAGTCAGTTGAATCGTAATACATATTATTCTGACTTTTAGGGCAACTGAAGCCATTAGTTAAACTCAAATTGTTTTCGGATGATACATTTACAACAACAAAATTTGATATTTGAGTTTTTAACTCTACACCTGAAAAAAATAAAAAAGTACATTGAAAATATATAATAGCTCTTTAGTACAAATAAACTTAATAATGGGCAATTGACTGCGAGAGAATATTACCTCAACTATTTTAAAGGTGCTCACTTCAAAATAACATATAAAAATGGTACAGTTCTCCGAGTTCTCCGCTCAAACTCAGAAGCGTAAAGAATACAAAAATAGGAGAAATAGTTGGCAACAATAATCTTTATGCACAACGCTATTCTTCCTATTTTTCAAAAGATACTGAAAACCAGCCATACATACCCCCAATTAATATTTCAATTTCCTTATATGTAATTGATTAATACAAAAGACTGCAAAAGTCCCATGATAAATAACAGACTGCAAAAGTCGGAACATAAGACTGCAAAAGTCCAAACATAAATAATTTAGGATTACTGAATTTATCAGGAAATATTTTAAAACACATATCTGTGTGTTTGAATTTTAAACACAATCAAAACTTAATATGTTTTAAAGTTTAAAAATCACTCATTTTATCCTATAGTAAAAGCTCTATGCCAGATTATTTAAAACTTTGAAAATTATGTCAAAGCATTTTGGCTAATCTTAGAAATAACAAATTAAATAATAAACCAAAAATAAATAATAATAATAATCAATTATCACAAAGTCTTTCTTTAAAATTGGACTCAGCTAAAATGACTTTTTGATAACAAGTCCCTGAGAGCGTACCGTATGACTACTATGAGACTTGCTCGATTTATGGTGGAACTGTTTAATTACAAATTTATTCACAAGATTCAATTATTTAGAAGTCTTCAGCTTTTTATAATTTAAAATAATTTTTCATTTCTAGATAAACCAATTTTTAAAAGATGTTTTGCATTATTGATTTCGATTGATATTTTTTTGTTTGTATAATTTCAAATTACAGATTTATGTCGTAAAAACTCGTTTTGGTAGCAATACGGTATTTAGTAATTTCACAGTCATAATGAATAAAATGACTCAAATCCTTAAGCTTGGTTGAAAAAATTGAAAAAATCTAAGTAAGAAGCTATTCAAACGAATGTAGTAGATTTTGAATAATGAAATGTTTGTTTAAATCACAATCGGGTTTCCAGTTTAAGGGTCGAATAAAGCTTCCATACGAGACTTTTTCGAATATATTTTTACAATTATTTGAGTAGTATGTAATTATTTTTGAGCAAAGTGATTCATCGGTCACAAAAAACAATTTGATTTTTATTTAGCCAGAACCCAATAATATTTGTCATTCATAAAAAAAAAACTAGTCTGTTAAAGTTTCTCGAAAGCAGCGCTTAGTACTTAGAATAGTTGCATGAAATAAAAATATATTATAGTGAAGAAATTACCTGCTATCCAAATTGGTCTGTTAGTCTTAAAAGTAACCCAAGTTTTCGAAGATGTATTTTTTGAAGGGTTACTGGATATGGACATGGTTATATCTTGCGTGAAAAGTTTTTTCTTAGTTAAATCTTCGGGTGTTGATGTTTTGGTACGCACTGATCTAATTACGCTAAAACCCTGTGGTACATCATACTTTGTTACTTTTAAAATATTAGATATAAACGCCAGTTTTTCTCTTTCTGATAATAAATTTGAACTCAGAGGGCCTCTAAATTGTTCGGCAGACATTGTAAGGAAACGAATCTCTTTCAGGGCTTTTCTAACCAATTGCTCATGTTTAACTTTCCTTGATTTCATTTCATCTGCCGTTTCTTTACTATAGTCTTTTTGTTGTTTTTGCCCTAATGACACGTCTAAAATCTCCTGGGATGTACAAGTTTCTAGAAAAAGTTGATGCTTATTACAGTAGTCCGTTAAAGCATCGAACAATTCTATTTCTGAATTAATATTAAGATGATTATCTTGAAATAATGTTAATAAAAAATCTGGGTCTATTTCTAAAAAGCTGGGATGCTTAAAAAATTCTGTTACGTTAAAGAAAATGATCTGAAATATTTTATCAAAAAAAGATCATAAATAATTTTAGTTAATTAAAAATTACTTTCAAGCATTCCTTTCTCAATGATTGTTGGTTTAAAAGTTCTGCATGTTTGGATATGACTAATGCATTTTCAAAGCAAATATTATCCCAAATGTACTGCAGACAATGTTCAACAAGGGAAAGCACCAAATACTTATCAGCGACTATCCATACATTGCAGGCTACTTCAACTGATTCAAAATCTATTTTATCCGTGTAAATAAATTTGATCATGGCGTAAAATGCATCTGCATCAACATCAGGAATATTTATTGGATCACCCTGAAATGGTACACTTCCAAAGAATTGTCGTGCTAGTACTGGTGAAGCCATGGCTAATAACAATTTGTGAGCTAAAATTTCTCTCTTGTTGGACTCGAAACCAACCAACAAGACACAATCTGTCCACTTATCATTTTCAAGTATATATTTTAATCTTGAATACAAGTCAAAGCAATTGTCCTGCCATTCCGTGGAAGTTTTATCCAAGTTTAAAATCTAGAAATTCAATAATTTGGATTAAAAGTTTTACATAAAAAGAGGTTTCAATTTAAAGATCGTGTATCGAATTTAAATCGATTTGAATTTTATTTTATATCAATGTAAACAGTCACTAGAGTTACATCCTGTCGAAAGTCTAAGTCACAAGACAAATTAGTTTCGAAAATATTTCTAATTTCCTTTTTATGATCCCACTAATTTTTCTATATTTTCATTCTTGAACCTATTTTCAAAAGCTTTTTTAAGGTGGATATAGAAGGGAAAAGAAAAACAGTTTACTTAAAAATTGCTTTCAACAAACAATGAGCAGCAAAAACCAATCCTATTCAGCAACTTGGTTTAATCATTACCGGAGAAAAGGAATAAGTTTTAGAAAAAAATATAGCGAAAAATTGATGAGAGTAAAGAAAAAACTGCATATGATACTAATATTCTTAATTATTAATGAGCTGTAAACTATCCTGGAGTTAAAATCCTAGTTATTAAAATTGAAAACTTTTTACAAAAATATATTTTAAAATTATCACATTTTTAAATTACATTGAAGTTAAATACTATCAGTTGTGACGATTCTGGATTAGTCGAAAAATCTCTGTGAAATCGTTTAATCTGCGAACTATAAAAAAACTAAATTTTAGAAATTAACAAACATCCATTTAAGTAGATAATAATATGGGTACTTAATGCAATAAAAATAAAATGGCGATATGCAGGATATTGATTCTATCCCGAATTTCATTGAGATAAAATTATAATTATTATAGTACATAATTTTTTTTATTTTTATTTAGAAGCCACTTTCAAATTTTAGATGCAATACACTTACTTGGCTGTCACTAGAAATTGCTTTGGACATAATTAAAATTTTAAAAATTATCGATGATTGAATGAATAGTTAATATAATTAGGAATAACTACTGTAAATATAAGCCACAAGCAAAAAAAAAAAATGACAATTAGATCAGGTAAAACTTAAATTAAGAAATTCACCTTAATGTTTTGATCAAGGCTGTGTTTATAGATTAACCGATTCAAATATAGTAGACAATTATAATTTTCGGATTAAACTTTTATCCAAAACAAGAGATGAATAAAGGGGTTTAAAAGCGATATTGAAAACATGAAAAAGATATTAAACTTATCGATAAATTTAATGTAAATTTATTAAGTAAAGGATTGTTACTTTATAAGAATTTGCAATCATGTTTTATAAGACTTATTTTCACCTCACATCTGTCATTTCTACGATTTTTTAAATATTTGAAATCATGGAATTTCTAAATGTGAAAAAACTTTATTGATAATAATTTATTGATGATAGAAAGAGGGCAGTGAGTTCACAGGAAGCTCTTTATACGTCTCGCCAGTAACTTCGAAAAGCTATGCATGTCATGACAACTCGTGTGTCACCACCCGTTTCATTAATATTTATTAGAAAATTTTATATATTAGGGGTTAAGGCACAAGAAACAACTAAATTGAAAATCGAGTCAAAAAAGAGAGTACATAAATTTCTTCTTCAGTCATTATACTTAATGCAGGATTCAAATATAAATATGCACAAATGTACCTTTTATTTATTTGTGAAATAATTAATTATTTTATAGATTTATAACCAATAATAGTTTTGAAGAAATGAAGTTATCACATTATTTTTAATTTCCCAAACAAAAGTGATTGAAGCACTAGAACTAGAAAAGAGTTTCCACAATTGATTTTGTGCTTTATTAACACTTAAATGTTGCCATTTATATATTATGTAAAATGTATATAATGCATATCTTAAATCCTTCTTCACTGATGTATAAATTATAGGAATTTTTTTAGCTGGAAGAATATACTTAATTCTGCATAATTTCATGAAAAGTAAAATATTCAACAGCTTGAAGTATTCACCAAGGCGTGAACGCACTCGTTCGAGTCCAATATATATATATATATTCGACAAAAGTCAGTCCTCATCAGTCCTCATTTTCACCACAGTTTTGGCTCCAAGTAATTTTCTGCTTTATTTATATTAACAGAAATTCTTATACTCAAAAAGTATGATGCCAAAAAGTTTTAAATGCTCTGTTAAAAAGTAAGTAAGTTATTGTCAAACATAAATTTACGCAATTTGTTACTTTACCCAAAAGTTTTACGTCTCAATATTTTAAGTGGAATTTTCTGGAGTTTAAAAAATAAAACTTTAATTTTGAAGTAGTAGCTGTGTATGACGGTTTTTAAATTCTGTAGAGCTAAACTGCTAAATTGTAAATTTCTTTGAATGCATTTAACTTTAAACAATATACATACATAACTAGAACTTAAAATTTCAGTTTTCATTTAAAATTGAAAAATCGTAGAAAGCCTTGTAACTTTATTGTTGCCAAATTTCATGATATGTTATTTCCATCAAATAAAATGCGTTTGAAAAACAAAATACGATATATCGAAATATTATTATGACGAAGATTCCCCGTACTACGTCTTCAAAGTCTGGGAAGGTATATCCTTAAACATGTTTGTGAATGTGTTTAAAAAATATAAATTATTTGAAAACGTTTAATTGATGACTATAGAGCCACTTAATCAATTTTTGTTTCAGATTTTAGCCAAAATGCAAAATTCTTTAGATTGGAAAGACAATTGTTTTAGCTGGCACTTACAAGCAGTAAATTATTTTCTAAATGAAAAATGGACTGATTGTGCTTTTTTGGTTGGCATGGGTAATAATCAACGAAAAATATGTGCTCATAAAGTAATTTTAGCCATGGAATCGCCAATATTTGAGAGAGACTTATTTGGAAATCCTACATTACAAGATAATCTAATTATTATTCCTGAAATAAATGCTGATCCTTTTCATATAATGTTAAAGTTTATATATTCAAAGAATATTTATCTCAATTCAATTGAAGAAGCTTCAGATATATGGATAGTAGCTCATAAATACATGGTATCTAATCTTGAAAGCCTTTGTTTAAAGTATATTAAATGTAATCTTTCCTATGAAAATGCTTTAGCAGTCTTTAAATTTGCTAAACTTTTTGAAAAAGAAGAACTGATGGTTAAGTGCTTAGATGTAAGTAGGGAATTTATATAAAACATATTTGTCTTCATATTGAATCAAATATTTCTAGTGCATCAGTAGAAATATAATGGAAATTCTTGAACATCCAAGTTTTTTAGAAATAGAACCAGGCCTTTTAATTAAAATATATCAACAAAAAACACTAAATATCAATTCTGAAATACAGTTATATAATGCTCTTCAGAGATATAGTGAGTTTCATAAACTTTTCCCAAAAACTGATGATTTCAATAAGGATTTTGTTGATTCTTTAGGAGGCTTACCTATGAAAAGTAAAACAATTCAAATCAGACACGAAAATAGTTTGAGTACACAAAAAAAAGATGCATTCGAAATAAATAGTGAACTTGAATTGATAATTAAAAAAGCTGTGAAGGAAATTTACTTCCTAACACTGTCCGTGGAAGAATTTATTAAAGGTCCACTTATTTCGGATTTTCTTACAGACTATGAAAAAATTGCAATTCTTAGCAATATAACAGAAACAAATATATATGCAATGCCAATAGCTTTTAATGAATCTAGAGAAAAACGTAATACTCTTTATTTTAGTAATTTAGGAATGAAGAAACTTTACTTTCATTCATTTGCTGAATTTAATCAAATTAATGAAAGAATTCATCCAGCAATACATGAGCCTCGTTTTACTTTGGAGGTCAACAAAGCAATTTGGATAGTTGGTAATTTTAATTATATATTTAATACTTTTTCATATTGCTGTCTGATTATAGAATTTACGGGTTTTTAACAATTTAAGATATTGGCGATGTTTATGAAAGTATAAATTGATAGAATTGTTCAATTTTCTAATGTCTTAGACGGCTGTTTTTTAATCGCTCTCTTTTATTGTCTCTAGCCTGAATTGTTTAGATTCAATAGCCCGGAAATATGGGTATAATTAGTAATATCAAGCGTCTGGGCTTCTATGTTTTGTTTGGATTTATGGAAGCTTTGAATTTTTTGGTATATTTATTCTAATAATCAATTTTCCAACATTAAAATACGTACATCAAGGATTGATATAGACCAAGAAGAAATTAATTAGCTCAAATCGTGTTCTTACAAAATTATCCTGGAATAGAATTGTCTTCTAAAAAGCTTCCAAGGGGTTTGATTAAAATTTTTCTCTTGTCAAAAATACCATGAAGTTTTTAGATTTCCAGATTTGTCAAATCGTATAACTGAACTTCTAAGAAGTACACCGACCCTGTCACAGGGGAAATGGCATTTGTTGTTTTGCAAGTAGAAATTCTATTTTTTTTGGGGTATCTATTTTATTATTTTCGTCTTCTGCGATATTAACAACTGTAAGTTTTTGTATTTTTGTACTGTTTTTCATCTATTAATTATTAAATACCATTTTAGTTTGGAAGGGAATTGCTATGATTGGCTATTTGATAGTATAATTAATATGATATATATATCTTAAATTTGGAACAAAAAAATTCTAATGCTTACTATGCTCTTAGTAAAAGTTCTGCCTTTTTATAAATCACATCGAGTAATTTCTTTACATCCGATTTATTGAAATTGTTTGCACATGTGATATAAATTTCAAAATATTTCAAATGTATATTTTCTTATTTTTACAGGCTTACAAATTATAAATTCTGAACAACTATTCAACTCTATACGCGTAGTGAACGAGAATAAAATTAGTTTAACTTTTGAATGCCAAAATGATCCTCTAAAAGTGGACAATAAGGAGATTACTTTTCAAAATGCATTTTTAATTCAACCTTATAAAAAGTACACGATTTATCATGGTACTACTAACATTTCTTGTCATTCTTGTATAAAAGAAGTTGATATTAGTACTGCTTTTCAAATAATGAAATTTGATAGAACTCTCTACGTTGATCCTGAACTCCATGGAAACGACATCGAATTCTCATTTTATAATACTTGTAATAATTTTTTACAAAAAATTATTTTCTGTTATTCGTAAGAAAATGTTATAATGTGAATGTTTTAATAAAATCGATTGCATTGGAATTTCAAACTCATTTTCAACATGACGAAACTTTAAAAATTGAGTACTAGTAGAAAAGCCACTTTTTTGTATGTTTTTTCAATAAAATAGAAACTATGGACTAAATACTAGAAAAATTTTACTATTAAAAATATTCCCTGTTTACAATTTAAGTTCATTAGAAATTTAAGCATATTAATTGAATTATTGCAGGTATTTTGTTTTATTTTTAACAATTTTTCTTTCATTTGCTTGGTTTGATGAGAGAAAATAAAATTCGACTGCACAGGTGAATCTTAGTTATTGGGGTAAGTTTGTATCTATCATCCCAGAGTAGTTGTATAGGTATATATATATAAATAATTAAATTATTAAAATATATTTACCATCAGTAACAACAAAATATTTCAATATTTAAGAAAATTGTGAATTGTAATAAATAATGGAATAGAAAAAAATGTAAGTTTAAAAAATAATTAGAAGCAAAATAAGAAAAATTATTTGAAAGTTGTATAAGAAATTTAATGGAATGTTTAAACTTCCTAAAAAAAATTTAATGTACATATATAATAACCAATGAAAATAACACAATTAATTTACTTAGAAAATATTGCTTGAAGCAAAATTGAAGACACTTATTCCTCGATATATATTTTACGTTCCTGGAAATTTATGCAAAATAACTTCGTATACAAAAAGAAATAGAAGAATATGTTGAATGAAAATATACACGACTTATAGATCTATATAAATTCACATTTTACAAAATTTCTTTTGAAATTCTCTCTACAAAATTCCAGAATGTTTTAAATAAAAGCTGCCGAAAGTTTTTCAATTAATTTTGATCTATCTAATTGACGAACTCGACTCTTACTTTTTGACATTTGCATTGATATTTTTTTATCTATAAGATTTCCTTAAAAATTCTTTCCATAGAATTTGATCATCATAGTAAAAGTAAATTTATTCTTAAATTTGGCTTTTATACTAATGTGTTGGACGGTATATGTCAATTATCCCAAACTTCTCGATTCCGAACTACTGTGAGATTATCATATACTTAAATATTTCGTCCGTGATTCCGTGAATACCTCTTGCAGCAATATTAGCGTCTTTTATTTCTATTTCTATTTGTGAGCAAGCGCTCACTCTGAGAAGACTCATCTACTGCTTCATCGGCTGATTCAACTACGAAATTCGCATTAAAAAATTGCCTTGTACATATTCGTGAACTTAACTGCAATAATTTCTGTTGGATTTGGTTAATCTATTACGAAAAAAGCTCTGAAATGTTTTTCATAATCTTTGTAGCTTTCTTTTTGTGCTTCTTTATTGTATTTATTCTATCACTAAATTCTAACTAGTTCCAGAGGATCTCACATCTGATGCATATATATAAAAATTTACCCTTTAGGAGTTTTCTAGAGATAGTTTTTTTTAAATTGCTAGAAATTTTTATATCGACTTTTTTTCCTTTTACTCAATACAACTCCTAGAATTAACTCAATTTAAAACTATCTGGAAGTGAACACAAGCATTCCTCCATCATATTCACGTGTCCGAATACTTGAATTAATCAAAAGGAACGACAAAATCTGTCTGAATAGACCACATATTTTTCTACCACACCAACCTCTCAAACAATTAAATATCAATGCCTCAAAACAATTAAATATCAAAAATACAACTCAACTGACTGACTCACTAGATCCTTCACTTTTGCTCTATGTTTTTCTGACATCCTTTCTACACAATGTATTCCTTGGAGTATTATTATATCCGCTTTTATTAGATTAGGAATTATTTTATAGGCTTTCTTAGACTTACAATTATTTTACAGGCTTTTAAAATTAATTTTATATATGCCATATTTAGATTTAGGTTGTTTTGTTATAAATTATAATCTTTACTATAAGGATAGTGAAAGATTAATTTCGACAAAAAGCTATCAGTAATATTGGTAAATGTAAATTTAACTTCTGGACCTTGTGATATTGGAGAATCAAAATAATAGGACACAAAATTTGTTTTGGTTTGACCATTGTACCAAGTAACCTTCTCTGCTTCTCCGACTCCAGCCAAGAGCGTAAAACTCTCAGAAGGTTGAATCCAAACTGGATTTTCAAAGTAAAATAGTTTACTCTCCACTTTGTCTCTAATACTATCCAACACAAAAGATAACTGAACTCTGTTTTTGGTTAAGAGACGAATATAAGCGAAGGATTCCTCGGAACTGTTCAATTCTACACCTAAAAAATAAAACATTAATGTCATTCAATATTTTTGAATCACACTTGATCAAACAAAAGCATGCACATGAAACCAAAAGCCAAATTTGTTTAATTGTTTTACTTTCACCATGGGAAGAAGCTGCTCTTAACATTTTTTCTAAACTAAAAATTAATCAAAAATTTATTATTTATGCCTTAACATGTCTACTTTTTAATATTTTCATTTAACCTTAACTTTTACAGCCCAAACTATTTCAAAGCATTTTAAAGTTTCCATTTGCGAACTGCTACTTTATGATAAGTCTCATTAATTTTCAAACAGAAATAACAAAATTTTTTTGTAAAATCCCATAAATTCTAGAAAAATGTAAAATAGAGTAACAAACTAACATCGCATATTTACAATTAAAAATAAATAAACAAATATTGGACGTTTTTTCGTTCTACTTTACATAAAAGTAAATTACATATTTTTAAGCGATTTTCAACAGTGTTAAATGGGGCTTGAGATTTTTGTGCAACGTATAATTTGTTATGAGAAATTCTTGTAAAATTACCTATAATCCAAATTGATTGATTGACCTGAAAAGTAATGCCAGGATTTTCTCTGAAATAAGATGATTTGATTTGATATGGTTGAGTCAACCAATGGATGTAAAGTGCTTTCGTGGTAAAAGAACTTGGGCCCCATTTATACGTATCAGTTGAAAAACCATTTGGCATATCTTCTCGTAGTTCATTTGACTTTGAAATACTTGAAAGAATGGCATTCTTCTCAAAAATCGTTAAAATTTTCGAATTATCTGTCATTTTGGTAAACCCCTCCTTCGTTAACTTTAGAAATCGAATTTCCTTAACTGCTTCTCTTACAAATGACTCAAGTTTAGTTTTATATGAATCTATTTTGGCCATAGTTTACAAATTTTCTGGATATTGTTTGGAAAACAGTTCGTGCTTTTCACTAAAATTCTCCAAAAAGGTAAATAATTTCAATTCGGAGCTTATGTTTATTCTTCCGTCCTGGAAGAATTTTAATATAACTTGGGGTTGTGTATCTAACATTTCCGGCTGCTCCAAAACATAATTCCCGTATTCTAGCATGAACTATAATTAATTAGAAAATATAAAAAAATACTTTAATAAATTACATATTTACATTAAATCTTTTTTATTTAAATAATTCATTCTCAAAAAAATGAGCCAAATTGTGCACAATTAATGCATTTGCATAAGTAATATTATTCCAAATATATTGCAGACAAAGTTCTTCAAGCAAAAATACCATGTACTTCTTTGTGGCAGCCCATACATGACAAGCATCTTCAACCGAATTGAAATTAACATGAACTTAATCATGGCATCAAATGCATCTACCCTCAAATCAGGAACAATAACTGGATCGTCTTCAAAAGGAATACTTCCATAAAAGCTTCTTTCAAATACTGGAGATTTCATTGCTAGTATTAATTTGTGGGCTGATAATTTCTTTTGATTAGGTTCCAAGCCAACCAAAAAAGAACAATCCAAAAATTTTTCTTTTTCTAATAAAAATTTTATTTGGGAAGTCGAATAAAAACAATCATCTTGCCAGTCAATGGAGTTTTCAATTTTGCTGAAATTATAAATGGTCTGTATTTGGAAAAGCTTAGGTTACTGTTTGAAATGAATTTGGATAAATTTTAGTATACTTAAATATATTAAAAAATAAACTGCGAAATAATTTATATGCAACAAAGAAATGTATATTATTAGAAAAATAAAATAGTTTCTCTTAGTTATCCTCCACATATCTTTAATCACAAATTGAATGATGGTTAGAAAAGAGTATACATATCAACTATTATTCAAAAAACCCTTCAACCCCAAACAAATTCAAAAATCAATTCGGAGTACTAAAATTATTCAAATGCTCATTTAAAATCCTAAAACCCTTTCATTTTCGCAATACAAAAATATTACACGAAATTTCTCAAGTTATTTCAAAACAGAACTAAAACCAAATTCAATGAAAATTTTAAGATTTGTATAAATTTTATGATTATTTAATAAATGATTATGACATGTGCAAATATAAAGTACAATTTTTATAAAGTTTGATAGCTGAAATTGTTATCATTTACTGGCTATCATGAACACAAGAACTTTAGTGAGTCTGTTCTGATTGGTTCTAGCATAACAGAAAAAAATAATTTCACATATCTTGCACACATTGCCCGATTACAAAATGCATAGGGGCTAACACATAAAGTCATGCATTTCAAATTAACTTTCAAAATTATTTTAAATATTTCAAAATAGTTTGCGAAAATAAAATACTATAAATTTAGAAATTTTAATATATGTATTTGCTTCAAAATCGCACTCGCAAGCTTAGAGCAGGCTGCAGCTCTTGCGGCTGCAATGTTGAACGCGCGACTACTAGAAGTAAACTGCAAGTGTATGCCGTCAACTAAACAAAATTAGAGCATGGAATTAATTGTGAGTGGTTTATTGTATAGTAAAAAACTACAAAAGGGAAAAGAATTAAAAGGAATTTATCGAATCGAAAGGAATAAAAGTTTAGGAGAAATTGGTAAAAAAAGCCTTTTTTTTCAACGCAACAGATAATTTCAAAAAAAAAACTACAACATCTTAAGAAATGACAAACAAAGAATTGAAGATCGTTTAAAAATAATAAAAGTCTTTAAAAAATGCTGCATACCACCAACATCGAATTTAAAAATAATTACTTTAGTAATTTGACAAATTTCAATTTTAAATTATTAGGGAATTTCAATAAAACAATGGAATGTCTAAATAGCGTAAAGTTAAAACGAAGTTTCACCATTGCATATTAAAAAGTGAAATAAAAAAGCAGCATACAATTTAACGTTAGTTAGCATTAAAGATTATAAGAAAAGTTGCCACAGCTTGATTCTAAATTTAATATCCTTCATTAATACTTTTAACATTAAAACACTATTTTGAAAAACTAAATCATACTTTAAGTTAGGCTTTCATGAAATTACATACTTTATAATAGTAATAACGTAATAAATTCTATGTATACTCATATTACGCATTTGTTTGCCGCCACGCTTAAAATATGACGTAATTATGCAAATAGCAAAAAGGTAAATACTACAAATCTTAATTCCACAAACTTACTCTTTTCTAATTGACCACAATTTTATATTAAATTATTTTCGATGAATGGAAAAATCTTTTATTTTATAAAAAGGATAAAAACTTATAGGGGCTATTCACTATTTTTTCCAAGTCGTCAAATGGCTCTCTCGTCCCATATAAAGTATATGGAAATGGCCATTTGTGAGTAAAAATTTAAACATGTTTAAATTCTTACTCACAAATGACCATGTCCGTATAAACTCCACTACAATTATGTCAAATGGCCTTTTCTTCATTAAAAGCTTAATTGTTGTTTTATATTGGGATTTACAAAAGCGATCCTTTAAGAAGAATAACGAAAATTGAAATTCAAATAAATAATAAAGGATGAAATTACTTAATTTCCCAGTATTTCTAATTTGTTTTAGTTAAAAATAAAAACGGACAAGTAAAACTGTCTTTTATATTTCGAAAATACTATATACATATTTATTGAATATATTAAAACTTAACTTAACACTTTAAATAAAATTAATACCATCAAATTTTGAACTGTAAGTTTTACTATAAGGATAATAAAACATGATATTAGCCAAAAAGTTTCCAGAAATCCCACTAACTGTAAATTGAATGTCAGGACCATGAATTTCATGACCAAAAGAGTCTGTAGAATTTAGAACCTTACGAAAGTTACAACTTTCAATTCTACTTTGAATTGTATAGTTTTCAAAAGGTTGAATAAAAACTGCATTATCGAAGGTTATAACATTTGTAATCTCATCATCTTGTTTATTATCTTGCCATCCAAAAGCTAAGCTCATTTTATTCTCATTAAGTAGGCGTATATACTTTAAATTTTCTCGAAAAGGGTGCACTTCAATACCTGTGGATAAAAAAGGAATATATATATATACATATATATAAACTTTATTAATTTTGTTGCTTCATTCTTTTGTAAAGCTATTAAACATAAATTAAACAGGAATACTGGTTTTTTTTTATAAAAGCAAATTTTATTCTTTTTATTAAATTAAATTATTCAACTCATTCTAACCAGCTGATATATAGTTACGTTAGCCTTGACTAACTTTCAGATGGATCGTAAGTTATGAATTTATAAAGTGTTGAATAATATAAGTAAAATTTCTATCCCAATTAGAACTTCACGAAGTAGACTGAGACTTGAAATTTATTACTAAATTTCAGATTTCTTAAAGCAGCTTAAACCATTTTGAAATTTTGCTTCCATTTTTCCCCTTAACACTTTAAAAGTAAACTTTTACTTTTTATGAAAATATTAGGAGAGTTCTAAAAATTAAAAAAATAAGTTTTGTTACCCTTCTAACATTCCTATTCATAAATATGTGTTTCCTTATTTTTTAGAAATTTTTAAATGAAGTTGATTACTTAAAATTTAGAAATAGATTTAAAAAAATAATATGCATCTACTTTATGATTGATATAACACTGAAAATTTTTAAAAGTCTTCACAACCCTAAATTACAAAAACCAATTGTTTAATTGGTTAATATATATATATATTTTATTTGAATAACCTTATTCTTTTGTTTTGGATTATTAAAGGCTACTGTGACAGTTTTCTTCCTTTTTGCAAGAAAATGTCAAAAATATCTGAACCCTTTAAACTAAAAAAAAAGGTATGTAGATATGTTAAAAATTCATAACTCAATATGAATTTTTAGTTTAGAATTACCTACAATCCAAATTGCTTTGTTAACATTAAAGATAATATAAAGATCACGCTTTGAAACTTCATCTTTACAGTCTTTATTAGGATTAGCCAGCCAATGAGTGTAAAGCTTCCTTTGGAGATTAACTTCTGTTCCTAGATCTACAGAACGTTTAGTTTTACTATTATTAAAGTTCTTCGGTATCTCATAACTATCGAATTGTAGAATATTAGATAACAATGCTAGTTTTTCAGAATCGGTTAAAAGATTAGAACCAAGTGGACCTTGACTAAATTCCTCAGCAGACATTGTCAAAAAACGAATTTCTTTCAAAGCCTTTTTAATCACTACTCCATGCTTAGTGTGATCTATTTGAGTTTGTTTTATTTTATTTTCATTAACAGTAAGGTTCCTCGTTTTGTTTTCAATGACTGTTAACAATTCTAAATTTTCCTTAGATAGATTTTTTTCGGAAAAAACTAAATTTTTTTTACTGTATCGTTGAAGTGCATTGAACAGAACTAGTTCGGAACTTATTACCAACTGATCATTTTGGAAAATTTTAATTAGCAGATCTGGTTCTATTTCTTTGAAACTTTGATGTTGAACAAGTTTTGTTAATTCCCCGCAAATACACTAAATATAAAATTTTAAAAATATGATTTTTTTACTAATTTGAATGAAGTTTATTATTACCTCAAAACACTTATCCATCAATTCTTTTTTCTCAAAGTGTTGAGCACATTTGTATACAGCCACAGCACTTTCATATGATAGATTGTCCCAAATATATTTGAGGCAAAGTTCAATTAGATGAAATATCATATACCTATCGGCTACAACCCAAACATGGCAGGCGTCATCAACAGAATTCAAGTCAATTTTTTCTGTATAAATAAATTTAATCATTGCATAAAAAGCATGTACATCAATGTCATTAATAATAATAGGATCATCGTGGAATGGAATACTTCCATAAAACTGCCGCTCAAATACAGGGGAACCCATTGCTAATATTAACTTATGAGCCAATATTTCTCGTTGTTTATTTTCAAAATTAATATAAAAGATACAATCAGTCCATTTGTCATTATCAAAAATGTGTTTTATACGTGAATTCCAGTAAAAAGAATCATCCTGCCAGACCAAAGATTTTTCTACTTCACTCGACATCTGAAATTAAATTGGCATCTATTAGCCTAGGAATACATTTGGGTGTGTAAAATTTAGCACCAACCAAAAAATTAGGAACATTTATTCAACTAAATTTCCTTAAAATAAAGAATTTGCATCTTAAGACTATTTGTTTTTTTATTCTTAACATACATATACAACGCATTCGGAGGATTAGCATTAAATTTTTATATAAAAGAAATAGGTCGGAACACAAATAAAAGGAAAAAATTAGGCTTGATTAGCTTGTAGGCTATCCTTAAACTATTGTGAGAAGAGATTGCATTTGAGAAGGAAATAGGATGAGGGAAAGTTCTGTTACAAAATTCAATTTACTACTTCTTTAATGTAAAATAAATGTCTGATTTTCTTGCAAATTGGAAAAATTCATATAAAATTATTGTGAACTCGCTTTTGCCATTACTGCAGGATAAGCATAATATTCAAAAAACTATAAAAGAATTCTATTCAAAAATCCATTACACAAGCTTTTAACTCATGTCATCTCCCGTTTATATTAATATTTTATAGAAAATTCATATCAGGGGTTAAGATACAAGAAGCAACTAAATTGAAAATCCAATCTAAAAGAAGATAATTAACTTTTTTATGCATTCCCGAGTCAAAATATTTGATGATGATTTCATATTGAATGTACTGAGAAGTTTGTAACTTTAATACTGATTTGATACTGGTAGCGGACTTATCGGGACTTATCTAAATCTTTCAGTATCAATTCAGTACGAACTTCTAACATAAGATTATATGTAAAAGATTGTGCTGATTTGAGTATAAAGAAGCAGAATGAACAGTATGAAATCATCATAAAATATTTCGACCCGGGCATACGCAATTCAGTACATTCAGTATAAAATCATTATCACACATTTCAACTAGGGTTACTTCAGAGTAGTAGCCCGATTTAATAAAAAAAAACCTCTAACAGATACAAAAATTCACTAATGAAGTTTTTTTCTTTTGTAAAATAATTAATTACATTCTACATTTTTAATATTTGTTCCAAAAATTTACTGTAATAACCTAAAATAATTAAAAACAACTTAAACATTTGAAGGAAGGCAATTATCAAAAAAATGTAATGCTTACAAATTCTATACCTCCACTTAAAAAGTAAAACTTTATATTATACAGAAAATAAAACTTAAACAAAAATTTTGTTTTCTATATTTGTATTAGCTAAAAAAAATTTAATATTCAAAACATTTTTGGTATTTGTTTGAATAATTAAAAATAACATTACTCTAATTTATTACTCTAAATGAGCTTTGAGAAAAAATAAAATTAAAGTTCTTTAATAATAAAAAAGGAATAAGGGAAAAAAATTTTAAATTACTTTGGGTGGATTTGTATTTAAGTATATGTATTTTATATGAAGATTTTCAGAGTTCCACAGTTCCCTAATTTGCGGCAGAGATTGTTGGAGAGTTCCGTAAAGTTCCGTAAAAAAGAAAGACAATAACTTGAAAATATTTTTAATTCTGGTTTATTTTTAGTAATTTGATAATTAGTAAGTTAGTAATTTGAATAATTATATTACTTTCTAGCGTTTAATTGGTTTTTATTTAAAAATTCAGTGTTTAGTGTCAGTTTGAGAATGAAGATTTTCAGAGTTCCACAGTTCCCTAATTTGCGGCAGAGATTGTTGGAGAGTTCCGTAAAAAAGAAAGACAATAACTTGAAAATATTTTTAATTCTGGTTTATTTTTAGTAATTTGATAATTAGTAAGTTAGTAATTTGAATAATTATATTAATTTCTAGCGTTTAATTGGTTTTTATTTAAAAATTCAGTGTTTTTGAAGAACTTAAACTGATGGAAATGAATTTTCTGAATTTATCTTGTACTTTGTTAATACCAAAACGCTTAAATAACTTGATTCAAAACTTTAAACTTTTAATCGGGCAATAATATAGTCAAGGTAAAATCAAAAGGATTAATTTTTTATCCCAGCCATTTGAACACGTTTTAAATTTATTATCCGATAATTCATATAAATTTTGTGGATTCCGGATTATTACGTTTCAACACTGACTGGCTTTATGTAGATAAATGCCTTTTCAATTATATTTGAGGAATATTAACTATAACTGATACAGTAGGGACTTGAAAAGACTTAAAAGCAATTTGCCAATTTTGAACAACCCGAAATACTTTAAACATAAACGTATTTTTTACAACATATCACTTAAAATACATACAACAAATTTATTATTTTAATTTTAATAAAACCGTTTTCCAAAATCAAGCATTACTAAATTGAATTTATAGCTGACTCTTGTACTATTATTTATATATTATGTGTAATTTATATAATGCTTCCTTTAAATCTTCTATTTAAATTTTACATGAACATTTTCTAGATGCAAACATTTATTTCTGCAACATTATGACTAAAATATTCAATAGGTAAAAAGAAATACTTACTTCTTTAGCAATTAAGGACTTTTTTTCAAGAAATATATCACTAGATAACATAAAAGTAGCAAATTGAGTAAAAAAATGAATTTATGCTTAACCGAAAACCTGTAACTCGCAAATGTCAAATGATCAGTGTGCTAAAATCTCACCAGAGCTCAATGGAGTAAAGGCCCAAACACAATACACGCGGTTTGCGGCATTGTGTGCATTGTGCAACCGTGTGCATTGTGTTTGCACTTTAAATGACACTTTTGGTATAATAGCGATATAACGATAAAGTATAGTTTAAAACAGAAAGATGAAATGTAAGAGGAAATTCCTAAAATTCTTTAAGGAACTGCTATTATTACGGTTTTTTATCAAATATTTCTGAAATGTATGGATCGGGCTTGTTAGTGATTTTCATAGGACGAGCAAATTTTTTTTCAAGCTTTACTTTCATTTATTTTTTATTTCAGGTGGTTAACATTGAATATTGTTTTTTTTATAACCATCAGCTATATTTGACGGCGCATCATGAGACAGCCTCATTTTGGTTTTTAGGCTTGCGAGAAACCTGGTAAGGGGGAAATTCGGAATTTTCAAATTCAATTTTGAGACAGAAAGTATGATTGACTCACAGGTGGATTTACCAATACACAGAAAACAAGTTTGGTTCAACATTTATAAATCAGCTGGGCCAAAGCCGATCAAGTTTTTTTCAGTGTTCAGTGTCGTTTAATTATGGTTAAATTTTTATAATCACATTATATATTCATAAAATTTATACACTTTTGACACTAGGCATAACTTTAAAATATTACAAATAACTAATACATGTGAAAAACTACATGTACACAAAATTGGGACAGTTTTGATGTTGTCTCATGATGCTCCGTGAAATAGCCATTCTCGAATTTTTGCAGTTTTGATAAAAGTATAACATTTTAAGATTTTTATTAAATTTTAAAAATGAATCATGATTTGTGGAAATATAAAGTGTTGCATTTGGCAAATTATACAATATTTTACTCAAATGAAATGTCGTACCTCATATAAATAGGCTACGTTTGTGTATAATAAGTCAAATATTGTGAGTGAAAATATTACGTTTGAGAATCTATTGTTATTTTTATTATTTTTATTACGTCTTGGCCGAGAGTAGGCCGAGACCGAGTTCTCGGTCGGACCTTACATACACACTTCGTAATAAAATTTTATTATAATATTTTTCTGTTTGTCTACCATATTAGCGGCACAAAATTTAGCCCTAAATGCTAATGAGTCCATTAGTCTCCAGTGAATTGGAATATAGCCTGAATTAGCGACTATTGTCTCGGTTTTTCAAAGAAGATGAAAGAAATATTTTAATTTGGGAGAGTTGATTTCATTTGATATCTTTGTTTAAATATTTTAAATATTATTGAAATTTATTAAATTATGAATTCTTTATTAGCTAAAAATTTAATTTAAATCTAATTTATTAGCTAAGTTTTGATATATTATTTTTGAATGAATGAAAACAGTAATATATGCTAGTGAGTCCACTCCGATTGGTATTTAGGAAAACTCTCCATTTTTACTGTGCTAAGTCGTCCCATACGCTAAGCGCTAGTGAGTCTTATGTCTGGGACTCACTACCGCTTAGCGTGTGGAGACGACTTAGCACAGTAAAAATGGAGAGTTTTTTTTAATATACCAGTGGAGTGGAACACCAGTGGAGACTAATGGACTCATTAGCATTTAGCACTAAATTTTGTGCCGCTAAGCGCTAGTGAGTCCCAGGCATTAGGCATAAGGCGCAAAATCTACTAAATAAGAAATAATATTATTTTACCAATTTTGAATTAGCTAAGTTTCAAACAAAATTTATTCTTTAAACAAAAACTGCAGATTGAACCTGTAGAAAACTTTTTATTTATGTTCATAAAAATACAAGTTGTTTAGTTTTTTAAAAAAAGTTTATTCTGAAATAATAACCAGACAGTAGCATTGATAAGTATGAGATCAGGGGGATCAACCCCATTAACAAAACAATATGTCTAAAAAGCCTATTTATGCCACTGTAACAAATATTTAATTAAACTGAAATGAATTTGTTGGGTCTTTAAAAAGAATTGAAAAAAATATTTCTGAACTGCTGATGAAAGCTTATACAAACAAAGAAATCAGCATGTTCTTCTATGCTAGTGTTAGCTTTAACTTATGTGGTATGTTAGAATATGAATTTTAAAACAAGTATTTAATAATGAGGATATTTAAAAAAAATTGATCTTAATGATTTTGATTTGGAATCATTATGAAATTTAAAACTTACAAATAAATTTTTGTGATACCCTGTAGAACAAGTAGCAAAACAAACATTTTTCTGTTGATTATAATACACCCCAGCAGTGATAAATAGAACTTCTATCATATACGGTTTGTTTCGTTGAATATAATATGATCATCAAATGATATTTCCAGAAATGAATTAAATTTCACTACTGAATTGCAAAGTTTATATCCTAATCTTGATCTTTGAGCATCGAAAACAAATAGCTCAAATTTTTCCATGTAGAGAAAATCATTTGAATTATTCTCAAGTTGAGTTTTTATTCCTGAAATATATAATAATCTTCATTTACTAGGTGTATTTTCTATAGACATGAACTAAATTTTAAAACAGCTATTTTTTGTGCCATAACAACAACAAAAATAATTACTTTTTATTAATTTATTTTATATATTTTTGTAATGATTTTTATGAACATAAAAACAGATTTAAATGTTAAAATTATTTAGTGCATAGACGGACAGATAAACGGACAAGGTAAGCTAACTTAAGCATATGACAACCATAAGAAATTTTTAAAAATTAAACACGCTAGACTACCAAAAAGGATTAATAAATTTAAAAAGCTTTTAAAATGATATCAACTTTGTAGTCTAATGGCAATAACTTAAAACTAAACACAAAAAGTTAGTAATTGACAACTAGTCACCTGATAATAATATATCTTGATCAACTTCGAAACTTAGTAATTCAATAATTCGCCCTAAGTAATTCTATAAGTAGTATTATTCCAAAAATCCGCCACACTAGTTGAACAAGCAAGTTTTGGAAGTGTATCGTAAGAGTTTGGTCCAATACTCAAACTAAAATCTTTTGGCATTGGTAATTTTATGGTATTTGGACATGAAATATTTATAAAAATTTCAAGTTTTTCGGAATCAGTTAATAATTCTGATTTCGCTGGAGTGTCAGCAAATTCTTTTGGTGTTAATGATAGAAAATTAACTTTTCTAATAGCTTTTTTAATCTTTGATATTATTTCACCATCACTATTTAGTTCTGTATTTAATCCTCTTATCTCTGTATACTTCTGAAGTACATTGAATGAATATAATTCTGAGTTAATATTTAAATGTTCTTGATCTAAAATCGTCGATAGTGTTTCTATATCAATATCCATTAAATTAGTATCTTCAAATACTTGATACGTTTGTGTTGAAAAAATCTAAAATCAAAGCTTTTATAAACAGTTTTTATAAAAATTTAACCATATTTTACTTTTAAGCAATATTCCATTAAATCTGATAGCTCGAAACATTTAGCATGTCCGGATATCATTTCTTGATTTTGTTGTGTACCAACAGGAAAAGAACAGTCAGCCCAATTTTCTGACTTCAGGAAATATTGTCCTCTTGAGCTGAGTTTACGGCAGCTATTCTGCCAGTTGATCTATTTTTATATTTGAGTTAACTTGTAATACTTTACTGCTATATTAAATTGTTTATCTGTAACAAAAAAATTCATTTAATTATAAAATTTACAGATAATTTATATAACTTATTGCTAAAAATAGCTTCTGGCATTGGGCATAGCCAATTATCTAAAAGAAGTTATTAAAATAAATACAATCGAAAAAGAAGGACGCGTTTGATGACTGAGACTGCCAAAGACAATTTAAGTCTGTAAACGTTTTGTCCCTAATCGGTTCTCGATTCAAAGTATTTTATGATCTACTAAAGAGTAATAAAAAGAAATAAATTTGGTGAACGTTAGTTAACGAGAAAGCGTTCTTACTTTCAATAATCAAATCTTCAAGGAAAAAACTATTTCAAAAATGGTCATTTGATCACACATGGTAGGTTTAGTGTTAGAAGTCAAATGGCAAAAAATTTGCATGGCGCACAGTTAGGACTATTTTGTTCGTTTCCTCTGCTAAAATAAAAATGAAAACAACAGAAAACTTCACGATTAATGCACAGACGAAATTAATTGTATTAAAATTAAGGTTTCGCGATTCGTTCACATCATTTTCAAAATTTTCTTGATTGATGATTATTAAACTTATTACATATTTAAAATTTGTAATATTAACAGTATAAGCCCGTAAGGATGGTATTGTGTCGATATATTATGCATTATTTTTTAGATGCATAAAAAAATTCGTCGTAAATTCGTATAGGGCAAGCAGTAAAATAATATTAATTTCAATTTAGAAATCTTATAGATTCTGTTCAACTCACCACTGTATTAGCCCTCAATTTTATTTGAGATTTAAAAAAATATTTTTCCTTGTAAAACAATTGTTTAATTTTACTCACTCGCGTATCTACTTCACAACTATAGCTCTAAACATCAGTTATTACATTGGTGAATTTCATTATTCACCTTCGCTTGTATTGTGAGATATGATTTTTGGAATTCTGGCAGCTGTTTTTTGACAGCAAACTACTGATATGGAGAAAAGGAAATTACACCTGTCCCCCGATTTACACGGTAGATCGGTTCTCTAAAATATCGTGTAAATCGAAATCATATTTTTTGTACTAAAAACCGTGTAAATCGAAAAGAAACCTATATTAAGCACCTATATTTTAACGTGAAATAAGAATAAAATAAAATTGAAAAAAAAACATTAAATACGAAGTTAATGAAAATTAATACAATAGTTCAATCGCTATCGTCACTATTATAAGCAATTAATCTTTTCTTCCTGATGAAATATTCTTCACACAAAGGAGGATTGTCGGCTCCTTTTTGTCGCGGAATTTGTGATTGTCGCCAGTAACAATATAATTTTTTTTTTACCCTTTTTAATTTTGCCTTTACACTTCAAGTCGTGTAAAAGCGAAAATTACCGTGCAAATCGGAGGATAAGACTATCAAAAAAAACGTGTTAAAGCGAAATCGTGTAAAAAAAGTACCGTGTAAATCGGGGGATAGGTGTAAACATTTTAATTTTTAATGGAATATGCGGTGTTAAAAGATTATTGATCCAGCTTCTTATGTAATTATTTAGCAAAATATCATTTTTCACTCTAATTGTCAAAGAAATGGATTTCATAGGCATTATTTTTTTACAGATGATTCTAAATTTAGATATTTTTATTTCTCTGGATTCGAAACTATTACCTTTTCAAATTCGACTCAAAATTGAATGATTTTGAATTAAATAAAAAAATTTTGCAGTCAAAAACAATAACTGATTGCAAAAATGATATTGGAAGCTTAAGAAAAAATGAACTTTTTTGAAAAGCTTAACTATTTGGCTATTTTTATAATTCTAAAAAACTCTATCCTTATTAATTTTTCGCATGTAGAACTTTTCAAAGTACAATAAGTATGTAGATACAGTTTATTTATTTTATAATTTAAGTTTTATTTCCACATATCTTAAGTAAACAATTACACATATATTTTAAGTTAACAATTAAACTAATCACCAAAAAAATACAAATTTATAATATATATTTAAAACAATATTTGACTCAACTCACAACTCACTTACAACTCTAACTACTAACTGTAAAACTAACAACTGATTTCCTATTTGTAATATGTCAAGCAAGTAAATAAATCAAGGCTTGCTTGACATAATACAATAACTTAAAACTACTACGTTTTGTTTTTCGAAATTGGTGAAAACAAATAATTTCAATGTCGCCACATTACTCCCCCACCAGATGGATCAAAGATCCAACGAAACACTAGGAAAGGATGAAATTATTGTTTGGAAAAATAAAAAATTGGTAACCGCCTGTCATCTTTCTTTATAAGGATGAAAAAGGTAGAAACTAAGGAGCATTGGTTCATTTTTAACTGAGCAGGAAATTGAAATTCCATTTTAGCAGCCAAAAGCTAATGACCCAATGTGGTAAAACTGCAGTAAGTCGCAGCTGTTTGTAAGGAGTAAATTTGGTTAAACTGCAGTGAGTCGCAGCTATTTGTAAAGAGCAAATTTGGTTAAACTGCAGTGAGTCGCAGCTATTTGTAAGACCAAATTTGGGTAGACTGCAGTGAGTCGCAGTTAATTGAATGAGTGGAAATACTGCAGTGAGTCGCAGTTAATTGAATGTGTGGAAATACTGCAGTGAGTCGTAGTTAATTGAAGGAGGTGATTTAATAGTGACAGCAGAAATATAATGGAATCGCCACTAGCGGAAGTGTTCATATTAAATGAAAAACAAAACGTTCACAATATTAAAATAATACTAAAATAAACGAAAAATAATAATAATAATTAATTAATATTAATTTTTAACACGCTCAGAGCAGCCTCACCCTGAGAAAAAGAAAGGTTTTGTCCCGTGTTAAGTTAATATAATATAAGTTACTTTAATATAAGAGTAGACTTAACTTGGATGATTCTAAAAATTCTTGAAATCTTGACAATAAAATCTTGGATATCTTGAGATTCTTGAAGTAGCTGGAATCTTCAAGTTCTCTTGAATTCATAACGAATTGTCGTCTTGATCGTCTTGATTGCAGTAGCTGTCGGAATCTTGATTGAATTTTGAAAATCAAAATTCGAGTAGCATCCACGCTAGAAATATTGAACCATGTTCAGAATGATGTTATATCCTTAATTAATGCTTCTGATACAACTGGTTGCTTTTGAATACTAGCTTCAACAAATTTCCTTTTGTCGATGTAATAAACTTCGTAATGGAAGTGAAGAAATTTATATAGATGATTGATTTTTTCAATTCATCAGCAATACTAAATAATAATTGTAATATTGAAGATTCTCTTCAGTCGGGTTTACCAATTGTCTGGTAACTACACCGGAAATTGCTCTTCTGTCGGACTTAAAGCCGACTGTCGGGGTCACCAGTATGTAGATACAGTTATAATTTAAGTTTTATTTCCACATATCTTAAGTAAACAATTACACATATATTTTAAGTTAACAATTAAACTAATCACCAAAAAAATACAAATTTATAATATATATTTAAAACAATATTTGACTCAACTCACAACTCACTTGCAACTCTAACTACTAACTGTAAAACTAACAACTGATTTCCTATTTGTAATATGTCAAGCAAGTAAATAATCAAGGTTTGCTTGACATAATATTGTACAATAACTTAAAACTACTACGTTTTGTTTTTCGTTATTGGTGAAAACAAATAATTTCAATGTCGCCACAAGTACATAGTTTAATAGTGAATAAATATTTTAACTTATTGTTAATATAGCTCAGCTCTTGAACGCACAATAACAAATATAGCAACATAACATAACGTATTTTCTGCATAAATGTACTTCATTATGGAGCGAAGTGTTAGGGTGTACGTCAGGTAATTAGCATTTGATAATTTGTTTCTGGAATACTGCCAAAAAACTTTTGTTTGAATACTGGTGGACCATAGCTAAATACGAATTTATGTCCTGAAAAGATTTCTTGATCTTAAGTTAAGTTACATTATATTTAATATCAAAACGGACAGTTTTCTTATTTATAAAATGTTTAAAAACAAAAAAATTTAAGAAATTTTCAATTTCAGAAATAAAAACATTTGAATAATTTAAAATTTTCGTTTTTTTATTTATAATATTATATCGAGTACAGAAAAATTGAACAAAAATAAGCAATTATTAAGTTTAGGAATAGCTTTTTGTTTAGCTAATTACTATACAATTCTTTTAATTGACATAAATTCATCTTAATAGGGATGCTTAAAAACAATAGCTCTTATGAAACCATCACGAACCGAATCACCCGGAGATCCAATATAAAATGTAAAATGTACTCTTTCACATATAACATTTGGATGACAAAAGAACATTGGATACCATCCAACTTTATTAAATACAACACCAATTTTATACATTCTATTTTTTTGAATATGAATCAAACGATCAAATGATATTTCCAGAAATGAATCGTATCGTACAGGTGATGTACAATGTGTATAAGCTAATCTTGATCCTTGTGCATCTAAAATATGAGCATATAATATTTCTGTGTACCTTTCAACAAATTGTTGGGAATCCATTAGTTCACCACATAAAACTTGGGTTGGTACTTGTACTCCTAGAATAAAAAAAAATTGTAATTCATGTTAACTTAGTTCAAAGAATTTGTTATATTTTTTTTTTATATAAAGAACTTAAATTATATTAAGTTTTATGCTATTTGGAAAATTTTGTTATAAATTTAAAGCAAAAGTAAACAGTAAACACTGCATACCTAAGGAAAAAAAATCAGTTGAATAAAAAATATCAGTTGGTTTGCGAAAATTACCCAAAAATATTTTTAATGATATTGATCAAATAATCGCTTCAAAAAATCATATTTATCTTAATATAGAAACAGATATTAGCCGATTTTTTTTTAAAAAGTAAACAATAAATAAATGGGTTGTATATATATTATAGGGAGGGTGATAGAGAGTGAAATGGTGATAAAGTAACTTTGTATACGAGAAATTCTTAACGAAATTTAAAAAACGGTCATTTGACCCCGCATGGTAGGTTTAGTGTTAATATTTATATCAGTTCCAACTGTTTGTCATCCTTTGAAATTTTTGTAGGCCAAGGGTTTTCTTTCTTTCAAAAATCTAATTAAGCATATCTAATATCTTCCTTTTTTTAAAATAGATTTCAATGAATTCAAAACAAACGGAAATGTCACTAACTCAAAATAAATATATAATAAAAGGTTAATTGGTTAAGAAAATTTTATTATTAAAATACAAAAATTGTTCTTAAAAAAATATATTGTCTGTATATACATGGGGTTTAAAGAACTCGGGTTCTTTGAAAAAATTAGATTAAAAAAAAAGCTAGGTTCCTTCGTCTATTTGACTAAGCTGTTACCGATTAGGAATCAGAAATTATAACATTCCATTTGGGGGTTTGAACAATATTCTAATTGTATTAATTACATTTTATTAAAGTTTTCAAGCTTTAAATATCTACAAAGCAAATAATAAACTGAAAAATTAGTAACTATTACTATAAATATTTCAAGGAAGCATATCTTTCGACCAAAAAAGTTTATAAATGCGAATATAGCATTCTTGAATATGCAAAACCATCGGCATGAAAAATTATTAGCATCTTAGAATGAGGATTATTATGTGATTTGTAGGAGAAATAGGTGAGAATAGCATCATGGTAAAGTTGTAAAAAAAGGGAACAATTTAGTTTGAAAATAATTTTCATAGAGATGTTTTATTATTAAAAATAAAAATAAAAAATTCGATCCTGCAGTTATACTAACCAACACCCTCATGATAATCACTTTAAGCTAAAGGTAGCACAAACTTCAATTTACCTTAACTATAAGACAACTTTTCGTTCTTTTTCGAGATTCAGAACTATGGAATAACTAAGTAAACCAATATATCGGCAAACAATGTTATTAGTACTAATACTGATAAAAAACTTATTCAAGACTTATAATAAAATTAATATCGATCAGAATGCTATAAAATCTGGCAGTATCCTTGACTTAAATATGTCAAAATTCAATTTTTTCTATCTTATTCTCACTTATAAGGAAAATAAAATTATACCAATTGGTAATTCAAAATTTAATTGAGTATTTACCTGTTATTAAGATATTTTTATCAACTTGAAATGTAAGTGAACAATCAGTAACACTTGTATTACGGTAATCTATATGATGTCCTGCTCTTCGATCACAATAAAGTTTTGGGATTTTTACTGGTTTCGTTAATTCCATATCCATTCCATTAAAATTTGCTGATGTTGAACAACCTTCATAGTCATTTGATGATAAATCAACAGTTTCAATTATGTTTTCACTTTTAATTATATTCCTTTGATTATTATTTAAACTAAAACCTTCTGGCATAGAACAATCAGAAATATTTGAACTAGAAATATTTATGAAAATTGCTAGTGCTTCAGATTGTGTTAATAAATTTGATCTTGCTGGACCTTCAGCAAATTCTTTTGGTGTTAATGTTAGAAAACGAATTTTTTTGATTGCTTCTTTAATTCTTAATTGATTATAAATATTATTTTGATTAGATTCCTCAACTGAATTAAGTTGACATTCTTCTTGAATTATATTATTTTCTTCATTTGTATTTTTAACAACTCCTTCGGCATTTAATTCCAAAGATTTATCTACCATATCGCAATTATTATTTGATTTTGTACTGTATCCTCGTGTTTCTGCATATTTTTCGATCACGTTGAATAAATCCAATTCGGAATTGATATTCAAATGTTTTTGATCTAATATCGTCAATAATGTGCTTAAATCAATTTCCATAAAACTAGGATCTTCGATTACATCGCATGTTTTTGTTGAAATAATCTAAAAATAAAAAGTCATTCTCATTTAAAATAATTCAAAAAAATTGTTTTACTTGTAAACAACGCTCCATTAATCCCGGTTCTTCAAAAAGTTTAGCAAATTCAAATGCTCTACAGGCATTTTTAGGACAAAGATCAGACCATAAATACTGCGTACATTGTTCAACAATATGTGGTATCAAATATTTTTTAGCAACATAACATAATTCACAAGCCTTATCAAAGGATGCTATGTTAATTTTATCAGTATAAATATATTCCATCAGAGAACGAAAAGCGTCTGGTTGTACATCAGGTATTAGAATTGTGTCATTTTTATCTGGAATATTACCAAAAAACATTCTTTCAAATACTGGTGAACCCATAGCTAATATTAATTTATGTCCGGATATCATTTCTTGATTTTGTTGTGTACCAACAAGAAAAGAACAGTCAGCCCATTTTTCTGTCTCCAGTAAATATTGCCCTCTTGAGCTGAGTTTACGACAGCCATTTTGCCAGTCAGTGCATTGATTCATTTTTATATTTGAGTTAACTTGTAAAACTTTACCGCTATATTATATTGTTTATCTGTAACAAAAAAAATCATTTAATTATTAATTGCATAGATAATTTATATAATTTATTGCTAAAAATAGCTTCTGGCATTGGGTATAGCAATTACCTAAAAGAACTAATCAAAATAAATGCAAGAAGGAAGCGAATGATGAGTGAAGCTATCAAAGACAATTTAGGTTTGTAAACGTTTTGTCACTAATCGGTTCTCGATTCAAAGTATTTTATGATCTACTTAAGAGCAATAAAAATGAATAAATTTGGTGAACGGGAGTTAACGAGAGTGTTCTTACTTTGAGTAATTAAACCTACAAGCAACAAACTATTTTAAAAACGGCCATTTCACCGCGCATTTAGTGTTAGAAGTCAAATGGCATAAAATTTGTATGGCGCACAGTTAGGACAATTTTGTTCGTTTCCTCTGCTAAAATAAAAATGAAAACAAAAGAAAACTTCACGATTAATGCACAGATGAAATTAATTGTATTAAAATTAAGGTTTCGCGATTTGTTCACATGATTTTCAAAATTTTCTTGATTGATGCTTTTAAAATTTAAAGAAAGAGATACATTTTTTTGCTAAAAACTATTATTCCATATTAAAATTTGTAATATTAACAGCATAAGCCCGTAAGGATGATGATATTAGCCATTGGGCCATTTTTGTATTGTATTTAACACCAATCAATTTTTTAACTTCTTTATGATTAAGTGAAAAAATTATTCGTAGTCAATTAAATCTTTTATAAAAATTATAAGCTTAATTTTATTACTTTTAGTATTATTTGCAATTATTATAAATAACTTCGTGTTTGACATAAATGATGTCAATAAAATTTTTGTAATGCCTTATTGAATCCCTAAATAACCATAATTTATTGCACCTTTATTGCGGCTGCTGACCTTTATAATTTTTTACTTGATGTCTAAAATATACCGATTTAGGCAGGAGATTTATTATAGTAATTCTGAGCCGCGATGAGAGTAGTTTTTTTGAATTTGACATTTTCATTGAAAATATATAACATATACTTTCTAACTAATTTTATTATATTAAATTCACTTACTTTAAATGAAAATGCATTATAACTGATATAAAATTAGTTGAAAAGTACAAATTATATTTTTACTTTATACAAATTCATACAACGAAAACGTCCAAAATGACAAATGCAAATGCAAAAAGTAACAAATCCAAAGCAAGTGAATTATTTTTCTTAAAAAAAATTAGATAAATCGGGCTTTTCAATAGTTTATGTTCGTAAAAATTTTGTATAATATAATTATAAATAATATTCTGATTAAATGCAAGAATGTGTGCGTGGATGCACAAATGAAGGCGGCATCAAATAATTATTGCAATCTATTGCCTCAAAAATTCCTATAAAAGCGCTGTCGAAAATACTATTCTAGACACAGCTTAATTATAATGGCCCAAACACAATGCACGTGCATTGTGTTTGGGCCTTTAAGGTAGTTCCATAAAAAGTCATAAAAATTATTATATTCACCACTGAAGAATTGTTGACAGAAATTGAAATGCAGTAACAGTTGTCAAAAACGTTTAATGCAATTAATTAATTACTTAGTTTTAAGTGTATTTTTATCACTTTATCACTTATCGTTTAAAATACTTTAATAAAAAATTGGTAAAGTAGTAGTATTTATATTGCAATAAAAAACTTACCTAATCAGTTACGTGACTGATTATAGGAAACCAAAAATGAAAAGTACTCAATTAATATTATTGTTACTATCCTAATCATTTTCTATTTAAAAATGCTTGTCAAAGTAAACAGTATTGTTTTTATTTATGCTCTTTTAAGTATATCTAAGGCACAAGCATGGAAAGCTATATTTTCACCTACGAAAATTGAAGTTAATATGAATACGGTAGCTATAGGAAATTTAAGTATAATTGGTGTGGATAAAGATAAAAGTTATAAATTTGTAATTAAAAGTCATAATAATAATATTGTAACAGTTAATAAAAGTATTCATTCAACTGAAATTGGTACAAATGGAGAGTGGTGGGGTGAATTTGATATTAATGGTAAATTTCTTGGAAATACAGAATTATTTGTTGAATTAGTAAAAATGGATGATTCAACTGAGGAATCAGAGAATAAAATGAATATCATAGTTATACGAGAAATTCGAATAATTGATCATATATTTACTGGATCTGTTGCACTATTAGTTTCATTGCTAAATATTAATTTTGGAGCAGCAGTTGATTTAAAAGTTATAAAAGGAATTCTAATTAAACCTATTGGTCCAGTTATTGGATTCATTGGCCAATTTTTATTAATGCCGCTGATTAGTTTTATATTAGGGTATTTACTATTCCCAAATATGTATGAATTACAATTGGGGCTATTTTTTACTGGAGTTTCACCTGGTGGGGGGGCATCAAATATATGGACAGTAATATTACATGGAAATATTAATTTATCTATTATGATGACAACAATTAGTACATTTGCTGCTTTTGGTATGATGCCATTATGGATATTTACACTTGGCAAAGTAATATTTGATCGTGCTAATTTAGGTGTTCCATATAGCAAAATCGCAACATTTGCATTTGCTTTGATAATACCACTTGGTATTGGATTAGCAATTCAAAAATATTTCCCACGTTTTGCACAATTATTGGTACGTTTATTAAAACCAATTTCAATTATCTTAATACTTTTTATAGTATGTTTTGCAATTGTAACAAATCTTTATTTGTTTCAATTATTTTCATGGCAGGTAATATTTACATAAAATAATAAAAAAATTATTATTAAAATTTTGAAAATAATTTTAGATACTAATAGCAGGATTAGGGTTACCTTTCTTTGGTTATACATTAAGTTTTATTTTTGCCAAATTAATGAGACAATGTCCTCCAGATATAACAGCGATATCATTAGAAACTGGCATACAAAATACTGGTATAGCAATTTTTTTACTTAGATTTTCGTTAAATCAACCAGAAGCTGATTTGACAACAGTTGTACCTGTCGCTGTTGCTATAATGACACCTGTACCATTATTATTTCTTTATATTTATTATAAATTACGATCGCGTTCAAAATTATCAGATGATGATGTAATTGTAAAAAGTGTAAGTAGTGAACTTTCTTAGAATCCAATTAAGTAGCAAGTATTTAATGTTGATTTTTAATTATGTAAAAAAAATTGTTAATAAGATTTATATGTACATTAATATTTAAATATTTTAATATATTTAAAAGATTTGTTTTTGATAATATATAAAAACTTGTTAAATTTTGTAAAAAAATTTTATATTAAACTATCAAAATGAAGCAATTTGGTTTTGAAGGGAGAAAACTGAAACCATACAAGCAACTAAAGCTCAAAATTATCTTTGGACTTATTACACAAATCTTTTACAAAAGCTGTTGTGAAATAAATGCTTGATACGTAATATCGATTTAGAAAAATAAATATGATTTGAATGAATAAAAAAAAAATAGCATTAAAAAAACTTTCAAAAAAATAGATTTCCATTTAAAGATTACTTTAAGAATAAAATAAAACGAAAAAATTAATTTTAAAGTTGTTCAATGGAAACAAAAGGATGAATATCATTTGCATTCCTTAACCATGAATAAATAGGTATGGAGCATCGTTACATTACCACGAATTTTTACAGAGCTTCTTAAAGAATCATAATGCATCCAACAAATTAATTGATGATTATTATTTGTAAATATTGAGTTTTTTATTCTATTGAACAATTTAAAAAAACTACTTTTCTTTATTTTAGTTAATTCATTGTATTAAATGATCATAAACAAAAGCGAATTTTTTGAAAGATTTTAATATGCAATTTTTATTTTACTTCTTTTTACTTTAACTTAAAAGTCCTAAACACGAAGATGACAAATTAATAATGATATTACATCATAAAAAATCTAAAGCTCCACTTTTTTTTCCATGAAATTTCATCTATTGTCTATTCCTTCCGGTTTGGCCCATATTTTTTTAGAAATATCGTATAAATAATAATAATGAATATAAAAATTTACTTTTCTTTGTCTTATATTTCGTCAATAGTATTAAAAAATTACAATTTTTAGTATCTATAATGATCTGGCTTAAATGGACCACCTTTTGGTATACCAAGGTAATTTGCTTGTTTGTCACTTAATTGCGTTAATTTTACACCCAATTTGTCCAAATGTAAACGTGCTACTTCTTCATCCAAAATTTTTGGTAACATATGTACCCCAACTGGATATTGTCCAAATTTTGTCCATAATTCAATTTGTGCTAATACTTGATTAGTAAATGAATTTGACATAACAAAACTAGGATGGCCCATAGCACATCCTAAATTAACAAGACGTCCTTCAGCTAAAACAATAACATGTTTACCATTTTTTAAAGTATATCTATCAACTTGGGGTTTAATATTAATTTTTTCAGTTGAATTATTATTTAACCAGCTAACATCGATTTCACAATCAAAATGTCCAATATTGCAAACAATTGAATCATCTTTCATATTCATAAAATGTTCGCTAAGTAAAATTTTTTCACAACCTGTTGTTGTTACAAATATTGTTGCTTCTTTACTAGCTTCATCCATAGTTGTTACTTCATAACCTTCCATAGCTGCTTGTAAAGCATTAATTGGATCTATTTCAGTGATAATAACACGACCACCAAAAGCACGAAGTGATTGTGCACAACCTTTACCTACATCACCGTAACCAGCTACACAACATACTTTTCCAGCAATCATAACATCTGTAGCTCTTTTAATACCATCAATTAATGATTCACGACATCCATATAAGTTATCAAATTTGCTCTAATTAAATATTAATTAAATATTTGAAATGACAATCTATATTGAATATCAAGTATTACCTTAGTTACTGAATCGTTAACATTGAAAGCAGGAACAGTTAGTTTACCATCTTTCATCATTTTATACAAATTATGAACTCCAGTTGTGGTTTCTTCACTAATACCACGAATTGATTTTAGGTATTGTGGATATTTTTCGTGAACTAAGTTTGTCAAGTCACCTCCGTCATCTAAAATCATATTAAGAGGTTTGCCGTCCTTAAATATTAAAGTTTGCTCGATACACCTGAAAATGAAATTAAAGGTTTTTAAATTTTTAACAAGTAATAAGTATTACTTTTTATTCATTTATTGAGACTTTTAAAACGGTGTTAGAATTTTTGTCTTTAAACGTCAATTTCCCTGGCAAAGAATCATTTTGCGAAAAGTAGGGCTCTTTTAGTTTCGCTATATCCAAAAAAATTTTTCGGTTTTAAATCCATTTTTTAAAGAAATATTTGCAACTTTTGTATATATTTTGTTGTTGCATCCAATTTTAGGGAAAAGTTTTTTCTTGGTGTGAGCGTATGTTGCACCACAAATGGAAAAAGTTTGAATGTTTTCTCTATCAATTTATCAATTGAAAGGGTATTCGAATCTTTTAAATTGAAGTATTTACATATAGTTGATTGTATTTTTGATTTTCAAATGTATTTAAAAATTTGATCTGTTTTTGAAGGGTTATAAATTTCATTTTGCATTACTAGAAACTTACTGAAAAATTTATGTATTTTAAATCTCATTATAATCGTACAATTTTTTATTTAAAAATAACTTTCTTTTGAAAAAATTTTTAAAAATACAATAATTCAATGAAGACAAAATTGACAGTAAAATTTCCTTTCAAAAACCTACCAAATATACTCATCATCAGTTTCACCTTTCCATGCATAAACAGGTACCCCGGTTGCAGCAATAGCTGCAGCGGCATGATCTTGGGTACTAAAAATATTACAACTAGACCATTGGACCTATTAAAAAAACGGAGAAAACAATTTAAAGCATAGTAATATCTTTAAATAATAACTAAAATAATTTTAAGCGTTGACAACTAAAATTAAAAACCCAAATAAAATAATTTATTACAGATTTATTAAGTTTCGACTATCTTAATGTAAGTAAGTAAATAAAATGAATCTTTTATTTTAGAAGTTTTACAGTTTTTAATTATTTGTTGCTTTTTTGAGCCTAATTTGTTTAAGTTGGTGAATTAAATCTAATTAACTAGCTTACAATGGTATTAAAATGAGTTTGGCATACATTTTTAATCCCACACTATTGCCAACAATTGCAGATATTAATAAAACTATCAAATCTTATGACCAGATAAAAGACAAGTAATAACTATTAAAGTATGAGCAGTTACTAAAATATCAAAAACGATTTTCTTATAACTTATTGTAAAATCACAGCTTATTGATTTTAAAGTTCAACGATATAAATTGCTTCAAATGTTTTTATCTCTAAAATTCTTTTGAAGAAAACAAAAAAAAATGTCAACCTATGGACATAAGAAATGTTTACAAACTAAAATAAATATAGTAAGCCTCGAAATTAAGGCCGCCAGATATAAAAGAATCCTGCCTGTTTAATGATTCCTACAATTTCATAAAATTATCATAATAATTCGCTTCAAGTGATAAGATAATCGAAATTTATTTTTTTCAAAAAATAAAAATAAAAAACCTTTAAAATATTTACTAAAAATTTTTCTTTTGATAATGCTCTTACTCGAAAATAAATTTATATCTTGATAAGCTTTGCAAAAAAAAACTTCACAGAGGTCAAAAATGATATTCTAAAGAATTTCAAATGTCTTTAAAACACGTTGCTTTTTTTCTTTTTCTTATTACCTCAGCACCTAATTCTATAAGCGTCTCAATTAAAACAGCTGTTTGGATCGTCATATGAAGGCATCCAGCAATTTTTGCTCCTTTTAAGGGTTTTAATGGTCCATATTTTTGTCGGCATGCAATTAATCCAGGCATTTCATTTTCTGCTATAATAATTGCTTTACGTCCCCAATCAGCAAGACTAATATCAGCTAAAAAATCAAATAAAATCAATTAATTAAATATTTTTACAAAATTAGAAATAATTATAAAATTAAATACTAACCAACTTTATATTGAGGTTTTGACATTTTGATTAAAGAAAATATTTGTAAAATAAAGAAATATAAAAAAGAACGTTATTTACAGAACAACGACTGGCAAGCGAATAATATTAGAGAAATTAGTATTAAAGAGTATAAGCTCAATTTAATGTTTGCCTGATAATAATAAACTAAAAAATAATGGGGATATATATAATTTTTAATGTCAAACACTTTTATGGTTATTTACCAGTGGCTCTCAACACTACTAAATTTATAAATTTTATAATTTGTTTATAAAAAAGTAAAGAGTTTTGAATAAAGCAAATAATAAAGAAAATATTATTTTAATCAACACATTTTAGTAACAAAATTAACTATAATATTAATACATATTGCATTTAATACAAAATATTGATTAAAACTATATTTTTTATGGCAGTACTTTTCAACTTTTATGCTGACTTGTAGCATCATAACATAACATGGATTTATCATAACATAACATGGATTTATCATAACATAACATGGATTTATCATAACATTGTGTAGCGCTTTCCACTGGCTAAAGGCCCAAACACAATGAACACGGCGCGCAAGTGGAACGCGTTTTCATTCAGAATTACGAAATTCAGCTATATAAGATCCCATAGCTGTGACAGCTGTCACCGCTTGCGCGCCGCGAGCCGCGTTCATTGTGTTTGGGCCTTAAGCCAAAAGTACAAATCTACTACATTTTTGTACTTCCAGTATTGCCAGCTGGAATTGAAGCTTGTGTATTTGAAGTTTCGGCTTAATAATAAAAAGAATGATAATTAAAATTGAGCATTGCAAAAGTAAATATTAAGATAAATTTAATACAATGAGATAAAAATAAAAATTATACAATGCGAAAATTTAAATTGTCAGACCTCAAATGCACAAAAACGTAGTAGATTTGTACTTTTGGCTCAGCCAGTGGAGAAAGGGACAGAATATAAAAACACGCTACAGGTAAATATTCTTCAAATGCTCAATAAAGCCGTGGGACATATTTTTTTTGTATGAACAAATTACTTAAATCGTAGAAGGAATGTTAAAATGGTGACAAATCTCAGAAAACAACGAGGAAAAAATTTCTTTGAGTGGTTTTTATCAGAAATCCAATCAATGCTCAAGATATTCAAGCTAGCAAAAAAGGCAAAATTATTACTTTATATTAGCAGAAGAAAGTCCACATCAGCTCATAGAAAATTTGGATTCCTCAACATACAACAGTGATAATTTAAGAGAAACCGGTGAGTAAAATTATATTTAATGAAAATGCATAAATTGAAAAAATTAATTTAAAACTAGAACAGTTTTTTCCAACTTAAAGTTTGTTGCATTATTATAATTTATAGACGATCAATTAATTTTTGACAGTTGAAAAAACTTAAAACTAGAACCAATTCAGCATCAAATAAACTCAACTGTATAAAAAAATTCCGGGGCACTCACGTTTTCTTTCAAGATCAAGAAAAGCTGAATTTATTTACAAGCCATATAATAACATTATTATAAAAAAAATATAGAAATGCCATATAAGAGGTATTGGTCCAATAGGTAATAGTTTCTTGATGTGTAAATATTTTATACTTAAAATTTTTTTTTAAATATCATTTAATTATTTAAAGTATTAGTTATATTGAATTCCATAAAAATTAATTTGTATTGTATTTATTAACCTGATCACGTAAATTGCACTTCTTTTAAATTAAATTAACGTTATGTGAAATCATCTGTCAAGGAAATCCACAAAACAGCAAACGAAGGAAACATGTCTTAGCATGTCGTTTAACCCCGTTCAGTTTTATTGTACATTCATAAAGTCAACATGTTTAATGTCTGCACTAACGGTTTGATTTGATTCTAAAAGTTCATAATAATTCACTCCATACATACGCCACCAAACAATTAAAAGTATTCTTTTAGGATATAAGGAAACCTTTATCTGTCCACTGTCTTTTACTTCTGCCGCTATGACAAATAATCCACTTTTCTTAACATATAACCAAACGGTCTAAAAAATGGCTGTCTTTCGAAGGGCCATAAATAGAAAATGGGAAATTTTATTCGCTGCTGGCAATTTGCTTCAGGTAGCTCATTCGGAACCCATTTTCCAAGTTTGGATACTTTCCCAATTTCCTTTAAACGACGAAAGACTGTTCTATAAGGTGAATACATCCTTTCTGCAATATGATCCACTGTTGATTGTGGATCTGACTCCACAAGATTTTTAAGAATCTTTAATTTAAATTGAGCATGAAGTTATAGACTAACTTTGTTGGTTGGCTGAAATATTAAACTTAGCTCCAAGTGTCCTTATTAATTAATTAAATTCCTTAATTTCTACTAAGATTACCCTTCATAAATCTACAATACTAATTTATATCTTGATCATTTTATTTCTTTTTTATAATTTATCATACAAAAAAAAATTATTGAAATTTCAATTTCCTGGAATATAATTTCAAAATTGGTGAATAATTAATTTTATAAATTATATATCTCACTGAAATTATTTCTATAATATTTTTTAAGCGGAATCTAATTACAAAAAACCATAAAGCTTCACTATTTAATCTATCTGCGAGAGGTAGGAGACATAAATTCGATGAAAACTGACAGAATATGCATTCAAAAGATATATGTAATGATTCTTTTAAAAAAAACCAATAGGTCAATGTACTTTTCAAAAAGCCGCTGAGATATACGCACTAAGTGGGTGCCCATCTTTATAACAGTTAGGAATCACTAATTGTGGTCTGTACATGAGCTAAAATTAATTTTTGGAACTGGTGCAACCACTTTTGTTTTTTTTTTTACATCAAGTTTTAAAAACGTGAAGCTGAAAATCATGTGATCATCATGTAATAATATTTTCTCTATTTCAGTAAATATCGTTTTGCACATCAAAAATGCTCATTTTCTCCTTAAAGATATAATTGTTATTATGGAATGAGTTTCATACTATTACGGTCATATTTTATTTCACAAGGGAAACACCAGTAGCTTGTATAGATTTATTTATGACGAAATTTATATCTCTTTAAAATCTTGTTTGGAAATGAAGTCTAAGTTAATATCATGGATTTAATATAAATATCATATAAATATTGGATATCTCTAGCTTAGTTTTTACATATGTCAATAATAATTATTATTATTGAGTAGGTACTAGGCACTAGGTTCACTGAACACGCACTATTATTTGAGAAATAAACTAGAGATTTTCGTTAAAAATATTTTTAAAAAAGTACTAAATACTAAGTACTAACGTCAGTGAAAACGCACTATTAGAACAATTCAATATAATTTTTTAAAATTTAAAATATTTTATTTAAACTTAAACTAAGAATTAGGTTATAGTGCGCACATAAAAAACACGTCTTTGAGATGAGCAAAAGAATTTCGCAATAGTTGTATGTCAAATTATTTAAATAAAGACTTTTTTCCTTGCAAAGTCATTATGGTATCGATTAAAGTTTTTTTTAAAGATTTTTCATTTTTAAGTTTTTGTAAAACATAAATCTTGATTTTTTTAAATACAAACCATTGTTTTTTTTTATTATTTGAAAACAAAAAGTTTGAACCGATCCTAATATTAAATGAATCAAATATGCTCTATAAATATTTGTTAAGGTTGATTGAGCACTTTTTAAAGTACAATGATTCCCTTATTCGATAGTATACTTTATAGAAAACAGCATCTAAATTTTTCGAGTAATTTGTTTACAGTGATTCGTCTATTTTTGAACTAATGTAAACAACTTTCTTAATTCAGAATGAATGTTATCTTGATCAAATTTTTCTTTCTTTTCTTGAGTGTTCTCTAGAGCAGTGCTCCGCAACCTTTTCTAACCTATGACGCACCAAAATTCTATCTAGAATTCCACGGCACACCAAAAGCTAAGGTATATAGGTATTAATTGATACACAAATTTTACAATAAATGTTTGTTTTTTATTTGAAAAGTATACATATATAAAACCAAAACATATTTATATCTACGCAATCATGATAATTATTAATGTGATACTTGCGCTTGTTTCAATGAATACAAAAATTTTATATTCAGCTCAATATTTGACAACGCACCCCGAAGTTCTTGGTCAAGATCTTTTAAGCATGACCGCTTATCATTTTTAATTAATACAAGAGTTGAAAAACTTTGCTCACATAAATATGTCGTCGAAAATGGAAGTAATGTTAAGATTGCTTTGTAGGAAATGTGAGGATATTCTTTTTTAGCGTAAGTCCAGAAAACATCTAATGGGACTTCGGAGGAGTATAATTTTAAAGTCATGTCATTATTTAAATCTGTAAATTCCTCTCGAATTTGTAGAGGAAGTGCTTCCGTAGAATTTATTGCATTGGTTGCAAAAGGATTTCGAATCCAATTGTATTCTTCCGTATTAATGGAATAAAAATATTGATCAAATTTCTGTCGAAGCATACTTAAATGTTGTTGGGCCAGATCCACAATTAATTGTTTGTTTACAATTGTAATATGATTAGTCCTTTTTCATTTCCAAACATCCTTTTGGCAACTCTTTCTGCCAAAGTTCGAGTTTTTTTAATAAATCTTTGTAATTTGTCGGAGCACGTCAAAATATTCTCAATTCGACCTTGCATTTTTTTATTAAGTTCATTTAAATGCTCGAATATATCAGCCATGTATGCAAGTTTGGCTATCTAGTAATCATCATCGAGGTGCTGGCATATTTCGAGCATATTCTGTGTTAAAAAAAATTCATGCACCTCGTGACGAAGCTCAAATAATCTAGCCAAAACTTTGCCACGGGATAGCCAACGAATTTCTGTATAAAATAATAAGGATTCATATTCGGCTCCCATTTCTGCACAAAGTAATCCAAAAATTTGCGAATTTATGGCTTTTGATTTAATTAAGTTTATGATTTTAATGCATCCATTCATCGTGTTCAAAAGTTCTTCCGGCAAATTCTTGACTATCAATGCTTCTCGATGTATGCAGCAGTGTGTAAATTGTACTGTCGGATTTTTTTGTTTTACACAAGAGACAAAACCTTTCTTACTACCCGTCATTGCTGCTGCACCATCTGTGCAAACAGCAATGCAGTTACTCCATTGAATATTACATATTTTGAAGAAATCATCGGCTACTCGAAAAATTTCTTCACCAGTAGTTCGCTCTGGAACCTCCTTACAAAATAAATAATGTTCTTTAATAAAGTCCTCGTCAACGAAACGTACAATAGCTAACAACTTTATTTTTAATATCAGTTGTTTCATCGATTTGAAGCTCAAATTTTTCAGCCGATAACAGTTTTTTAATCAGTGTTCCTAAAATATCGCTTGACATATCGTGAATACGTCTTTTAACAGTATCAGCAGACAACGAAACTTTATTCACTTCATTAATTTCATCGGGCCCAAACATAAGTCTAACAATTTCTATGCATGCTGGTTTAATAAGTGTTTCGCCGTCAGTATGTGGCTTCTTCTGACGTGCAATTAATTTTGTAACATGATAGCTAGCTTCTAATGCCTTTTCAGATACTGTTACGGCCGATTTCATAAATTTCTTCTGTTTTTTATTTTGTTCTAAGCACCTCTTAAAATATTGTTTGTCTTTGTTGGCGCAGCTAGGATGGCTTGAATATAGATGCCGCTTTAATTTACTGGGTATCATTGACTCGTTTGATAGCTGATCGCCGCAAATGATACACTGTGGTCTTGGTGCCGTTTCATCACCACACCACGAGAATCCATATTTAATGTAGTCTTCGTCGTACTTTCTTTTCACTACCTGCTTTAGGTTTTTTGTAACACTCGTGCTGGGTTCTTCATCATCCGTACGTGAGGACGAATTTTTCCGACGTAAAAATTTATCCATATTTAAAGGGGGTATAAAACTTAAAAATTTTTATACGAAAAACGTTAACCATACATAATTCAGTGAGATAATTAATAATAATTATAGTTAGTGGTAGGAACGTGTGTATTTAGCTTTGTGTTGTAAAATAGTGACAACAATGACATACGAGTGAATGTGATGTACTACGCGCAAGTGCAAATAGCACACGCGCATGAGTCTTCAACGACGCGCATAGCAGCCATTTTGCTTTATCTATGATTAATTTGGTGGGCCTTCGTGTTTACACAACAGAGTATGCAGTTTTCAACTGTCTTCACCAGGGGACCATTGAATAATTATTTAGTTATAATATTTATTCTATAGTATATTTAGAAATAATTACATGATAAAAACAAGTTTTTATATAACGTTTTTAAATTTTGTGTAATTTTTTTAATACCATTTTTTTGATAATAATGGACGTTAAAATTTTTGAAAAAAATTATTTGTTTCTTTTAAAAAATTAAGAGCTAAAAAATTAAAAAATAAGCAATTTTGTGTATTAAATACATTATCACAAATTATAAAATGTACAATGACCGCGGCACACCTGTATCTGGCATGGCGCACACCAGTGTGCCGCGGCACACCGGTTGCGGAGCACTGCTCTAGAGGAAACTTTTGCTATTTTTCTACGTTTAGTAGCACTAAAAGTTTAATTTTTCTTTAAGAAATATCAGTTATGGAAATTTTTGAATTACACTAACTCAAAAATTGTACAAAATATTTTGAAGTTTTGATTTTTTAAAAATCTTCCATACAAATCATAAAGAAGTCTTTATTTTCTGAATTCGTTTGTGATGATGATTTTTTCTCTGCAGCTCGCTTTTTGTTCGTTGCTGGTGTCTATTGTGCTGCCTGTGTTCGCTTTTTCCCCTTTTATTTCTCTTTTTATTCTTTTCTGTATCATCTTTTAGGTTGAGATCAGCAACGAAATCTGGTGAAGTATCACAAACTACATACATGGACACTATTTCGGCATAAATCATATTTGTTGTTATCACAATGACTCCGCATGCTCGTAATTCAAGCAGAATATTAAAAGAGAACTATAATTATAGTGCAAATGACTCACCCTTTTTCAGCGCAAATTCTTTATTTTTTTCCCGTTTTTTTGAAAAGTTGTAGACAACGCTCAACAGAGCGTAAAACATAAAATACACGGAGTTAGAATAAACACGTCTCTGTGTTATAAAAAGTTTCCTATTATTATTAGAGATTCAAAATCAGGCATGTAATTTTAAAAGGAAACAAATGGCTGGATTATAAGTAGGCAAGAAATATCATCGCCGTCCGTATTTCCAGATTTAGTATACCAACGGTTAACAATTACTTTTATTGTAATAAAATATAATGAACTTATTAATTGATACATCATTAAATACCCCAAATCTGACTTCAATTAAAAATAATAAATGTAAGTTTTCCAAATGTCAATCGAGAAAGCTACCCCAAAAAGCTGTTTTGAATTTTCAAAACACTGTTATGAGACACCATATACCGTGGACACAGTAGTTTTTTTTATTTAAATTAAACAAAAAGTATGTTAACAGTTGTTTGATTTATCCCGATTAAACAGACCTGCAATTATCAGCAGAAAAAATTACAGTTCTATTTTACTTAATACAAAATTAATACTCCAAGTTAAAAAGAATAATACCCAATTACTTTTACTATGAGTTTAGGAAAACCATAAAAGATATATAGTCTAGCATCAGCTCACGTCAAAACTTAATCACGGAAATTATTACCCTTGAAATATTCATAGTTTTTATATTTTTTTACTAAATAAACAACGCATTTTTCATTCAAAATATTTCATTTATCTCAATTGTCCGCCTGGCTTTAAGTTTGAAAAATTTTTATCTAAATTATTACATCTTATTCAATATAAATTTAACAAGGGCTCATTTTAATGTTATTAACAACATTATGTTCCGAATATGATTTTAGCTTATCAAATTCTTTCTTGTTATTCTTTAATACTGGATAAAATTATCCACGGCAGAAAAAAATAACTACGCATGTTTAAAAAGAAAAACAAAAATTCCATTGATAATATTTAAATTTGTTAAATTATGCTTTCAAATTAAAATTGAAATTCATTTGTGTGGTAAAAATTAAGTCTAGACCAATTGCGCTTTCGTGAATTTTGATAAACTCAAAAAACACGAAAAAAAACGGTTACTGCTACTAAGAACAATGACTGTTTATCTATAAAAGATTTCCCAACAAGCTATTCACTGTTAATTTTTTTATTATTGTTTACTTTCTACGGAAATTGATTTTATTTCATAAAGAACGATTCAATTTAATCAAAACAAAATTTTTCTAAATATTAATTTGTGAAATGTGTCATTTTATGTTTATCAATAATTGAGTACACCTAATTCTCTTTTTACACGAATTTTTTTTACACGATTTTGATTTGACACGAGCTAAAACGAAAAAATAATTTTCTTTTTACACGAATTTTTTTGATTTAACACGATTTCCGTATGCATGAATCGCATTTAGGAGGACAAAAAAATAAAAGTCTTTTTTCCATACATGAAATTTTCCTCTGTTGCGAAAATATTCTAAGTCTTTTAGTTTGATCGTTAGTTATTGTCAGTCTCGAGCACGTGCTGTTAAACTATACACTTAAAGGCCCCTGTAGACGTCGGACATTGCTCGTGTCCAGGGTAATTTAACTCGTCTACAGCAATGTCCGCGGACCAATCTGAAGGTCCGCTGCAATGTCCGAGTAGGGTGCCTGTAGAGTGCCGAGCTGACGCTGAAGACTATTAAGTCGATATGGGTAAATCGAATGAATGTGTTTAGAGTGCAAGCTTACTGGCTGGAAAGATTATTAAAGCTGATTGAGTTGACTGAAGATTATTAGCTTATTCCGTACTGTTTGTCAGCCTGATATCAGCCTGAGTAGGCTCATGAAATGCTGTCCTTATTTACTGCTTGGTGGGCTTAAATTAGAATTCAATGCGTTTTTGTATAATTTAATGTATAAAAATATTTTGTTTATTTTAATTTTTAAATACATATAAATTTGATTGTAATTTAAAATTTTATGACCATTATAACCAAGTTTGTTTTTTTGATTGGGGTTTGTTGCTGAATTCAGTTTTTAATTAATATTTATTTAAAAATATTTTTGTTTTGAAACTTAACAACAATAGCAATATACTAAACATAGTGAAATTTCAGTGCTAACAAATTCAACTCAGAAGTTTTTTTTGTTTTTCTTAGCTTTTTGTAGAATTATACTTTTTTTTTTATTGTTTATAGTCCAGTGAGACAAGAGAGGATACGAACGGTCTCTGCGTGTTACTGTATGCGAATTTACAATATTTTGTTGCAAGATATTAAGTGTAATTGTTTTTCTTGATAATTCATTTAAACATATACAAAAAAATCTTATGCCTCAGTTTTTAAAAACTTTTATGTATAAAAATTACCACAGACAACTGTATAAAAATTCTTTTTTTAAATCTATGCTGTTAAATCTGTTTTTCTTATATAAAATGGAAAATTTTTCAAATATATAGACAAATACAAGGATTAAGGTTAATGTAATTTTCTTTTATTGCTACTTTTGCAAAAGCATGATCTACCTGAAAAGACTATTTCATTTTATTTCTATATATATGTATATATATATGTATATACAGGGTGTCCCAAGATTGGTGGGACAAACGCTTAGGATAGAAAGTAGATGAAATTTCATTGGCAAAAAACACAAAAAGTGGGGGTCCAACTTTTTTTGTTTTCGAGTTACAGCCTTTTGAATTTTTCAGGCTTCGTTTTTACCCCCACGTACTCATTCACTTATAACTTTTGAATCTATGTAATAATGAGTAAAAAAAAAATAGTTTTTCATAGTTTACGATATTGTTTTATTACTAAAAAAGCGAAAATTTAAAAATAATAACAAATGTTGCCCATTATGCTAATTTTTTGATTGGAATTTGCATGATGGTTTACAATTTCGGAATTTTTTACCGAATTTATGGTGCCACTAACAAATATCAAATCGTGGTGATGGTGTTATAATATTATATGTAGCGGTACACTCCCGTCTTATGGATATAATAATTTTACGCCAATAGATTGAAAGGTTTCGTGAAGTTGACCGCATTTCTGGTAGTCGAAATATATTTTAAAATTTTACTTATTTGATACTGCAAATAGTACAAAACAGGTGTTAAACTTGGCTGTTCGGCACTGCTTATTGAAGATGATGAGTTCTGTTAAAACTCCGTTAAATTTGTTCAAGTATGTTACATAACTATAAGAATTTCAATAATTCGTTTTAACCGGAATATCTGCTGCTTTTTCCCATATTTCCTCTAATGGTTTTCTACTCCTATGCAAATTTCCCCCTATAATTTTATTATTTTAGTCTGGGTACTGTCATCAATTTTACTAATGACGCAGTTTTTTAGCATTTCATTTCAATTAAATTTTGGAAGGTGGTGGTAATGATTTAAGGTCAGCTAATGGTACAATATTTTTTTTATTGAATGTTAAACCCAATACTTCAAACGCCGCTTCCACTTGACAAAACCATAGACAGTATATTCATTCTTCTACAAAGCCCGGCAGTTTGATTGATGTACAAGTGTCCAATCTATCTATACTGGTATTTGACATTAATGTTTGTGTCCCATCGTTTTTATTGTCCATGTTAACGAATTTGTTTTTGATTATTTGTATTTTCGTTTTTAATAAATGGTGATTTTTGTGCAACTTTCAGTTGATTTTGATACGGTGTAAAATTCTGCCAAAGGTGTAAAAAGAATCAAAAATACCAAACAAAAATAGGCATCTGCTTTGAAGATTCAAATTTTAGTGTGAAAATTAAAATTTTGTTTACTATTATCATTACTATAATATGTTTTACTATTAGTTAATATTAATGCTGATATTTAAATTTATAATTGTTGATATTTAAATATTTTTCAAATTATAACTTATTCTATATACATATATACATACACATCGTATGTTTAACTTCAACTTCAATACGGCAAAAATTGTTCATGTTCAAGGAAATCTGATGAATTTTCGTTATTTTCTTTGATTATAATCATTACCTGATAAATTATTTGTCTATCATTCGTTTGATGATTGTGGATCTGTTTGGCTATTGTTAATTCTAGCTTTAACAACCCATTGGTGGTTAAAATCAGAAAATCGAGATGTTTCATAAAATAATTTTTGCACATATTCATCCGTACGGGCAGGGTTTCATTTGTAAAAAAACATATTTAATTGTTAAATAAAATTGGTTTTAACAAGAAATGTGTAAGAAAGCTTAACTTACCTTTCTCGAATAACAAATTTTTGTGGCATTGGAGGAATACCGGCTGTAGGATCCATATGACTAATTTTTGTATATTTATTGTTAATAATTTTAATTTTAATTTTATATATATATATATTATTTACAGATATGACAGCTATCCCAAAAATATTTACATTACGCCATTATTAGGAGAAATTTAAGGACTTCAATAGTTATATTAATGATATTGAATCTTTCGGAGCGCATGAAGAGGGTATAGTAAAAATAATTCCACCATCAGAACGGAATCCACGGAGAACTGGATACAACAATATAGATGAAATTAATATGACAATACCATCACCAATTTCTCAACATGTTTCAGGTAAACAAGGAGAATATCAACAATTCAGTACTCAAGAGGAACCCATCACATTAAGTAAATATCGTGATTTAGCTAAATCTGAAAAATATTGTACACCCAACCATATTGACCTTGAGGATTTAGAAAGAGAATATTCGGAAAATGTACTTAAAGTACCGCCAATATATGGTCCTGATGTTAGCGGTACTCTTACTGATCCAGATCTCAAAGAATGGAATATAAATAATTTAGGAAGCATATTAAATGGTGTCAATGAAGAAATTGCTGGTGTTAATACACCATATTTATACTATGGTATGTGAAAAACAACATTTGCATAGCATACTGAAGACATGGATCTATATTTGATTAATTGTGTACATTATGGGGCTCCAAAAACGTGGTATGCTATACCACCAAAATATGGACGTAAATTTGAAAATTTAGCTAAGAAATTATTTAAAAATAATTATAAAAAATGTAATGCTCATTTAAGGCATTAAACGACACTTATTAGCCCTTAATTACTCAAACAAAATAATATTCCATATAATAAAATAATACAACATTCATGAAAATTTCCATTTGGTTATCATGCTGGGTTCAATAATGGATTCAATTGTGCAGAAGCAATTAATTTTACAACTGAACGGTGGATTGAATATGGTAAAAGAGCATCACAGTGTCTTTGTCAAAAAAATAATATTAAAATATCAATGAAAACATATATAAAACGTTTTGATAAATGGTTAAAAGGAGAAGATTATGATTCACATCTGGAAGATCCTGATTCAAAAGTGTATGCAGCACCAGCACCAGTTTCATTTATGGAGGCAGGAGCAAAGTAAGTTTTGTTTTTTTACATCAATTAAAACATTGTCCTTAATAAAAATAAATTTTTTTCGAATATGTTGCTGCTTGTAGAAAGAAAAAATCATCAAAATCAAAATCGAAAAACGTAAAACTAATGATGATATCCATGTTTATAATTATAATAATGATTATGAAGAAAATGGTAAAATGATAATTTTTAAAAAAATTAAATATAGACATATATTTTTTTATGGATAATGTACTCACTAATCAAGAATTTATAGAGAGTGAAGAAGAAAATGGTAAATTAAATAATATATGATTATATTTTAAAATTAATATTATGAATTTGTTTTTTTTAAAAGTAATAATTTTGAGCGATGAGGAAGAGGAGTTCAAGGTAGATTTAAGTATGTAATTCAAATATATATATATTAAACTTTATTTTATATTATGTATTTAATTTTCTGTGTTAGAGTAAAGGTCAATGGAATCAACTAAGTTTAAAATACGTTGCAGACAAAACTTTTCCTTGAATATAATATCATAGACAGTTTTGATTTTGTGGCGAGAGGATCGTTTTATTTCGAGTTTTAGTGTTTATAATAATTTTTTTTTGTGTGCAGAGTATTTAAATTTAAAATTTATTTATTTTTATAATTTTTTTAAATTTAAAATAAAAAGTATATTTGTGATTAAATAGAAATATTTTTTTTTGGTGAGTTGTTATTTTTATTATTAAAAAATAATAAAAAATATGTAAGAAAATGGAATGTTGATTGTTTGTTGTCTTAGAAATATATTTGTGAATAAATTATAAAATTAAAAAGATTTTAAAATTTAATTTAGTAAATAATTAACAGCTAGTTTTAAATATTTCAATGGTTTTATATCCAAATCTAAATTATTGGATAATAAGAGAACTTTAAAACTCTCAAGTTCGGATTCATTTATTTTCATCTAAATTTTAATTTCATTTAATATTCTTAAACTTGTATAAACAATTAATAACTTAAAAGCTATTATAATTGTTAAGGAATTTGAAAGAAATCGAAATTGAGAAAATTAATGTTTTTTAATACATTCATTTTTAAAACTTCTAGTCTATTATTTTTATCAAAAAAGCATATTAATTTGATCAGAAAAGTGTAGACTCTACAATAAAATGAGATATGTTCAAAATGTGTAAATAAAAACTTATGGACTTATACCTTTTGGCAACTGAAAAGTTAAGAACTTTATGTGAAAATTAAACAATACCATTTATTGTCATAAGTTTTATATTAATTCATCATAACAAACATCTTCTTCCGAGTTTTCTAAATTTTTCCGAGTTTTCTGATTTTTATTAGAATACAATTATGGTTGGTATATATTTTTTAAGGCTGTTGGTCGCCCTTTTTTAATGTCTATTTCTTGAAATGTAGCATAATCGTCAAAATTTATTTTGAACTTAATGCTGCTTGGGTTTGATCTTTCTACATAGTTTTATCCATCGTATATTAAGCCAATTGGCTGTTATTCCACTTCTTGTCTTTTTCCTGTTGGTAATAGCCAATTCCGATGGTTTAGTGGACAGGAAATCTGGTTGACTCATTTCAACAAGGCTGAAAGGTTTTTTTTTTTTACTATTTGGAGTTATGTGATACCAGTCATTAGGATTATAAATATACTGCTTTTTTCGCATGTGCTTCTATCTTCTGAGCTTCTCAACAAAAATCAGAAAAAATGAAAAAATGGACTTATCCACATTGGCTTCTGAGCGACTTATAAGAAATAAAATCATGAGGGAATTTAAGTCCATATTTGTATAGACATTAGCTTCACTAAAATGTATTTTTTATTGGTAAAAATTGAAATCAAAATGAAGACACTTAAAAAAACACACGTTTGATATTGCCTCCTCTAGAGATTTGTTTGAGATAAAATCTCTTTTCATCTCATACAAAATTAAGCTATTCTTTTTTCAGCAATTTGGAATATTGGAGGGCCTTTTGTAGATCAAAAGGAAATGTAAAGTTTTTATCTTAATTTGCTTTGCTGATGCTAAAGTTTGATCTTCTTTTAAAGCGTTTCTAGCCAGTTCTGCATTGTTTAAATGAATGCTATGTTCTTCTACAAGGTTGCTTTTTTCATTAAGGTCTGAGGTAGTTTTAATTTTCATATTCAGAAGTTCGCATTTTTGACACGTATGTTTATGTGGATTATGAAAACTTAAATTAAAGTTATTCTTAAATATTTTCCTGTATATTTGCTCGCTGAGAAACAACTTATTGCTCTCTTCGCACTTTTTAACATACAAGTTGTACATTTTTCTTAAGTTCAATTCTCGACCTAGGTATTTTCTGCTTGGATTATTGGAACGCGTGTAATGGCTTTCATAGTGTGGAAAAATTCTTATATGATCATTTACGGTATCGACTAGTTTTTAATCACTTTGTCTATAAGATACTTTCATTTTTCCACGTAAGTCTTTCCCTATTACTATTGCTTTGAGAGACCTATGTAGTCTGCCTATAGTAATATCAAATGTTCCTATAAAGAGCTGTTTAAGGGGGAAGTCCAGTCAGCATTTTCAAAAAATTGATTTTTTTTTTGGATTTTCTTAAAGTATAATATCTTAAAAATATTCTCTGAAAACTTGAAGTGAATCCGTCAAATTTTTTCGAGTTATTCGTTTATTAAAAAGAACTCTCGGGCTCTATATACATTGAGTGAAAAACTTTAAATGCGTTTTTCTCAAAACTATGTTTTTGAATCGGTAAAGCCTAGCGCAGACCAAGGCATCTGTAGCCGCTACTGTAGCCGATTCAATCATATTGAATGGGTGTATCAAAATCTGGTTGACAAGTTTTTCTTAATGTAGGTTGCTTTTTTTAGTGGAATATTGTCTATATTATTATTGATTATTAGTTTTGTTTGATTATTATTGTGATTTAAACCTAAAAATAGCTAAATTTTGTTATTACTGTTTAAAGTTGATTTTTTAGTGTTTATTTATGCCTCTTCCAATTCAGTTTTTTTTATTTTTGCTAATAATTGCTATGATTTGTAGCAATTGTTGAATTTAGTTTTTTTTATAGATCTTTTCTTTTTTTAAATAAGACTTAAATTCTAAATATTATTTTATTAATTAATTTTCTTCAATATTGTGAAGATGCTTTAACAATGCTATTAACGGATTCAAATCCAGAATCTTCTTTGAGTTATTTTGATAAAGAAATGGAAAATGGACATCAAACAATTAATTATCTAACAAATTATAAATTCAATTATGATAAAGAAAGGTAAATTTTTTTTATCTTTTTATCTTATTTGTAGCCAAATAATTTGTTATTTGTTTAACCGCTTGAAATGCTATTATTTTATTGAATTATGTAAACGGGATGCTAACTTCAACGTAAAAATAATTTTCAGTTTATTTCTATGACACAACTGAAAAAAGAATTGAAAAATGAAATAATTGAAACACATTTATTAGAAAAATTATGTAAAGGTTTTTATTGGACCTATCAGGATGTTCTTGTTTGTCAGGTAAGTTATGTATTTTCAAAGAAAGTCCCGCAAATAATCCTTTATTACTCATAGCTTGCATATAGACAATATTCCACTAAAAAAAGCAACCTACATTAAGAAAAACTTGTCAACCAGATTTTGATACACCCATTCAATATGATTGAATCGGCTACTGTAGCGGCTACAGACGCCTTGGTCTGCGCTAGGCTTTAGGAGAATAGTCTCTAATTTTTCCATTTTTTTGGCTAGGCTCTTAGCCTCATTTTTTGTTTCTCCTGGTTGATTGATGTCATTTACAATTGATATCAATGCGTTAGAAATGAGAAAATAACTATTTTGCAAGGTATTAACAGCATTAGCACATGCGGGCCATATAGTATACGATAAAGATTTAAGAACTTTATTCGCACCTTATAATGCTTTCATTATTTTCCATCTTTTTGTCGAAGCAGAGAAAAAATTGAATAATTTTTCGATGAATTGAAAGTAAATTACTGGTTCTGAAACACATTCTATAGCCTGGACACCAACTAAATTCAATGAATGAGCTGCACATGGGACAAAAATTGCAAATTCGCACTTTTCTTTTATTCACGTTTGAACACCAGAATACTTTCCAGCCATATTTAATGTATTATCATAGCTCTGTCGGCGACAGTCTTTTATGGAGATATCTAAATTTTTAAAATAGTTCAAAATAGTATCTGCTATGTATTTTGCATTATCTTCATCCATAGGCAAAAATTGCAAAAATGGCTCAACGGGCTCTCCGTCTTTCATATATCTTACAAGGAAGGTCAGTTGGTCAACATGGGAGAGATCTGGCGTAGAATCAACGCTAATGGAATAATATTTTGCTGTTTTTAGTTCATGAACAATCGTTTTCAACATTTGTTGGCCCATTATATTGGGACTTTGAATTAATTTTAAGGGAATTTTTTTGGTTTTTAAACATTTATTTAAAAAAAATGGTACAATGAATATTATTCAAAATATTGTCCGGCGCTAGCCACTACTTTTTCTCACCTTTGTGGTAACATACGAATTCCGTGTCGGAAAAACTGCTCATCTTTGGAGGCTATCCACGAATCGACCCAATTTTGCACTTCTTCAAAAGAACGGAATCGCTGCTCGGACAGGCCATGTGCCATCGATCGGAATAAATGGTAATCCAAAGGAGCAATGTCTGGGCTATACGGCGGGTGAGGTAAGATGTCCCATTTAAGTGTTTCCAAATAAGTTTTCACTGACACCGCAACATGTGGTCGAGCGTTGTCGTGCTGTAAAATGACTTTGTCGTGTCTTTGTTCGTATTCCGGCCGTTTTTCACGCAATGCTTGGCTCAAATGCATTAATTGTTGTTGATAACGCTGGCTCGTAATAGTTTCGCCGGGTTTCAGTAGCTCATAATAAACGATACCACGCTGATCCCACCAAATACTCAACATTACTTTGAAACCATGAATATTTTTCTTTGGTGTTGATGTCGATGTTGCACCACGCTTACACCATGATTTTTTGCGCTTTGGATTATCGTAGTGGATCTATTTTTCATCGCCAGTAACAATACGATGCAAAAATCCTTTTCTGCTTTTGAAGCAGCTGTTCACATTTGAAAAATCGCCTTTCGACGTCTCTCGGCTTCAATTCATACGCCACCCAATTTCCTTGCTATTGAATCATTCCCGTAACTTTAAGGCGTTTGCTTACTATTGGCAAATCAACTCCCAATGATTCGGATAATTCTTGAAGGTTTTGACACTGATCTTCATCAAGTAATGACTCCAATTCCTCATCTTCAAACTTTTTCGGCTGGCTTGGGCGTTCTTTGTCACTTGTGTCAAAATCACCACTCTTAAACCGACGAAACCAGTATTCGCAGGTGGAAATCGATGGAGCATAATCACCGTAAGCTTTCTTTGTCAAATGGAAACAGAAAAGCAAATCTTCCCGCAAATTGGTCTTTGTATGCACGAAAGTTGACATTTTTAGATAGCAAAAAAAACTTTTGTTGACACTTCGGTAAAATGACACATACTGGAAATTAAAGCTAAATAATGGTGCTTTGATCTGAATATAGTCACAGTTGGTTCCAATGCGATTTGGGACTAGGAACGCTATTTCTTATCAATCCTTTAAAATTAATTCAAATATTAATAAATTCAATGCAAATGTTTGCAGAAAAGTAGGATGGTCTCCCTTTACCATGATTTCCGTAATTTCGTATATGATTAGCAAGAAAAGGATCAAATTCACTAATTAGTTCTAAGCATCATTTTTTTAAAGTTAAAACCGCTAATAAATAGAAAAAAAATCAACTGCAAGAAAAGTGATCGAAAATGTTTCAACTGAACCTTTGAAGTGAGTTCCACCACCTTGGCACTCCGAAAAATAGATTTGAAAATAAAAATAAGATTTTCACATGAAATAAGTGAAAAATGCCACAGATTTAAGCTATTACATAGGACCTTGTTAGAAATCTTTATTGATGACATCGTGTACTTATTTTCTCAGTGAGACATTGGTAGGCATAATAGTTGTAAAGTAACCAAAACCCATACGAGCTTTTGCAAAAACTTAATACCTAAACAACAAAAAGAATAGTCAATGACTACAAAGTGTGCCCCATACATGTCATTGCATAAATTTCTTTAATTGAAAATAAAAAGGATTTAATTTTACTTCTTGTGTAAGCGATTACATTTTCCTCCAGCCTTCGGTAACACAGCACACGAGGTGATCAAAAGGAGTGCCATGGGAAAGCACCTTGATCTCACAGGGTGGATAGTGAATATGCTAAAAAGCAGGAATATACAATACTTTGTAAGTTAAATTATGACAAGCAGTCTGTCGTCACAACAAGAAGATGCTCACAAGGAGGATCTCTCTCCCCCTCCTATTGTTGTGGATGAGTTACTTCATAGGCTAGAACGAGCTGCCTTTCAGTGTGTATGCTATACAGATGACATATCTATCACAGTGAAAGGCAAATTTGAAAACACTCTAGTTGAGTGCATGCAGAATGCCTTACATATTGTCAAGGACTGGTGTGTGTCGGTTGGTTTAACAATCAACCTACACAAGATCAGATGCATACCCTTCACTCGACGAAGGAAAATACAACTAAACACATTGCGACTAGATGGTATAAACATCAACATAAGTAATGAGTATCAGAAATTTTAATCAGTAAAACCACCCTACGGGAAAAATTATGCAGACATTGCGCTTTGCCTTCGTGTACATATACACAAAGTAGCGCTCCCGTTCAACTCCAATCCTTATAGACAATAACATTGGTATGTCCGCACTTGTTAGCATTGCAAAAACTATCAAAGGTATTACCCCTATGCATGCGACCTATAAGCAAATAAAAAGCTGTGGAAATATTGGTGCGCATGCGTATAAATACACATGCTGCTGACAGTTTGTAGTTTGGGTGCGATTATAATGCGCTTCTTGAGTAATCGCAACCAAATTTCCCGTAGGGAAACTACTTGATTAATAAAATAATTTATTATTAAATATTTGGAAAGCGTATCCTCTATTTAATTCTAAACTCAAATAACTTAGCTTTTGACAGCTCCTTATTTATATATAGTAGGTTCACTGCCTACTTTGTTTTGAGCCTACTACAATACATGTTAGGATAATTTTTGCATATCCCAACAATGAGGTTGAGTTTCTGGGGGTAATTATGGACAAAGGATTGTCCTGGAGCTCCCAAGTAAAATACATTACAAACAAGGCTACAAGATCTCTATTTGCTTGCCAGACCATGGTTAGTAAACGCTGGGGTCTGAAGCCCCACATGGTTTTTTGGTTATACCAAACTGCCATAAGACCCATAGTGACATATGGGGTGGTAGCATGGTGGCCTAAGACCGAGAAGAGTAGTACACAAAGACAGCTATCTAAGATACAAAGACTTGCCTGCTTTTGTGCTACGGGTACACATAAATCCGCACCCACAGTTGCATTAGAAAGACTACTATGCCTGCCACCGTTACATTCTTTCATAAAGCAAGTGGCATGGAAAGAATTAGCAATCATGAAAGCATCAGGGTTCATAGGCCTGCAACACTTGGAATTTGCCAACATACTGGAAAAAATTTGGATACCCATTGAAATTATTAAAATGACTGACCACATGGACTGAGTATCGGACTGTAAACGGAAGTTTAAAGTCCAAGTGGAGTCTAGACATACTATCAGGGATAAGCTAAGCAAAATCCTACATCATACCTCTCTTTGGTACACAGATGGATAGAAAATGGACTCTTGTACAGGTGCAGGCAGAGAGTGAGTTGAGACTAAACGATGTTTTGACTCTGGCAAGGGAGCTTGATATCAAGTTTCCTGTATAATATGGCCGTCGGAGAGCACAATAGACAGATTTTGGTCGCAGGGCAGCATGGCCCCCGCTACTTTTAATAATAATAATATATAAACTTTTCTTTGTGGCATTTTCTTTTCTTAGTATGATGGACTTAAATAAAAACTTCCAAAACATTAAAATTTTATTTTGAATTTTATTTCGATACAATTTTTTTACAAACTTAACTTTGAAGTGTTATTTTTCAGGTTTGTATTTGTTTAGGATCTTCATTCTTGCACTGCTGGCAAGCATCAAGGAGACCACATGCATCGTGAGGGTTCTTACCTGTAATTTTAAAAAAATTTCAAGTGATTATTTGTTTTCTTCCTTGCTTTCGTAAGAATATAAAAATAGTAAAAATTTTTAGGGAAGAGGTGGAGGTTATTATTTTTAAAAATATATATTTACCTCCCAGCTTCAGCATACGTTTTGTAAGATCTAAAATTGTAAAATTTTAAATTATTTTTTTCATTTTAAGAATTTTTGTCGTAAGAACGACTAAAATAGTGAAAATTCATGTACAAGGATGAATGATATGAAGTAATTTTAAAAATTTCAAGTGATTATTTGTTTTCAACCGTGCTTATGTTAGAATGTAAGAATATTAAAAAATCTTATGGAGAAGACTAAGACTAGAATTTTGCAAAGTATATATTTACCCCAGAAATAATCTTCCGTATTCTCCAAATTATTATAAATATCTGTAATTGTAAAATTTGAAATTATTTATTTTATTTTAATAATTTTTGAAGTAAGAAAGACTAAAACAGTGAAAATTCGTGTGCATAGGATGAATGATTTGACGTAATTTTTAAAAAATTTCAAGCGATTATTGGTTCTCAACCTTGCTTTCATAAGAAAGTATAAATATAGTAATAAGTCTTATGGAGAGGGCTAAGGCTATTGTATATCAAAATATATATACATATTTACCTTTTTTTAAAATTTCTAAATTTGCTAAATTCGATTTATTAGGATCTGTAATTGCAAAAATTGCCATTCTTTATTTTGTTTTAAGAAATTTTTTTGTAAGGAAGACTAAAACCGTAAAAATTCTTGTGCAAAGTGTGAATGATTTGACGTAATTTTTAAAAAGTTTCAAATGATTATTGGTTTTCATCCTTGCTTTTGTAAGAATGTAAAAACAGTAAAAATCTAATGGAGAGAGTTAAGGCTACAATTTTTGAAAATATATATTTACCATCCAGATTCTCCGCTGAAAACTTCACCTTTTTAAGATACTCTGTAAATTTATAATAAAAACTGTCATTATTTGTTTTCTTTTTTCGGAAATTTTAGAGTAAGAATGCTGAAGAAAATTAAAATTGATGTGCAAAGGGTGAATGATTTGACATAATTTTAAAAAAATTTCAAATGATTATTGGTTATCATCCTTGCTTTCGTAAGAATGTAAAAACAGTAAAAATCTAATGGAGAGAGTTAAGGCTACAATTTTTGAAAATATATATTTACCTTCCAGATTCTCCGTTGAATTCTTCACCTTTTTAATATACTCTGTAAATTTATAATAAAAACTGTCATTATTTGTTTTTTTTTCGGAAATTTTAGAGTAAGAATGCTGAAGAAAATTAAAATTGATGTGCAAAGGGTGAATGATTTGACGTAATTTTTAAAAAATTTCAAAGGCTTATTGGTTTTCACCCTTGCTTTCGTAAGAATGTAAAAATAGTAAAAATCTTATGGAGAGCACTAAGGCTATAAATTTTGAAAATATATATTTACCATCCAGATACTTTACTGAATTCGTCAAATTTTCAAGATGCCCTGTAAATATAAAAACTGCTTTTATTTGTTTCATTTTCGGAAATTTTTATTAAGAAAATTGATGTGCAAAGGGTGAATAATTTGACGTTAACCTTAAAAAAATTTCAAGTGATTATTTGCTTTCATCTTTACTATTGTAAGAATGTAAAACTAATAAAAATCTTATGAAAAGGACCAAGACTATAATTTTTGAATAAATATATATTTACCATACAGATTCTTCGCTGAATTCCTCACATTTTCAATATACTCTGTAAATGTATAATAAAAACTGTCATTATTTGTTTTATTTTCGGAAATTTTGTAGTAAGAATGCTAAAGAAAATTAAAATTGATGTGCAAAGGGTATTCACCCTTTTTTTAAAAAATATCAAATGATTATTGGTTTTCAGCCTTGCTTTCGTAAGAATGTAAAAATAGTAAAAATCTTATGGAGAGCGCTAAGGCTATAAATTTTGGAAATATATATTTACCGGTCATGTTATCACTTGTTGAACTGTTTGAGTTTGGAATAAGTTCTGTAATTGTAAAAATTGAATTATTTATTTTGCTTTAAAAAACTTTTTAGCAAGAAAGCTGGAAAGAGTGAAAATTCGTGTTACTTAGATGTTGCCCAGTTTTTAACTCGGTAGCTGATTGGGGTGCAATCTAGAAAAAAGTTTTTTAAAGCCCGATGATGTATTTAATAAAATTTTATTTCCAATAATTTACTTACTGCAGGTACAACACTTCCAAAAACAGTCAAAGGACCAAAAATCAACAAAAGCATTCTAACTGACATCTTGTTAAAGAGCTTGTTTTTTACTGTATAAAATGCGATCATTGGTCGTTCTTTTATATCTAAATACTGCCTCGTCAGCCTCACTGAAAATGAAACTGATACATTTGCAAATATATTTAACATATTTAAATGATATCTGCTCTTGTATCTATGATGAAGTAGTATGGAACATACAAATTATGAATTACTCTCTTTACCAAAAATATTTCCAGTGTTCATAAATTCAACTAAAACAGACCAAAGCGTTTTATTTTCTTAATATTTTTCTTAGTATTGCAATGAATTTATAATTATTATTCAAAGTTTTTATCTAATATTTTACTTAGTAGTAGTAAATAAAGTGTTTATTCTTGAATTTGGTAGGCGTAGTTTACCTCAATTTAGTAAAATGTTTTCAATAATTTGTTGATGTTATCATTTAATTTAATTATGTATTTATTTTATAAAGAATTCAAGTAATACAATCAAATAAGATAGTATGAAAAAATTACTTAAAACCGATCATTTTAAATAAAAGAAATTCCATGATTTTCTTGGTTCAGTCCACCATTAGGATTCCGAAAAGATCTTAAAAGAATTGTTGTTTAGATTAAATCATTAATTAACTAATTGTAAGTTTTTCAATTACTCAACTATTCAGGATGTTACTTTTGAAAGGAATCACTAAGAGTAAAATTGGCATAAGAACATAACTTATTGTACTCAAAAATTAGATAATAAATATAGAAACTAAATTCCGGATGCTCTTTTGAAAAGAAATCTGGTTTAACTATTGCAAAAACAATTTAAGACAATTAGCTCCCCAAATTATTTCTAGAGTAAAATTTGTTCTGCAAAATGTATTAGTGTGTTATAATTATATTCAATAAGTTATAGTAGGTTCTTTCTAACAGGGAAAGGGACACCGGAAAACCTTTCCTTAAAAGTAAATATTATGCAATATACAAGCATAATAAGTGGTTTAAAAAATTCCAAGCAAAATTTGATTGCTTTAAAAATTTAAATCTCCCGTCTCGGAAGGAATTCTCTGTTTAGAAATTACATTGAATAATCCAATTTAATGTCAAACGTTGTTACATATTGATTAAAATTTTTACAACGTCTAAACATCTGCTCACTGGCATTGCCCTTGCGTTTATGCCTATAGAAATTTAGTCAAAATGACATTGACAGGGGTAAATTTTGTTTCTTCATGTGCTTGCCAGAAAAGCCAATTTTGGTCTGACCCATAGTTTTTCTACAGATGCCTGGCATCGCCTTCAACAATTATATTCTTAATTAATTTTTTCTTTTTTAGAATTAATTTGATTTTCAAAAGTCTATTTTTTGGATTATGAATTCTGGGGTGGATATTACACATTAATTTTTAAATTAAATAAATTTTGGCAGTTTTTTATAACACAAAAAATGTTTGATTAAAAAGAAAATTAAAGTTTGATATTTTGATTTTCTTTTATCTAAACTCAAAAATGGTGTTGGACTCTAAACCACTCAATTAAATGACCCGTTTACCGGTTTACCGATCGACCGTTTCAGAATTAAAAAGCAAAACAATGTAATATTTAGAAGTTGAACAAATTAATCTTTTACCGATATACGAACTTGTGTTTTTTCACAAAGTCTGTGAAAATTCCGAATTTCTAAGAGTTTATTTTCTTATGTTTACAAGAAATGGTGATGCATAGTGGAGTCAATTAAGGCAAAAAGCAGGCAAAACCTCGAACTTCTAAAGAACAACTCCGATTTTGATGATTTTTTTTTTAAATTGCTATTTTTATATTATTTGAAATCAGAAACGTTTTGGAGGGGGGACGGAATTATTTATATTGTTTAGGGGGTATTCTAGTATTAGGGCATTAGGGATACCAAAAAATCGACTTTTTTTGCATATTTTCATAGCTTAACCTTTTAACAAAATGTTCCCAAGAGGATTTTTAGAAATTCAAATAATTTTCGGAGTTATAGTTCATTTTATAACGCATTTAGTGCTTAGTTAGTTCAGTCTTTAAAACTTTAAACGCGTTTTTCTCTGCAATTTTTCTAATTTTGATTTTTTTTATATTATTGTTATTTTATAATCTTCAATATCAATAAATAACGAGCAAATTTTTGGTAGAAACACTAAAAATTCGGATGTCTAAAGTAGAATACCAATAATTTTGATATTTATATAGAAAATTCAGCTTTGGATTAGCAAATGGATTAGCTCCTCAAACTATTAAACGTAGAATAGAAGAACATTATGCAGATGAATTTCAACTTTTTTCCACTAAACTACTTTAAAACTTAAATATGTTCTGCTTGTATTCAAGGGTATTCATAATTACCTTAAGATTTTCTGAAGCTTCCATTCTTATAAAAATTTAAAATGGCATGCATGGCATACACGGATGACAAGATGTTCTAAAGTACTCAAGTACAAGATATCCAATGTTACAGTTATACACCAAGGAATATCTCTACATGTACATATATACACTTATTAAATAAATTTTTGAAAGCTCTAGTAATAATTTTCTGGATATCAGGATAATCTGCTTATTTCTACTGATAACATGTTACCCGTCTCTATTCCACATATTTTTAGTATCCCAGGATATCTTATACTGCGTGTAAGTAAGAAGACCTATTAAGGACATAATAATGTCTAGAGATTATTTTCAAAACTAGGAATATCCAAAATAGGAAAAATATTTAATCACTGTTTGTAAGATATTTTTTTCAAATATTATTAACAGTTTTCTTACTTTTGAAGTGATATCAAAAAATTTATTACTAATCTAATTATAAAAAAGAAACTTTTTTATTATTTTGTTTTTGGTTTTTTGGATTGGTATTATTACATAACACACACCCACAGAGCTTTTTTTTTCGAAAGCCCCCTCTAAATATTAAATATGCCACACTCTTAGCATAAATTTTATTTGATTTTATATCAATTAAATCCATCTACAACTCAATTAGCATCAATTATCATTTTACCATTTATCATCAATGATTTTAATTATCTCTTTTAGAATCAATGGGTGATCTCACTAATTGTAAGTCCCGTAACGTCAAACAAATTCAAATCAAAGTCGTATTATTCCGCCATACAAAAAAATATGCAAACGTTGTCGTCAACCTCCCTATATCTCTCTCTTCTGTTCTGATGTTAATAAAATTTTTTATGATAATTTTCTTTTTTACTTTCTGTTCTTGTATTTGTTGTTGTTTATTTTTTTTGTAGTTTTATTTTTACTTGTACTCTTTCCCAATGCGGTTTTATGGTTGCAAATAACACGAATTAACCAAATTTATGACACGGCGCGGACATTAAGAACGCTCTAAGCCAGGGATGAGCAACACGCGTTAAATTGCCAGTAATTAGCCTTGGGTGTAAAAAGCTAAGATCATACATGTGTTTCAATCAATATATACTCTGATATAAGTTTTTTCTTTTTGTTTGGTTGTTTTTTTTTTATTTCTTATGAACAAGATTAAATCTTCATATCAAGTTTTTAAAATTTGTTCATTACCAAAAATGGAATTTTAGAAAACTTGTCACGTTTTTCTTTAAAATTTATTCAGTTTTTATATTAAAGTGTTAGTATATTTTTTGCTTATTTGCTTTAACTTAAGAAATTTGTTCAGAATTTTAAGGTTTTGAATGCAGCTTAAGTTTTATATTTTATGTTAGAATCAAAGCTTTTTTTGATAATAAAAAAAAAAATCAACTAAAATTTAATTTATTTCAATAAATTCCAATTTCATTGCTTAATGAAAAAAACAAAAATTATTTTTTATTAATATAATCGAAACGGAGATCTGAAATTTTAATCCACTTTAGGCAGATGACAATGAACTCAGATAAAAAATTTATTTTTGTATTTTTTGAGAGATATAAAGATTAATTGAAAATAATTTGATGTAAATACAATTTGAAGTTTATTTTGAAAGTCGGATAAGGGGAATTATTAAGTAGAAGATCAAAGAAATTGATTTTTTATTTATTCCTCAAATCAAGAACAATCCTGGGATATATACAAAAAGTTACAAATGTGAGATCTGAATATTTTCTATGACACAAAGCCTTAAGCATAGCGCAGACCAAGGCGTCTGTAGCCGCTACAGTAGTGGCGTTTGTAGCTGCTACAGTAGCGGCGTCTGTAGCTGCTGCAAACGCCGCTACTGTAGCCGATTCAATCATATTGAATGGGTGTATCAAAATCTGGTTGACAAGTTTTTCTTAATGTAGGTTGCTTTTTTTAGTGGAATATTGTCTATATTATTATTGATTATTAGTTTTGTTTGATTATTATTGTGATTTAAACTTAAATATAGCTAAATTTTCTTATTACTGTTTAAAGTTGATTTTTTAGTGTTTATTTATGCCTCTTGCTATTCAGTTTTTTTTATTTTTGCTAATAATTGCTATGATTTGTAGCAATTGTTGAATTTAGTTTTTTTTATAGATCTTTTCTTTTTTTAAATAAGACTTAAATTCTAAATATTATTTTATTAATTAGTTTTCTTCAATATTGTGAAGATGCTTTAACAATGCTATCAACGGATTCAAATCCAGAATCTTCTTTGAGTTATTTTGATAAAGAAATGGAAAATGGACATCAAACAATTAATTATCTAACAAATTATAAATTCAATTATGATAAAGAAAGGTAAATTTTTTTTATCTTTTTATCTTATTTGTAACCAAATAATTTGTTATTTGTTTAACCGCTTGAAATGCTATTATTTTATTGAATTATGTAAACGGGATGCTACACTTCAACGTAAAAATAATTTTCAGTTTGTTTCTATGACACAACTGAAAAAAGAATTGAAAAATGAAATAATTGAAACACATTTATTAGAAAAATTATGTAAAGGTTTTTATTGGACCTATCAGGATGTTCTTGTTTGTCAGGTAAGTTATGTATTTTCAAAGAAAGTCCAGCAAATAATCCTTTATTACTCATAGCTTCCAAGAAAGTGCAACGGAAAAAATTTTTTGGATTTGGGGTTTTCTAAGCCATGCTCTCTTTTTAAATATTAAGAAAGTACACTATTTATAACAACAATCTCTGGCTGTTCCCTTTAAATTTTTGCTTCGTCTTCTTTTTACTGGTGTAGGCTGAATAGATGCACATAAGAATGCATTTTGTTTGTTAAAATCCGCTGTAGTCTAGCGGCGTAAGTGAAATGGTGTCTTGTTAATATCTATTAAATTTCAGTATACATTGAAGTCGTAATCATCAATAACAATTGCAATAAAAAGGAGTTTTATAAAGGAATGAGCTTATACCATTTTCAAAAATAATATTTGTGCGATGGCATTTTATGTTCAAAATTCTTTTGGTTATTTTATGAAAAGTTATACTGCATTTAAAATTATGATTATAAATATGGATAGAAGGTATCTATCCTATATCTTATATATCTTATATCTTACTAAAATTACCGTAACTCATTTTTTTTAAAAGTGGACTTGCACCACTTTCAAAAAAAACAGCTCAAATGTCAACCTATGGACATAAGAAATGTTTACAAACTAAAATAAATATAGTAAGCCTCGAAATTAAGGCCGTCAGATATAAAAGAATCCTGCCCGTGTAACGATTCCTACAATTTCATAAAATTATAATAATTCGCTTCAAGTGATACTTGAAATTTGTTTTTTTTAAAAACTAAAAATAAAAAACCTTTAAAATATTTACTAAAAAAATTTCTTCCGATAATGCTCTTACTCGGAAATAAATTCATATCTTGATAAGCTTTGCAAAAAAAACTTCACAGAGGTCAAAAATGATATTCTAAAAAATTTCAAATAAGTCTTTAAAACACTTTGTTGCTTTTTGTCTTTTTCTTATTACTAATAATAATAATAATCACCTGAAATGACGTTTGTAACTTTAACATGTCATATATGACATACTATATGTCTCATAGCATACTTATTACATGCCTTTTTTTTTTTTTTTTTTAAATCCATACTTCTGTGGAGCTCTAACAGTCCGACCACTTCGGGTAATGTAAAAATTATTCGATGAGTCCCCTTGCGGTTCTACGTTTAGCTCTGTTAGCTCATTATTTGTAGTTCAGAGTTTTACGGGTGTTGATTAATATTTGCAGCTCCTACCATATTCTTTTCGCTATCATAACCAACCATATTTGCATCTAAGACTACTTCACTTGAATCAGATTCATTATTCTTACTCGGAACAATAAAACGTCTATTTCTTCGAAAATGATTTCCAAACTTATCAACAATTATGTACGATCGACTGTTTACTTTGCTCACAATTTTACCATATCGCCATTTTTTCCATTTTTCTTAAAAATCACACTATCATCCTGCTTTAATTCAGGTAATAATTTTGCATTCCTATCATAGTATTTCTTCTGTGATTTACGTTACAATTCTAATTTTTCTTGAATTTCTGTTCTTTTAATATCATCTCTATAGAGCAAATTCTCAGATATTGGTAATCTATTTTTAATTAATCTACCAAAAACAATTGGGACGGTGACATTTTCATGCTTGCTACTGGCGTAGTATTGTATTCAAGAATTCAATATTGAAATTTATTAACTTCTCTAACCTCATAGCAGCGCTTTAAAATATTTTTTGATAAAGGTACTCCCTTTTCTGCCAAGCCATTGCTTTGTGGATATCTCGGGCTTAAAAACTTTAACAAAATATTTGCTTCATTTGCATATTGTTCGAATTCCCGAGATTTAAAGGGAACATTGTCACTTCTGATTTCTGTTGGACAAACAGAAATATTTATCAAATACGTCAATGATATGACTAGCCGTCTTTTCCTTAATCCTTTGCGATATTATAAATCCTGAATAAGAATCAATCAGAACAATGAAATCACTCCCAGCGTATTCATAAATATCACCTTAAACACCTTATGGGTTAGAACACGATTTGCGCCCCTCCCAAATGATTTATTTTTTTTTAGATAAATATGGACCCCCTGATGCCGGGAAAAATATTAAAAAAATTCTAAAATCGTGCGTTATATGTTTTTTTCGATCTCAAAGTTTGCCCTATTAACCCTATACAATTCAAAAGTTCAACTGTCATATCAATGTACTCTCCTCTGTGTGTGTAGACTTATGTATGAAGACTTTGTTGATTAGACCAAGGGAAAGGCTAAATTTGCTGTGTGTGACAATTGGTATAATAGTATACCAATATTTATTATACTAAAATTAATTATACCAAAACTTGATATAAAAATTAAGTTAAATTTATATAAGTAAAAGAGCAAATGGAAAGTTAATTCTTAATTTTTGTAACTTATATTTTGCAATACCTGATATAAATGAAGAAATTATAAAATTCCTGAAATTTATTGCATTGAAGTGTATAGACAATTTAATTAGAATATTTGTCAAGCTTCGTAGTACACAGCGGGCAATTGAGCGCTCAAAGAGACCTATTCAAGCTCTCCTAAATCAATGCCGAGTGCTCCGTCTCCGCTTGCGTTAAATGGACTTAGAAGTTCTGTAATTTGCTTCAGTTGATCTTAATTTTTTTACTGATTTTTATGGATAAGGGCAGTTATTTTGTATATTTATATTTTTGAAGTATGCAAGATTGTATGCAAGGGATTGTATAAGGAATATATAAGGAAAAGGCGGGAATTTACTTCTATTTTTTTTTAAATTAAAATTTATATTAAATATTATAAGATTTATTATGGAAAAAAGAAATTCGTTATTTGAACATAATGAATTCAGCTAGTTAAAAAATATTAGATGCTTTTTATTGTTTTGAATTGTTTTACTTCCTTAATTTCATATATTGAAACCAAAATATACAAAATTTGATTACACATTATGGTAATGGCAACATAAATATAATTTGATTTAAGTAGTATATGCTACGATAACTTTACCTGGTAGGTCTTAAGTACACCTTTCAATTATTTTTATTATCAGCTTAAGCTATCAAAAAAATTCAGTATTAGTTTTTGTAGCTATGTCTCTTATATGCCAAAAAATATCACATCACTAAATAAAAATCTATTAGATAATTTTGGTATGTTTATATCAAGGTGTAGTATTTAGCTTATCTTGAACTAAGGCAATAAGGGCTTTATTTAAAGGTATGCATACTAAGTAGAGTTTTTGTTCCAGTTTATGCAGAGGTACAAGAAGAACTTTCTTCAGTGACATTTTACTAGATTTTGGTCACACTTTTCTTCCACCCTTTTTTATTTTTAAATAAATAAATAAATTAATATGTTATTATACTATTTAAATTGTAATTTCTTAAAAACAAATGACCTATAGTGTGATAATCGTAATTAAGGCCAAGATCTTATTTAATTTTTTATTTTTTTAACTCATAGGATATTCCCGTTGAGTGCCTACAAAATCAATCTTTTTGAAATCAACATTGTTTTTGAGTTACTGTTGAACACGATAAGAGCGATAAATAAAAATTAAAAATGTTTTTCATTGTTGTGAGTACTTGACTTAAATTTTGGAATTGCTGTTAAGTATTCTCAGTGTTTCAGGAAAATATAGGATATAAGATTAATTTATTTTTAATTATTTTTTTTTCTTTTTTTTTGTTGGTTCATTAAATAAACAAATAAAAATTATAATAACAAGTAACCAAAGTTTGTTTTTCTTCATTAATTTTGAGATATCCTAATCCTTTTTTTTTTCTTTGGGATTTATTTTTTTAAGGTCAGAAGTTATAAAATGAATAAAGTAGCCTCCTATTTGGATTTATTTATTAAATCTATGGTACATGGCTTTAAATAATCTGTGATTTAAGCCAATATTCCTTTTTTTTCAATTTTATTAGTAAGAAAATCAAAAGTTATAGGTGGCAAGTAACTATGCATAACGAGCTCTCTTTTATGCCAAAAGAATTTTAAATGGAGTAGTTTTGAGATTAGTTACTTTCACGGGATATGCTAAATGGTATACATTTTTAAAACGTTTTAAACAGTTGGTCTACCATTGTCCTTCATTCATTTTGGTGTTAAGCTCCTAAAATACTGAACTTTAGGAAGAGCTATTGAGATTTGAATTAGTTAACTGCTTGGATGACTGTAAACAGTGCTTAAAAAATTGTTATATGGTTCCTAAACCACAGTTCTTTAATTTTTGTTATTAAATATTGTAAATAAATTTTGTATATTGCAACAATAAATCAATTGAATAACATTAAAAAGGCTATATAACTATATTTATTGGAGATTTACATAGTTTTTTTTCTCGAAAACGTAAAGCTCCTCTTGCATACTTCAAAAATATAAATATACAAAATAACTGCCCTTATCCATAAAAATCAGTAAAAAAATTAAGATCAACTGAAGCAAATTAAAGAACTTCTAAGTCCATTTAACGCAAGCGGAGACGGAGCACTCGGCATTGATTTAGGAGAGCTCGAATAGGTCTCTTTGAGCGCTCAATTGCCCGCTGTGTACTACGAAGCTTGACAAATATTCTAATAAAATTGTCTATACACTTCAATGCAATAAATTTCAGGAATTTTATAATTTCTTCATTTATTTCAGGTATTGCAAAATATAACTTACAAAAATTAAGAGTTAACTTTCCGTTTGCTCTTTTACTTATATAAATTTAACTTAATTTTTATATCAAGTTTTGGTATAATTAATTTTAGTATAATAAATATTGGTATACTATTATACCAATTGTCACACACAGCAAATTTAGCCTTTCCCTTGGTCTAATCAACAAAGTCTTCATACATAAGTCTACACACACAGAGGAGAGTACATTGATATGACAGTTGAACTTTTGAATTGTATAGGGTTAATAGGGCAAATTTTGAGATCGAAAAAAACATATAACGCACGATTTTAGAATTTTTTTAATATTTTTCCCGGCATCAGGAGGTCCATATTTATTTAAAAAAAAAATAAATCATTTGGAGGGGGGCGCAAATCGTGTTCTAACCAAATTTTACAATTGTTTATTAAATCCGTTATATCCTTAGACATTCCTGGCCAAAAAAATTGTTTATGTGCTCGAGCCAGAGTCTTTTCAACAGCTAAATGTGGACCATGCAACCATCTAGTAATGTTAGGTTGCATCTTGGTTGGAATGGCCAAGCGATGGTCTCTAAATAAAAATCCATTTTCAAAGTGTAGTTCATTTTTTAACTTGTGGTATTTTTGACTAAAATTATCAAGTTGATGAAATTTAGGCCATCCAAATTCTACATACTTTGCAATCTGTTGATAACGTTCATCTTCTTTAAACATTTCAACATATAAATCATAATTGTTTTTAGATAAAAATGCCCTGTAGGTTATTGAATGTATCATTGTTGACATTTCATTATCAAACTCTTGATCATCCTTTAGTGATGCTCTTCAATATCTCTTTTAACTAATGTTTCCAGTGGCTTATGATCCGAATGAACAGTAAATTCACTACCATAAAGGAAATAGTGAAATCTTTAACATGCAAAAATAATAGCTAATAATTCTTTTTCTATTTGTGCCCATTTTTGCTCGCTTTTTGAAAGTGTTCTTGATGCATAAGCTATAGGCAGGTTATTTTGTAAAATGACACTACCCAGTCCATCTTTAGAACTATCAGTTTGTATAACAATTGGCAATTTAGGATCAAAAATAGCAAGCACAGGACTCTTACTAATAGACCTAAGCAGATCTTGTACTTCGGCTTCGTGCTTTTCATTCCAATGCTATTTAACATTATTTTTAGTTATTTCACGCAAAGCAGCTGACCTTTTTGATAAATTAGGTATGAACTTTGCCAGATATTTAAATAGCCCTAGCAATCGTAAAACATCAGATTTATTTGCGGGTCTAGGCATATTTTTAATAGCTGTTACATATTTATCACTAGGTTCAATTTGACCATTGTAAATTGCGTAGCCCATAAATATAACCCTGCTAGTTCTAGATTGAATCTTCTTACTATTAAATTTAACATTATTTTTTCTTGCCCGTTGTAAAACCAATGATAGTACTTTATCATGTTCTTCCATAGTACTACCACTAACAAGAATATCATTAAAATAAACTTCTATACCTGGAATATCTCCAAATATTTGAATCATTCGTTTTTGAAACATTTCTGGTGCACTGTTTAGACCAAACGGAACACGATTCCAACGATATCTACCAAATGGAGTTATAAATACTGTCAAATCAGAACTCTTCCTATCTAGCTCCATCTACCAAAATCCATTGCAGAGATCCAATGCTGTAAATATCCGTTTATTAGACAGTCTACTTACTATGTCGTAAAAAGTTGGAATTAGAAAATGTTCCCGTTTAAAACATTTATTTAATGCTTTCGGGTCCAAGCATATGCGAATATCTCCATTATTTTTTTCCACAATTTGCAGATTATTTACCCAATCAGTTGGATAATCTTCAGAACTAATGATATGTTCTTTTAACATTTCATCTAACTTATCTTTCACCCTTCTTTTTAAACTAAGAGGTATACGCTTTTTATAATGTAGTACCGGCTCAGAATTTTCCTTCAACACAATTGCACACTTTCCTGGAATTGTTCCTAGTCTATCAAATATTTCTTTATTTTCTTCAATAAAACGACCTACTTCATTTGGTACCCTGCATGCCAATGTGTCTATTCTCTTGACCAATCCAAAAACTATACTGGATTCCAAACCTAATATGGGTTCATAATCATCATCCACTACCAAAAATTGAGCAACATAACTTTTATTCCTTTGCTTATCAGTAGATTTTAATTTAACTTTACCAAACATTTTAACTGGATTATTTCCATAATCCACAACATTTTACCCATCTGACTTGGTTTATCTCCAATCTACTGGAAAGTTTAGTTTTAATATTTGGTTTCTCATTTCTGTTCACTTTATAATTCGGAACTACCTTTCCTTTACCTTTGTTTTCCCAGCTAATACTATAAACTTTTGATTTTTTACTTTTTTTCTCATAGCTTGATAAACTTTTACAAAACTTTTTAAAATGTCCGATACGGCCACATAAATGACATTTAGCTTTCAATGCTAAGCACGAAAGGTGATGGCTTCTATCGAATACTTGTCCACATTTATAACAAGTGCGCTCAACAGCGTCAATCTGCATAGGAACTTCATTTATTTTTTCTTCAATAATTGAGTTAACTACCTGTTGATTCACTCCCATGTTATCTAAAAGTTGCTTCAAAAATTTTACAAGCTTCAATTATTTTTGATAAATCTTTTTCTTCCAATAGTTTTAGTTGAAATTTTTTATCTTGAATACCAATAACAATTCGATCACGCAACACTCTATCACCATATGATGTATTACATTTTGCACATTGAAATTCACAACAACTTATTTGAGCTCGCAAAGCGGTTTCAAACTCTGAAAATGTTTGATGTTCCTTTTGAACAATCATATTTAACTTAAATGCTTCCATTGTTGCATTTATCCGCGGCAGGCAATAATCATCAAAAGCTTTGACGATCTCATTTAATTTCAATCCATTATCTTCTTTTGCATCTATTTTTTCAAAACCTCCGTATTCGGGAAACAACGTAAAAAAAATCTGTGTTCCTCTTTCACCAATCAACCACAGGAATGTGGCTATTTTATTTTGTTCGCTATCTTTATTTTTATTAGTGGCAAACAGATAAATCAGAAATTGCTGCTTCCATCTCGGCCATTCATTAGCCAGATCAGCACAATTTAGTGATTGTGGCAAACGCGACTCCATCCCGTTATTACTTTGTTGTTTTAATTTAACATTTAATATTTTAATATTTTAACACTTGCTTATTTTTTTTCTTTTTTTTTACTTCTGACACCATGTTTTAAGTTTGTTAATAACACTTTTAATCATAATGAAAATAATAACAATAATATTATATGAATACTAATAATAATAATAATCAACTAAAATGACGTTTGTAACTTTGACATGTCATATATCATGACATACTATATGTCCCATAGCATACTTATTACATAACTATAAACAATTATCTTAAATTTTGCTTGATTTAATTTAAGACCCCATTTGCTGAGGTATCTTTCTAGAATTGGTTTGTTGTTGTTAAGTGGTCTGGGATCCCCGGCAATGATTACAATATGCTTGTATATTATTCAAGTCAGTTGAATTGAAGGGGAAATCATGTAAAGCAAAAGTGAATAAGATAGGCCCTAAAACAGATCCTTGTGGAGCCCCAGAGTTGACCATTACTAGGTCGGATAGAGCGTTATTGATGCAGACTTTGAAGTATCTATTGCTGAAGAAGTTATTGATTAGTTTGACAATAGCAAGAGGATAGTTAGCGTTGTGAAGCTTAAGTAAAATTCCTTCCTTCGAAATCTTATGAATGGCTTTCTCGAAGTCGAGCTCGAGTGCAACCGTGCATTTATTGTCTCTCAGGTTATGTACGATGGTATTTTCCAATGCAAGTATTGAGTGAGTGGTAGAGTGCAATTCTCTGACGCCAAATTGATTCCAAGGCAGCAAGGTATGAGTGTCGATAAAATTGGTGACTCTAGATTTTATAATTTTTTCAAAAACTTTACCTAAATTGGGTAATGGAGGGATGGGTCTGTAATTCACTAAGTCAAAAGTATTACCTTTTTTATGTATGGGAAGTAGTTTCGCTATTTTCCACTCGTTCGGGCAATACCCGATGTGTATGCAGTTATTAAAAATACAAGTTAGAGATTTATCCAGAGTCGGTGCAAAATGCTTAATCAGTTTGTTGGGTATTCCGTCCAAACCAGACGACCTTTTTGGGGTGAGATGGTGAAATGTTGAGATGACCTCTACTGTACAGTAAGGGTCATTAAGAGCTGTACTATCCGATGATAAATTCGACGAGAAGTAATTTAGCTGTTCATTATTTTAGGTCTGGAGTGTGTCTGCTAGTGAGACCGAATCAGCAATGAGTGAGCTATCGCTACTTTGGTTACTATCTCTAAATATTACTTCAAGGTAATTTTTAAAAGCTTCTAATTTCTCAGATGTAGAATGGACGATTTTATCATTGTACTTTAAGTCAGCAAAGATGAGTTTCGCTCTTTTAACGGCAGAACGCCCAGTCAACCTATCAATCTCACCTCACATTCCAGGGCCTGGTTGAATCATTCGAATTCTTTTTTGAAAATGCCGATTGAGGTCATTTCTAAAATTTTCCCTGATTAAATGTGTCAAACTGTTAATCTGACTTTTGAGTGCCATATAGAAAGGGTCCGATGTATTCAGATGCGATTTATAAATATTATGCAACTTGTTGCACCAGGTTTTCCTGGCAGAGACAAGTTTGTAGGTAAGCGGGCTTATAAAGTCCGAATGTCCCTTAGCAGGCCTGATAATAATAAACTAAAAAATAATGGGAATATATATAATTTTTAATGTCAAAAAATTTTGTGGTTATTTACCAGGGCTGCTCAACACTACTAAATTTATAAATTTTATAATTTGTTTATAAAAAAGTAAAGAGTTTTGAATAAAGCAAATAATAAACAAAATATAATTTTAATGAACACATTTTAGTAACAAAATTAACTATAATATTAATACATATTGCATTTAATACAAAATATTGATTAAAACTATATTTTTTATGGCAGCACTTTTCAACTTTTATGCTGACTTGTAGCGTGTTTTTATATTCTGTCGCTTCTGTCGTTTTAACTTAAGAATAAAGAGAATGATAATTAAAATGGAGCATTGCAAAAGTAAATATTAAGATAAATTTAATACAATGAGATAAAAATAAAAATTATACAATGAGAAAATTTAAATTGTCAAACCTCAAATGCACAAGTTTCACTTCCAATTGGCAGTGCTGGAAGTAAAAAAACGTAGTAGATTTGTACTTTTGGCTCAGCCAGTGGAGAAGCGACAGAATATAAAAATACGCTACATATAAATGTCACTTTCAGGATTTTGCTAGTGTAATTTACCGTATTGAAGTGTTAAAAATATTAAATAAATGAATTACTTTTAAATAAAAGTATTAATTTTGTATTTATTTTTCATAATTTACAATTATTTATTGTAAATAAAAGTATTTTCGACATCAAAATGCTAGCAGCTTCTAACTTAAAAAATGATTGTTAGTATTTGTATTATTTTTTATATAAAGTGTAGTTTAATTATTATATTTATTACAGCCTCTGAAAAAAATAAATTTGATAACTCAAATGAAATTTTTTTAAAAGAAAGATTAAAATCTTTTTCTGAAACAGTTAAAAGAGAGATTGAAAAGTGGGATTCAATTCAAATCAAAGGTAAATCCCTTTGTGACACAATTGAAAGTATAAAAAGAGTGGCGTTGGAAAAAAACGAAGCAATTGAGTTGTATCCACCCAAACTTAAAAATGTTTGTGATGAATTAGCATCACTGACATCTTCATATATTAAAATTCTTAAAGCAGTAAAAAGTTGCGTTTTTCAAATTCATTCATTGTCGAAAATATGTCCGGCCAATATAATATTCTATAAAACATGGCATGTTATTCATTTTGTTACATTTTTTGAATATATTCTTAACAGTTTTGAACAAGAATATGCAATTAAGAAACATGTCACTGGTAAAACAAATTAAGTTAAAAATTATAAACTTTTATGAAATTCATCTATTTCAGAAAATATAGCACATTCTAGCAATGAGAAGGAACTCTATTTACATGTCCTTGCCTGGACATATCCACTATTTACAAATGATTGGTATAAATTGCAAGTTGAATTCTTTACATTAGAAACTAACGTGGAATAGTAATGCCATTTGTTTAATACATTCATTAATGTGAATATTAATGTAATAAACTTTATTACACATTTTAAGTAAAATAATTTATTATATTTCATAATTTTTTATCTTTGAATATGTAGTTTAGTCTACTCAAATTACTCTAAATTGCGGTGGTAAAATTCTAATTTGTGATTGAAAACTACCCACGTTTTAAGAAATGCAGTCATTTTTGTTATTTTTTTTAGCTTTGTCAGAGTTGTGAATGTACTTCACTCTAAATTCTTTATAAATTTGTAAAATTAATTTCTTTAAATGAATTGAAATTTTAGTTACTAATAATTTATGAAACTGGTAAGGGCTGGTCCAATAATTTCAGCTTCACTTAATCCAGCTTAGGAGCGATTTCCCACTGAGCTCTAAAAACAACAATGGCATTTCGTACTGGCTACTAAAATATTCAAATATGTACATATAATATACGTATCCCTTCATACATGGGTCAAAGACTGCAGTGCAAACTTTGACAAGTTTTTAATCTTCCAGAAATATGTTGTTTATTTCATTAACATTATTATATCGTCATTATTCATTGTTAATTTTGCTGTTTTTCGTGTTTATTTTAAGATAGGTAAAAGGATTTTTTTTAAAGAACTTTTTGTTTATTTCTTTAGGATCTCAATGACGCAATGGTGGAGAGATATTTATATTTAATATAGGGAAAGCCGACATTAAACTGTGAAAATTTCAAATCCGAATCACTCAGGAGCTTCGAACTATTTTTTATATTTCTAATAATTTTGAAAGTAAGTAGTTTAATCTATTACTAAATTAATTTAATTGAAAAGAAACTTTAATTTGATTTTATACAAACTTATATTGAATTTTTTCATTTAAAATAAATGCTTTATAGTTTTAACAAAGCTTAGTTTAGAGCTTAGCTAAGTGCTACAAAGTTCTTTCTCCAATAAGAGTTAATAATTTAATTAAACTAAAAAATATTGTAATAAAAACTAAACCCTATTTGGTAGGCAGAAATATATTTCAATCAAAAAATCTTATTTAGATATATTGTTTATTAAGTAATATTGTGTTTCTAAATATGATTTTAAAATACATTTCGCAGTTAAAATAAATTCATTTTTATACAAAATTTAGTTATTATTAGAAACTTACGAAAATCAAAACAATTGCATATAATATTTTGCATTATAGTTTAGTTCATTTCTAAAATACTCGTACAAAAATGCCAAATTCAAAATGAAACATTTTTATCTATCAAAGTAGTTAAAATAAGGTGGCATATCGAAATATAAAATATAAAAAAAGAATACTCTAAGTGAATATTTACAAACCTAGTTATTCAGTATTTCTATAAATAAAAGAAATTAGCGAAATTTTAATCATTCCAACGTTAGGATTAATGTCAGAAAATGCTAATATAATAGATGTGATATTATTGTTGATATCATTTTATCAATTATAATTCCAAAAAATAATAAAAAATAATGCAGAAATAATGTAAATTGACGATTAAAAAAAGTACTTGCGCTACGGCAAACTGATGGGGATGGGGCACACATGAAAGGCTTAGTAATAAATTTATTGAATGAATATTGGTCAGAACTGTTTCCTCTGCAGGTTCTTTTGATGCCTTTTTTTTTCTCCATTTTTGTTGTAACTTTCTGCAATTAATTTGTACCTCCTCGTCCTCCCGAATTTATACTAGCAATGTTGAAGGCCACTGGACGTTTCTAAAAACATAGGTAACACTTAGTTAAACAAAGTTCGAATAGTATAACAAAGGCTTACCTTTTTCCCTTCGTTGAACTGGAAAAGATTTGACTATAGCCAGTATCAGCCCCACGCAATCCTGAGCCAGCTATTTTGCTATTTAATTTTGGAAAAAATTGGAAAAAAAAATAATTAAAAAAATTATTGTCTTTTATTTAAATGGAAACCTTTGGAAACTCTAGCAAACTTCCTTTGCAAATTTACTTTTATTAGAGTAAACTTTCATTGAAATTAACTTATAAGCTATTAAAACTCCAAAGCTAGCTGATTTTAATCATAATTTATCCATTCAATAAGAAAATAAAAAAATTTTTAAAATTTTGAAACTTATGTTAAGCTTTTAAGCGAGCAAACTTTTCACATTTTGCAAAACTTACAACTTACAACAACAACAAAATGACACGAAATATATAAAGTCAAATGTTTTTAGGAATTTTGACTGGATAGAATATTTTTTAGAATACCAACAATTTTTATTTTGTATTAAACTTTAATTATTTAAGGTCATAAAGCACTCGCATACTAAAATTACTTAAAATCTTAAACTTGCCACATTTTTTTTTATTTGATAAAAAAAAATTAATTTTAAGAACCTTAGGCCATTAATTAAAATTTTTTTACTGTGAAAAGTCAATTTGTAATCTTCAAGTGTCACAAATTGCAGTTTTATTACTTTAGTTAGGATACCTTCCCGAATAATTTTAAATATGTAGTTGAATTATTTCTATAAGTCAATAAAATTTATAACACTTTTAACAATTCTCTTTTTTTAGTAATATTTATTTTTTTTTAGATATAAGTCCCGTGGTTCTTATAGAAGCGAATTTATAAAATTGTGTGACTTTTCTCATCATGGAATCGATCCAAAGTTGTTACTGAAATGTATTGTATGGATAATTTACACCAAGTACGTCTAAACGTTCTTCTTCTAATTCGTCTAATGCTTTTTCCAACTCATCCAAATCTTCTAGCCATAGAATTTCTGGTGTTTTTACACGCAGGGCTTCTAATTCCGAAAGTCTTAAATCTTTTTGTGTTAGAAGTTCGTTTCATTTCTTTTACTATCATCCATGTTGGCATGCCAAAAATATAATCATATTCATCTGAAGCTTTTTCCTGGTCAAACGGCTTCTTAGTTTCTATGCCTGTTTGTTATGTGACCATATGTTTTTTTGCAGGGGTCCATACCCCTGAGGACCAAACATAGGCACGATTTACCAGGTGTCTTTTATATGGCGGCGTATCGAGCTCGCTATGCGCGGCTATTGCGGTAGAAATAAAGGGGTGGGTGTTGCCACAGACACACTGGACCAAATCTCGCTACTAAAATTTGAGAAATTTCTAAGGTGAGAGCTCTAGGCTTGAATTAAAACGGGCTGCAGGACGCAGAAGCAGAAAAAGCAATAATAAGAGAAAAAAAGGAACTTGAGTCAAAGGTGGGAAGCCCCTTTGCTCGTCCATGTTTTGATTAGGTCGGCTGATCTGAAAATAGAAGGGAAGGAAAGGGGGATTAGGACACCTTAAAAGCGAACAAAAATTATTTATTCAGTTAAACATCGTTTATTTATTTAAATCAAAAAAACTAATCATAAAAGTATAGAAAAAAAAGCTTCATTAAAAAAAAAATCGTAGGGACTACTACAATAAAATGAATCTCGCCAAAATCTAGAACTAAGCAAATAAAAAAACTTAAGAAAAAAATTATTTAAAAAAATGTCTTGGCTTACTCTCTAAAATAATTATAACTTCAAAAGAATATATCATTCTTAAATCTAAGAAATCATATGTAAATAAAAAAATAATAAAAAAAAAAAGGAAAACACAATCAAAATAATATTGTATAAAATTATTAACCAAAAAAAAACCAAATTTTGCTTACTCAGCTCCTTTTCTTCAGGTTTGTTGGGCCCAGCTCTGGGCTCTGGAAAGAATCTTCCTATCAAAAAAAATATATATATGGTTTTCTCCTTTTTCTTTGTTTTATTAATAGTATGTTTGGTATCTATTGTTGAAAATTTTTTTCTATAAACTTATAAATTAAATTTGTCTATCATTAATTACGCTTTACTATTATTTTTTCCTATAATAAATAAAGATAACTTTTCATTTAATTTCTAAGTAATTTATAATATCATCAAATAGAAAACTAAAATAGCTTGATTACATATTTTAGATAATTGTCATATCACATTGTGGAATATCGTCATCAGCCTAGTCAATGAGTATAATGCAATGTCTAAGGTTATAACATTTTAAATAAATTAAATTAAAATTAAACCAAGCAATAATATTTTTTCGGATATATTGTACAAACAGAAGGCCCAAAAGTTTTATTTAAAGGACTGGATCCAAATATAGTAGGGGTCGCTCTTTCCAGAGCAATTTATTTTTGTGCATATTCGCAAGCAAAACAAACACTAAGCAAATGAGTGTAATCCAATATATAAAACGTATATATTCAAAATCAAGATTAAAAGGGTTTTATAAAGGTGTTGCAGCTAGTTATTATGGAATTTCAGAAACTGTTCTTCATTTTGTAATATATGAGGCATTTAAAGAAAAACTGGTAAATAATATTAACTAGAATTTAGAAAAAATAAAAAAAATTTTATATATTAATAATAGACAGAGCTAAGCCATGCACATCCAACTGAAGGAACCTTGTTTGATAACAAAACGAGAGCTATGTAGTTTAAGTGAAAAACATGTAAGATTTTGAAACTCCCTTTAATAAAGAAGCCAGATTTAGATGAAGCAAGTTTCAAATTAGTTTATGTAAAAAGATTCTTTTAACTAAATTAAAAAGTTTGGTTTCTATCTAAATTAATAAGATAATTAGGTTGTCATAAATGGCTTTTTCCGTTTTACTGTTAGTTAAATTAAAATTAATTTAAAGAAATATATTTCATAAAAAACAACTTAGACAAAAAAATTTATTTTTGCAGTAGGGAAAATCTACTGTCTCTTTCAATGGCTTGTGTTCATCATTCAAACGATGTACTAATTTGCTTATTATCATCATATAATGACCCTGAAATGGAAAATAAACAACAAAACAACCAAACATTCAACAAGCAATAAAAATGGATCTTCTATATACATCAAACAATACAACAATATCATGGTAAATTTTCTGCGCAAAGTAAGTTTTTATATACCTATTGTCTTTAGACTGGGCTTTTTGGTTAAGGGAATCTTTTCAAAATTCAAAAAGTTTTTTGGCTTTATTTGGCTATAAATTTTAAATTTTTTAACTTTATTTTTAAATTGTTAAGTTTAGAAGTTAAATTTTGGAATATTTTAGACCCTGAAAAGCCGGATTTAATTTTTTTTTACGCTGAATCAATTTTGCTAATTTTTTGATACCATTTTGCTTAGATATTGTCTTGATCTGGCTGTCATTGCATTTTTATTTGATTTTGCAGCATTCTGGCTTGTTCTAATTCAATTCTAAATTTATTTGTCGCGATCTAGCTCAATTTTATCTAAAGTATTGGTAGGAGCACCTAAAATTAAGACGAAATTTAGTGGCCTGTGGCGGTGAAGGCCAGTGGTTCCGCGGTTCATGTTCATGCATAATAATGCAAACATTAAAGAAACTGTAAAATGAAAACTAATTTAATTTAAAAATTGAAACTTAGATACACTCACATAGATAATACTCACATTTTCTGCGCCATTATATACTATATACTATACTATATTATCTTTACTATCAAACCAATTCGATGATTAAGCTAAATGAAGCTATACAAAGTTCCATAAGACTACAAAATTATCGAAATGACGAACGAATGCCATATTTAGCTATTTAGTAGTAGTAGTAGTAGTGAAAGGAAAACAAGATGCACCGCGACCAGTATTTAGCTATTTAAGTTTTTGTAATTGATAGCAGCAAAAAAAATTATTAGAAAAAAATGTATATTTAAATTTAGAAACAAGTCTGAATCGCCAGTTCGGCCTTAATGATAGTCTAAAATGAAAATTCAAGTTTTTTTTCAATTGTAGCTTTAGTTTAAGTAAATTAATAGTGTACCAAGATCTTTGTTCACAATTGCACAATGTTCACAAAGAAAGACGTGGCTCTTCTGTCAGTTTGACTACTAAGAACAGTGATGCCATCTTTTAAGTAGTGCCTCAGTCGAGGGTCAAAATTAATTCCTTAAAACTATTTGAGTGAATAATATTTTAAAAGCAAAGGATGTGTTTCACTCATACAGGGTTCGCACCGAGCATTTAAATTTGTAATGTATACATTTTCACTCCATACAAAAAAAAGTCGTTCGCACTGGCTTTCTACATTACAGATGTACTTGTAAAAAGTTATTTGAGGTTAAGATTGTAGTGATTTAAGTGTAAAAATAGCGATTAATTCTAAAAATAGTGAATAGTGAACTATAAACATTCTGAAGAAAAATTTAAGTATTGTAAAGTATTGTTAGTAAAACCTTAAATATTGTTATTAAAACTCAAAATATTGTGATTAATATTAATATTGCGATGGGCAGATGCAACACAGGAAAATTTAAGTGATGAAGAGAAGGGGATGCTGGCGCTTGTAGCTGGCACCCAAACCTAATTAATATAATAAATTACGAAGTGCGAGATAGGGCCACATAATGGTGCTGGCATACAAATTAAAAACGTGTTAAAAAGCGATTTAGGTAAATACAGTGCAACCTCGATATAATGCCGCCTCCACACATTCGCCGAATGAGCACGAACTTTTCAATTCAAAGTTTGCTGTAAAGTTAGCCGAATTAATTATTCGTGGACCCCTCCACACATTCGTGCGTTGTTATTTTGACATTTGAGTAAATTGACATCTACATTAGAATAAAAATACTAAAAGAAATTAATTAATAATATAGAAATTGTAAGAAGGTAGTTAAAAGAAGCTAAATATATTTAAGAGCACGTGTACCTACTACTCACTGTCAATTGTTTACGGTTTAGTTTTCACCTTCCTTACCTAAATTAATGGCGCAGAGAAGCCCAATGATTCAGGCGGGTGCACTATGGGCCTCTAGCGAATATGAAAGACGGCTTACAGGAGGCAAACCTCTACCTGTAGCCCAACACATTTACGGAGCAGTCGGTAGACCACATACTGCTCCCGAAAGACCACGTAATAGGTGGAACACCACAACCTATCACCCATGATCATAATAGCATCGAGGACAGCCGGAAAACCACGCACTGTCCCCAAAATGAAAGCTGCCTAGGGATAGGTGGTACACCACAGCCCATCACTAGGACCACACAGGAGGAAAACCACTACCTGCGGGATTTTAATCACAAAGATTTTCACTACCTCGAAGTCAGGGGGTACACCGCACCCTGACTCAAACTTCGATAGACAAAATAATCAACTATTGAACAAAACAAAAAAAAACCACATGTTCATTAGCATCTTAAATAAAATCTTACCCAGACCTGCAGAGTATTTCCCGCTGAGCTATTAGTGTAGTTTTATTAATTTATTTCCGTATATCCAGTCCAGTTGAAAACTAAAGCGCATTCCTTAGGAAAATAACTACTACTCACTGTGATAATAATAAAATGGCTGACTTGCTACTTGTCAAAAGAAAGAAAAATTGTATATATATAACAAGCCTTTGAAGGCGGCGTTCTTTATCTCATTAACTAAGGCCCCCTTTACTGACGGCCTCTCTGTATTTCCTTACATTCGGCCATCCTGAAAAGAGGGTCTCGTCTCGAGACCTCGAAGCTTGTACCCTGGAGCTTGATGGAGCTTGATGACCTTCAGCTAGTCCTGGAAAGCGTAATCAAAAACAAAGAAGTCGTATCGGTTCATACAAGAGCTTTATTGATAGACCAAACATTTTTTTTTTAACTAATTTAAAATTAATCCCTTTTTGGCGTCGTCTACGGCTCGTCTCCTTCAGTACCGCTATCCTCAGTCGTACCTTCTGAAACTCCCCCTGGTGGGCCCATGGTTTCATTTTATCTACCGATACAATTTGCTGGTAACTGCTCCTACGCAGCGTTCGGTGTGTTGACGGCATATCAGCTACCCTGTATCGATCATTTGGCAACACAGCTTGTACGATAAAAGGTCCACTAAACGGGGGTAGTAATTTCCTGCCAACGTTTGTTGCTAGCGTTACTTTCTCTATCAAAACCATATCTCCTACTTTATAACTCCTAGGTGGTTTTCTTTTTTTTATCAAATTGTAGTTTTTGCTGTTCTTGTGCTTTTTCAATATTTTCTGCTGCTTTTCTTCGCTCTTCAACTAAATCTACCAGCCTTCCTGCTGTTTTATTTATTTCATCCAATAACGGAATGTCCGTTCCTCCTCTTGGTTTATAACCAAATAACAGTTCACTAGGACTTTTTCCCGTACTCTTATTCACACTTCTGTTTATAGCGAACTGAGTTGTCTTCACATTTTGATCCCAAAGTTCTTCGTCCAGCGTGTTCGCCATCAAGACGCTCTTTATTGACCTATTAAGTCTCTCGATTTGCCCGTTGGCCCTTGGCGTAGCCAATGCGTTTTTAATGTGTTGTATATTATTTTGCTCGCAGAATAATGCCATTTTTTTACTGGTGAACGCACTCCCTTGGTCTGATATAATCACTTTCGGTGAGCCATATACGCAGAATATATCTTTCAAGAAATCTGTGACTGATCTGGTTCGAGTTGTCCTTACCGCCCTTAGAAACAAAAATTTCGTAAATCCATCTATGGCTGCAATGATATACTGGTTTTTGAGCTTAGATACCGGAAAGGGTCCAAGGTGATCTACATGTATTACTTTCATTGGTTCTGCCTCCCTTGGTATCGGATATAGATATCCTTCTTTTTTTTCCCGAAATCCGCTTCTTGTATAGACATTATATGCAGCATGCAATATATTTTTCCACATAGGTCTTCATCTTAGGGAACCAGTAATTTTCGCATAACCTTAATAAGGTCTTTTCCACTCCAAAATGTCCTGTCTCGTCGTGAGAGGTTCTCACCACTTGATTTCTCATTCCTTTGGGAACTACCCAAAGTATCCTTTGCGGTGTTATTCGATATATTCGTCCATCCTTTAACGCATAACTTTTATGTGTTTGTTTTTCGTAATCGGTCACAGGAGGTTTAGATAGAATTCTGTGGATTGCTTGAATCTTCTCGTCAGTAAGCTGAGCTGATAAAACCCAATCTGCTTGGGTAATATGTATTATTTCATGATGATTTTCTCCTTCCTCAGGTATGTTTCTGCTTAGAGCATCTACATGTTTCATTCGATTTCCTGGCCTATATATTATATCAAAATTGTACTCTTGCAACTGCAGCCACCAGCGAGCTATTCTCGGGATGATATCTTTTTTTTCATTTGCTATTTTTAAGGAGTTGCAGTCTGTAACCACTATAAACTTGATATCCAGCAGATATGATCTAAACTTCTTTAATGTATGAACTACCGCTAGAGTCTCCAGTTCGTACGAGTGATAATTCTTCTCAGCCCCCATGACTTGTCTGCTAGTATACGCTACAGGGTGTAAAAGCCCGTTTACCTATCGTTGTAACAGAACTCCCGCTAGTCCAATCGTGCTAGCGTCAGTATGTACTTCAGTTTCAGCTTGCGGGTTATACAATGTCAACACTGGCGCTTTAACTAGTTGATTTCGTAGTTCTTCAAAAGATTCTTGCTCCTTATCGTTCCATTTCCATGTGACAGTTTTTCGTAACAAAGTCGTGAGCGGTTTAGTGATAATTGCATAATTTCTAATGAAATGTCTAAAATATCCTGTAAGTCCTAGAAATTGCCGTATCTGACGGACATTTGTAGGTATAGGAAAGTTCTCTACAGCTTTCAGCTTCTCCTTTCCCGGTTTGATGATACCCCTAGAAACTTCGTATCTTAGAAACGTAATCGTATCCATTAGGAAAGCACATTTTTTTAAATTGATTGTCATTCCTTCTTCTTTTAATATTTCCAGCGTCTTTCTAAGCCCTGTGAAAGCTTCTTCTATTGTTCGAGCATGTAATAATACATCGTCAAGATATATGGCTGCTATATCACTCACAGGCAGTAGAATTCTATTCATATACTTTTGAAAACTGCGTGGTGCATTTGTTGGTCTAAACGGCATTCTTTGAAACTCATACTGTCCAAACATGGTAACAAAAGAAGTATACTTTTTCGACGCTTCTTCCATCGGGATTTGGTAGTAGCCCGATTTTAAATCTAGACTTGTGAAGTATAATCCACCCTGTAGCCTGTCAATCTGCTCGTCGATTCGCGGTAATGGGTGATTGTATTTCACTGTATTCTTGTTTAATTTTCGATAGTCCACGCATAATCGTTGCTCTCCATTTTTCTTCTTAACTAAAACTATTGGTGACGCATAATCGGAGACGGATTCTGTGATAATCCCATTCTTTTGTAAGTCTTCAATGATGTGTTTTAACATATCTTGCTCTACTGCTGACATTCTATATGGTCTATAAGTGAAGGGCTTATCTTCATATAGCTTGATTTTCATTTCGGCTGACTTAGTACAACCTAACTCCTCTGTGGTGACGGCTATAACACTTCGATATTCTTTTAGTATATTAGTTAGTATCTGCTTGTCAGTTTGACTTATGGGTCCGATTTTGATTTCATCTAGACACAGTTCTTGGGTTGATGATGTACCAACTGTTAGGACGTCTTCTATATTTGTAGAGTCCTTCTCACACTTCCAAACTCGCGCCACTATTTTATTCTTTTTAATAACTATGTCTTGGTCGGACAAATTCATGACTGGAACATTGGTCAAGTGATTTTTCCCTAAGGACAGCATACTCCTGGGAATACACGTTTCTTGGTTCGGACAAGACCTCAGACTGCTACCCACATAAAAGTCTCCAACATATTCGTTATTTTTCGTCTCCACAAAAGCTATGTGTTGTGCCGGAATGACTGTGTTTTCGGTAGCGCATAAGTTCAATTTTAATTGTTTGAAGTCTGATACAATATTCATTAAGTCAAGTTCGCCTTCATTTTTCAAGAATTTTAATGCTTGGTCGTTTTTTACCACAATTACCGATGGTAGTTCAGAAAAATTCCTTCCTACTAGTACAGGAACCGATTGTTCTTTTTCTCGTACGACCACAGCCGTTATTCTCGCTTCAACATCATCCAATTTTAGATTCACATTAGTCGTTCCAAGGCTCGTCGTTAAACCGTTTCCATTACCTCGTAAGGTGGTTCTGTCTTTATTGTTTACCGCCAGCTTCAATCTATCCGCCTCTTTAATCGTTATCAATGTACATGAGCTGCCAAAATCTACATATGCTTTTGTTGGTCTATTGTTTTTATGGATGTCCTTGTAATACTTTTGATTTTCTGGGTCGGCTCGTTCTACTTCCAAAATTGCAACGGTTTTTGTTTGATCTTTAACTTTTTTCATTCGACACTCCTTTTCACTGTGCCCTCGAGTTCTACAGTGACTACATCGAATTTCATCTTGAGTTTTTGTAAAGCATTTACTAGCATAATGACCAGCCTGGCCGCATTTAAAACATTTTATGTGTTTATTTATATCTCGTATATTCTTTTCGGTTCTTCCAAAACTACGCTGTCCGTAGTTTGCTCTTGCTTCCTGTGATGGTAATACTAGGGAGTTTAAGTCTTTAAATTGGCATAAGTAACCGTATAGCTCCTCTGGACTTTTATATTGTGCTGCTTTTGCACCAGTTTTAATAATTCGATCATCTAGTCCCCCAATTATACATGATACTGCTTTCCGTCCTTTTATTTCACATACGTTTAGTAACGCTACCTTTTCATAAAAGTACTTGGTGTAAGTCTCATTTTTACGTTTTCTTCGTTGTATCATTTCTACGAGTAATTCATGGAAATCATGAGTGGGTGGGAATGCTTTCTGCAATTTATTTTTCCACTCATCCCAGCTATAGTCAACAGATATTAATCCTTTGTACCACGTTTCTGCTATTCCTCTGAGTTTGGAAAGCGCAAAATATATCGTTGCTTCTTCAGTCCAGCAGAAAATTTTCTTTAATTCATCAATCTTTTTACACCAACTTTCCGATAATTGTTCTTGATTTTCAGGATTGAAAGTTGGTACTGATTCTCCTCTTAATGCTGAGGTTGGAGGTTGATTCCTAGTATTCTCCAGAAGTGTTGATAGTGCATTCGTAAACTTATCTAGCGATTCTGCTGTCGAAGTGGATGTTGCTTTCCTTCGACGTGGTGAGCTAGTTGACGATGCCGTGCTTCTACTTCTACTTCGCTTTTTCCTTCTTTCCCTCTTTCCCATTTTAATCCACTTTCTCCTCACAAAGAAATTACCCTACAACAATTTTGATAATTTTTTCTTAGTTTATTCTGTTAATCAAGCAAAAAGGAAAAGACAGAACACAAACAAAAAGAAAAGCATAAACACTCGCATCTTTGGCCAGTCACCCTACATTGGAGCTTTATCCCACTTCTGATATGTAAGAAGGTAGTTAAAAGAAGCTAAATATATTTAAGAGCACGTGTACCTACTACTCACTGTCAATTGTTTACGGTTTAGTTTTCACCTTCCTTACCTAAATTAATGGCGCAGAGAAGCCCAATGATTCAGGCGGGTGCACTATGGCCCTCTAGCGAATATGAATGACGGCTTACAGGAGGCAAACCTCTACCTGTAGCCCAACACATTTACGGAGCAGTCGGTAGACCACATACTGCTCCAGAAAGACCACGTAATAGGTGGAACACCACAACCTATCACCCATGATCATAATAGCATCGAGGACAGCCGGAAAACCACGCACTGTCCCCAAAATGAAAGCTGCCTAGGGATAGGTGGTACACCACAGCCCATCACTAGGACCACACAGGAGGAAAACCACTACCTGCGGGATTTTAATCACAAAGATTTTCACTACCTCGAAGTCAGGGGGTACACCGCACCCTGACTCAACCACATGTTCATTAGCATCTTAAATAAAATCTTACCCAGACCTGCAGAGTATTTCCCGCTGAGCTATTAGTGTAGTTTTATTAATTTATTTCCGTATATCCAGTCCAGCTGAAAACTAAAGCGCATTCCTTAGGAAAATAACTACTACTCACTGTGATAATAATAAAATGGCTGACTTGCTACTTGTCAAAAGAAAGAAAAATTGTATATATACAACAAGCCTTTGAAGGCGGCGTTCTTTATCTCATTAACTAAGGCCCCCTTTACTGACGGCCTCTCTGTATTTCCTTACAAAATTAATTTATAATTAAATAAATTAAGTAAATAAATATATATATATATATACTTGTTGTTATTTATTTCCAAATATAACTCATAAATAACACTTTGTTGACACTTGCATTTGTCATTTTTGACGTTTGCATTGAAAAGTTTGTAAAAGTTCGGTATAAAGTTCGCTATCAAGGCAAACCTGTACAAATGTTTACTGAATGTTTAAATTATAGCAAACTACCCATCCACACATTCGCGAATCTGCTAGAATTGAAAAGTTTGTGCTCATTCGGCGAATGTGTGGTGGCGGCATAACGAATCGGAAGGGAAAAGAAAATATTCGTTATATCAAGTAATTCGTTATATTGAGGGTTTAATAAAGTCAACCATGTTATAGTCTACGAAAAATTTAGCAATATATACAATTAAGTTTAAAAAAATTTAAAATATAAATACTTACATTCTTTTAAATTGTTCTGCATAGGAGTACCAGTTAGTAATTCTTCGAGTAGTTTGAAGTTTTGAAACAGTTACACTGATTGTTGATTTTTTATTTTTTTATTATTATTTTTTATAACTACTACTTATTTAAGAAGTTTTAAAATATCCAAATATATTTTAACAAAATTTTGAGTATTATAGTTAACAATCGGTTCTTTATTATTTAAAGTTTTATGCTTTTAAGAGTTTGTTTCAGATGGTCTTTTTTTTTTACAATCTTTCAATTCATTCCTATTCAAGATTTTGTGTGCTTTTAGGATTATTAGCTAATTGTTCTAGTTTTCGAAAAGGTTTAGTATTTTTTCAATATCATATTCATCATAAATTATTCTGCATAGGTGTACCAGTTAGTATAATTCTTCGAGTAGTTTTAAGTTTTGAAACAGTTACACTGTTTATTGATTTTTTATTTTTTATAATATGACTTTCATCACAAATCATAAAATCAGTGGGTATTAAAATTAAATTAATGTATAAGAATATAAAATTAAATAATTTATTATATTGTAAAAAGTTATCTAATTGCGATAAATTAATATCCTTTTTATGAGTGTGATATGAAATTATTAAACGAAATGCTTCATAACCAAGTAAAAGGCACCCCACAGAACATCCATTTGATATCTCACATTTAGTCCATTTAATTCATTTAATTTCAGAATGTTTTCTTTCTTTTACTATTGTGGTTGTATTATATATACCACTTTAGTATTTATTTAATAATTGAAAACATACAAATTTTTAATATTTAACATATAATATTTTATTCATTCCTTCGAAACCAAAATATAATATTTCAACTTTACAACATTAAAAAATAACTTCTTACATTTATTTTGTTTATATAAGAATCAACTGACAATCATATTTACTTTAGTTTTATTAAATAAAAACAGCTACATATAAAGTAATATATATAAAGTAATATCTGTCAATATGTCAAGCAAGTAAATTTTCAATGTTTACTTTGACATATTGACATACTACGGTTTAAAACTTTTTTAAATTTAATTTAACTCTAAAATAATAGTATCCGCCACACTATCTTTTAATCCATTATTATTCAAGATTTTGTGTTCTTTTAGTATTATTGTGTTATCTGTCATGTTTGAAATCTATTGTGAATTTTTCCTTTAAATCTTATGAATGAATTTAGTACAATGCAATTTAGTACTTAAAACTGGATAGGATATTTCTATTTGTGTATACCAAACAAAACAACAAAAAACGGAAATTTAACTACTATTTTACGTCGTAGATAAAGTTTTACATCGAGTTGATCATAACGCGTTTTATATCTTGTTGAGGAAGGATCTTTTAATGTTTGTTTTGATTTTTGGTATTTATATTAATTGCGTAATTCAAATATAAATTATTAAATTCGTTTTGTTTTTTTAAAATTTTGAAATAAAAAATATAGTGTATTTAAAAATTTAAATACAACATTTGTCTATTTAATATTTATTTTTTTGGTGAATTGTGTCTTTTAAGTGAAATTTAAAATGTGAGTAAATTATAAATTTTTTTCCTTATTGTTATATTATTTATAGTATATTACCAAATATTCCAGTCCATTTTATTAGTTCATTAATTTCAACTCTTTAAATAATTTATAGGAACCTATTTAAATAATATTTTAAAACAAATATTTTAAAAATTAAATTTAAAAATTTTTACCTAAAGGATTTTCTTCTTCATCACAATATAAAGATCACATTACAAGTAATTATTTCAAGAAAATTATTTCTTTTTTGTACTTTTGTTTTAATAAAAGTTGAAGATCAATTGAGTCGTTCAATAGCCAATGTGGATAAATCCAAAAAATCAAAATTGAGTAAAATTAATCTTTTTTAATGCGTTCGTAGTACATAACGGATATGTAAAGGATATATAGTGGTAAATAGAAAATTTTTAAACTTGAACTCAATTATTTATTATAATTTTTTACATTGACTTATTACTATTATTATTATTGACGTGTAGCACTCATGCATAAACATTTTTCGTTCACTTTAACTGAATCTTTCTTTAAAAGTCCCCGCTGGGCTTCAAAAATTATTTTCTAAATACTTTTTTTAGCAAATAATTGCTGTTCTGGTGAAACCTTAGCCAATTCTATTCCCCAAGCTTTTCCAATAGTTTCATTTTCCTCTTCTGGCTTATCTAAATAATTACAAGCCTTTTCTAGCAACTGATGCCTACGATCCAAAATTTGATTTCGTTGTCTCTTATTGTTTCTTGGCGATTCCTGAAAATAATTTGCAATGTTTTATAAAAATAATATATTATGTGATGAAAAGCTACTTAAAAGCTAATTATAATAACTTTTTCAGATTCCTAGCACTCAAGAAGAATGGGAGGGCGTTGCACTTGACTTCGAAAGAAGAACTAGCTTCCCACACTGCTTAGGTGCGGTAGATGGAAAACACGTGGTAATAAAAATATCTACAAGCAGTGGATATTATTATTTTAATTATAAACACACATATAGCATTGTGTTGATGATAGTCGCCGCGGCAGACTATAGAATAATTATGGCTGATGTAGGAGCAAACGGAAGAGTGTCTGATGGTGGAGTTCTGGCAAATTCTAAGTTTGGTGATATGCTGAAAAACCAGGAGTTAAATTTGCCCTGTAGTAGACTTCTTCCGAATTTTAACGAAAAATTGCCATATGTTTATATTGGTGATGAGGCTTTCGCTCTCACTGATAATTTTTTGCGGCCCTACAGCCAAGCATCCCTAAATGATGAAAGAAGAGTTTTCAATAAGAAACTTTCAAGCACACGCCGCATTGTAGAAAATGTTTTTGGTGTTTTATCTAGGTTTCAGATTTTGGGCATTTTGGGCAAGCTAATACAACTAGAGCCGGAAAAAGCGAGTAGAATTGTACTAACGTGCTGCTACTTGCATAATTTTTTATTAAAAAAAAATAACAATGCAGAGTTCATTAGAGATGAACAAACAAATCTGATAGACCTTCAACAGTAAAATGGTTAGAGAGAAGTTCTGTCGGTATATGAATAAAGAAAACCATTCCATATAAATAATGCTGTATATTAACACTGTATATAAGATAATCATAATAAAAAATTTACTTACATGTTTGTTTGATGTACCTATTGTATTTAGAGATATCAAGCTCCCTTCTAGCTTTGACTCTATCGTAGTTAGACTTTTTGCTACTGTTTCCTGCTCAGTAATAAATGAAATATCTTCGTAGAACCACAAATTTGGTTGGTACACTGCATCAGAAGCAGTAACTGACCTCTTAGAATGTTCAACCTTTCTTAATTCAGCTCTAAAACTGGTCCGCATGGCATTAATTTTTTTTTGGTAAACTCTTCATCCGCATGCGAATAAAATTCCCTTAACTTTTCCGCTAATATTTGAATCGCAAGCCTTCTTTTATCACGGTTGTGATAATCATCACTTTAGTCTTTCCAAAGTTCAGGATAACCCCTGTAAACTATTAAAAACTCCCGCAAAAACTCACGTTCTAGCGATTCAACCATTTTTAATCCTAAATTAATGTTTTTAGGTAATAAAATCATGTCAATATCATCATGTCATGTCAAATAATGTGAATTTTCTATATAAAAACGAAACTACAACTATCTTCACACCGTTGCTCAAAATAATGTTTTATGTGCCTAAAAATTTTATAAACTTTTATAAAATTTCGTCAAAGTGCCATCACCATTGGATGAAAATTTAAAGTTTCCCCTTAACTATCAAAATTATTTGACCAAAGCGACTTTTGTCAAAATTCTTTGATAGTCAAGGTTCCCTTAAGAAATATATTATTTATTTTATTAAAATTTGCAAAAATGGACTTATCCACATTGGTTTCTGAACGACTCATATTAATTAACCGCATTTAATCAAAATATTCCCTTCCAGATATCCGTGTATTCTTTGAAAAACCTATATAAGAATACATCATTTACTTATTACTAATATATATACTTAATAACATTACTTAAATTTTGCACAAAATTGCTTACCTGATATTCTTTTACAATATTAAATACTGCTACAAATATTACAAATATTAAATCTTAAATAAATTAGATTTTCTTTTCAGTATTTACAATGATAAACAAAGGAATTTCATTATTTTATATTTATTTTACAAAAAAACTTACACTTAGTATGTACACTATATTTTTCATTATAAATATAAATAAATCTTAAATATAAAACAAATCACTACAAAAAATCACATCTTTTGTTAGTTATAGCTAAACGTCAACTAAATGTCAAATTGGACTTAGAAAATTTTTCCATAAAGAGAGATAGAACTACATAACCAAAAAATAATACGACGCGGACATATATGCATGAACGAAAATAAAATAAATTTTTAATATTTCCACACTTAACTTCTCTTTCTCATCGTTTCATCTCGCACAATAAAATTCTCTACTTTTTCTCAAATATTAACCTCAAATTAAATTTTCGGTACATTCAGTATGAAATCAGGTTGAAATAAGAAATGTTCTGAACGAAGAAAATAATTTTTCGGTATTACCAAGCTCATAGCAGGTTCATTTTTATTTAGTTCAATTTCAAACTAAGCAAAAATTTACATCTTTCGGTATATTAAGCATCAATTCAGGCTAAAATCAGTACATTCAGGTCGAAATTAGGTTAATTTCAGGCTCATCAGGTTCAAAGAGGAATTTTAAATTAGGTACTTCCTGCTCCTTTCAGGTTCAAAGAGGAATATTTTTTTTGTTCAGATTTAGAAAAAAAAAATATATATGAAAAATTTTGAATTTTTTTTTTTAAATTTTTCTTAAGATTAAAAGATTATGTTCTTACATACTATATAAACAGACTAAAACTACTCATTAAAAGTTATATCCATATCTCCAAACAATACTTTTTGGTTGCAATTAACTATTTTGAATTGCTTCTTTTTCACTTTTATTTAATTCTGAAAAATGAATTTCTTTATCGTTTTTATCTGCAAATTTAATTTGCATGTGTTGATCTAATTTTTTCATTGTTACTCTAATTGGAAGTTTTGAACTTTGTTCAGCTTCAGATTTTTTGGTTTGTTCATTCAGTTCATTTACAGAGAATAATTTTATGTTAGAATTATTTAATTTTGAACTTGAACGTAAATTAGGACGTACGTAAATTGCCAATCGTTTTTTTTATTTTTAGTTTTATAGGAGGAAATTTAGATTGTGCCGAATTTTGTACTATTAAATTATACTGTTTCTTATTCATTTTTTATTTAAACTTTATTATTATTTTTGATTTTGTTCGTCTGATTTAAATCTAATGGCTCTAATATAACTTTCACCTCTTTTGTTAGTTGTGAACAAGTTGGTAGTTTTGTTTTACTTTTTCTATGCGAATTTTTTTAAAGAACAGAATCAAGATTTTTTAACGAGTTTGATGATTTATCAGAAATATTGGTGCTTTCAACATTTTGTACATTTACAACTGCAGTATTTATAGTAGAACTTTTATAAGAAGCAGGAATATTTTGAAAATATTGGCTATTAGAGGTAGCATAGTTTAATTTAGATTCCTTATTAATAATAGCAATATCTTTAGTAGCACTTTGATTTCTATTTGCTGCATTGTGTGCTGCTCTGGTGATTTCTGTATCATCCTAATAATATGAAATGTATTCATTTAATAAAGTTCTTTAACAATTAAAATTATTTAAGCTTTTTTTTCATTTAAGTAATTAATTAAAAAAATTAAAATTAAAATTTTAAAGCAATTACAGTTTAAAACTTATAAATAACCTGGTTCTTTATGAAGAAACAAATATTCATCTTGAGTTAAATGCTTTGTTTTTGTAGCTAAATCATTAACTTCATCTACATATAATGACTAAAATTCAGTACTATCTGATGTATTAAAAAGTTTCTAGAATAAAAGTTTAAATATAGAAGTTTTTAAATTTAAATAATACTAACCATATATTTTTTATAAATTTCTTCAGCTAAATCCCTAATATTTTGTGCTTTTCTAGCAAATTCATCCTTTTCCTCATCAGTTAATCCCCACGCATCTAAATTTCCAACATAGCGACGCATTCTTTTTATGGTATCAACGCATGTTTGATTCTTTTTTAACATTAAAGGTGTTACTTGAAATTCTAAAAACAAAAAAATAATCCTAATTTTCCCAAAATATTTTTTTTTCGCTACTATATGACAAATATTCATGATATTAGCAGTATAATACTACATAAAAAAATTATTAATTACCTTTATACTGATTTAATAGTTTAATGCATTTGTCAACACCGGCTCTTGCAAGTCTAATCGATGCTTGGATTTTATAATTAAAATTAACCATTGATTTTTCGATCATGAAATGTTCTTTTCCCATTATATTTTGAGCTGTTAAAATAAAAATATAAAAAAACAAAATTTATTTTTTTTAATGCGTAATATTAATTTTATCATATTTAAAGCTAACCAGTTATTTTGTCTTTTTTTATTCTTTCTATTTGATGAATATCAGGGTGCGGTTTCATCTTCGATTTTACTCAAAGATATTTCCTCAATCAAATGCAAAGATGCCTGACTTTTTTCGCTTGTGGAATTTTAAACTTTCCGGGAAACATCTTCAGTGTCTACATTGTTGCTGTTTTTACTAGTTATGTCAGCAAATCCAATAGCTGCATTACTGGAATCAGGAAAGCTGCAGTTTTCTACGCAAGAATTTAAAATACTTCGCAAATAGTATTTTCTCTGTAAATATAGCGCAAGAAGCTTCATTATCATTTTTACCTATGTGTCCTTTTTTTACCACAATGCCCTTTTTTAAGTTTATACACCTCACAATACAATATTTTTTTTCCGCGCATTGCTGATTTTTATTAATTTATTGATTATGTAACACTTAATAATTAATTAACACTCAATAATTATTTAACAATAATTTGTTCAAAATTCTATAATTGATAGAACTTTATTACCGACGCTCGCGTTCTTAAACCCTCTCGAAGAAGACTGAAAACCTTTACTCTTAAACATACAGGTAGATCGCAAATTTTCGTTTATCTAAATAAAGGTATGTTGTATGGTCCTTCAATAAAACTACTTCACTTAAGGGGCACATGTGTTCCTTTAAAATAATTGCTTATTTAGAAAAACCCGCTTAATGCATATCAATATTTTGACTAGATTATTATTGAAAACTGAAATGGTGTCAGTACATGTGCAATGTATATACGCAACACATACATACATAACACTGAATGCGAATATTAAAGCTATCTGGCTTGTTTAAGGTATTAAGAAAAATTGTATCTTTAAACTGGATGAGTGTATGTTTTTTAATATAGTGAGAAATCTTTTCTGATATGGCTCGTAATCCTTATTAAAATTTAAAGAAAAAAAAATCATTAATCACTTTAAAAATTATATTACATAAATATATACACTTTCATAAAATAAATAAGGAAATAATCAAAAAATAATGCTACGCGGACAACAAAAAAAAGACTCTCCCTCTCATCGTTTCATCTCACACAATAAAATTCCATATTTTTTCTCAAATTAACATTATATGAACCTGGCATGAACATCCTTTTTTTTAAAAAGTTTACATTTTTCGGTACATTCAGTATGAAATCGGGTTCAAAATAACTCATTCTGAAAGAAGTAAATAAATTTTCGGTATTATCACGTTCATAGCAGGTTCATTTTTATTTAGTCCCAATTTCAATATTCTTCTATTGAAAAGTGTGTTCAAAATTTTAATCTTAATTAGAGTTGCCTCATTTGAGTTGCTCAAAATAGCTTTTAAAAGTCTTTTCTTTTTTTTTAATAAATTCTAATAATAAAATAAATTTATAAGTTTAAAAGATTTCAAAATTTAATTTAGTAAATAATCAACAGTTAGTATAAATGTCAAATCCTTTGAATATTAAATTGAAACTAAAATTTTCAATATGGCGATGCACTTGTGTACTGAAATTTTGGATCAACTTTCATGTGAGAATAGTTACATCACATGTTTCATATAGTGGTTTTGATGATTCTATAAAATCATACAGTAATGATTCTTTTCTCTGTAGATCAGAGGTCGGTAACCCTTCACCGGTCAAGGGCGCAAAATATAAAACAAAATTTTTGAGTGCGGATACTTAGGTCTTTTTTTTTCAAAAACAAAAAAAATATAAAATCAAATTTGATTAAATTTATTTTAATTTAAATCTTGATTCCTCTAGCCACAGATTTTGGGGTGCTTTTACTTGTAGGGCTTCCAAATTCGAAAGTGTGGCGTTGTTCTGTTCCAAAAACTTGTTTCGGTAATGTTCAGTGATCATCCACGTTGGCATATTTATTATATAATCAAATTGATCACAAGTTTCTATTTCTTCATCAACGTCTGCTTCATCATGTCTATTTAGCTTTTGCAACACTTTCATAGGATCAGGGATTATATCTCTCATGCTTCAGGAATTCAATAAAGGGGTTCTTGCAAATATCCTCGACATAACGCGCTTTGTTCGCTTGTTTGTCGCACTGGGCTGTTAATACAGCCTCCATGTATGCTTTGCGCTTAGCATACAACTTTAGCCGGAAAAGCCCTCGACAATTGGAGTATTTCTCCAAAGTTTTCTTCGCCCTTTTGTCGTCTATTTTGAATTGTTTGGAGTGGTACCCATCATAGCCTTTTAGAATTGCTGCTTTTATCAAAGGTTCCAGCACTTCCTTTTTATACTCCTCTACACAAATTTCAATTGGAATAGCAGTAATTTCAATTTCTCCCTCGCCACAAATTCGTCAAACTCCTGTTGTTTTGTAACTACTTCATTTACATTTTTTGACCTCTCCTTCAAAACCTCTGAACCAGGACGACAAATTTTTTTCTTGTTCGTTTGAATCACTATTCTCCAGAATTTTGCGTAATACTTTTAATATCAATCTAGGGTTGAGCTTTGGCACATTTGTGGAGTAGCATGGTGCAAACCCGTTGCAACCATTCACTAACCAAATTGGAATTATCGGTGCAAAATGCTTCAGCAGCTACTGATGTTTGTCTTCTTTTGCACCAACATACTGTACACTGTTCAAACAGTTTAAATAAATATCCGGTTGTACTTTTTCTATCATTTTTATCGCTTCCACCCCAATCAGAATTTACATAACCAATAATAATATTTTTGAATTCAGCTCTTTTATAAACTAATTTCATATTCATTGAGCCTTTTAAATATCTTAACAATTCCATAATTCTTTATTATTTTTACTAGAATATCAACTTAGTATATTAACAGAAACGCTTAAATCGGGTCTTGTACATACGATTAAATACATTAAACAACCAATTTAATTTCTACAGGGTGCATCATATATTTCATCAGAATTTAATTCTTCATAATATGGTTTCCTTTTCATAGGTGTAGAAATGGGTTTGCAATCATCGATTTTAAACCTATTTAATATAGTTTTTATATACATACTCTGATCTAAAGTAATTGTATTATCAACTCTTAATTTTTATTCCAACAAAAAATTTGATTTCTTGCAAGTCGACCATACTAAATTTATTCATCAAGTATTGCTTAAAATTATTTATTAAAGGATGGGTTTCAATAACCATAGAAAGTTGGCCCCAAAGACTGCCAAAAAATCATTATTGTCAGAGAAAAACATTAATGTGTTTTTTGAATACTAGATCATATTCTCCATAAGTTTTGAATAAGATTTTTTACATTCCATTTTAATTACTTCCTTTTTATAATGCTTAAATCTGAGTACTTTTGACAATTTCTTTAAAAATTGAACGTTTTTGAAGCTTTCACGTCATTTTTCTTTTGTTTTTATCTTTTTTGAATACGAGCGCAATAGACCAACACTTTTATATTAGCATATATTATTCTCTCAACTATTTTATATTATATATGTCAACAAAAAAATGTTTCTCCTTTTAAATTGAAATGTGCCTTTAAAATCTTTAAAAACTGTAAAAACTTCTATTTTGTAACTAATTAAATATGTGATGCAATAGTGAGTAAATTGGTCAATAAATAATACAAAATAATTTTTATTATTGATTGCAGGAGGAGTGATTGGTCCACATATTATACATCAGAACTAATATTAAATAATGCTCTTTTTATATTAGATTTATCTTTTTCTTTATTAAAAGATAATCGAACTTGTTTGCGGTTGAGTCCTGTAATTAGCCTAAGTAGCGATCTTTCAAATATTCCAAACCTTTTTGCGTAGGTAGGAGAAATAGAGAACCAGAAAGGGAATGCATATCCTATAATTGGTCTTACTATAGCTTTGTAGATTAGAAGTTTAGTTTTAATGGACCAGAGAGGGGAAGAAAACGCACTGTAGATTAGTTTAACTGCTAATTTGGCTTTGTCAAGAGTACAAGATGCGTGGTAATTGAAACCATACCTCTCGTTGATGTGGACACCCAGAGCAGTGGTAGTTTTGTGTAGCTTAGTTTTGTTGTTCTTTAAGTAAAATTCTATATCTTTGGTTTCTCTTATGCAGGATTTGTGGCACTTACCACTAGCATTACAAATTACAAGAAGTTTACATTTATCAGGGTTCAGTTTAAATCCCCAGCTTAAGAGGTAATTTTCAAGCATAGGTTTGTTATCATTGAGTGTCCCCAACGCAATGGAAGGTCGGTTCGCGCTTGTAGTAATTTCTATGTCATCCGCATACAAAAATGCTTGAATGAGATGAGGTTTCGTGGCGTTAAAAGGGAAGTCATGTAGTGCGAAAGTGAAAAGCACCGGGCCTAGTACAGATCCTTGTGGAACCCCAGAGTTTACTTCAACCAGGTCTGACAATAGATTGTGAATACCAATCTTAAATCGTCTTGTGGTCAAAAAGCTATTGATAATTTTTATAATTGGCAAAGGACAGCTAGAATTGTGTAACTTTAGTATAATTCCCCTATTCCAAATCTTATCAAATGCTTTCTCAAAATCCAGTTCCAGCATTACAGTAGGTACAGTTACTGTTTCTTAGGTTATGAACTATGGTATTTCCCATAGCTAAGAGGGAATGTGTGGTAGAGTGAGACTCACGAAAACAAAATTGATTCCAAAGAAAGATTTCTCTGGAGAAGAAGAAGTCAGTAAGTCTGTTTTTGATTATTTTCTCGAAAACTTTACTAATGTTAGAAAGCAATGATATGGGCCTATAATTTTTGATGTCCGAGGTCGAGCCTTTTTTATGAATGGGAACCAATTTCGCAATCTTCCACTCCCTAGGGAAGTACCCAATATTAAAACAGTTGTTAAAGATTATTGTGAGAATTCTTGCCAACGCCGGGACGCAATTCTTAAGTAGTTTATTCGAGATAAGATCCAAACCAAAAGATGTTTTGGGCTTAAGGCGATTGAGTGTCACAAAAACCTCATCCTGAGTACAGAATGGATAATCAAGAGAGGGACTGTCCAATGGTGTATGTGAGGAGAAAAACAGTGTTGGATCGTCACAGGAGGTGCTGAGGTACTGGGTGATTATGTCAGCTTTCGAAATAATCACTGGATCATTGCTACTATTGCTATCCTTAAATATTGCGCCGAAGTGGTCTTTGAATGCCTCGATTTTTTGAATGGTGGAGTACGCTCTATTATTGTTGTAAACTAGGTCCGAAAAGTTGAATTTAGCTCTTTTGGCTGAGTGACGCCCTGTTAAGCTATCAATCTCCTTCCATACCCCGGGGCCCGGGTGTATCATGCTGATTCTATTTTGAAAATGAGAGTTCAAATCTTTTTTAGTATTTTCACATATTAATTGAGATAATAATCTGTCAATCTGGCTTTTTAGCGCTATATAGAGCGGGTCAGTTGTATTAAGATGACTTTTATAAATATTATGCAATTTGTTACACCATGTTTTCCTTATTTTGATGAGTTTAAAAGTGAAAGGACTAACAAACTCCATATATCCTTTAGCGATATGCTGGCGAGGTTTAGAGAATTTCTTAACCACCTTTTGAATCATATCTGTCAGCTGCATGATTATGTCATCGATTTCCTTCATAGAGTAAGTAGTATGACTACAAGCAAGTTTGACAGTTAAGTCAGTCAATCTCTTGTTGAATTTCTTCCAATTGCCGTAGTAAAGGTGTAAGAATTGATCAGGTGTGACCGCCTGTGGGGAGTTTTCGATGCTGATATTGAGTTTTATACCTAGGTGGTCCGAAAGACCAAAAAACGTGTGGCCATCAATAATATTGTTAGTATTGAGATATATATCGAACCATTCTGGCGCTATAAGAAAAAGATCAAGAAAAGAGCGAGCTCTTAGGAAGGTGGGCGTTTCAGGTGCGACTATTTTAAATTCAGTTAGCACATCATCCATTAGCCAATTGGCTAAGGGTTGACCATTAGCATTGACAACTTTATCCCCCCATAGAGGGTCTCTAGCATTAAAATCACCCCCCCCCCCCCCCCCCCCCCCAGATGTAGTAGTCCGCTTTTTTAGATAAGGCTAACAATTGGTTTAGTTCATCGATCATTCCTGGGTCACAACCGTCCGGGAGATATATAGCTGCCATCAATATTGTACGAACAGCTCCATTAATATGTAGATAAGCCAGAGTGACAGTGGCTGAGAAGAACTGGGGAGTAAAATTTGCATTCTTAGTTTTTATAAAGTCAGGGATAATGATGGCTGTACCTCTGAAATTGTCATTTCTGATACATCTGAGATTATCAAATTTAAAATATTCTTCGAGGATAATCTTGTCTCGAAGAGAAAAGTAACCATCGGCCGCTGAGTATCTATAATATCTTGTAGGATTAATCTACGGTCTTTGGCAATAACCGAGTTCACATTCAGTGCTATGATATTAATGGATTTATGCATTACCGTACTGTTTTGGTTTCGCCAAAAGAGGCAATAAATTCAAATAACAGTGAAATTTGATCCATTCTGGAGTTACAATTTTTAAGTTCATTTAGGACTCCGTTAATTTCATGGAATATGTCCCTCACGCCCATTCCGAATAGCTAATGTATTTCAGAAACAAGTTCTTTAATGGGATTTGATTTGGAGGATAAAGCTCGTAGGTCCTCAAGGTTTATGTTATCCCCGGATGCCCCCCTAGCCGCATCCGCAAATGAGACATGTGGAGAGATGTTTCTGTTGGCAATAGACAGAAAGTTTGTATTTTTGATTAGAGTGAGCTCCCTGCGAGCCTTGATCCTGTCTCTGAGTCGGTTTGATTTAAGATCTTTCTAAGTTTTTTATTACACAGTTTGGTGATTTTTTTTTTTATTTGTTAACATAATTGGGTTTTAAATAGAGTAAAATCAAAATTACTTACTGCTACATAATTTCGAGGATTTTGTGGATCATTTTCCATTAATGTTATGTGGTTAGATGCAAAATTTTCAAAATCCACTTCTGTGGTAATTCTGTGGTTCTGTGTTTCACTCTAAAATAAAAATAAAATATTCAAAGTACTAAAATTTGGTTAATTTTTCACAGATTTTAAAAGTCCGCTGAATATTTTTCCATTTTAATTCACCTCTAATAAAAATGAATTAAAAAAAAAATAACACTTACTTTTTTCATCAACTCCATTGGAGGTGGAGGTGGATTGCAGTCCATTTAATAATCTTTATATATAAAAATCTCGTGTCACGATGTTGGTTTGGGGTAATCTTCTAAAATACTGAACCGATCTTAATGAAATTTTGTGGCATTATTTTATCTGGTCGCACTTAAATGATAGAATGAGTTCAATCATTATCTGGGATGAATGTACTATGGCCCACAAACATTCACTTGAAACATTGCATAGAACTATGCAAGATTTAAACAGCAATGAATTCTCTGGATATATCAGGAATGCCACCCCATAATCTTCGGTTGAAAATTGGTTCACCAATTATTCTGCTACGGAATTTAAGCCCACCAAAGTTAGGTATAACGGCACACGTTCGGTCATCAAACGGATCAAGGTAAATACTATTGAAGCAACCATTTTGACTGGAAAACTCAAAGGAGCAGTTGTCCTGTTGCCACGCATACCAATGATACCATCAGATACTACAATATCATTTAAAAGGCTTCACTTCCCTATTCGTTTAGCATTCGCGATGACCATTAACGAATCACAAGGCCAGACAATGACTGTTTGCGGCTTAGATTTAAAAAATCCATGCTTCTCTTATGGCCAATTATATGTTGCGTGCTCAAGAGTTGGCAAACCATCGAATTTATTTATATTAGCAAAAGACAGATTAACTAAAAATATTGTCCACCGATTAGCGCTTAATTAAATAGGAATAAGTAAAAAGTATTTGTTTACATTTAAAAATTAACTTTTAAGGACCTCATTTATAGAATTTGATTTTTATAAGTTGTCTTAAAATTATATTAAAAATTTTTATTTTATTTATTCAAAATTATGTTAAGTTGTTGAATATAAAATAAAAATAGTATAAAATTAAAAATCTTATAGTAGATTTTAATTCATTTTTAATTTTATAAATCTCATTATTGTTCTACAAAATCTACAAAATCTACAAAATCTACAAAAGCCCCTATTCAATAATATTAATGAACACTGATTTGACTGTGATCAAAACTTTGCTAAAATATATTATGTGATTGAATAATATCTCACGAGGGGACCGTACGACCTTCGGAACACGGATTTCAATGAAACTTGGCATAGTCGTAGTTCATGGTTAATGTAGCTAAAATATAAAATAGTAGGACGCAACGCTCAAGGGTTGCTTAAAAAAAGAGGTTTAAAAAATATACATCAACTTAAATTCAGAAAAAAGAGGGTTAATTTCGAACAGGCGACAGCGTAGATGGTAAGTTTCAACAAGTACACAATGGCCCCGGTTCGAAACTTTAATGAGGAATTTGTTTTTTTTTTTGGTTTTTCATTTTTAATTTTTGTTGCTATTACAAATTTAATATAATTTCACAATATTTCGCTAATAATTTAATAATATTATCATTTTATCAAATTTTAATCATTTAAAACGAAAAAGAAGACATTTTTCGTATTAATAGTTACACAAAATCAATTTCTTTAAACTATTGAAACTATTTTTAACTAACGATAAGGATGCAGATGTATTATAGAAAAGTACTTTTAGAGTTTTGATTTATTTATTTCATTCACACAAACCACAATGGTACTTATCGTAAAAACAGCTGAAGCAAAAGTTTCTTCTACATCTTGCACAGCAAATAAATGCTGACTTTTTGCAAAGACAAGGAGAAGTTAAAAGTTCACTGGAGAAGCAAGCATCATTAACATTAAAAAAAACATTTCGTGTATCAGATAGCTTTCTGGCGTACCAGGCGTATTTAATCATGTCATTGAATAGTGGAGACGATAATTGATGGTGGATGATGAATGAATTTTTAGGCAATCTTCTCTCGAATGAATTTCCCGATTTTCATCATGAAGCTCAGCACTGCTTTGTAATCGTTTGATGAAGTTTTTTATTTGCCTATAAAAATATACGTCACATGGTTGAACCAATGGAGTACATTTTGGAGGAATAACCTTTAGCGTGCATGTTGGCATGTGTGCTTGATCTTGAAACACATCATCATACAAATTTGGTCTTGTTTGAACCGTCCATGAATCCACGAGAAGTAAGAATTTATTACTTTTCACATATGGTAGTAAATTTTTTTGTAAAAATTCCTGATACAGGGCAGTAGTTAATTTGCCTGACTTTGATGATGTGACGACAACATTTGTGTATTTTTCTAGGTATTTTTCAACCTTTAGTTTAACTTGGGGTCCAAAATTTCCCATCGGTTCTTGCAGGCATAAAAAGACTGATGGTAAAAGCTTTCCAGATAGAGTAATACCGTATTGAGCGGTATAGCTATGTGACACTTTATTAATATCCTGCCTTCTCATAAATACAGTCTTGCTTTCTTTTTCAGTTAAAGTTCGGTTGTACTGTGATTGATATTGGCATCCTAAAAAATAATACAAAAGAATGATAATTTCATCTGTGTATATAAAAAATTATTTTCATTTGAAAAAACTTAATACTACATCTTTTGCTTTTTTTTATAAAAACGGAGTTGAAAAGTATCAAAATACCTGTCTGATCTGTATTAATAACAAAATCCTCCTCAAAGTTAGAAATTAAATGTTTCGCCTGCAAACGGAATATTCCTACAGAGGCCAATATTTCATTCATTGTTGCTATTTCCTTTTGTGATACTAGTCTGGTTATTTTACGGGAACGAATATTATGCCGTTGTTTGAATTTTGTTACCCATCATTACCATCTTTGAACTTCAAATTTGTAAATTGACTAGCTGCAGCCAAAGCCCATTGTTGTAAATTTCTTGTTGTAACTTGCATGTAGCTTTGTCTGCATTCAAAAAATCGATCATAAGTCCAACGATCAATTGCTGAAAATTTATCAAAATTGGTTCCCCCATTTTTGATATCTTTTTCCCATGACACGAGACTATCCTTTCTTTTTAAACGACTACATCCATTTTTCTGTAATGTGATTAATTTCCACGTAGGATGTCTTTTGGCAATATTTAAAGTTTTAATTTTGTATTCCAGAGGAATAAACTCTTCACTTTTTGATTGCTTAGCTTCTGGCTCATATTCATCGGATGAACTACTTGTAGTTGCAATATAACCTTCTTCCGTGCACTCCTCTTGTACATGAATTAGTTCTTCATCACTTATAATTTTTTTTTCACTTATTAAATCTAATATATTTTCAAATATTTCTGCACCCAGAATAATAGAATCATCACTAATTACTCCAGAGGAAGCTGAAGTAATTAAATTGTTTTCAACCAGTAAGCTTTCACAATAAACAAGTGCATCTTTAAGTCGTAATTTAGATAAGTTACTATATAATGATTCATCGAACATTTCTATACTAGTACTAGAACTTTCACTTAAAGACATTTTTCAAATTTATATCCTAACAATTTTAAAAATATGTTCACGAAACTACGCGTGTTCAGTGTAAACTTCAGAGAACAACTATAATTAGCTTAAGTCTTGCGATTTCAGGGTGCATGGAAAAATTTAAGTTAACCTTCGCAGGGATGTGTTAAATATCCCTTAAGGAGGCCATACATCAAAACAACGTGTTAACGTATTTCGCGTTTTTCTTATACATTTTTCTTACTGATACCTTTTAATTAAATTCTTTGTTTTAAATGCTATATAAGAACATAAGAAAATAGGTTTTCCAATACTCTGCTGTGGTGTATGACTACTCTGATTTGACCTTCACGTAAATGGCCCTTTTCGCACAGGTAAAATATCCTTGGCTTTGAACATTTAAACAAGTATGACAGTAAATATTAAAAATTCAAGCTAACACTGATATTTATTGATAAAATGATAATATTAATAAATTATTAGCGAAATATTGTGAAATTATATTAAATTTGTAATAGCAACAAAAATTAAAAATGAAAAAAAAAAAAAGAAAGCAAATTCCTCATTAAAGTTTCGAACCGGGGCCATTGTGTACTTTTTGAAACTTACCATCTACGCTGTCGCCTGTTCGAAATTAACCCTCTTTTTTTCTGAATTTAAGTTGATGTATATTTTTTAAACCTCTTTTTTTAACCCATTAACTGCCAAATTTTTTTTTTTGAATTTTTGATAGGATAAGTTAGATATGTGTACAAAAAGATAATACAGTATAATTATACTTAAATTATTCTTTTTTTTGAAAATATTTAATATTTTTAAAATAGTCCCAATTGGGGATCGTGGCAGGTTGCATGAAAAAAAACTTATAAGAAACTACTTATTTTATTTATTATTTATTACACATTAAGAAAAAGGTTTATTGATGCCTTTTTTCCATGCAGTCCAAATGTAATCCAATGTTACATTTACCACATTGCTTTCTCACATTTGTTTTACACACTGCGCACTTTCTTTGCTTTCCGTCAACAGTTCTTTCTAAATAATGCCCTTTTGGATCCATCCTTACGCTTTCGTGAGCACGTTTACACGCTTTTTTTTGTAGAGAAGGCCTACCATGATTTTTAGGATTAGAAGTAGATGCTTGCTGCAAATATGCCCGAGCTATATATCGTCGAAATTCTAATAATGGTATAACTTGGTTAGCATGACAATACAGTACGTAGGCATTCACAATTGTTGTATCAATTATATTGGTAAAAATAGGAAAATACCACTTCTTTCCACGAATTTTTATCCTGTATTTGTTAATATTCCAGTCCAGTTTGTCTACACCTCCCATAAATTTATTGTAGTTATTTATACAATGGGGTTGATCAATTTTGAGTTTTTTTTTCTCAGACTTAGACCATCTCTTTACATTATTCAAGGGTTCTATACCTTGATGATTTGACAAGACTTTTACGCATTTGTTGTCTTTCCACACTACGCAAAATATTTCATTATTAATATCAAATCTATAATCTAAGCTGCCGCGAATTTCTTTCTTAAATTCTTTGTCCGATTTTATGGGACACTGATTAATACGATTGGATCGAACTGTTCCCGTAGCTAATATATTTTTCTCCTTCAACGTTTTCATTAGTTCAAAACTAGTAAAAAAGTTATCAAAATAAAATATATGATTTGATGGATTTTCGATAAGTTCTATGTTTTTTAGTATAACAGATTCACCAAGACTTTTTAATTCACAGTCTTTATTTCTTTTCCCTGTGTACAGCTCAGTGTGATAACAGTATCCTGTTTCTGCACAGCACATTGTCCATTGTTTGAATCCAAATCGAATTGGTTTTCCCTTAATAAACTGATTGAAATAATGATGACCGTAATACCGAACCATTTGCTCGTCAATACTTAAATTTTTTGAAAAAACACCGAATTTGAGGTATCTTTGGTTCAATAACTTTATTAGTGGACTTATTTTGAAATCCGGATCTGCTGTTATTAGTAATAAGCTCAGAATTATCATTGAAATGAAGATTTCTTTTTATTTCTAAATATCTATTTCTAGTAAAGCATTTTCTTACAACCTCAACACATAGGTCTTCAACTTCACACCAGTACATTTGTTCCTGTGGTAATGAATGGTAACCAGTAAACAACAAAAATCCAATAAATTTCCTCAAACAGTCTGATGTGAGTTTAAAACCATGCCTGTTATTTTGAGTGGAATACATGACACTCTGTCTAACTACATAACTCATTGTTTCTTCATCAAAGAGATTTTCAAAAACCTCAAGAGGTGTCTTTCCTTCAAATGATTGTTTTATTTGTGATCGAGTATTTTCAATGTCATTATCATTTCCAAGTATTTTTACAAAGTCGGGTCTTACTTTTTTCCAAGATGAATTTGTTTTAAGGCTTTTCTTATTATTAATTTTCATACGTGTTGGTTGATGTGTGCTTGTAGGATCTATATTCATATCACTCTTATGGACTTCTAGTCGTCCAGGAACATCTCTAGGACAACTATCTTCTAATTGATCCTCATCAAAGTCTTCCATATCTGAAACAATATCTACCCTATCAGGAGGAAGTTCAACAATATCAAAAGTATCATCCTCATCATCACTTCCAAAGAAACTAGGATCATTTATTGCATCCTCTAATTCAGCAAGCGAAAAAACTTCTTAGTAGACATCTTTTATCAAATAAGGCAAATCTCTATAACAAAGAAAAAAGTACTTCATATCAGCCACAATCCCCAAATGGGTATCATTACTTAATCATCAAGAGAAGCATTTCAATAAAAAACAAAAGATAGAATAACTGAGTAATAGTTACTTTAACATCTAATTTACATGTTTATGTACGTTATTTCATTATAATTTAAAAAACCCACCTAAAATGTAATGATTCAAATATTACACTTCTGCTCCGTAAAACTAACAGACGAATGTAAACTTTGCTACCTTGTTATAAAAAAATAAAGTACAAATTAAAAACTTTGTGGCAGACACAATACTGAATGATATATCTAGAGTTCAACTAAATTGTCAGACGTAGCCAATTTACTTTCGGCGCTAAGTGGTGTATGTGAATTTCTGCAATACCCAAATGGGGATCGTGGCAGCTAATGGGTTAAGGAACCCTTGAGCGTTGCGTCCTACTATTTTATATTTTAGCTACATTAATCATGAACTACGACTATGCCAAGTTTCATTGAAATCCGTGTTCCGAAGGTCGTACGGTCCCCTCGTCAGCTGCAGCAACGCGCGGCCGGGTCTGCTAGTAATAATATATTTTTCTCTTCTAAAATGTTGGTGTTCAATTTTCCAATTTTTAATGTAGTTTCGTGATTTTTTTTTTATTTGTTAACATAATTGGGTTTTAAATAGAGTAGAATCAAAATTACTTACTGCTACATAATTTCGAGGATTTTGTGGATCATTTTCCATTAATGTTATGTGGTTAGATGCAAAATTTTCAAAATCCACTTCTGTGGTAATTCTGTGGTTCTGTGTTTCACTCTAAAATAAAAATAAAATATTCAAAGTACTAAAATTTGGTTAATTTTTCACAGATTTTAAAAGTCCGCTGAATATTTTTCCATTTTAATGATTTCACCTCTAATAAAAATGAATTAAAAAAAAAATAACACTTACTTTTTTCATCAACTCCATTGGAGATGGAGGTGGATTGCAGTCCATTTAATAATAATAATATATTTTTTTCTTCTAAAATGTTGGTGTTCAATTTTCCAATTTTTAATGTAGTTTAACCAGTGAGAAATGTAATTTTTCTATTTAAAAAAAAAAAAAATTATGTATATATAATTTAAAAAAAAAAGCCTTAAAATCTATAAAGATAAAAAAATTATTAACATTAAAATTTCTAGGATAGAATCGCTTTTAAATATGTGTTGCACGAAATTAGGGTTTTTTAACTGATGTTAACTATTCTCAAAGGGACGGACGATATCACCGAAAAAAAATTTCCAAAAAATTTAAGCTGTTTTGCGTATTTATTATATACAATATATTTGGGAACGTATGTTGCTTTTTGTTTGTTATTTCAATTTTAATATTTAGCTTTTAGCATTTCTTTAAATGTTGTTTTTTTTTTCCTTTGTTATGAAATAAAAAACATTACAAAAATTTATTTTTTTTATGTACTGTGCACAATCACAATCTATGTATGAATCACATTTTACATTAATATATATATCAATGATATAATAACACAAAATTTAATTGTTGCTATGTCATAATTTCTGAAGACATATTTTAAACTTTAATACTAAAACAGCAAACGAAAATGAAAAATAGAACATCAAGGTCAAGTACTGCCATCATTTATAAAAAAAAAATTTTTCCCGCCAATAACGCATGCGATTTTTTTCTTTATGCTTTGTTGAATTTTTTTTTGTCTTACTATTGGTAAACTTCTAAAATTTGTGGTTTTTTTAATTTCATTTAAAAATAACTTTAATATTAAAATTATGTAATCTGCCTCACAAATAATTTGAATTTGTAATTTCATGTACGGTATACTATAAGATATATATATATATTACATTGTCTTTAATCTCAGTTATATTGAAGGATTTAAAATATAAATGCCTGTCCACACTTAATATATATTAATATATAGTATGGCCACTAAAAAATTTGATCTCACGTGTACATTAGACTGGTAATTAAAGTATTGAACAACTTAATTAATTTTTATTAATTTTCAAATAAAAATTGAAAATAATTAATAAATAAAGGAATTAATTTTTGCTTACAAGTAGTAGTGTTAATATATATATATATACAGTGTATACTTTTTAAGACCTTATTGTATTTAAATTTCAAGATGACTATAAATGTTTTTCAAAAAGAAGAAGACAACGTCAATTTTTATTTTATAAATAGCAAAAATTTTTATATATTATTAATCAAAAGAAGTTTAAGTTTGAGGTTTATTGATGAGCGGGTTTGACTAAGTTTTTATGAACTTTAATGGTTTTATTTTTCACTTGGATATGAATTGTTTGGTTGTCTCCTAATTTGATAATTTTATAAGGTCCTAAGTAATTAGGAGATCACTTCTTTGCTAATCTAGTTTTCTTGTTTTGCAAGTAGACATGATCTCCGATTTTATATTCGGGATTATTAATATTCTTGTCATAGTATAGTTTAGATTTTTCTTTAGAGTTTATTATGTGGCCTTGAGCAATTTCCCATGATTATTATATACTACTTACTTTACTTAGTGTACATACTTACTTTTGCCTGTTTCTCCTTTGGTGAAAGAAAATTACCGCCGCCGCCGCTCATTATATATTAAAATACACACTTTACACTTAATTTTTCAAAAAATTTCTAAAAAAGAAAATCTTTAACACCTGGACATTAATATTTTGACATAAAATTTTTCTCATTCAGCAACTCAGCACTGTGTTTTTTCACTCACCACATTTGAACAAGTTAGAATCGCATTTTGGTGAATAATGAGAATGAGAATGAAAAGTATAGATGTCAGTGAGGATGGAAACAAGACTTCTCATTCTCATTTCTCACGGAGACAGAATCCCAGAAGCCCAGGTCTTGAAACGTAAAGAAAACACAAAATTATTGATTTCGATTTTCGGACCTATTATAATAAATCTTAAGAGAGGTTAAAAATCTTTGAAACGAGTGAAAAACTCTTCTATAAGTATATCGAGATGTGAAGCTAGTAAAGGAACCGTTGTTGTTTTGCAATTTTTAGAAAACATTTCCAAATTGGAAAATATACAAGTTATATTTCACATAGGTGGGACTTCCATAGTATTAATTTATTGGTAAATGTTTTGACGGAGCTTAACATATCAGCAATGTGATTATTCATTCCTTGTAAACACAAATTGAGCTCATTAAGTTTCCCCATTATATCAGTAAGAAACCCAAGATTAATTAACCAATCATTGTTTTCAAATTCCTCATAATATTCATTTCTTTATGAAATAAATTCTCTGATTTGTGGCAAAAGTTTTATAAATCTTTCGAGAATTTTACCTCTGCTAAGCCACCTCACTTCGGTGTGTAGTAAAAGATCATTAAATTCAACATCTTTTTCTTCTAAAAGGAGAAATAACACTAGTTTACACGAAAAATCTGCCTCAAAGAAAAAGTGCTTTTTAGACTAATTTTGGGTCGCTGAATTCGAAAATGAAAACCATTTTTGTTTGTTTTGCCGAAAAACCTGTTTTTTGGCTCGTATTTTAAAAACTTATTATTAAATCCACACAAGTTGTTCCTAGAAAACCACGTACAACATCTTGAAAAGCTTTCCAAACTTCTACCTCGGCGTGGCTCAAGTATTTTCTAAATCCTTCAATTTTAAAGAGCATTCTAATCTGCGGTCCAATGAATATACCTGCTTTAATTTTTTCTGTGGACAGTTTTGGGAACTTGGTCTTTAAATACTTCATTCCTTTGCTTTCTGAATCTTTAGCTAAAGCTTTGATAAAATTTTTCATTAGTCCAAGTTTGATATGTAGTGGTGGGAAAATTACATTTTCTTTTTCAACAAGTGCCTCCGCAATAACGTTGTTTTTTTCCACAACATGATCTTCACGGCGTGACCAATCGTGCTTTATGTAATGTTGCGCATCTAATCTGCGTTCCCAAAGACACAAGAAGCAGCTGTATTTTGTATAACCACCCATTAGACCAGTGAGTATGGCGACCACTTTTAAGTCACAACATATCTTCCATTTGTATAAGTTGTAATTCAGGAGTTGAAAAAGTTCTTTCATTGTCTCATATGTTTCCTTGACGTTTGTAGAATGACCAACAGGTATTGATGGTTTTTTGTTGCCCTTATGAAGCAAAACCGCTTTCAAACTATATTTGCTGCTACCGATGAACAAACGCCATTCTTCCTTATCGTGTGTTTCTCCAAATGCAGCAAACAGTGCATTTACATTGTTGCAATAGCAAAAGTCTACTGTTGTTGAAAAATATTGTTCGAAAAGTTTGCTGCGTTTACGATAATACGTGAAGTGTGTATTCGGTTCTAAATAGTTATTTTACTGCAAACGTGAAGCAACTAGTTCAGATTTATCTTTTGATAAATTAAGGTCACGGCATAAATCATTCAGTTCAATCTGATTCATCAATTTTATTTCTTTATTTTTCATCAATGCGTTTCTGCAAGTGCTGGAGCCTGAATCTGAATTTTCTCGTTCACTGGTATTTGCCGAAGTTTCTGGTGCTGGCGGTTCTGGCTTTGGATAACAAGAAGAATGCCGTACAGTTTTTGTAACTGACTGTACATTGGGGTAAATAGCTTTATGATATTTTCCTCCTTGAATTTCTGTTAAGCAGAAGTAACAATCAGTCACATGGTCGATGGGATTTTTCCACTTAACTGGCTTTCCAAAAAGCAGAAATTTCGACTCACCTTTACCGAAATCAATTAGCGTTGCAAAACAAGTACCACACACTGAACTTGCAGTCCATGATTCATTTACAAAGTAGGCTGGAAATCCAAGTTCAGTTAAAAATCACTCAAATATCTATATCGTTCACGGTGAATTCACTTTAGGTGAATGATAGGTGAAGCCTTTGTATGTGGTAGTTTACAAAGATTTTCAGGGTATCTCATGCAATTTCATGATAGTTCGCTTCACCTATTATTCACCTAAAGTGAATTCACCGTGAACGACCATATCCTTCACCTTTGTATGAGCTGGTGAATTACTAATGATTCCGGGATGAATTCATTAGTGAAGGCGCTTCACCTAAGATGATTCTCTAGTGAATTCATTAGAGAATCATTTTGTTTGCCGGCTGGTAAATCTATTTGCTAATACTGAAAATAAATTTATTTAAAAACATTATTGTAAAAACATAATAAATAAATTATTTGGATGTTTATAATAAAAATATAAGTATATTTATATTCATATGTATAAAATTAATATTTATTGTAAATAATTTTATATATAAATGACAAGCTTTTTTTATTATGAAGTTTATTTACATATTTAGTGAAAAGTATAAAAAAATGAAACCAATTTATTTTGGCGTTTGAAAAAATTCAAACATACAGTTTATTTTATTTTATTTGTTTGTTTTTTTTCTCCACTTAGCTTTCCTTTTTTTTTATTCTTTCATTTGCGTATTGAAAATGCCTAATTGAAATTCTTTCGAACTGATCCATTGGAGCAGTAGAAAATTTCTCTCGGTATGCAGCTAAAAAATTTTTATTAATGGTTTAACTATTTATATTTATAAGTTTATACCTTTTAATATTGCAATTATACGCAATGAGCGGGCAGCCTTCTTTTCTTTCGTACCCATTCATGAGAGCTGTTTGGATAGTTCATCTTTAAATATTATTTTGAGGCTTTCCCTTAAATATTTAATATAATTTTCGCCGCGAAAATTAAGGAAAATTTTTTCCTAAAAAAGAATATAATTATTTTGAATAAGTTATAATTACTAGACTTACTAAGTCTCTATGTTTTTCAGCGTTTGTTGAAATGTCGTTCTCAAAAGTGATCAACTCCTCCATTGTGCAAAGAGAAAATGAATTATTAAAATTCCTACAAAAGGAACTTCCTTCTGTTTTATAAATTCCCTTTTCAATTGAAGAAGGGTTATATTAATATCTGTAATACTCCTTTTGAAAGTTTGTTTTAAATCTTGAAGTTCCTTCATAACATCACAGGAACATTTTTCCTTGCTGGTGGATGGATCCACGCTTGCAACGTTATTTTCGGCTTCATCTATAATAAATTGTGAAATTAAAAAAAAATGTAATTGTGTTTACCTCTTATATATATATTTTGATCTTCTTCTATAACTCCAACTATTTTTATTCGAATGTCTCCATCCACGCAGTAGTAATTATTCAGATGGAATGCACTTAATTGGTTTTTGGAAGTTTTAAGAGATAATATATCACCCTTTGAATTGGTTTTAACATCTATTCTTTCAGAATAATAATTTATTTTAATTTTATTATGTATCTGCTGTAAAATATTTGTCCTAGATTTAACATTTTTTTAAAATTTTTTTGCAAAAACTTTTGGAATCGGTAAGCAGCAAACTCATTCAAAAACCCGATTTTTTTGATACACTCAGTTAAATAAATGTAGTAGAGAATGAATATTATATGTCAAACCTTCAGGACAATACAACATTGGGAATTTCTCGACAAATAAAGTATCAACTCGAGTATCTTCAGAAAGAAGATCATAGAGGTAAGTATTTAACAAAATTAAGAAAACGTGAAATAGCTGCTAAAGTTAATAAAAACGAAGAAAATATCAACGTGTTAACTTAAAATTTTAATTTTCATCTGTAAAGAGAATTTTTGGTATTTTTTCCCCACGTACGTCTTCAAGAGCCATCGAGAACGAGTGAGCCGTACTTCCCGAAGCTTGTCCTTAAGCCGATGACCTGTTGACCTTTGATAAATGCAATTAATTATTATATTGCCAGACCGAAATTTTGCAAACCAGTTTTGGCACTGGCGCATTGTCATTACATCTTCTCCATACACATCGGTTAATTACTTTCTGGCAGCATTTTTATTTTTCCTTTTCTATATTGATACAGATATAGTGCATTCATCGCAAACAAATGGTTTGTAATTAATATGTTTGTTCATATGATAGACTAAATGATTTCTGTATTCGGTAAGAAATGGACATTGATTACATTTTAGTATTTTATCTGGACTTATATGAAATTTAGAATGCTTGCAACGTTATTTTCGGCTTCATCTATAATAAATTGTGAAATTAAAAAAAAATGTAATTGTGTTTACCTTCTTCAAAATTATAATGAAACACGTTGTTGGTTTGTTCCATTTCTGTAATTATATTAAATTTTTATTAATTTTGATGAATTAATGGCAAAAAGACAATCGAAGTTTTTGAAGATGTTTTTGTTTCTAAGACCACTAACTTTTTTTAGATATCACTCAATTTATGGGTTTCTGTATTAGAAGCAATGAAAATGTCGGTGTTCTCCAAACATAATATATTCAAATGGAGGGAATTAAGAGGCTGGGTAAAGAGAGGCTCAAAATTATTAAGTACCTGGGAGCTTGAGAAAAAAGGTTCATTATTTATTTGACCAATTTTTATTATTTTATACACCTTTTCATTTTTGTCAAGGTAAAAATTTTTTGGAAATTTTATTGAAAGTTTTCTGTTTGCACTGCTTCAAATGATATATCATTGAATTTTCCAAACTTAGGGTATTTATTTGAGTGCTTTCGGGATTTGTGTATACTACGTTCGACTAAACGGTTATATATTTGAGAGCAAACAGAATTTCCTTTCTTTACATCCTTCTTTAACTGATGTAAAAAATTTCGTACTTAAAACAGCTGAATGTGTCAAGAGGTCCATGCTGAACCGCACAAGAAGCCAAATGTGATAAACAATGAAAATTATAAATGGCGTACATGCGGTCATAAAATTGAGGCAATTCTTGCAGAAAGCTAAGTAGAAGACGGTGCGCATTTGTATTATTTTTAAGGTAATCTTTTTTATCTAAAAGTCTAAGGCTAAGTTTCAAATAATGATGGTATCTATCAGGATCAAGAATAAATTTTAAAACAAAAGGCCCCGTATAAAGCAAAAACTGACGCAGTTCAATTGCTTTCCAACGGTCTAAATCGGATGTATTTCGTGGAGTTCTCGAAAATTCAAAGGGAATGTTATGTTTTATTTTATCAAGGCTTTCATTTAATTTATTGATTTGGTGAGGAAAAAAAGAAAAATTATAGCCTTTTGATTTTGTCAAAAGCCTTAACAATGTTTTAGAAACACCTAAGCAAACAACATGCATATAGTCAAACGGAGTTTGGTTGACTATATCGAAATCTAAGGATTCCAAAGCAACTGGTTCTAATGTGTGATGGTGGTCAGGTTGGAGTCGTTGACGAAACGAATTATTGGTTCGTAGTTCAGTGTTTTCAAAGAGATATATAACTTTGTTTGCATAGTATTCACCTTTTTGGTTACATTGAGTACAGGCATAAAACCCGGAATGGCCTTTGGTTTTAAGAACAAATGACCGAGCTGGAGCATCATATAAAAACCTGCCAATAATTACAGCATATTTGGTAGTTCCAAATATAAAACCTTCTGCAATAAGGTCTAGTAGCTCGGCCACAAAAGGCTTTAAGAATTCATCAGAGTTTTTTTGTTTACTTTTCCCTGCGTAAGCTCCAACAACAAAAATATGTTTTGTCCCTACTATATTTGAAAGAATGGGCCAAGTTTGATTTAGCGAACTTTTACTTAAAGGGAGACCATCAACGTTGAAATCAAGTGTTATGCTATCAGAATTATATACATTTGAGATAAAAAAATCGGTCAGTCCATCTTTTAGACCATAATGAATATACTCCCCATCATCCATAGGTTGTGCGACCGATATTTTTGGGGTTTTTTTTAAAGTACGAGGATCACTCGGAATATCAGGAATTTTTTCAGAAAGAATATCTAACAGACTTTTAAATGCCTTATACCCTATACGGTTTTCTATAGACCAATCAACAAGTTTTTGAGTAAAATTCGAAGCTATTGGCAGGGTTAGATTGTCTTGGAAAATAATTGGACTTGCTCTAACACTAGAACTAGCACTACTTGAGCTAATATCTTGCATGCTAATTTGATAAACATCTTCAAAATCTTCATATTGCCTTGATGCTGAAGTCGATGGAACTTCAAAATTGGTTGAATTTGTCAAATAATCAACATTGACTTTCGCTTCCCGGCGTATTTTCCTACTAGTTGCCATACGGATCTGAAATATTGGTGGTAATATAAGCAAATCAATGTTGAGAGTCTGTGGTCTGGTTCGTGGGACATAAGGCTTAACTTAAGCATAAAGTTAAACTAGCTAAAGAGTTAAAGTAGGAATGTGAAGCTTCTTAAGTGTAAGCTAGGTATGTAAAAATCATACTGAGTTATGAAATGAGTACTTAATCAATATTTTTATGAAAAGGCTCATTTTTAAAAACCTTCTCTGAACAATTTTAGAATGTATGCGGATTTAATAGCTTGTTGTTTCTCGAGCAGTTGACTTTGTTTTTTAGCCAAAAATTTTTTTGAAAAATTCAGATTTTAATGAAATTGCTCTCAGAAACTACTCCAACCCGAACTCACCGATTTTCTTCAAACTCAGATATGTTAGAGAACATTGAAATCTAAGAGCCACGTATTTTTTTTTATCGGCTGACATTTACTTTAAAGGGGTGAAAACTACCCCCAAATCTTACCCCCCAAAGCTTACCCCAAAGCTTACCCCCAAAAACAAACTTTTCTCTATAACTCGAGTTCTAATTATTATTTTCTAACAAAACAAAAAAATAATTACGTGTCTTAAAAATTAAAAGCTTTTTGTTAACAAAAATTTTATTGGGGCTGCATCCCCTATTTTTTATAGAGGAAATTCAATTTTTTTTTTCATTATTTTTTTTTTGAAATTTGTGGAATTTCAAAAATTTCAATTTATTATTTTTTTCATAAAGGAAATTAAGAAAAAAAATCAACGTGTTTTCGGGTTTTGGCGAAAAAATCATTTTAGGGGTTAAACTACCCCTTATTCCAAAAATCGAATAAATCCAATGTATACGTGCATTTAACAAATTTTCATGCTAATTTTACGTTCTTTCAACTAAATAATGGATATAAAATTTTTTATCTCTGCATATTCATGCATTTGAGGCGTGTAAGCCACCCTTGGAAAACTACCCCCAATACCCATAAAATTCGAACTCACCGATTTTCTTGAAACTCAAATATGTCACAGTAGATCAAAAACTAAAAGACCCGTATTTTTTTTTATCGGCTGATATGCACGCTAACGGGGTTAAATCCATCCTTGAATTTGACCCCCAAAAACACACTCTTTTATAAGTTGAGTTACAATTATTTTTTTCTATTAAACCAAATCAATGTGATTTTAATTAAAAAATGTTTGTTATTTGTTAGTATTTGTTAGATTTTAATGTTTTTAAAAAAAAGAATAATAATTTAATTATTTCATATCAAATAAATTTTTTTTAAACTTTCTTTTATTCATCAGTATATAATTTTTCAAAACTACGATTTAAATTCTTTCTATTGCAAATTTGTATTTATTTTAATATTACTTTGTTCATTATTTCACGAATGCTCGACAGTAATGATAATCTTCGAAAAAATGTTTGAAGCATAAAGATTTTTTACACCAACCACAACGTATTACAGCTACATTGTTACATCCTTCTACTTCGCACTGTGTATTACAGGAATCTCCAAAACTGAATTCAACTGGATTATCAAACTTATCCGGTTTTTCATCGATGTAACCACTTTTATACCAGGAATATTTAAAAAGATTTTCATATCTTGGTGAAGATAGCTGGTTATGGACAAGAGATTGAAGTTTAATTATATTATTTCTTAAATGTAAATTTAAATCATAATTCAATAAAATCACGTTATCTGAGAAATGTCGCACGTAGTTTTTCCAGACGCGAAACCCATATACATCGAGGGGTTGAATTTTTCCTGTTGTTCCTGCTGGTATTTTTTTAACCCTTAGATTTTTATTTTTTGGCATCGTTTCCTTTATAACTTTTTCACAGTGACCACTCCAAGAATCCAACAATAGTATAGAGTTAGGGCCAAATTTTGAAGTGGTCTGTAATTGAAATAAATGCTTATTAAATTATCATTTACTGTATTATTGAAAAAATCATTATTTTTGTGCTTACCTGTAGTTAGTTTTCCAGATTTTGATGCTTCTACGTACACGTTTTCTGCTTTAAATAAATGAGCTTCTATTATAGGGCCGAACTTACCTTCTTTTTCTTTTAAAACTATAAAAAGAGGCGATAAAAGTTTCCCCGATGCTGATATAAGTGGCTGTATAGTATAACTATGTGTTGTCGATGAAACCGACTGTACAAGACATTGCACTTGTTTTCCCCTTCAACTGCTAATGTTCTTCCAGAATGCATTTCTAATTGGAATCCACTCTGGTCTGTATTATATAAGTTTTGTACTCCAAGGTTTGGTATATATGACTTAATTTCATTGACAAATGTATCTGCTTTAGTTTGGAGATCTGACTCACTTCCCAGTGTTTTTCGTGTTATAAACTTATTTATCTTTCGAGAGGTTATTCTATGAGCTTTTTTAAATTTCTGCAACCAATTTTCGGAAGCTTTAAATCTGATATCTGTAGAACCTACTTCTTTTTGAGCTTGTAAAGCCCACCTGCGTATATCGCGATCATGAATAATTAAACCGTTTTGGATAGCAGATTGAAAATTGTCCAGTGTATATTGACAAATTCGTGCTATTTTTCTCTATAGGTGCCACCTTTATTAATCGTGTGAGCACATCGCCGTAACTGGCTGACAGATGAAACTTGTTTGAATGAAATGGCAGAGGTTGAAATATGAAAACCTTAGGAATATATAAGGAAAGCACTTAATCCTACTAAAACTAACTTGACCTTAGCATTTAAGCAAAATTTTCTAATATTATTTAGATGGTTAGAAATATTTTCGGGTGCATATATCAATAAAACTGAAAATATGCAGCCAAGTCATTTAATGAGTAATTATAAAATTACTTGGAAAAAAATTAACCTACAGACAGAAATTTTATGATTCTTACTAGAAAACTCAAAATCAAATAGCAAAGGTCATAATAGGAAAGCCTAACAAAAGTAAGGTATATATCTAAAGTAAAATCTTAATCCTGCTTAACATATGGTAATTTAACCTTGACCTTGCTAGCAAAATAAATTTTTCTTATAGTAGTGAGATAGTCAAAAATATTTTTAGATATGTACAATAAGACCATAATTATAAAATTTTCTAGGAAAAACTTTAATCCGACAAGCACAAATTTTGCGATTTCTTTTTATATTGAATTACAAAATACTTACCCAATTTTTTTTTAAATAATCCTTGAACATTATATGCATTCTTTATATGTACCTTAAATATTATTTACCTTTAATGAATTTAATTTCAAAAATCAAATACTATATAACACATTTTAAGTAATTACAATTTAATAAAAGTATTACAAAACACGCGAAACTATTTAATTATCATACACTAGAAAACTAAGACGTCAAAAACTAGATAGAGTTTAAGACGTCAAATAGAGTTTAATTCTATTTTCTCCTTTTTGTCACTTTAGGACTTAGAATATTTTTAACTATACATGAGCTACCCATACGCTTAACCCTTCTAAAAGCGTTTCTCTCTGTCTCACAGGCTTCACCTGCATTCACTTTAGGTGACGATCAGAGAAAATGTTTGCTGGGTGGTTTCATTTGTAATGTCCAAGAGTTGTATGGCTTCTACATTGCTATGTCCTAGTAATCGTTTTTCGTGCTTAACAGCACATTCCTGGATCACTTGGTTGACCCATTTTATGTTTAAATCCTTGTGGAATTTTTTCATCTGGAGCTCTTTGGGCCACGGGTTGGACACCCCTGATTCAGATGTTCCAACCCCTTGATATTGCGTATTGTTAACACAAACAGCAGCCTGAAAATAGACTCAGGCCAGACTCTGACTCAAATATAACAATATGTCTTACATTAATTCCCAGAATTTCATAAAGACTAACCCATGCGTTTTTGGGCATTAATACATTTTGCATTTTTTTTTTCAGGGCCATTCGCTTTGCTTTTGCATGAACTAAAATTTTGTAAAAAAACAATTAATTTCTATTTATCTACAGTTTCGTTGTAAATGTAAATTTCCACTTTAAGATTATTTCTATTATTCATTTACGGCGGAAATTTCACAATGTAATTTTTCCACTTTTACTAAACTATGTCGTGATTAAAACATGTTTTATTTAACAAGTGTGTGTAATTTGAGCTAAAGCGAAACTTTTTTCCTCTTATATATATATTTTGATCTTCTTCTATAACTCCAACTATTTTTATTCGAATGTCTCCATCCACGCAGTAGTAATTATTCAGATGGAATGCACTTAATTGGTTTTTGGAAGTTTTAAGAGATAATATATCACCCTTTGAATTGGTTTTAACATCTATTCTTTCAGAATAATAATTTATTTTAATTTTATTATGTATCTGCTGTAAAATATTTGTCCTAGATTTAACATTTTTTTTAAATTTTTTTGCAAAAACTTTTGGAATCGGTAAGCAGCAAACTCATTCAAAAACCCGATTTTTTTGATACACTCAGTTAAATAAATGTAGTAGAGAATGAATATTATATGTCAAACCTTCAGGACAATACAACATTGGGAATTTCTCGACAAATAAAGTATCAACTCGAGTATCTTCAGAAAGAAGATCATAGAGGTAAGTATTTAACAAAATTAAGAAAACGTGAAATAGCTGCTAAAGTTAATAAAAACGAAGAAAATATCAACGTGTTAACTTAAAATTTTAATTTTCATCTGTAAAGAGAATTTTTGGTATTTTTTCCCCACGTACGTCTTCAAGAGCCATCGAGAACGAGTGAGCCGTACTTCCCGAAGCTTGTCCTTAAGCCGATGACCTGTTGACCTTTGATAAATGCAATTAATTATTATATTGCCAGACCGAAATTTTGCAAACCAGTTTTGGCACTGGCGCATTGTCATTACATCTTCTCCATACACATCGGTTAATTACTTTCTGGCAGCATTTTTATTTTTTCTTTTCTATATTGATACAGATATAGTGCATTCATCGCAAACAAATGGTTTGTAATTAATATGTTTGTTCATATGATAGACTAAATGATTTCTGTATTCGGTAAGAAATGGACATTGATTACATTTTAGTATTTTATCTGGACTTATATGAAATTTAGAATGGTTCCAAAAATCAAATTTAGTTCGAGCAGTAAAGTCATAACGCCAACATTTATGCTCTCTTTTATTTTTTATAATATGACCTTCATCACAAATCATAAGATCAGGACCTTAGAGTTAAATAAATGTAGAAAAGTATTAGATTAAATAATTTAATTGGTTGTTAAAAATTACCTAGGACAAGTAATGAATTGCAACAAAAAGTATGTAAAAAACAAAATATGCTTTGACAAGCATCCGTTACAGTCTGTTAAAACATTTCTTAATATTCTAATATTCTGAATTGTGTGTTCTCTGTCTTCAGCTTTCCTACTTTTAACTATTTCCTTTATTCTGGACGTTCTAACAAACTATTGGTATTTATTCTGAGATGTATGTTATGCAAAAAATTTTGATTGATCATGGAAACCCCAAAATTTTTTAAATTATTTTCTCCGTCTTCTCTAGCGGAACTCACATTCACGGTGAAAGAGTTTTTATTTTTTAATTTCAAATTAAATAAGTAAAAAGATATAAAAAGACTGCTATGACTACTTACAAACATATTTTTCATCGAGTCAATAGAACGTAAAACCATTAAAACTCAAAATTCTTAAAAATATTTGTTTTTTTTTTGCATTATATGAAATCAGAAATTGATATAAGTTATTAAAGATACATGATGTTTGAACATGGTTTATGAAAAAAATTAAAATGTTTACAGCATTTATCATAAAGAAAACTTTTTATATTCAAGTGGCATCATTGAGAAAAGTTATTAATTTAAAACAATAGTAAAATTGAAATTCTTTTAACAAAAAAATTAGGTAAAATTAGAATCGAAATTAAAGATAACTTAACGGGTGTATAGATAAAATGCAAAAGCTCTGTAAAATTTTATTTTCGTCACATCATAATGTTGAAGCTAAGTTGAGCATATTAATAAAGATTCTAAGTCTGCAGATATAAAGAGTGCAATTTGTAAGGCTGCCAATACTTTTTTTGACCACTTAGAAGTTATAACGAACTAATACAAGAATTTTCGATGAGGGTGCTATCAGTTTTTTTTTAATATTTAATTTTGGAATTCAACTAACAAACTATTGTTTTAAAGTTATAGCGAAAGCTATCTTTAGTTAAACATGAGCAATAAAGTTATGGTAATCGATAATAAAATCACAGCTGTTTAAAAATGTTAACTCTAGGATAACAAAAAAAAATTACTCAGGTTGAAGATATAAATAGTAAAGTTTCGTAAAGTTCAACAACACCTCTCTTAATTTATAAGCAGAAAGAGATAATTTCTACAGGGAAAAAAAAAATTTGTCAACAACATTCGATGTTAGAACTCCACGATACATGGTTTATCATTGCGAAAAAAAAAAATTGTCAACAACATTCGATGTTAGAACTCCACGCTACATGGTTTATAATTGTGAAAAGAAAAAAATATTGCTAAATCGTCATTAAAGATTAGCAATAAATTCAAGGTAAATAATAATAAAGAACGAGATCCAAGTAACATTTTTCAAGGGATATGTATTTTGAGGAAAACTAATTACATGACTAAGATGCATAAATTGGCGCCTAATTTTTTATAATGATAGAATGATTAATGCGAATAAATCTTCGCTAAATGATAATTTTGATGAGAATGAAAGATATGTAAAAACACTTCAACTGATTATTTATTGAATAAGAACCCACCTTTATAAAAAGTTAAGATAAGGTTACAAGCAAACAACGATACTAAATAATTTTACTAAAAGTTTTTTGAGTATAATTAACGCATTACTTCGCTCATCATTTAACAATAAAACCAGATTAAAATTTACCGCTTTCCTTATTTAGCTGTTGTAGCAGAAAAATTGGTCGGATTTATGCCGTTGATTACTTCATCATCCGATGATAAAGAACTTTACTGTTTGAAAAAAAGCAAGAATTACTTACAGCTAGCTCTTGCCACAAAATAAAATGCATTAAATCGTTCATTTTTTGAAATTTTAATAACATAATTGATTGCAGCTGTGAAGAGTTTTATAATTAAAATTCAAAGTAAAGAAATACTTTCCAAATGTGATGTTGTCTGTATTCCTGGTGTCTTTAACACTAAAATAGTCAAATAAAGAGAAATAAGTCTTTTATAGCAATAAAGTCAGAGAATAAATGCATTAATCTGAGTTCATTATCTACAGCAAAAGATGCAGTAAAACAATACACCTACATTATTTCAGCAGTTAGAAAATTTATTTCAAAATTTCGGAAAACTTAGGCTGCTAAGGAAAAAGGGAAGAATCTTTTGACAGCCGTAAAAATAGCAACAACCAGCAGTATCAAAACATATTCGAAAAGTTATGTTTTGCTATTACAAAAGAGGAAGGTACGCTAATGCTGCGTACATCACTGAACTGCAAAGATTATTAACAACAGAAATAATTGTGACAAGCAGCTGTGAAGAGTTTTATAATTTAAATTCAAAGTAAAGAAATACTTTCCATATGTTATGTTGTCTGTATTCCTGGTGTCTTTAACACTAAAATGGTCAAATAAAGAGAAATAAGTCTTTTATAGCAATAAAGTCAGAGAATAAATGCATTAATCTGAGTTCATTATCTACAGCAAAAGATGCAGTAAAACAATACACCTGCATTATTTCAGCAGTTAGAAAATTTATTTCAAAATTTCGCAAAACTTAGGCTTCTAAGGAAAAAGGAAATAATCTTTTGACAGTCGTAAAAATAGCAACAACCAGCAGTATCAAAACATATTATAAAAGATTATTAACAACAGAAATAATTGTGACAAGCAGACATTACCTAAAAATAGTGAACCCGTAAAAGCTTCAATCAATTTAGATTGAAATGAAATTTCGTTCTTTTCATATCTGATTTTTTTGTTGTTGGTATAATTTAAAATTTTATTCATTAGAATTGAAAAGTTTTCTGTATTTATTGCAAATATTATATTTACATTCTCATTAGATTTAAAAATTTTTCAAAATCATAAAAAATTAAGTTTTTGAATAATTGTTGGTACTTAGAGCTAAAGAAATTAATTTTTTCTATAAACTGTATAATTTTTGTTAAATGCACACTTTTACTTCTGAATTCACATAAAATATAAAAACAAATGCTTAGTAAAAAAAAATAATTAAAATCAAATAGAATAGAGAAATACAAATTTTCATTGCTCCGATTTTATAAATTTTCTGAAATCTTCGTAAAGGGCACTATTCACTTGTTCTTGCTTTCAAGAACACGATCTGCTTTTTTGTATACGTACACGCTGTATTTTTACACGTTAGTTATTATAGTGTTAACGTTAGTTATTATAATGTTAAAGTTAGTTATTATAGTGTTAGCGTTAGTTATTAGTAAAAGGAATTTTTGGCTTATATGTCTTTATTCAGCAACTAAGACAAACGCAATTAATAGGCAGTTCTCGAAACAAATTCAAAGCACTTTGATTTTGTTTCGCGACCCTGCCATCTCCATATATTTTATATGGAACGAAATGGAATTGTTTTTGAAAGCAAGAACAAGTGAATAGTGCCCTTAACACGTGTTGCTATTGAACTCGTTTGAGATCTGTTTATATTTTTTTGCACGTTGCTCGGTTGAATAGAATAGACAGAATAAAGCTTTTTATCCCGAAAACTCATCTTGTCTTAATCTGTAAATTTTTATTTTTGTATCAAATGTGTAATATATTTAACCTAGATACAAAATAGTTTTAATTTTTAAATTACAAAAAAAAAAACACAATTAAAATGTATAGCATTTTTATTTCAAAATCTTATAATTTTGCACTTTTACAAGTTTTGAATACTATTAGTTTTTTACATTGTAAACTCCAAAAAGAAGCACAATTAAAATAAATGATATTATTTTTTAAATTAAATTGAAAACTTGAAACTTTCACAATTGAATTAAATGCCGGACTTTCGAAACTTCAACTGATTTCTAGGTTCTTTGTTTTTCCTATTTATGCGTTTGCAACAGATGCTTGTCAATGTTTTTTTATAATTTTTGTTTTTATTAATTTTTTTTAACGTGTAAGGTTCGCCAATATTAAATATCACCAGGATCACTTGTTTTTACAGAATTTTTAAATTAACTCCACCTGACTGAACTTTATCAGATATTCACGTTGGCTTTGAAAGATGACTAGGCTTGTTATGGCTCAAACATAATGCACGCGGTTGCAGTGCGGAAGCGGAGACAGCAAAGTAGAATGCAACTAAACAGCTGACACATTTCAACTCTCTATTGGTTATAATTAATAATTGTAATAATTGCTGCCGATATACTAGTATATAATATGTTGAGTATAACCGCACCAATAAAACAATGTCAAAACCGCCAATGTGGACTGTAACTGCAAATATATAGAAATTGTGAAAATTGAGTTCAGGATAAGAGAATACTTTCAAATTTTGTTTTGAAGGGAAAATTTTATCCAAAATTTTCTCCATTATATCATAGTTTGCCTTGCAATTAATGCTTTTTTTCGTTAATATTGCCACTAATTTATTTGGTGATAAATATTGTTTAAATATAGTTATAATATCTTCTTCAGAGAAATTTTGTTTGTGAATTATTCTCCTAATTTTATTTTTAAAGGGTACTTGAACTGATGTACCTGATGTTTCATCAGACTTTTCAAAAATGAATTGTGTATTGAATTCGTTTAATGCCCTTTCTGATATAGGAATCCCGTCGTTTAGATCTTCTGCTGAGTGTACGGTAGATCCATTAGTGCTTTTTGTAGAAGTATTACTATTGGTTTCATTAATATTTATTTCTTCAGAATTATTATATAATCTAATTCGGCTCAATGCGTCGGCATTGGTGTTTTTTGTTCCTTTTTTATATATGATTTTGTAGTTGTATTCCTCTAACTTTAGTCTCCATCTTACTAGTCGAGAGTTAGGTTCTCTAAGGTTCATTAACCACGTGAGGGGTTTATGATCTGTTACGATGGTAAATTGATAGCCAAAATGGTAGGGGCGGAAGTATTTAGTTGCCCATATGATGGCGAGTAATTCCTTTTCTATGGTGGAGTAGTTTATTTCTGAAGTTGCTAACGTTCTACTAGCGTAACAAATTGGTTTATCACTCCCGATTATACCTTGAGATAAAATACCACCTATTGCATAGTTACTAGCATCTGTTGTTAGAATGAATGGCTTCGTGAAGTCTGGGTATTGTAATAATGGGTCATTGGTCAGTATGTCCTTACACAGTTCGAATGTTTTAAGATATTTTTCATTTAACTCAATTTTTCGTCCCTTTTTTAAGCATTCTGTCATAGGCTTAGTAAGTTTTGCAAAGTCTTTAATAAATTTGCGATAATAACCAAGGAGACCAAGGAACGATTTTATTTGTTTTATTGTTCTGGGTACTGGAAAATTTTTTGTAGCATAGATCTTATCTGGGTTTGCTTTAACACCTTCCGTTGTGACCAAATGTCCTAGAAATGCGATTTCCTTTTGCAAAAATTTGGATTTATCTAATTGCACTTTTAAGTTTGCTTGTTGTAATTTCGAGAATACCTTTTTGAGGCTTTCGCAGTGCTCTTGTAGAGAAGTTGAGAAAACAATTATGTCATCAATTATGTTATACGAGGCAATTTTTTCCTATCAAGTCCTTCAAGACGTTGTCCATTACACGCTGGAAAGTTGAGGGAGCATTTTTTAATCCGAAGGGCATTCTGACAAATTCGTAATGTCCTCCTTCGATTGTCCAGATCCAGATAGGGGAACTCCAAGGTGAATAACTATGCTGAATTATTCCTTGTTTTAATAGCTCAGTAATCTGTTGTTTTATCTCCATTTTATGGACATATGGATATCTATATGATTTTGTATAGACTGGAATTTCGTCCATCGTTTTTATAGAATGTTTAACTTGATTTGTAAAGGTAAGATTTTGACCTTCTTTAAAAAATATATTACTTTTATTAATGACCTTTTTTCTTCACTGTTCAAATGAGAACTTCGAATAAGTTCCGTAATATTGTTGGTTGGAAAACTACTCTCTAAATTATTGCGTAATGTTGATGTATTAATTTCGGTGTATTCGCTAGAAAGGAATCTTTGTACCTTGATTGGTTGTTCTACGAAAAGTTTCTGGTCATGATCTGATTTATTTACTACTTCCATAAGGCTATACCAATTCTTTGATTTGTACATTCCTTCCGAAATTACTAGATCTGTTGAAATTTCTAAGGCTTTTGAGTATATATCTCCTTCTTGAATGTCTACAGGTAATTTTACTACGACTTTTGTTTTTGCAGGAATTAAATAAGTTTCTGACATAAAATTTGGTTTGAAATAAAGGGGAATTATTGCGTTTCTAGTTATTAAGTGTTCGTTTTCTAAATCAACTTTGGCTCCCAAGGTTGTAAGACTATCTAGTCCCAGTAGTCCGTCGAAATAGGCGTGAAATTTAAATGCTAGGAACCGGATTTTTCCTGGTTCTTGGAATTCTATGAAATTCGGTAGTATCACTTCTTTGTTTAGTTCATTTTTATGGAAAATGGTCGAAATGAAAATTGGTTTTGTTTTAATTAATTCATGGGGATGTATATATTCAGGATTAATAAAAGGAGACGAAGCACCGGTATCGATTAAGAATTTTAAAGGTTGTCCAAAGGGGGTTGGTATATGAATATAAGGTAGAATATTTCCATGTTTGTTGATATCTAGGTATCCGATGGGCTTGTTAGGCAATCTATATGAAAATTTGAGTAGTCAACTTCCATATTTGATTGAGGTTTTCTATTCCAGTTCTCTTGGTTGCGGTATTCATAATTATAATACCGGTCAAGATTGGTATGATAATAATCATTTAAATAGTTGTTTTCAAAATTTTTGTGTTTAGGGTTTTCTTCGCTAGTGTAGAAAACCTCTCTGCTAGAATATCTAGGTTGTTGTTGATGATTATTACTAAATCTTTGAGTTTGGTCCCTTGGATATTCTTTTAAATGTGTGTTTCCAGAACTTGTATCCATGGGTTCTGGTTTGGGTAAATTTTGTGGAACGAGACGGCGTTGTTCTGTGTATGATATTAAAGGCTTTTGTTGGCCAATAAAAGAGTTTGAAACAAAATTTCTTGGGTTTTGTAAAAAATTTCCACTTTTGCGTTGAACTGCTTGCATGTTTATTTTATTGCATACTTAAAAGGATTATATATTTTGTAAGGATTACCCTAAAACAGAAATGTTTTATTGGTCACACAAACATGCCAAAAATATATTTTGTAATTGCAAAATATATTTTGTGCAATTGCAATTCATTGCATCTGCAATAAATTTTTTCCAAGAACTATTTCTTTTTAGTCCCTAATAAATTTTTAGGTATTGCAGATAAAAATATATATGTATAAGGCCATCTTTTCTTCAAAGGGATATATTGTAGCAAAAACAATTACCTCATTGTCGGCATTTTGCTTTGAAAATTTCTGCAATATATCAGTCTAAATTAGTTGGTTTACTTCTAAGAAAATGGCAAATAAATTTTTAATAATGTGTAATTACACCTAATTCTCTTTTTACACGAATTTTTTTTACACGAATTTGATTTAACACGAGCTAAAACGAAAAAATAATTTTCTTTTTACACGAATTTTTTTGATTTAACACGATTTCCGTATGCATGAATCACATTTAGGAGGACAAAAAAATAAAAAAATAATAAAAGTCTTTTTAGCATATATGAAATTTTCCTCTGTTGCGAAAATATTCTAAGTCTTTTAGTTTGATCGTTAGTTTTTGTCAATCTCGAGCACGTGCTGTTAAACTGTACACCTAAGTCTCTTTTTACACGAATTTTTTGGGAACGTATCTATCGTGTAAAAAGAGAATTAGGTGTATATCAGGAAAAACTTTTTATAATACAAGAAACTTAATTTCCTTAAAAAATGCTGATTTTTAATTTTATATTCAAAATAAATAATATATTAATTGTTGGTGGTGAAACAAAGCAAAAAATAAAAAAAAATGATTCTTTTAATTGGTTTTTTATTTAACAAAACTATTAATTTAATATAATGGGATGCTGTTTTTCACTTAATTCAATTCAACCACATCACACTTCAATTGTATTTAATTTGTTTAATATGCAGATGATCACGATAATCAAAGATTAAAACACGAGCAAGCCATCTTTTTTTACTTTTGACATAACCATTCATTAATAATTAATTTGACATCTCGATGTTCTCCCGCCTTTTTTGTTGTCTTATAATTTTGGGCTGCGTTTGCTTTTTTTTATTTAATTAAATTTTACTTGCATTTCGCAACATCTTGGGCCTCCTCTGAAGTTGAATGTTCAATGAATATGGGAAGCTTGACTATTTTTACGATTGGTCGGACGAAGGTACTAGAAGCTGTTTGTAGGGTGATTACGCGTACAATTCCATCAGTTCCTGGATGAGTTTCAATTACTCTTGCAAGGGGCCATCTGGCGGGTAACTGATTGGAATCTTTAATTAACACGATGTCTCCAACTTCAATATTAAAATTCAACTTGTGCCATTTTGTTCGGTGTTGCAACGAGGTTAAATATTCCATGTGCCAGCGTTTCCAGAATCCTTGCAATATGGCTTGCAGTAATCTCCAATTCGACATAATGTGTTGAGGAGTAGGTGGAATTAATGGCTCTGGTAATGCTTGATAGGAATGTCCAACCAGCAAGTGATATGGTGTTAGAGCTTCGAAGTCTGTGTCAGGCATCATAAATAGTGGTCGTGAATTGAGAACTGCTTCAATTTGGGTTAATACTGTGTACATTTCTTCGTAAGTAAGTTTATGATTTCCAATGACGCGCTTTAAATGGCACTTGACAGATTTAACTCCGGCCTCCCAAAGTCCACCAAAGTGTGGAGAGTTCGGCGGTATGAATGACCATTGAATCCCTTCTTGTGATAGTGTATCTTGAATCAAATTGTTGTCATGATTAGAAGAGATCAGTTTGTGCATTTCACATATAGCACGGTTGTTATATATATATATTTCTTTTTTTTTTTTCGTATTGTAATTAAATAAAAACCTTTTTAATATTTATATGTTTATTCGTTCTTAAAATTTTAAGGTATAATAATTGAGTTTGTCAAATTTGTGTTACACTTTACTTAATATTTTATTGGTTCTTAAAAATATAAACTTCTTTGATTAGAATTCTTTCTTAGTAAAAACCTTTTTTTTTTTAAATAATTAAATAATTAGGTATTTTTGTTCTTAAAATTTTAATTTACACGAGTTGAGCTTTTCAAATTTATGCTACAATTGTTTAATATTTTAATTTTAAATTGGTGCTTAACAATATAAACTTCTTTCTTAGTAAAAACTTTTTTTATAATTATATATTTTTGGTTCTTAAAATTTTTAATTTACACGAAATGAGTTTTTCAAATTTGTATTACACTATGGTTAATATTTTGTTTTTAAATTTGTGCTTAAAAAAAAAATGTAAACTTCTTTTAAGGGAATTCTTTCCCAACGAAAACTTTCCTTAAAATTTTAATTCACACGAAATGCGTTTTTCAAATTGGTATCACACTTGGATAGTAATTTAATTTGATTTAATAATAATTTAATAATATGTAACTAATAATAATAATTTGTTTAATAATTTACATTTCTCAAATAGAACTCTCTAAAACACCACTATTAGGATGATTATAAAATGACTCCTGATCAACGACTCCTAAAAACGACTGTTAAGTCCGGCTTCTAAAAAACGACTCTTACTCAAATTAAACTTCAACCCTATTTATTTGTATTTAGTGGCGCCAATAATAATGCCCTTTGGTGGCCACATGGACTTTGGTGGCGCGTGAGAAAAAATTTTAGAAAGTATTTTCTGCTTATATGATTGTTTCTAAATACAATCACATAAGCAGAACTAAAAAATAATTTATCGCCGGGTTTTTGTTTGTTTTTTAAAAATCTTTTCCGCTTATGTGACTGTTTCTAATCACATAAGCAGAAATAGAACATAATTTACTGCCGGTCTTTTGTATTCAAGATCAGCAGGGTGGCACAAAAATAAAACATGTGGCCTGGCTATTGTAGAGGAATATTTATGTGATCGACTCCAGTGTTAATCGCATAAATATTCCTCAGCATTTCCGGCAGATGATTTACATAACATACCTTCCCTCCTCAAGGAAGAGAATCCCTGCGATTAGTGAGGGATTCTCTCTAAATTTGGGTAAATCGTTTGTTTGAAACAATTGATGGTGTCTGCCACCCACTCGGGGTTATTTGATCCCTTTTTGATTTTTCAAATATGGTTGAGAGTGTTATTGTTTGTATACATCTATTTTCGAAAGAGAGAGAGGACGGAAAAAAAATATTGAAGTTGAAAGAGAGCGAAGAAAAAAATCAAAAAAAAAAATGATGATGTTGAAATTTTATGATGAGGCTGTCGTTATTCAAAGAAGGGTTTGAGGCGATTATTGTGGACATTCACCCTTCGTTTTCCTATTTTTATAATCGAATTTACTGGCCCTAGGGTGTCTTCAATTAAATAGGGTCCAACCCATAGTTGCGACAATTTATGTTTTCTGCTTTCATTCCTGAGCAGAACTTTGTCACCTACAACAAAATGAGATGGATGCAAATTTTTGTCGTAATTTTCTTTGGACCGTCTTTTACTTGCTAGAATATTTTTCCTGGCTAGATTATAGGACTGTTGTAATTTATACCGTAAGAGGTGATAATAATTTTCGTGATTGTATAAGGGCTCTGGCTCTCGTTTTAAATTAGAGGGTACATCCGACTTGAAGCCATATAAACAATCCATTGGGGTCAGTTTCGTCCCTTCATGTTCACTGTTATTGTACACAAAGGCTGCCGTACGTAGAAATTGATCCCATGTTTTAGAGTTATGATCTATTATCGTGCGTAGGTATTCAATCAGGGGTCTATGTGCTCGTTCTAGAGCACCATTCGATTGGGGGTGATAAGCGGATGTCTGAAGTTTTTTGATTTTGAGAAGTTTGCATACACTTTTAAATAAATCGCTTAAGAAATTAGACCCTTGATCAGTCACTATTTTCTGGGGAATCCGATATCGGGTAATAATTTGGTCAAAAAAAATCCGGGCTATAGTTTCTGCTTCAGCGTTTGGGAGGGCATACCAGTCGACAAATTTTGTAAGGTTGTCCTGAAAAGTCAGGATGTATTTATTGCCGAAATTAGTCTCTTCAAGAGGACCTACTATGTCCAGGTAGATTTTTTCGAATGGTTGTTTTGCAATATCTGTGATGACCATTGGCATTCGGGTTAAGCGGGAAGCCTTCATGGTTTGGCATTTTTTACATTGTTTTATATGGAGTTTGATATCGCGGAACATATGTTTCCACCAGTATTTTTGACGAATTCTCTTAAAAGTTTTTATGACTCCCTGGTGACCTCCAAAAAGAGAATCGTGATAGTCTTTAAGTATTATTTTAATCTCTTCGGGGGAGGTTATAACTTCAACAGCTTTTCGTTTTTGGTGAGGTGAAGATTCTGGGTTTTCCCTGGTTGTGTTTTGTTCGTCAACTCCTGTCTCGGTTATTTTAACTTGGTCTGTCTCGGTGGGTGATTGGGGGGATTGTAACGTTTTTTTGTGGTTTTCAATGGGTGGAATAGTATCTTTTAGTTTTGTCTGAGATCGTGTGATAATGTTCAAAACTGGTTTTGTATTGAATGTCGGTTGTTCTTTCAATAAGCTGACTTGAGGAAAGTATAATTGATTTTTGGGTTCGTCCAGGTTGTCTGTTTTTATTCGGCTAAGAGCATCGGCATTTGTGTTGTATTTGCCGGGTTTGTATTCAATTTTGTAGTCATGTTCTGATAACTTATGGTGGAATCGTACTAACCGAGTGGTTGGATCTTTTACGTTAAAAATGCCTTTCAAAGGCTTATGATCGGTATAAACCGTGAAAGGTCTACCTTGGAGGTAACAACGAAAGTTTTTCACCGCCCATACGATGGCGAGTAGTTCCTTTTCTATAGTTGAATAATTGCGCTCTGCTTTGTTAAGAGTTCGACTTGCGTAAGCGATTGGCCGGTCCTTTCCAACCTCACCCTGTGAAAGGACCGCACCTAATGCTTCGCTGCTAGCATCAGTTGTCAAGTTGAAGGGTTTGGTAAAATCCGGGTAAATAAGAAGAGGGGGTGAAACTAATGATTGTTTGATGGTTTGAAACGATTCTTCACATTTAGGGGTCCAGAGAAATCTGGTATCCTTCCGAAGAAGGTTAGTAATGGGTCGTACTTTTCTTGAAAATTCGGGGATAAACTTCCTATAATAATTAGCGAGTCCCAAGAATGATTGTACTTGCTTCGTGGTTTTGGGTGTGGGGAAATTCTGCACACATTCAATTTTTCGAGATTCTGGTAAAGCTCCATTTTCCGAACAAATATGTCCCAAGTATACCACCTCTTTTTTTAAAAATTGGCATTTTTCGGGCTGGAGTTTGAGATTATTTTCTCTCAATCGATCAAATACCTTTCGAAGCTTAGTGTTGTGATCTTCAAGGTTTTTGCCGTAGATCACTATATCATCAAGGTAAACAAAACACTCCAGCCCCTGGAGGCCTGTAAGAACATAGTTCATTAGGCGTTGAAACGTGGCTGGAGCTCCCTTTAGACCGAATGGCATGCGTTGGAATTCGTAGTGGCCATAGTTGGTACTAAATGCCGTTTTATCTCGATCCTTTGGGTTTACCAGCACTTGATGGTAGCCACTTGCTAAATCGAGAGTCGTGAAGTAGCGTGCATGCCCCAGTTGATCTAATATATCTTCTATCCGAGGCAGGGGGTAGGCATTACCTATTGTTTTTTCGTTCAATTTCCTAAAATCAACTACCACCCGCCATTTTTTCTCACCATTTGGTCCAGCCTTTTTTGGGACTACTAATAGGGGAGAATTCCAGGGGCTTTTACTTGGCAATACGATGCCATCATTTAGCATTTCGGTGAGTTGTTCATTTATAATCTCCTTTTGTGACTCTGGGAGTCTATACATTTTCTGATTAATGGGTGCCTGGTCTTGTATTAGCGGAATTTCGTGGGTTATTGCATTAGTACAGGATAGTCTGTCTCCTTTCAAGTGGAAAATATCGTTGTATTCGTGACAAAGGGTGGTTATACACCTTTTCTCTTCGGTACTCAAGTTTTCATTTAAATTTAACTCTTCAATTAATTGGGTGTTTCGTGTGTCACAAGACAGGTCATTTGGGTGAATGTAAGCTAAAAAGGTCGTGTTTTTTGTTTCACAGGGGTTTGTATATTGGGTTTGTTTATTTAAGTTTTTAGACGTAGTTAAATTTTTTGCTATGGGGGCATTTGGTGATGATTTTTGAAACTTATTTTTTGAATGATTAGTAGGGGGTTTGCTATTGTGTTTAAATAGGTTCATATTTGTATTGTTCCTATAGTAGTTTAGGCTGCTTATCTCATCGGTCGTGTGAGTTAAATCTTTATTCATTAGTTTGACAATGTCATAATGTTCAAAAGAGGTGATTTTTAGTTTTATTTCGTCGAGAGTTAGAGGTTTTATCGTTGTATTAAGTATTCCGATCTTAGTGGATTGATTCCCTTTGGGTAGGAAACTATTTGCGAGAAATATACCTTCTTCCAACTGCTCAGCTAAGGAAAATTTATCTTCTGCCAGATTAATATGAACTGGAATAAATCCTTGCGTTCGTGCGGGGATACAACATGGTTTATCGAATTTTATTTTTAATATTAAAGGGTGTTCGATTGCATTGTTTTTTCTGAAGTTATTTGTAGTTATTGGAGCTGAAAATTTATTTGGAGTTTCGCAACCCGATTCGTAATTACCTGAATCGTTTATGGTTACCTCCGTATTGAAATTTTGAAGACAGCGTGACTTTGAAAATTTGTTTGGAGTTTCGCAACCCGATTCGTTATTACCTGAATCGTTTATGGTTACCTCCGTATTGAAATTTTGAAGACAGCGTGACTTTGAAAATTTGTTTGGAGTTTCGCAACCCGATTCGTAATTACCTGAATCGTTTATGGTTACCTCCGTATTGAAATTTTGAAGACAGCGTGACTTTGAAAATTTGTTTGGAGTTTCGCAACCCGATTCGTAATTACCTGAATCGTTTATGGTTACCTCCGTATTGAAATTTTGAAGAAATAAATCGTTACTTGCGCTGTCTTGGGTGTTAACATGGTCTTGTTGTCTTTGTCCAATTAAATCAAGCTTTTTTAGCGGAAACTTTAAATCCTTTAGATTATTTTTAGTACGAGGAAAGCGTAGGATGTTATTGGGGCCTTCTATGATACAATTTTTTGACAGAAAGTCGTTCCCCAATAGTCCATCTGTTGTGAGCTCCGGCATATCTTTTACTACTTGAAAACTGCAAGGGATTTTAGTAGGTAAATCAAAGTTGCCTATGCAGCTACCCAGGGTTGTTCCCTTACCGAAAGGAGTTTGAAGGGTGCAGTTGTTTTTGGTGTTTATTATTAGCTTTGGTTTCAGAGAGCGTTGTTTAATGAGGCTAACTTCTGCGCCCGTATCCACCAGAAAGTTGGGCATTTTATTTTGTGTTATGTCTAATGGTAGGTGTACAATCGGGGCGCAAGACTGTAACGTCTGTGGTATGTTTTTTGTTTTTTTATTTATCGTCGGGCCGGTGGAGTTGGTCCCGACGTTTGGGAGTTTCCCTGAGGAATGGCTTCCCACTTCCTTTTTTGGTAGCACTCTTTTACCGAGTGCCCTTTCCTGCCACAAAATTCACAGGTTAAGTTTATGTTATACACAGCTCGTTCGCGTGGTTGCGAGTTCCCTTCGTTTTGGGTGGTGTCTATTGGGGGTCTATTGCTGTCTTGTCGTTGGGGGTATTTTAAGTGGCTCGGAAATGTATTATAATTTTGGTTTAATGAGTTCCTTTGACTGTACTTTTCATTGCTGTTAAATTGTGGGTTGCTGCTGGGATAATGAGGCCAAGACGGATAATTTTTTAATTGGTTATTGCTACGTTGGCGATTATTATTGCCGTACCATGGTCTTGCCACATTATCCTGTGAGTTAGGGTTAAATGCTTGTCTATTATAGTGCTGCACATTATTTGCTGAGACATTATACTGCGGGCTTCGACATTCGCCAGCGTCGTGGTTATATTTTTTACAAATGTCGCAAAACGGGGTGTTTTTGCGCCTAAGACAGTCAGAGTAAGTATGCCCCCGCTTTTTACAAAAGCTACAAGTGATGTTTGCAGTTAAGGAGCTTATGTTTTTACCCTCATGACTCAGGTTACTAGATTTATTCATCAGATATGAGTTATGATTATTTTCGAGAGTTAATATATTTGGATTAGGGGATAAATCAACCGAGGTTGTAAATAGATTTTGAACGTCCCCATTGAATCCATTTTTTTTTATTTGTGAGCCCAATCGCTCGTAATTTTGGGCCATCAGGGGGTTTGTCGCCGATGGAGACTGGTATGCTAGTGGTGAGTTCAGCGTCGTTTGTTGTAAACGTTCCATGTCTAGTGCTTTTTGTATTAAATTATCAAGTGATGTATCTGTAATAGTCAATAGATATTGGCATAAATGAGGGTTACTTATGCCTCCTTTAAGGGAATTTATACCAAAATCTTCCAGCTGTTGTTTTACGGCTGCGGCTGCCACCTGACCATACTTACTTTCGGCAGCCTCCTTACATAATGTCAACTTATGTTTTATGCGAGTTACGAAAGAATTAAGCGGTTCTAAAGGAAATTGTCGTAATGTAATTAATGAATTTACTAATTCTTGATAAGTTTCCCTAGGCAAATATGTTCGATTCAGCAATCGTTCTGCATCTTCGAAGGTAGCCGGCTGGTTAAAGGCTACAAGTTGGTAAGCTTCCCCTCGCAATCTTGTTGGAAAAATTTGAGCGAACACTGACTGTTCGTCTTCATTAAGGCATTGCTGAACTCGTTTACAACACCCTATAAAGGTTTGTAATTCGGAAGTTAGTGTAGGGCCGTGTATACCAGAAAATATGGGCACAAGTTGGGTAGTAAGTTTGGCGACTTTCATGTAATTGTCAGCCATTTTACTTTTAAGTTTTGTTTCGTGTGATCCCTCAGCTTGTGGGTTAATTAATGAAGGGGCTTCGGAGGTATTAAGAGTCGTGTTATACCCGGAGAGGTCGAATTCGGAGTCGTTTATATCGCTGATACAAGTTGATTGTCTACTTAAATTTAAATCACTATTGCGTGTACTTATCTTAGATCTTATATCAAGAGAGTGTGAGTGAGTTCGGAACTCTTGAATTTGCTGTTTAAATTTTTCAGTACTTAATGAAAAATCTTTTATTTTAGCGAGCCTTACTAACTTTGTTTTGTTTATTTCTTTACTTACTATCTCGGTTTGAGTTACGTTTATATTATGGCTCTCTCTCACTCTCTTTTCTAATGAATACAATGTTTTACTTAATTCTATCGATTTACCTGGGGTCGGTAGTATGGTACCGCTTCTGAGTTGTCGTGGTGAGAGACTGGTTCTTGCAGTTGAACTAGATGCTGTTGCAGAGGGTGGAATTGTTGTTTCCTCTGTGTTTGGTGTGTCACTGTTGTTTCTTGCTGAATTTGATTATGTTGATCGTTGGCTCTGGTTCATACGGCTGGTGATCCAGCGGTGGTTGAAACGTTGATTCTTTAGTAAGATACTGGATTTTATCAGCAATATACAAAAATATTATTTACGCTGACCAGTATCCTACCGGCTGCGCCAATTTTGTTATATATATATATTTCTTTTTTTTTTTCGTATTGTAATTAAATAAAAACCTTTTTAATATTTATATGTTTATTCGTTCTTAAAATTTTAAGGTATAATAATTGAGTTTGTCAAATTTGTGTTACACTTTACTTAATATTTTATTGGTTCTTAAAAATATAAACTTCTTTGATTAGAATTCTTTCTTAGTAAAAACCTTTTTTTTTTTAAATAATTAGGTATTTTTGTTCTTAAAATTTTAATTTACACGAGTTGAGCTTTTCAAATTTATGCTACAATTGTTTAATATTTTAATTTTAAATTGGTGCTTAACAATATAAACTTCTTTCTTAGTAAAAACTTTTTTTATAATTATATATTTTTGGTTCTTAAAATTTTTAATTTACACGAAATGAGTTTTTCAAATTTGTATTACACTATGGTTAATATTTTGTTTTTAAATTTGTGCTTAAAAAAAAACGTAAACTTCTTTCAAGGGAATTCTTTCCCAACGAAAAATTTCCTTAAAATTTTAATTCACACGAAATGCGTTTTTCAAATTGGTATCACACTTGGATAGTAATTTAATTTGATTTAATAATAATTTAATAATATGTAACTAATAATAATAATTTGTTTAATAATTTACATTTCTCAAATAGAACTCTCTAAAACACCACTATTAGGATGATTATAAAATGACTCCTGATCAACGACTCCTAAAAACGACTGTTAAGTCCGGCTTCTAAAAAACGACTCTTACTCAAATTAAACTTCAACCCTATTTATTTGTATTTAGTGGCGCCAATAATAATGCCCTTTGGTGGCCACATGGACTTTGGTGGCGCGTGAGAAAAAATTTTAGAAAGTATTTTCTGCTTATATGATTGTTTCTAAATACAATCACATAAGCAGAACTAAAAAATAATTTATCGCCGGGTTTTTGTTTGTTTTTTAAAAATCTTTTCCGCTTATGTGACTGTTTCTAATCACATAAGCAGAAATAGAACATAATTTACTGCCGGTCTTTTGTATTCAAGATCAGCAGGGTGGCACAAAAATAAAACATGTGGCCTGGCTATTGTAGAGGAATATTTATGTGATCGACTCCAGTGTTAATCGCATAAATATTCCTCAGCATTTCCGGCAGATGATTTACATAACACGGTGAGCCCCTTTAAAATTGGTGGCGTTATCAGAATAAATGTGATTGCATCTGCCACGTCGTGCAATAAAACGGCGTAAACTAGCGAGAAAGGCGTCAGTCGTAAGGTCACTGACTAGTTCCAAATGTAGTGCTTTTGTAGACATACAAACAAAAATGCAGATGTAGCCCTTGCTAAACCGAGGATTACGTCCTCTGTAGCTCCTGAGTGAAATAGGACCTGCATAGTCACATCCAGTATTAGAAAACGGTTTACTTTGTTGAACTCGAACGGGTGGAAGTTCTCCCATTAATTGATTAGTCGATAACTGGCGATGACGAAAACAGATATGGCATTTATGCACTATTTTTCGAATTGTGTTTCGAGCACCTATTATCCAGTAGTCTTCTCTTAGCAGAACGAAAAGCTCCGAGACGCTTGCGTGACAAAATTTGTGATGATAATATTCAACGATTAAGTCAGTAATATGATTGCCACGTGGTAAAATAATAGGATGTCTGGCGGTGTAAGGCAAACTTGAGTGTTGAAGTCTTCCTCCAACTCGTAATAATTTATGACTGTCGAGAAACGGTGACAGTTTCGATAGCTTGCTTCGAATTTGTAATGGTTTTCTAGTCTGAAGACATCTCAATTCTGGTAGGAATGCAGTATATTGTATGTGTTTGAGACAAATAAATTTTGCATTGTCTAATTCAGCCACATCAAGTGGACCAATTTTTGATGGAATGTTACTTTTGTTTATATTGTTAATAAATCGAATGCAGTAACTTAAAACTCGTATAAGTTTTATCCAGTGCGAATATTTGTTACATAATATAGTTAAAAACGATGTATCATTATGCGTGACGAGTCCTTGTATCCATGATTTCCTTTCCTCTTTCGTTATAATCTGCAATTTTGAATTTGTTAGTTCTGTTGGATGGTCAATAAAACTTTGTGACTTTTCCTGCAGCCAGTGCGGACCGTGCCACCATAATTTATGTTCAATAAGTGCTGAAGGTGTAATTCCACGAGAAGCGCAGTCAGCTGGATTTTCAGAGGAAGGCACATACCTCCACAATTTTCGAGGCAATATATTCAAAATTTCGGAGGTTCGATTAGCGACGAATGTAGTCCACCTCCGTGGGGGCGATGAAAGCCAGTGGAGGACGATTTCTGAGTCTGTCCAAGCAAATACTGTGTATTCTTTGAGATTAAGTGCACATATCAACTTATTAAAGAGATTGCTTAAGAGTAGCGCTCCACATAACTCCAGTCGAGCAATTGAGATTTGATGCATAGGAGCAACCTTACTTTTTGGCTGTCACAAGGTTAGTTTCATATGAACCATCTAGGTTTTGAACACGAACGTAAATCGAAGCGGCATAAGCACGCTCAGAGGCATCAGAAAATGCATGAAATTCTAATGGTAATCTCCTCGAGCCCATCCATCTTGGTATATGGAGCTCATTCAATATATAAAACTCCCTTTTAATAATATTCCATTTATTAGCAATTATGCTTGGTACCGGATCATCCCAATCAAGCTTCTTTGTCCACAATAATTGAAACAGTGCTTTAACTTCAGTAGTAATAGGTGTGAGAAATCCTAGTGGATCAAAAATACATGAAGCACTTGATAAGAAACTTCGCTTTGTGATAACTGGTTCCGATGAAATTGAAATCGAAAATGAAAAGGTATCGGATGAAGGGAACCAGGACAGGCCCAATGTTTTAACTGATTTTGAAGGATCACACAAATCGCGTTTTGAAAAGTCACACTGTTCGTCAGGTAACGATGAAAGTAGATCTTCACAATTACTACTCCATTTTCGTAGGTTGAACCCAGCGTCAGACAACAGTGATATTAATTCATCTTTCAGAGATAATAGTTCCTCAACTGAATCAGTGCCAGTTAGGATGTCATCGACATAACAGTTATTTAACAAAACCTTTGAGGCTGTAGGATGAGTGTGTAGCCGATCCTTTGCCAATTGTTCTAACACTCTTACTGCTAAGAATGGTGCAGGAGATGTGCCATAGGTGACAGTTTTTAATCGATAATAATTGATAGGCGATGTTGGTGAGGTGCGCCATAAAATACGTTGAAATTCTTGATGGGGTTCATATACCCAAATTTGTCTGAACATTTTTTCCAAGTCAGCTGTAAAGGTAAATGGATGCAATCGAAAACGAGCACACACGGAAAAAAGATCTCGTTGAATCGGTGGTCCAATCAACAGAGCATCATTTAGTGAGAACGTCGATGAAGTTTTTGCTGAGCCGTCAAATACGACACGAAGTTTGCTTGTAGTATTATTAGTCTTAAACACTGCATGATGTGGTAGATAATAACAATCTCTAGTACAGATTTCATTTTGTTGGATTTGTTCCATATGACCAAGTTGCTGATATTCATCCATAAATTTGATATATTCAGATTTCAACAGAGGATTTTTTTGAAAACGTCGTTCCATTGCTCTTAAGCGTGTCACAGCTGCAGTGTAGCTATTTCCTAGAGGTACGGATGGATTTCTGAATGGAAGATGAACAATGTATCTGCCTTCTTTAGTGCGAGTTGTGGTTGTTCGAAAGATTTGTTCAGCTTTAGTTTCTTCAGCTGTCAACAGAGATTTTGGAGTTGCAGGCTCCTCAATTTGCCAAAATAGTTTTAGCGAACGATCAATGTCTATATCACTATAAAGGGAATGAATACTTTGGTTGGTTGAAATATCTTCATACAAATTATTAGCCAATTGACCAACGATTATCCACCCAAATGTGGTGTATTGTGCGATTAAGTCATCTTGGACTTTTATTCGATCTCTTTTAAATACTTGAAATAGCTTATCAGCTCCCAAGATTATGTCCACGGAGTTCGGGATATTATATGCAGGATCTGCTAACTTCAATTTGTTTAGTTGAGTTATTTTTTTGAATTCATTGTTAGGTAATGAAGAAGTAAGTTTAGTGAGAATAAACGCATTTAGATCTAACTTTTCGTTAGATATTCTTGATCGTAGTTGTATTGAGACAGCACCTCTCGTTGTTCCAACAGTAGATGTTGATAATCCACTGACAGAGATTTTGGCATGATGTCTTTTCAAATTTAATTTATTTACGAGTGACTCTGTTACGAAGGATACTTGTGAGCCAGAGTCTAATAGCAAGCGACAAGAATGGGTATTTCCTTGATTATCCAGAGCATACGCAACCGCAGTTGGCAGCAATGTTGCACAATTTATTTTGTAATTTGTAGAAGTAGTAAATATATGAGTTGATGCTTGTGTTGATTGTGACAGGTTAGTTGATTTTGACGAACGAGTTTGATCACTAGACGTATTATTATCAAATGTCGGTGATTTGGTTTTTGAACGAGTTATCATTGGACTATTCCTGTTAGATCGATGTACTAAACTGTGATGATGTTGTTGGCAATGATTGCAAACATGCTTTGATTTACAATTTGCTGAGTTATGACCTGCACGTAGGCAATTGAAACATAGTTTTTCATCATAAACGAATGATCGTCGTTGTTCGATGTCCATTTGCAAGAATTTTGGGCACTGATACAACAAGTGATGTTGTGTACATTTGGGACATTGATTGACTGAAAGGGTATGCCCTTTTAATTGATTTCGATTCCACATTTCCCGGGGACTTAGTGCTCGTTGACGTGAAGAACTTTGGCGAAATGTTGTTTGAGTGCTCTCTAGAGCTTGGCAGCGAATGTTCAAGAACTCAAGCAATTGAGTGATGGTCGGATTATCAGTAGATGCAGTTGATTCTGACCAATCTTGTCGAGTTGTTATATCCATTTTGTTAAGTAATAGATGAATGATCCAAGGATCACGTGTTTCTGCATTGTTCCCAAGTGCCTTTAGACCACGTAATACTTCATCAGTGCCATCCGTAAGTTTTCGCAATCCGATTGACGATGGTGAAGTGATTGATGGTAAAGAGAGAAACGAGCGAATAAATGAGTTAATTATCTGATCTTTTCTATCATATCGTTTGTTTAATCTTTCCCATGCGGGTTTGTAACTCGCATTAGTGATAGGCATGTGCCGTAATAAAGTAGCAGCTTCTCCTCGAAGAAATCCTTTTAAATAATGTAGCTTTTGGCTGTCAGTTAATCTAGCATTCGAGTGTATCGTAGCTGTAAATAAATCTCTAAAGGAGATCCATTCATCATAATTTCCTGCGAAATATGGAATATCTAGTTTTGGCAATCGTGTATCGATTGCTCTTGTTGGTGATTGTGTAGTTGATGCAATAGTACTAGAAAATCTTTAAAAAAACATTGATTGTTGATCTGCCAGTCTATGTACAATATCTGTATCCGGTGCTTGTGGTGTTGTTCTATCCCTGAGCGCATTTTGCAAACGCTCCTTAGCTGAATAATATTTTGTTTCGAATTGTTCGATTTCAGTTTCCTGTGCTGTAAATTGTGGGTCATCGTGGTACGAACACAACTGATCTTGTAATTCAAAAAATTCACTCCATGCAGATTCGAGCTTATCTAACCGTAGTTGAATAGCTGTTGCAGTTGTGTCTGGGGTCAAATCCTCACTATATGCAAGTATTCGTGTAACAGCTCCCTTGATATAACCCCGTTTTATCTTGATTGTTTCCATGACACCATTCAATTTTAATTTAAGATAAAGTTGCTTAAAGTTAACTTAAGTTAGTTTAGTACAGGTTTATTTATTTATTTATTTATTTATTTTTTATAGTGTTAATAAACCTTTCTTATATGTGATTTAATCATGTGCGGCTGCTTTTACTTTGAGCAAATACATAAAAAAAGCTTTGAAATATTACCATAACTTCACTTCCGTCGTTATCGATTTCGAGATATTTTCTGAGTACATGATTTTGTTTACCACAATATGCCAAAAGAGTTAATTACAACAATTTGATAGATAATAAATTTTCCTGTGCTACTTGACAATATTATAGATGTGTACTTGTTCGCATCGTCTTCTGTAATTGTACTTAATTTCAAAATATAGTATTACAAATAATTAACCAATTCAAATCCGTATGATAATGGTAAGTATGCCACTTTCCAATGCGATTTTCCCGTTTTTTTTTTTTTTTTATAATGATGTAGGTCTGACGATCTCACGATCTGCTTTATTCGATGACTTGTAGATCCTAAAGATCCGATTTATTCGATAATTTTGTAGATCCTGATGATCCGTTGTATTCGATCCGGCTCGAAGGACCAATTTGTTTCAGCCTTTTTTGTTATGGTCGCTTGTCAACGTGTTGGTGGTGAAACAAAGCAAAAAATAAAAAAAAATGATTCTTTTAATTGGTTTTTTATTTAACAAAACTATTAATTTAATATAATGGGATGCTGTTTTTCACTTAATTCAATTCAACCACATCACACTTCAATTGTATTTAATTTGTTTAATATGCAGATGATCACGATAATCAAAGATTAAAACACGAGCAAGCCATCTTTTTTTACTTTTGACATAACCATTCATTAATAATTAATTTGACATCTCGATGTTCCGCCTTTTTTGTTGTCTTATAATTTTGGGCTGTGTTTGCTTTTTTTTATTTAATTAAATTTTACTTGCATTTCGCAACATTAATGATGATAATTCTTTTCATAGAAAAATTATGTGATATAACTGAAAAAACTGATTAAATATAAATTTTATGATGTTTTTTATAAAAAAATCTAATTATCGCGCTTAAGTTTGTCCAGATTGTCCAGAATTGTTGTTGCTAAGAAATATAAATTTGTTACTTTAAAAATAAGGACGCTTCCGCTATTTCGTTCATACTTTAAGGCGTCTGGTTGAGACGTTTTTGCTATTTTTTCACAGTTTGAGGTGTCTGGCTGAAGTTTTGGCCGACGGAAAGTGTCTGGCAATATCAAATAATAATTATTTATAATATTCTTTAAAAAATATCCAAAAATCAGCTCTGAGAAAATGAGAAAATTAGCGCTATTTTGTTCAAACTTTAAGGGCTCTGGCTGAAACGTTTTTGCTTTTTTTGCTATTTTTTCACACTTTAAGGTGTCTGGCTAAAGTTTTGGCCGATGGGAAGTGTCTGGCAGTATCAAATAATGATTATTTATAATATTCTCTAAAAAATATCCAAAAATCAGCTCTGAGAAAATGAGAAAATTTGCCCATGTTTTTATGCACCTTCCCCCCCGTATATCTACAAAATGGCCGCCTAGACAAGTTGACGAATGTGCATACTTTCTTAGATACATTTACTACTACTTATTCCCTAAATTTCGTTACTTCCAAAATAAGAGAGGTCTGGCGGCCCTGGGATCTTGGACTATAATTAAATGTTCCGAGAAAGCACAAATTTTTGATAAAAAAACCTAACAGTGTGCCCACAATAAGGGAAAAACCCTTTTTAACTTCGCCAAAACCAAAAACGTTGCCCGCTAAAATGGTTCTGCCAGCTTTACCTACATCAAAATTTTATCGAGTAAAAGAGTTTTTGTGCTTTTATAATTATATTTAAATAAAACAAGTCATAATTTAATCTATTCTAAACTTTTTGGAAACCAAATTAAATGAGAGAAGATATTATTAGCATTATTGGTTTCTTTTTGTGTTAAAATTTTTTATATCCTTAATTAGCAGGTAAAATTTAATTTGAATAAAGCTATTTTAAATACATATACATACTTACATACTAAGTTTTGATTTGCTTCGAAGAAAAAATTGTCTAAAATAAAATAAATGAATAAATGTAACTTAGAAGTTTTCTATTTGATAAATATTAAAATAAGCAAACACGGTAAATCTAAAAAATTAACAAATTGAAAAAAATATCAAGCAATATGATGATGACGATGACCAAATTTACATAAGTTGTGGTTTTTTGTGTTTCAAAGGACCTCATTTTAAGTTTTTAAGCCAATTGTTAAATGGTTTATAATAACAGAACATCACTTTTACATTTTAATCAAGAAATTTACCAATTCCTGCACCTCTTTAATTTTAACAAAGTTTTCATTGCATTTCCTGTAATTAACTTAAATATGTATCAATACACAATTCTGGATCTTAAATAAATTTACGTCCACATTCTAAATTAAAACAGCGATAAAAGATGCATTCACTAAATACCCCCACAATAATCTCGAAAAGGCTTAATAAACACACTTAGATTTATTATTTAATCATAATGAATTCAAAACTTCTGCACTAGGGACGACTCTAACAAGATTTTCCCATATTAGTTTTTCTTTTCATTTTGTTATTCACTTTCTGTGAATGCTTTTCAAAAATTTGTAGTTCTCTGTGTATGAAGTCTTGAGTCACGACAAAATTCAGTTTTATTCTTTTTTTAAATCAAAACCTTATCTAAGTATATACCTCACAGCATACATACTTATATATAGCATTTATAGTCTTTAAACTCCTTTCATTAGCTAAATGTATGTAATTTAAATTTAAACAACAGAATGTGTGCAAAAAGAGAAAAAAAAATTAATTTAATTAGTATATCCGCATCCTTTACAAACATACAAACATTTTAGATAAATTATGAAGTTAGTTGAAAGTATTTGTTTGTTTTTTTTCAAAAATCGTTTTCACCCTCGCCACGAAAATTTAAAATTTTCAAAATTGTTCAACAAGGAGCGTAAGTAAAATATACAAAACAATAAACAAGAAATCGAAATTTTTGTTTGAACCTTTCTTTATCTAACACATTAATATCTAAACCAAAATTTCAAGGAAATAAGAAATATAGAATTTAAGTTTCAAGGTTAACTTTAGGACAAAATAACCATGTCACCTTAATAAAAGTACTATATAATTAAATGCTAATTAAATGTTCCGAGAAAGCACAAATTTTTGATAAAAAAACCTAACAGTGTGCTCACAATAAGGGAAAAACCCTTTTTAACTTCGCGAAAACCAAAAACGTTGCCCGAGTTAGGAGGTTTCCGGATGATCTTTAATTTTATTTTTATTTTTTATTGAAACACAACTTTACTGTTTGAAATCCCAAATCCCACTAACTTTATTATTAATTATTTTATTATTAATACAATTTGTAATTTGTAGGGTCAACAGCATTGCTGATTGGCCGGAATACAATACAATATATACTTAGTAATAAACTTCAATAATTTAGGGTCAACAGCATTGCTGATTGGCCGAAATATATACTTAGTAATAAACTTCAATAATTTAGGGTCAACAGCATTGCTGATTGGCCGAAATATAAAACAGTTATATTTAATAATTAATTTTAATAATTTAGGCTGATTGGCCGAAATATAAAACTTAATAATTAATTTTAATAATTTAGGGTGATTGGCCGAAATATTAATAATTGTATATATTGTCTAAATTTGAAGAGGTGAATGGTTTTCAATAGGTTGTTGGTCATTATGACGTAACTCCCGCTAAAATGGTTCTGCTAGCTTTACTTACATCAATATTTTATCGAGTAAAAGAGTTTTTGTGCTTTTATAATTATATTTAAATAAAACAAGTCATAATTTAATCTATTCTAAACTTTTTGGAAACCAAATTATATGAAAGAAAATATTATTAGCATTATTGGTTTCTTTTTGTGTTAAAATTTTTTATATCCTTAACTAGCAGGTGAAATTTAATTTGAATAAAGCCATTTTAAATACATATACTAACATATTAAGTTTTAATTTGCTTCAAAGAAAAAAAATTTCTAAAATAAAATAAATGAATAAATGTAACTTAGAAGTTTTCTATTTGATAAATATTAAAATAAGCAAACACGGTAAATCTAAAAAATTAACAAATTTAAAAAACTATCAAGCAATATGATGATGACGATGACCATATTTACATAAGTTGTGGTTTTTTGTGTTTCAAAGGACCTCATTTTAAGTTTTTAAGCCAATTGTTAAATGGTTTATAATAACAGAATACCACTTTTACATTTTAATCAAGAAATTTACCAATTCCTGCACCTCTTTAATTTTAACAAAGTTTTCATTGCATTTCCTGTAATTAACTTAAATATGTATCAATACATAATTCTGGAACTTAAATAAATTTACGTCCACATTCTAAATTAAAACAGCGATAAAAGATGCATTCACTAAATACCCCCACAATAATCTCGAAAAGGCTTAATAAACACACTTAGATTTATTATTTAATCATAATGAATTCAAAACTTCTGCACTAGGGACGACTCTAACAAGATTTTCCCATATTAGTTTTTCTTTTCATTTTGTTATTCACTTTCTGTGAATGATTACATTCAGAGTTAAAATTTTCTATACTGTTCTCTCTTCAACATAGCGATTTTATTATTGTAATAATAGTAAGTGAGGATAACTATTCCGTAAAAGGAAAATTCTAAAACAAACATTCTAAAAAATCAAATCACAACTATTAATTATGGCAGGCTTAAATTCAATTTAAATACAATTTCTATTCAATACGATTACAAAGTGTTTCTAATCGAAAAGAAAATAGATTGGAGAATAAATTGATAATAATTGATCTATTTGCCAAAGTGTTACCTTATCCATAGCCATTAAATTAATAAGACTTTAATAGGGTCATTAGAAAGATTTCGTTGATATATCTCATAAAAGCTAAAGCATTCCCTGATCAAGAGTATCATTGAAATTTTTTGTATAAAAATCACACAAAACTGATGCAAAATATAAAATTCAATGCTACGAATGTTTTCGTTATTTAATTATATTTATTCAAGTGCAAATATTATTATTGTAAAAATACATTATGGTATTTTGTCTTTATTTAGTTCTTTTTGTTTATTTATAAAAAAAACTAGTACTAATATCAATATTGCATAATTAGACGAGAAATATAATAGGAACCAAAAAAAAAAAAAAATAAAATTAAATAAATAAAATCCTTTGATTACATTGTTAGCTGTTTTGTATGATTATTTTTCCTATAACGAAAGTAAACTATGACTCAGTTAAGCTGTTTATCACTTGCACAGGATTTAATCATATGATTTTTTTGTTTCAAGTAAGTTAGTAACTAAAAAAAAAAACTCACTAAATAACCTTAAAATTACCTGAAAAAACATAATTATAAATAAAGAAAAGCATTTGAAAATTTTTTTGAAATATTAAAAATAAAATGCTTTTTAAAAATTTGTAGTTCTCTGTGTATGAAATCTTGAGTCACGACAAAATTCAGTTTTGTTCTTTTTTTAAATCAAAACTTTATCTAAGTATATGCTTCACAGCATACATACTTATATATAGCATTTATAGTCTTTAAACTCCTTTCATTAGCTAAATGTATGTAATTTAAATTTAAACAACAGAATGTGTGCAAAAAGAGAAAAAAAAGTGCTTTAATTAGTATATCGGCATCCTTTACAAACATACGAATATTCTAGATAAATTATGGAATTATTTGAAAGTATTTGTTTTTTTTTTCAAAAATCATTTTCACCCTTGCCACGAAAATTTAAAATTTTCAAAATTGTTCAAGAAGGAGCATAAGCAACATTTCATGCGAAGATAGGACAATATAAATGTGTGTGTGTGAATTGTAAGATCAGCGGGAAAAAAAGTGCTCGAAAAGGCCTTTACGCGCGCTTGTTTTGCAGCACGAAGAGCCTACACTCCAATGTAATCTGTGTAGTCTTTTAACACGCGATAGCATTGGAGTAAGGCGCTTGAAATGAAGCACTTTTGAGGGCTTTAAAGTAAGCACTTTTGAGCGCTTTAAAGTAAGCAGTTTTGAGGGCTTTAAAGTAAGCAGTTTTGAGGGCTTTAAAGTAAGCACTTTTGAGGGCTTCAAAGGAGGCACTTTTGAGGGCTTTAAAGTAAGCAGTTTTGAGGGCTTCAAAGGAGGCACTTTTGAGGGATTTAAAGTAAGCAATTTTGAGGGCTTTAAAGTAAGCACTTTTGAGGGTTTTAAATTAAACAATTAAGTAAACACTAAAGTGAGCTACGTATATAAAAATGTAATCTGGTGAAAAAGGGTTTTTAAAAAAAATTAGTTGTTTCCAGTTCTGGGCACGAATACAATGATGCAGTGACCGAATTCTCAATTTCTTTGGGATGAGATATAAAAATTTGGATTTGGAATAATAAATGTTTGTATATTTGGAACAATATTTATATTTTTAATATTTGCAGCAATAAAATAAAATAAATAAAATTAATTATAATTATTATTTGTTGCTATAAATTAGAGGAAAAAAGAAATATCATAAAAAAAATAGTTATTTTTGATACATCATATTTTTTATTATATAAAACTTAAAATTAATTTCTTCTTCCCGTACTGCTTTAGCTAGTAGTAGTTTTATCTAGAAAAAAAGTAAAAGAATAATAGGTTATTACTCACTTTCATCTAAATCTATCCTACCTTGTGTTTTTTTCTCGTCATGTGTAGTCCTGTATTGGCGATTTTTCGTCAGGCGAAAGCCTTTCCTCATTGCCTCCTCGAAGGCAGTATAGCTTCCAGTCTTACTTTTGACAGCTTCTGCGAAATATTTAAAGTTAAATAAATCCTACATTTTTATAATAATCAAATATGTTACCGAAAAGAAAAACAGTAAAAAAGTTATAGTTTTTCGCAGCAATTTTTTTTTGTAACCCATCCCAATTGATTAGGAGTAAAAATTCCGGGCTGAAAAAGTAACGGAGACACTTAAAAACTGGTGTAGCTCCCACGAACTCTTTAAGATAACAAATCTATAATCATAAAATTATTATAAAAAATAAATTTTAAAATAGATCATTATTACCACTTTGTTTCCATCTAATTCTGAAAATGTTTGCAAATCTGCCAAACTAGTGATTGGCAGTATATTTAAATTCGTAATTTCAGGTGAAATTACTTTGAAAATTTGCTCAAGCAAAACTGTATGCTTTGCAAGCACATTCTTCTGCTCCTCTAGCATGCTTTTTTGGTATTGAACCATTGCTTCTAATTTTTCCATTTTTAAACATTTCTGGCAAAGGTTTTCCTTTTCTAAAAGTTTATTATACAGTTATTATAAATGCAGTATGTTATATATATGTGAGAATAAGTACCAACTGATTCATTCTGGTCCATTGAAGATGCTAGGGGCGATTTTCATCCACAGCTAGGTTTAAACATTTTCCGGAAAGAAATTGGAGAATTTGCTTTAGAGAGTATAAAACTTTACTACCACCGTGTTTGGTGAGTACATACTTTATATAATGGCTAGGAATAACAGTGGTGGAGAACTGGAATTAAAACAAATCCGTCTTTTACAGGCAAACAAACAATTTTGCAGCCAATATTTTTTACTAGGAAGGATTCTTCCTCTTCTGATAAGCTACTTGCAAAAATATACCCAGGGTTGCCATTGAGTCATATGGCTCTTTCCAATAGCTTTGAATGCCACAATATTTACGCCCCAAAACGCAGTCTTCCCCATCCTCGTTAGTCGAAAATCCCGTCACTATAATTGGTGTTAACGGCTGGATGTAACATTTAATATTCGGTAAATATTTGGTCAGTTGAAACTTGTCAAAATTGTAAGCACTAAACACTGGGGAAGCTATAATGGATGACTTCCTAGACGAAAATTTTGCGAAGCGATGCTGATGTACCTCGTCTTGCAGTAGTAAGTTTCTTTCGCTTACTCGGTTTTTAATTTGTTGCAATATTTTGGTTGGTTGTCGGCAATCTTTTTTCAAAGTTTGCAAAAAGTTTTCAAATGCGTACGCAAAATAGCTGTCCACATTTCCATATAATTTTACGCATTCTGCTAAGTGCAACAAACTATGTACGTTGTAGCTCACTTCGTTTCTTCCATACAAAACCGCAAAATTTTGAACGAAATTTTGGAGCATTTTATCAACCATTTCTAAATTGCTGCAACAATTTTTAGGACAGGAAATCAATCTGTAAGCTCCATACAGAAGTAAAAAATGCTCGTATAAGTCTCTGGAAATGTTATCATTCTTCAGCAATATAACTCCGGTATACAGAGCTACCTGTCGGAATTCTGTAGCTTTCCACCTTGCCATCTGCTCTAGAGTTCTTGGCTTTCTACCAAACTCTTTTGGGATAAAAGACTGAAGAGACGTAAAAGCTATATTAATATTTTCTTTTTGAGATGTAGATATTTCAGATTTCATGTTTCTATTTTCCCAAATGCATGTTAAAATTTTCTTCATGATACCTAAATCGACTAGATGCATTACGTCGAGCGGAAATTGCGAAATCATTCCAATTTTTAATTTTTCTAATGGATGAACATTAGATTGAAAGTATAATTTGTGGAATTCCTTATGAGTCCGGTTTTCGAAACTTTTATCAGTACGCAGTGTAGAAACTGTTGTGCTGTAAATAAGCTTGTTATCAACTTTGTGAGCTTTCTGGGTACACTTTGTACAACCGTTTCCAGATGTGTGGTAGGTCCCCCATTAAAAACGCTTTAGCTGGAGCGTCACAGATAAATAAGCGGATTTTTAAAAATCGGCACTTTCCATCAATCTGCAAACCACATCTTTGCAATATTTCGAACTCTTTTACAAATTCCTCTAAATATGAAATTAACGATACGGGTTTTTTTGATCCTAAATAAACGCCGATCAAAAATGGTTTTATATTTTTCTGCGCGGCAAGAGCTCCTACTATCGGCCACAAGGTTTGAGCAGAGCTTTTGAAAAGAGGTAAAACATTTATTCCTATATCCAGAGCAAGTGTATTTATACATTCGGGTAGTATCAAATTAAGGGACATTATACTTTTTTCGATCCCATAATGCAGATATTGTCCTGGTAAAACATTAATTATTTTATTGTCATCACTTTTTTCCTTAATTAATGTCCTGCTGCATGTAGGAACATCGACGCCTTCTTCGCTTAAAAGTTTTAAAAGATCATCAAGAGTACTTCGCCTTACTTGATGTTTAACGTACCAATGAGTTAACTTTTTGTTAAAATCAGGGGTACCTTTATGAGAGCTAGTCTCTGTTGATGTAAGTTTAGTAATTTTCTCCATATCAATTGGAGATTCAATGCAAGTTTTGGACGGTATTCTGTTCTCGGGACTCATCTTAATTAAAGTATCAATATTAACATTTTCAGAAGATTTTTAAAAGATCTGGCTTGTCCTTGTTTGGTTTTTCCTGTTGAATTTTTATTTTTGAATTCTAGAACTTACTAGTTTAAACACTTTTTGAATTTACTAGTTCAAACACTTTATTGGAGGTTTTAATTTTAATAAAAAAACTAGCCGTATGGTGTCGTGGGACACCCGATAGAAACGAAGTTCCTTAAAACATTCAACAAGGATAATATATGAATATTTCATATCTATTCTGTTATGATAAAATTCAAATTTGTAACAAATTAAATATTTTGTCTTATTATTTATAGTTCTTTATTCACAGTTATGCAAAACTATATTAATTATATGAAAAAAATACATTTAAAAATATGACCTAAAACGATGTTGTATATCAGCGGTGGCCAAACTTTTGTTCAATATGGGCGACCTCTTTTTTAAGTTATAGGTGGCGGTTTACCCTAATCAGGTGCTTGATGATAGTAAGAGAAATGAAATTTAAAATTAGGGATAATTTTTGAAAAAAATTTAGATAATGCTAATACGATTTTAATATTCAGTTATTTTAATAAGATAAGAAAATGATTTTTTAACACAAATTAATTAAATCATAAATGACGTGATTATTCATTTTTTATTATTATCAATGCGAACAGTGAACCGTGTTATTGTCAGCAAGTCAAATATTATTTTTTATGTCATATCAGAAGATGCACTAGAAACATGACATTGCATATTTTCGGCAAGCTTTTCATATTGCGGTTCATATGTACTCATAGCTATTCGTAAACAAGCTTCCAAATGCTCGTCTGTCAAACGAGCGCGATTTTTCGTTTTGATTGCATTCATGGTAGAAAATGTTGTTTCGCACAGGTAAGTAGATCCAAAAAAAGTTGTTAAATATGCTGCACATCTCCATAAACATGGGTATTTTTCTTCGCAAATTAAATTCCAAAACGTATTTAAAGATTAGGTTTTAAGGTTAGAATTTCATTCTCGACTAGTTTTTGATCTATATCCAAAAATTCTCTCAATTTAATTGATATTTCTTCTACGTTTGTTTCATCACTGAATGGAAATGACATGAATAATATTATCTCCTCTATTTTTGTAATATCTTGAAATCTTCTGTCAAACTCATTTCGTAACATTAAAATCTTATTAGCATATTGAATGTATTCATCTGAGTTTTTATCTGAAGATTTAGCTGCCATATTTTCGAATTCCTCTAAATCCCCTCTTCTCAGTTGTACTTCTAGCAGGGTCAGTTTAGCCTTAAATGCATTCACGTCACTTACCATTTCAGTTAATGTTTTGTTTTTTCCCTGAAGTAGCAAATTTAGTTTGTTTAACTTTGCTGTAATGTCAGACAGAAAAGCTAAATCACATACCCACTTTTCATCTTCCAATGGAGGATATGATTTATTAACAGTTACTAGAAATTTTTTTATTTCTGGCAAAAGTTCTAAGAATCTTTTTAAAAATTTAGCACGGCTTAGCCACCTTACGTCAGTGTGTAATAACAGTTCCCCGTGATCAGCTTCACATTCTTCTAGTAATGCTTTAAATTTACGTCTTTGCAAACTGTTTCCACGAATAGAATTGACTATTTTGAATGCACAGCTCATCACATCTTCTGAATTAAATATTTTTGAGCATAATGCCTGCTGATGGATAATGCAATGGTAGTTGGTAAAATTTGGAATATCATCATCATTTTTACAAAGACTAATAAATCCACTATGAACCCCAACCATAGAGGGTGCTCCATCAGTAGTAATCGATACCAGCTTATGTATTGGAAACTCTGCTTTAGTAATGAAAGATTTAAACGAATTATATATATCTTGGCCTCTCGTTTGTCCCTTCATCGGTAAAATAGTTAACAATTCTTCTCTAACAGACATATCTTGGAAACACATGCGAACAAATATACAAAGCTGTGCGGTATCAGTGATATCCGTTGATTCATCTAATTGTTAGGATAGAAACCTGCATTTATTGATGTTTTCTTTTAAAATCTCTTCTAAATTTTTACTCATTGCTTCTGTTCTACGCATAACGGAGTTTCTCGACAGCGACATTTCTTTGATTGAAGCAATTATTTCAGTTTTGTTCTTAAATTTTTGAAATAATAATTCTCCTGCTTTAATAAAGCTTTCCTTCCATATTTCACCATCTTCAAAGGGTTTCTTATGTTTTATTAATATTTCAGCTACCTTAAATGAAGCCATTGTAGCTGTTTTGGAATTCATGGTGGATCTTGCAAGAAATGACTGTTGCATATTTAATTGTGTTATTAATTGCTGAACTTTGGCTTTTCGTAGCTCGGTGCCAAGAGGGAACCTATTCTCATATTGTCTATGAACAGTTTTAAAGTGTCTTTCAACATTGGCCCGTTTAGGAAGTGCTACGCTTGAAAGACATATAATGCAAATACATTTATCGTTTTTCATAGTGAAGAAAAATTCTTGCTCCCATTCATCATTATAGTGATATATTTTTTGCTTCTTGGAGCTTGTGCTCGGATGACTCATTTTTTTACGTGGATAAAAGGTTAAAATCTAAAATAAATGGAATTTATTACCAATGAAATAATAGAAAATGGTATTAAAAGCAGAACCTTACATTAAATTATGCTTACTATTACTATTGATAACTTTCATTTGCATCGATATAAGCACGACGTAACTATACTGCTCTAAATGACTACTTATAAGGATTTTTACACTTTAATTTGAAAATCGGTGTGTAGAGCTCATTTTTCCTGTATGTTTATGCACACCACAGAACTCAATAACCGATACTACACTATTTTGCACTAATCTTTTATGGATCTAATTATGAATTAAGTATTAAGTATTAAGTAATTAAGTAAAAGTTATAAACTTATTTAATTTATAAAATTTAAAACACTTATTAAAATTGTAAAAGAGATTACACAACCTAGCTTAAGCTCTGATTGGAACTGACTGTCTTGAGTTTATTTCTCAGGCAAGTATTTATATTCAGGATCCTTTTTCTTTATTTTAATTTATGACTTTAATTTATGACTATTCATATTTATGTTTGTTTCTTTAAATCCGAATTGCAACCAAATGTCAAGTGGTTACATTTTGTCCACATTGGATGATCAAGGAATCTTATGTACTCAAGGGTTTAAAGTGACCAAATGTCAAGTGGTTACATTTGGTCTATATTATTGTAAACAAAAGAATTTAAGGGACACTTGGTCTATTTGGGTGGCCAAGATGCAATGTTTCCTTATCTGGAAAACATAAACTATTTAATTTATGAGGTGAAAGTTGATATGTAACTCGCACTACAAATGATTGCAAAGAATAGTGTCACCATCGTACTTACTACCCTAAAGCAAAGCAATAAAAATTTCGCACAAAAAATTTCTTCGGAATTTTTTGCAATCATTTTGAGACAGCACGTGTCTGAAATGATAGGTGCATACTTTTTCGACGCCGAACATTCACGTTTATTTGTTGATTTAATACGCCCTCAAATTTGGATATTTCAGCGTGAATCTCTTGCAGTCATCTTTTTTAATATACTTTTCATACAACTGTTATTGTTTTCAGTGATGTCTGAAGTTGTATTGACACGATGCCGGTAAGTTTATTATTTTTTATCTCTATTTTTTTTTATCACATGAAGTAAAATGTTGTTATGATTTAAGTGGCATAGACAGGCAATAGAGTTTTTGTTTTTTGCATAGTCGTTAAGATAAATGTGTCGCGGTCGACTTGAAATGATGACGCGGTCGACTGGTCGACCGCGGTCGCCGCTTTGGCCACCTCTGTTGTATATAGTATATACATATTATACATATGTAAAATAAGCTGCTAAGCTGCTAATTCGTTTTGTGCTGGATTTTCTATGATCATATTTTCGCCATCTACCTCCTCTAGTGAAGAGAAACGATTCTGTTGATGGAATGGTTCTGTTTTATTGTTGGTTTCCGTTTTCCGTATTGAGTTGCTTTTAGTGAGTACCCCAATTTTATGTTTGAGGAGCTCATTTTCGTTATTGAGCTTAGCATTTATAATTCACTTTAAGATTATATAAAAAATAAAAAACTTATATATAACTTTAATTTTTAGTTTATTATTGCTTTTATTTAATTTATAAATTTTAACAATTTATCAACTTATAAGTACTTGTGATGTGATTGGAACTTTCATATAATTTATAATTTTAATATCTTAACTTTAGTTTAGTTTATAACTTACACTTATTGCTTTAATTTAATTTATAATTTTATTTTATTTAGTAATTTAATCTTTTAGTTTGATTTATACTTATACTTATAGCGTTAATTTATTTTATTTCAATTTATGCCCAACTTATAACTTCACAATTTTATTTAATAACTTAACTTTTTCGTTTGATTTATAACTTATACTTATAGTGTTAATTTATTTTACTTCCAATTTATGACCAACTTATAACTTTACAATTTTATTTAATAATTTAATTTTTTTAGTTTAATTTATAACTTATACTTATAGTGTTAATTTATTTTACTTTCAATTTATGACCCGATCGCACACCCTGTTTTTTATTGTAATGCTTGAAACTGACTGACTGCTAATAATTTCACCTGCCCTATTTATATGATTTTTATTAATTAACTTTCTCATGGTCAATCATGTCTTCTAGGGACTGTTAAGGTAAGTACCTTGTGTCTATGTTTCTTGTTAAGAACAGCTGCATGAGAAAATGTATTGTAAGCAATAGTTTATTTTGGATGGGAATTTGAGGTAAGTGTTTTGTTATATTTTATTAAGAAAAAGGGCATGAGAAATATATTGTAAATAATAGTTTATTTTCAATGGAAATTTAAAGTAACTCTCTTTCTTAGAAAAGATTGTGGGAAATATATTATATTAATAATATATTTCCTGGAAAGTAATTTTTGCGTGAAAAATGGAAAATTATATAATATTTTCGTTAGTTCTTATAACAATTATATAATATTTTCGTTAATTCTTATAACACTTAGCCACCTGTAGCAACACTAGTGACAGCTGTTTCTTCAGTTCGCTTAACTCATTTTCACTATGTTCCATAATTTCTGCATTTAGTGGTTTTTCTTTACTTTTCTTTCTCTTCTTGTCGCCTTTAATAGGTGAGCTTTCGACGGTAGCCATTATATTGCCTACCACGAGGCAATTGTTTGTATTGCCTACCTCGAGGCTATTGTTTACCAATATGACTTTTTTTAGTTTTTATTGTTATTTTTAATATTTAAGAGTTTTAATTAATACTTTCTTGGTAAATATATATTTAATACCAATTGTTGCACTTATTACCTTAAATACTAATTTAAAATATTTAGTTTATAATGCGCTGATGCAGTTTTAACCTTAAGTTTTTTAAAATTTTGCCTACCTCGCGGAAAAGCTTTAATTTAAAAGGAGCTTAAAAAAAACGCGTCCGATCACTTCGACTGCTAGCCATAGTATACACGATGTGTAATTTTCTATCTCATTCTCATTCTTATTAATTCCATCCACTGCTCTACTCTGCTGCGTGCAAGCATACAGTGTATCTAGTGTCTCGTATTTCTCTCTCCCGCTATCTTTTACAAGTTCTTATCTATTCGCTGTTCTACTCTGATGCATGGAAGTAATGCGTACAAAGAAAGAGATGGGGATTTAACGCTTATCAGTAACAACGCTTTTTTCGAACTAGGGGTCCTATCGTGACATAAGAAACTTCGTTTCAAAAGCACTTTTAATTTAATACTTTGAAGAGTTTAACTAAAATTTCACTAAATTCAATAAATTAAAAATTTTGAAAGGATCATCAAACTCTCCCTTTTTGGAAAAAGTTGATAATTGTATCTGTTTACAACAGAAATATAAACAATGGAGACAGGGCCATAAAATTTAAGAAATGTGCAAGGTCACTTTGATGCTTTCCTTTGAAGTAAGTGCCGCAAAGAAATTATATTTGATGCTTTCCTTTGAAGTAAGCGCCGCAAAGAAATTATATTCTTTTAATAATTGATTATGTATATATATATTTTATAATTGATTAAAATTATACAAACATACATACAACTTTCACACAGATCCTTGGCCGACTTTCTAAAACTTTCGGGCACTTATGGAACAAAAAATTTTAGCAAAAGAACTTAATATTAATTAAATTGTCTGACTTTCGGCATGTTATAAGTTTAAGAGGAATAACATTTAATTAGGGTTTCAACAATTAAAATAGTAATTTTTTTAGAGATTTTTCGATTGAAGTTGAGTGTTTTCATTTCCAAATCTAATACATATCTGTATAGATCAGTATAATAGAGAATAATACATATGATAATATTGTTTTTAATTAAAAAATATGACTTTGATAAATAAATTGATAAATCTACTCACGATTTCTTTTCCTTTTTTGATTTTTTCGAGTTGAATTTTTATTTTTGAATTTAAAAGGTTGAATTTTATCGTTTTAGTTAATTAGTCTAGAAAAAATAATTATTAAAATAATATAAGTTTTAAATATTTATTGACTTACCAAATAGTTTTTCACGTACGATATTCCGCTGGCGCCAGACAAACACGTGCACTCGCTTACACGTGTTTTTTTTTAAAATCCACTCTGATCCTTTACATTTAACTTGAACTTTATATTTTTAAAAACACTACAAAAACAATTGACACGTTCGCAAGCACTCTCTCTAAGACTGGCAAATATAGTTTAATATTTTCTTAAGCGCATTGGTACACAGGATTGGTATTTTTTTTCGCAATATAGTATGTATATGTTTTTCTTCTTTAGATGAATTTATATAAAATATTAAGTTGCATACAATTATTACAATAATACAATTTATTATAAAGCTATATTTAAGTTATTTTCAGTAGGTTATGTTAGTAAGAATCAAAATTCAAAACGCTTCAAGTCTTCTTCAAAAGAAGAGCTTCAAAAGCTCTTTTATTCGGCTTGGGATAAAGCACTCTCAATTTCGCTTCATAAAAAGTGCCTTAGAAGGCCTCTTGAGTGAAGCACTTCAAAAATTTCCCGCTGGGATATAAATAAATTACTAAATGTATGTGTATGGATGTATGTTTCTCGTATTACCGGTTTTGAAATCTTATCTTCAATTTCTTTTACCCCATATATGAGCAAAGTTTTCATAGGAATTTTATTTTTTACTGGTAAAATTCCGCCCATTTTATAATGGCTGATAACTTAAACAAATAAATCGTTGTTTTTTTTTTCTTTCCTAATTTTTGTGTAAGAAATAATTTATTTAATTGAAATGATTTATAATAGATCGGCAATATTTTATATAGGTAAAGCTAGCAGAACCATTTTAGCGGGAACACTTCAAAGTATATGGATAATTAAGTGCTAGTTTAATGCCAAAAAATAAATTTTGTGCTCCTTTAGTTTCCGTGGAATTCAAGCTTTTGCTAAATTTACGGTAAAGCTAGCAGAGCCATTTTATTCCACCGAAAATCACTATGTCACCTTAATAAAAGTACTATATAATTAAATGCTAATAGAGTAAGATCCCAAGGCCGCCAGACCTCTCTTATTTTTAGGGAATAAGTAGTAGTAAATGTATACGGGGGGGGGGGGGGGGGGGAAGTGCGTAAAAACATGGGCAAATTTTCTCATTTTCTCAGAGCTGATTTTTGGATATTTTTTAGAGAATATTATAAATAATCATTATTTGATACTGCCAGACACTTCCCATCGCACACAGGCGGATTTTTGGCCAAAACTAATAAAATGAATTAAAAGTTTCAAAAGTTGTAGGAAATGAAAAAAAACACATAATTACTAATTACTGAAGCTTTATTTACCTCTGATTCAAAGTTTATTATATTTTTATTCAGTTATTTTCTTTTTACTTATCCATATCTAATAAATTTCTCAATTCTTTTGGGTAATCATTGATTCTACAATTTTTCGTATAGTATTTTTTTTTGAAAAATTTGTTATATAAGGATCTGGGGCCAGATTCTGTCTCAGGGAAAAGTGATAATGATAATGATAAATAGCTATTTTGACATATTTTATCACGAGAGTGATTCTAAGTTGCAGTGATAATGAAAACTATTGCCAGAAACTTATCATTTGGTGGATTATTTTATCACTGAAAAAATTATCGTGATAACGAAGTGATAAGTTATTAAAAACGAATAAAAAATTTTAAAATGCAAAATTAAACGCTAAAAATTTGTTACAAAAATGAAAATTAATAAAATTAAATAAATTTGAGAAAAAATTGCCTTTAATTCTTTATTTAAGTTTTGTTTTGAAATATTTTTTCTTTTGATTACAAAAGTTTACAGCATTTTGCATCCACTTTTGGAATTTTTCAATTTTTTCTGAAAACCTCTTCTAGTTTTTTATTTAAGGAGATATATATAAAAATTTAAGGTTTGCATTCTAGTCAAAAATTTTTTTAATCCAAATTGTTTTTCTTTTATTTTGGATGGTCCATCAAGTTTTATGTTAATAGTTTTAATAAAAACTTTTAAAAAAATTCTTAAAAATGGCTCTTTTTTCAAGCGTCAATAGTAGAATGACTCCTTTAATTTGCAAACTAGTGTTATGTGCTTATAGAAATTTCAGTTATCAAATTGTGGGATTAGATTAGTTCTTGTTAAAAATTTCACTATAAGGATTGGTGATTATTGGTACACATTTATTTTAAAATCCTTTTATATTCTTAGAATAATTTGCTGCCTTATCTGTTCTCTTAAAGTAGTTCTCCCTAGAACAATAAATGCCTTATTATATTAGAGAGATCGTTAGGATAATAATTTCTAAGATTTAAAAATTTCTACAAAAGTTATTTATTGTATGCACAATAATTTGCTGTCTTACTTGTTTTATTGAAGTAGTTTTTCTGAGAATTATTTAAGCATTTCTATGTATCATAATCGTTATGTTGATTAATTCAAAGATATTGCAACTTCCATAAGGATTTTTTACATTCACTCCATAAGTGTTAAATTGTGAAAGATATTGGTTGTAAGGAAATAATTCAGTGTTGAACTTATATAAGGAAGGATAAATTTTGGTAAGCAATTTTATATTAAAATTAAAGCTTGTGCTATGTTTTATTTATGTATTTTTTAGAGAAAATAACTGATGCTCAAAGAGGAATCAAAAAAATCATTTATTGAATTTTTTGGAATAACATATTGATTTTGCGAATGATAGGTCCAAAATGTTTCCTATAATATACATATGAGTCGCTCAGAAGCCAATGTGGATAAGTCCATTTTTTCATGTTTTTTGATTTTTGCAAATTTTAATAGAATAAATAATATATTTCCTGGTCTTCAAGGGATTTACTCATACTTTCATTTTTTGTAGGTCAAAAAACCCTTTTTTTAATAGCCTCCGCATGTGTTATGTATTATATATGCAGTTTGGATTTTTTGGACTTCTGAACGACTCATATAATAATTAAATAAATTTCATTTAGAATAAATAAAAATTATTAAAAACGAATAAAAATTTTGAAATCAATATTTAAAATTATGAAAATCAACTAAAATTTGAGAAAAAATTATGTTCTTTATTTAAGTTTTGTTTTAAATTGTTTTTCGTTAGATTATCTTAAAATAATCCTATTTTGCTTTTGGATGGTATTTTTGCTCTATTATCTTGAATGATTTATTTAATTTTACATTTCACAAAAGGTGCAATTATGGGATTAGCAGATTAGGTTAAATATTATTAAAAGTTACATTCTAAAGATTATTAATTAATCCTTCACATTTATTTCAAAATCACATTACATATATTCTTAGAATAATTTGCTGTGTTACATGTTTTATTTAAGTAATTTTTCCTAAAACCATAAATGCTTTTCATATTAAGGCGATCGTTATTTTGAATAGTTCTAAGATTTTGAAATTTCCATAAAGATTTTTTACACCCACTCCATAAGCATCCCGCAATCTCCTTCACAATAGCTTAATTATTTTACTGAAATGAAAAATATATTAAAAAAGAGCAAACCAAATTATTCTATACTGTGAATTTAGCCTCACATACATATATAGCCGCCAAACTCATGGTTTCTATTTTTCAAAATTATGAATCCTATGAATTTTCTGTAATATAACGAGAGTTATTGCTTACTATTACAAAATAAACAACTTACCTTAATATAAAATAAACAACTTACCTTAATTTAAAATGATTTAAATAAATATGTAATACAGAATACTCTAAATTACAAATATTTTTGTCACATTTGACAGCATGAATTTATCACTCAGCAATTCAGCACTTGTTTTTATCACTTAGCAGATTTTATCAAGACAGAATCGCATTTTGGTGAAAAGTGATAATGTTTATGATAATGAAAACAGCTCTTTTCATTATCACTTTTCCCTGAGACAGAATCCGGCCCCTGATGACACTAGAAGGTTATTAAATACATCTTCTATGTTTTGAATCCTACTAAATTTTCTGGAATAATGTTCTCTATACATTTTTATATCCTTGTCTCTGGATTCTTGAGCTTCTTCTGAGAGCAAACCCAAAGGCACTATACAATTTTCAATTATTTCATGTCCGTGAAATAAAATTTTGTGTGCTGTTGTCGGTAGGGGGAACCATGGATAATTTTTAATAAATATAACAGCTGTCTTGAGACAAAAGATCTTAAATTTATTTGGATTAACTGGAAACGTGCTTGTTAGAGCCAAAAGAATAATAAAAAAGCGATAAATTATATTTTTGTTTATGCCTGTTATCTCAGCTGATTTTTCATAACAGTGAAAAAATTTTCTAGCCGTATTTCCGTCATTGGTACTTCCAAATCCGGGCTTAGGTTTGTCGACGATGAGGCCAAGTCTTTTCCTGAATTCAACTTGGATGTGCTTTTTTCTAATGTCCACTAAATTTTTATTTTCTTCACCTCGGATTTGCCACTTACATATATTTAATCTGTAGCTTACATGAAGTATGCATTCGAATAGGCGGATCCATGCATGTAATGGAGATATACCAAAATTTAAAAACTCCTTCTTATCAGTTGTTTTGGACATACTTAGAGATATATTATTAAAGTTTTTTGACGTTAAACGACACAGGTAACATCGTTGATTTGATGTTGTGTCTGTTATAGCATTAACAGTTTTTCCGTCAATCATACACAGAATTAAATTATGTTTCAAACTTATTTCAGTATCATCCCATTTTATTTTTGTTGGCAGTAGTGTCTCTATCTGTTTATTGATGCATTTAACCTGATCTTTAATCAAATCTGTCGACTCTTTTGCAAAAAGAAGCATAAGTGGTCTACAGCTTCTTGGTGAAGATGCAGTTGGATTTCTCCAAACAATGGTTTTACCACTGCCAATACCGCCTATATTATCGACTTCTAACTTTATCGGAACAATACTAACCAAATAAATATTTGAGTCAGTAACTGTATCATCCTGAAATAGTTGTTTATATTCAGCTTGACCCGATGTGCCATCACATCCCCATTTTTTGATTAAAGAAACCGTCTCAATTTGACTTTTAGAAAGTGAAGCAATAACTTCATGCAGTGAGTGACACTCTTTTTTAAGAAAATAGACATTATTCCTTCTCGCAGACGACCACTTCTGTTTATATTCGAATATAAACTTTGAAAGTAATTGTTTTGAGCCATCTGTTAAATCATCCTCTACACCCAATTTTTTTTTTTTACTTTTGAGACAAGATTTTCAAACTTTTCATTACCAGCTTTTGAATTACAGTCTCTGTAGTATTTAACTAGTTCTTGGCGACATATGACAACATTATCAGAAGATGAAACTAAAAATAAAGAGCTATAACCAAAAATAACGAAAACGCATTTTTTTTATATTTTTGAATTAAAATAGTTAATCATCTTATTATGATGAGAGTAGCACATATTAGCAATTAAAATTTATATTAATATTAAGTTAAGATATGTAACTTTATTAAAATCTTAATGAATTAGTTTGATTCTAATGAATTCATAAGTTTATAACTTATTTATTACAGTTGGAATGCAAAATTTAGCATATAAATTAAAATTACTTTTGTTTTTACAACTAATCTAAAAAAATAAAAAAATCCATTTCAAATATATAGATACATACCCCCAGGTTCACAATCCATGATAAAAGTTAAACTTAACACTTATGAAACACAACACTTATATTATGAAATAACAGCAATAATAAACGGTGAAAAATTGTTCTACAGGAGGCGACACTTTGTCTAGCTACGTAATTCATAAAACATGCGTTTGAAATAATATATGTATTGTCATCGAATGTAGTAAAACCATCAGATTATAAAAGTTAAGTTACATACCGGTTAAGTCTCACTTCGTATATTGGACTTTTGACCGGAAAATTTTAAAAAACCCGCCTGTGTGCATCGGCCAAAACTTCAGCCAGACACCTTAAAGTGTGAAAAAATAGCAAAAAAAGCAAAAACGTTTCAGCCAGAGCCTTTAAAGTTTGAACAAAATAGCGCTAATTTTCTCATTTTCTCAGAGCTGATTTTTGGATATTTTTTAAAGAATATTATAAATAATCATTATTTGATATTGCCAGACATTTTCCGTCGGCCAAAACTTCAGCCAGACACCTCAAACTGTGAAAAAATAGCAAAAACGTCTCAACCAGACGCTTTAAAGTATGAACAAATTTCAAGTTCCAAGAAAAACAAATATTTTGTATAAAATAAATTTATTAATCATCAATATCGTCTAAATTTTCAATATCTTCAATACTGCTCCAGTCGGAGTCATCATCTTTAATATCGTTGTCATCAGTTTCTGCAAAAAAAGAAACACAAAAGTATAATAAAATACTGTTCTCAATTTATGTGAATTATATAACAATTTAATACCTGATTCAGTTTCTAATGAATCACTGACGTAATTTGGTAGTTGATCTCCATCAAACCATTTAAAGGAATATGTATTATCTTCTCGTATCCAGCCGTTAATTTCTGGATGAGATAAGTTTATATTTTTCAAATGTGCATTATTCCAAATTGAAGCAATATAATTTGCTCGCAAAAATTGCTGAAAAAGCTCACTCTTACAAGGTGGGAGGTTGCTTGCATCAACATTCCTTAACTTTTTGACGTTAAAAGTTCCATTAACATCAGAGACTGTATATTTGTTAATAAACATTAGGAGGCGGGCAGCATCAACATCATTTGTTTTAGCAACTCCATACATGTCACATACAAACCCCTGTACTACTTGAAAAATTTTGTTGTTGTTCGATGATGTTTTCAGAACATTCAATGCCTCCAAACTTTAGAAAAGCGTCCTGGTATTTTTCATTACCTCGCAGTATTTTGAAAGGTTTTTGTTTTCCCTTTCGAAAAAATGCCGGATTATAATCACACCCTGTAATTGCATGAAATCCAGGCAAGCTTTTACAAATGGACTCACTCAATTCCATATGCATTTTATTTAGGTCTATATACCTCAGGCTGTTTCCATTACCTGTAAGTACCCAAACATGAGAATCATTTTGCAAATAAGGCATATGACATTGCATATGCAATACTTCTGATTACTATATTTGCTGCATAATCAATTTTGCATGCATGATAGATCACTTTAGTATCTGCTTCTTCATGGCTTGGACATGAAAGGTCTTCAACAACACTCGATACTATTCTCTTAGAATGGTTCACAGAGAAGGAATGGCATTGCCTAAAATTTATATGTATGATTTTATTCCCAATAAATGGCACCATTTCATCGGTAGCCCAATGGAGGATGAAGAAATCAACAAGACTCTGTTTAAAATTAGAATTTTTTAATTCTTTCATAAAATCAGTCATATACTGCATTTCATTTACTGTTTAATTTTACTATATATTTAAAAAGTTTCATATATGAGGATTATTAGGATGACCTTGAAAAATAAGTCTAGGAAATATTCATTACACCTTGAGAAGAATATATTTTTTTGAAATTTTAAATGCAATAAAATTGTAAAAGAATAGTGGTAAATGCCATCAAAAGAAATTTTAATATAAGGTATACATATGAACTGCTTGCATGTTTATTTTATTGTATACTTAAAAGGATTATATATTTTGTAAGGATTACCCTAAAACAGAAATGTTTTATTGGTCACACAAACATGCCAAAAATATATTTTGTGCAAATGCAAAGGAGATGCAATAAATTTTTTCCAAGAACTATTTCTTTTTAATCCCTAATAAATTTTTAGATATTGCAGATAAAAATATATATGTATAAGGCCATCTTTTCTTCAAAGGGATATATTGTAGCAAAAACAATTACCTCATTGTCGGCATTTTGCTTTGAAAATTTCTACAATATATCAGTCTAAATTAGTTGTTTTACTTCTAAGAAAATGGCAAATAAATTTTTAATAATGTGTAATTATATCAGGAAATACTTTTTATAATACAACAAACTTAATTTCCTTAAAAATGCTGATTTTTAATTTTATATTCAAAATAAATAATATATTAATGATGATAATTCTTTTCATAGGAAAATTATGTGATATAATTGAAAAAACTGATTAAATATAAATTTTACGATGTTTTTTATAAAAAAATCTTATTATCGCGCTTAAGCTTGTCCAGATTGTCCAGAATTGTTGTTGCTAAGAAATATAAATTTGTTACTTTAAAAATAAGGACGCTTCCGCTATTTCGTTCATACTTTAAGGCGTCTGGTTGAGACGTTTTTGCTATTTTTTCACAGTTTGAGGTGTCTGGCTGAAGTTTTGGCCGACGGAAAGTGTCTGGCAATATCAAATAATAATTATTTATAATATTCTTTAAAAAATATCCAAAAATCAGCTCTGAGAAAATGAGAAAATTAGCGCTATTTTGTTCAAACTTTAAACGTTACCCTAAAACAGAAATGTTTTATTGGTCACACAAACATGCCAAAAATATATTTTGTGCAAATGCAAAGGAGATGCAATAAATTTTTTCCAAGAACTATTTCTTTTTAATCCCTAATAAATTTTTAGATATTGCAGATAAAAATATATATGTATAAGGCCATCTTTTCTTCAAAGGGATATATTGTAGCAAAAACAATTACCTCATTGTCGGCATTTTGCTTTGAAAATTTCTACAATATATCAGTCTAAATTAGTTGTTTTACTTCTAAGAAAATGGCAAATAAATTTTTAATAATGTGTAATTATATCAGGAAATACTTTTTATAATACAACAAACTTAATTTCCTTAAAAATGCTGATTTTTAATTTTATATTCAAAATAAATAATATATTAATGATGATAATTCTTTTCATAGGAAAATTATGTGATATAATTGAAAAAACTGATTAAATATAAATTTTACGATGTTTTTTATAAAAAAATCTTATTATCGCGCTTAAGCTTGTCCAGATTGTCCAGAATTGTTGTTGCTAAGAAATATAAATTTGTTACTTTAAAAATAAGGACGCTTCCGCTATTTCGTTCATACTTTAAGGCGTCTGGTTGAAACGTTTTTGCTTTTTTTGCTATTTTTTCACACTTCAAGGTGTCTGGCTGAAGTTTTGGCCGATGGGAAGTGTCTGGCAGTATCAAATAATGATTATTTATAATATTCTCTAAAAAATATCCAAAAATCAGCTCTGAGAAAATGAGAAAATTTGCCCATGTTTTTATGCACCTTCCCCCCCGTATATCTACAAAATGGCCGCCTAGACAAGTTAACGAATGTGCATACTTTCTTAGATACATTTACTACTACTTATTCCCTAAATTTCGTTACTTCCAAAATAAGAGAGGTCTGGCGGCCCTGGGATCTTGGACTATAACGTAGATTGCGTTTTCCTGAAAAACGGCTTACAAAATAAACGTAAAATGCGTTTTCTCCAAAAAACGGCTTACAAAATAAACGTTAATTGCGTTTTCTCCCTAAAACGGCTTATAATACAAACGAAGATTGCATTTTCCTGAAAAACGGCTTATAACACAAACGTAGATTGCGTTTTCTTCAAAGAAAACGGCTTATAAAATAAACGTGAACTGTTTATTTAATAAATATTTTATTGCTTAAAATGTTTATTTAAAATAAAAACTTTTTTAGAAATGCGTTTTAAAAATGCTTTTATTATTATTATCATATATTTTTTTTTTCCTAGTAATATTTTCTAATAATAACTGAAATTGAAAACATATACCTTAATAGTACTAGATAATACACAATTCAGCTGCGTGACTTTTGAGTTTTTTCCAGTTTTCTTTGATTTCCCACTTTCGCTCAAAATTGTTGTTTAAAAACACTTTTTCTAAAGATTATTAGTAATTACTTTAAAAATGAGAGCTCATGTTTACTTGTTTACTTGTTAAACAAAATTATTTTAAAAAATGCGATTTTAGTCATCTTTTTCAATTAAAATGTATTAAATATGTGCACAATATTTAACACTAACAATAATGCAAAACAAAAAAAAACCAAACGCGTTACGCTTTTAAACTTTTGCTCGAAGGACCACTTGTTTAAACAAGAAAAAAGACTTTACTGTATAGTTTGTATTATTGTTTAATTAAGGAACAAAAAAACTAAGTTAGGTTTTCTCTTTCTTTTTATTTATTTACAAAGTACAAAAAACCCTAAAAAACACAATAATTGAATACAAATATTTGAATTGAATAAAATTACAATATATATGCGATTGACAACTTCGTTGTTCTAAGTGTACTTGTGGATTGCGACCCTCTCAAATTTTATAAAATTTATGCCCAGCCAAATATGCTGAGCCACCCAAGTGGTATCCGGTGGCATAAACTAATTTCTTGTTAGTTTGCGCACATTGCGTCTTGTGCGCAACAATGTGAGCAAACTAACAAAATTTTGCTGACTTATTAAATGAGGTTGATTAACCGTGGGAGCAAAGTCCACGGTTAATAAACCTCAAAGTTAAACAGTAGGAATTATCTTTGTGTAGGAATTTTGGATTTCGGTAAGCGATTTTACTTTAAATATTTGAAAGTCTGTCAATGAATATAAACCTTGCCACATCTGTCTGCCACCTTAATGATGACTCTTATGGAAATTTTACTTTAAAGCCTGTGGATGGAGCTTTATAAACATTCGTTTGTATTAAAATTTAAACGGCAAGTTCACCAAGGTATAGTTTTACCCTGTACCGTACTTATAAAATTATTTTAGAACCCATTATTGGGCCCAAAGTCTAGCTTTAAAGCAAAAGTGTGGTCCAAATATCCAAAAGTCTCTCGTTGTCTGTCTTAAAGCAAGTATAGCTTGAATTTACCAAAATTTTATAATCCATATAATCCACGTCACAACAAAGCGCGAATTATAAGAACTCAAATCAAACTATACAAAGTCAAACACTAATACCAAGGCAGAAAACATTGAAAGTTCTGGAAGGAATGCAGTGATGACTCATTTATATAACTCATTTATATCACTGCGTCTGCCGTGAATGCTGGACTGCTGTTACAGTCCTGTCCATAACTATCGCACTTATTCTTTTTTTAAAAAAAAATATAAATCTATAACCAAATTTACCAAAACTTTATCAATAATTGCCGTAATTTTTTACTCCGCTTATAATTTTTTGATTTCGGTGATTACTAATTTATGATATATATATATATATATATATATATATAATTTTTTTGACTTCGGTGATTACTAATTTATAATAAATATACCTTCGGCATTAGATATTTAAATATAAAAAAGGCTGGGTTTCTATCTGCGTTTCAATCCGCTTCTCCGGCCAAGATTCTCATTAGATAATTTAATATCAAAAGCAGCGTTTCCGGCAACATTTCCATCTGCGTTTCATTCCCCTTCTTTTTTTTGCTGTTCTTCTCCCCGCTCAGTGCCCCCCACCCAAAACCCCAATTCCCAACGGATCCCGAAAGTGAGTTAAGTAGGTAGGCTACATTTTAACTAGTCATAGTGAAAAAGTAGGAAGCGGGTGACAACAAGTGGATTCCATTTTAAAAAAGAAATTTTTTTGTTTTATATCAAAATATTTTTGATTGATTTTTCCTTCAATTAATATTTGTTTATTTTAGATTTGCATAAAAAGAAAATTATTAATTAATTGATTTTTGTTTTTGTTTAATATTAGTTTTTTATGATTTTGATTTTTTTTTGTTTTTTGAATAATTGCTATTTATTTATACCTAATTTATGAATAAATATTTAATGCTATTCATATATTTATGTTTATAGCACGAAAAAATGACACACAGTTCAATATTAAATTTTACAGTATTTTTTCATTTTATTTTAATTAAAAAATTTTTCTTTTTTTTTTTTTATAATTTTTTATTTTAAATATATTTTGTATATAATTACGATTTTGTTGATTGTATTATTTGTTTGTTGATTTTGTTGAAAACTGGAACCATTGATCCCGCTAGGATGCCTATGCTGCTTTGTCTTTTCAATGGCCCGTTAGGACGCCAATGCCTGAGTTGCTATCTGCTGCTTTGTGTTTTCTATGGCCCGTTCTTTTGTTCACTCTATTTTTCTTTGTTTTGTTCACTCTATATTATTAACTAGTTTATTACACTCATATAAGTTTTTTTTTTTTCCAAGGTAAAATTAATTAAATTATTAATTAAGTTAGTTTATACCAAGTTAGCAAATTACGGATCGCGTGTACTGTATGTAACGGATCCCACTTCTGACACCACTGTTAAAAATACACACAATTTTTTTTTCTTTTATTTATTTTTTACTATAAATTCAGTATTTTCTTTTAATAAATTATTCTATCATTTATGTTATAATTTTAATAGTTATTTGATACAATAAGCTTCAATTTTTCTTATATTAACAATTAGCTTCCGTCTCAAGCTAATATCCACAATAGACTAACTAATAATTAATTTTGCAGTGATTAATTAACTGTTTTTCTTCTCTTCATTATTGAAGTGCATTCAATAAATAATTTTCTTTGGGGTGCGTTCAATATTTTTATTATTTTATAAGGAAAAGATTAATTATTAAATAAAATAAAATAATAACAAAAGTTAATAATTATTATTAAGGAGTTACATAACACCATTAAAGTTAGTCTCATTATCAGAGTAAACGTTACTACATAACCCTCGTGTATTGACAAATCTTCTGAAAGCCGCAAGGAATGTATTAGTACTTAAGTCAGAAACGGCCTCCAAATGAATTGCCTTAGTTACCATGCATACAAAAATACATATGTATCCCTTATACATTCGGGTTCCTCGATGTTTTGACATTTTAAGGTGAATTGGTCCAGCGTAATCAACCCCTGTATGAGAAAAAGGACGTGCAGGTGTTGTGCGACAAGAGGATAAACTTCCCATTAACTGTTCTGGACATGTTGGCCTTTGTTTAAAACAGACAATACATTTCCTAATGACATTTCGCACGCTGCGTCTTCCTTGGGTGAGCCAATATTCATCCCGAAGGACTAATAACGTGAGTTTCACTCCACCGTGCAAAGTTTGATGATGAAAATAGCGAACAATCAAAGTAGACAGGTGATTACCGGGTCTTAGCAATATAACAGGATGTTTAATTTCATATTTAATATCGGAGTTAGAAAGTCTTCCACCAACTCCCAGCACTCCTATTGAGTCAAGAAATGGATTCAAACTATATATAGAACTCTTCGAGCTGATTGGCTTATTATTTTTTAAATTATTAATTTCTGAGGAGTATTCATAACTTTGAGTGATTTTTATTATGCGTAGTTTTATCTCTTTTAGCTCACTAGTGGTTAAAAAACTGGTTGAGCGATTAGATGGTATTACCTTAAGGTTCAAATAAAATCTAAAGCAATACGATAAAACTCGTACCAAGCGAGAAAACGTTGAAAAAGACAATAATAAATCATGAACATAAGTATTAGAATTTGAATGAGAAGTTAACACCTTCACTGGTGCGGTGCTAGAAGTAGCATTGAATGGTATAGGCCAATATGAGTTCTGCTTATTTAGCCATAAAGGTCCTTTCCACCAAAGATTCAAATTTTTAATTAGAGATGGCTGAATTCCTCTGGAATTGCAGTCCGCAGACTTATCTTTTGACTGAACATGATTCCAAACTGCAAATGAAGTTATTTCTTGGATTGTAGTAATCCTATTGGCTATGTAGGTTTTGTATTTTCGTGGATCACTTTTGATCTAGACTAATGTGATAGTTGAATCTGTCCATGCATATAAGGGTATATCTGTTAAATCAAGATCTTTCTGAGTTTGAACTAATAACCTGGTTAAAAGTACAGCTCCATTAAGTTCTAACCGGGGTAGAGCTGTTGGTTTTGTTGGCGCAACCTTACTTTTTGCTGTAAGAATATTAACATGAATTTTGTTATTTTTGTCTACAACTCTCAGATAAACAACTGCAGCGTACGCATAATTAGATGCATCACAAAATCCATGGAGCTGACAATCCTTGGAAGATGAACTTAAATGTATCCATCTCGGAATGTGAATATTGTCAACATGATGAAGTGCAGATTTATATTCTTGCCATTCATCTATTAAATTTTGAGGTATCGGACCATCCCATGAACATCCTGAAAGCCATAGTTTTTGCATTAATATCTTTGCTGTAATGATCACGGGTGATATCCAACTTAATGGGTCAAATAACTTTGCAATATTTGACAAAATGGATCTCTTAGTAATTGGATCTTGTGTAATATGATATTATTTTTACTTTTTATTTTTAGTTAAATTTTCTTTTGTTTTATAATCGCATTATTGCAATTATTGTAAAGCTTTTAAAAAAGAAAAGGTTTAAACACTAGATAAGTTAATTTTAGTATTAGATAAAGTTAGGTTTAAATATTAGATATAAATTCCACATTGTAAATATTCCCACAATTTCACTATAAGCTTATTTATCAACAAATTTCTGAATTTAATATTCTGAATAGCTTTTGCCGCCTTTTAGATTGAAACAAAGAATTTCTGAAACAAAGAAAATTGTTTTCAAACAAAGAATATATTGAAATGTATTATATATATATATACATACATATATATAAATATATATAAATATATATAATTTGTATAGCTTTTGTTAACCAAAAGAGAACAGCAAGCTTTTGCCGTTGAGATTTGAAAATTATGGGAATGTTCTTTTCAACAAAGAATAGATTGAATATATATATATATGTAAATTGTATAGCTTTTGTTTACTAGATTAAAAACGGCAAGCTTTTGCCGTTGAGATTTGAAATGTATGGGAATATTCTTTTAACAAAGAATATTTCCGTTGTAAATATTAATATAAATAGAATTAAAATTTCTTTGCAATTTTCAATTTGTATTCAAACCTTGAGATCGCCTGTATCGGCCTGTATCGGCAGCAGGTAATTTGCCTAAAAATCGGCAATAAAAAATAAAAATTTTTAATTTAAATAAAAATTTAGATATATTTTTTTTATTATTAAAATTAATTTTTTTTATTTTTTTTAATTCGGCATTTTTGCCTTTATTTATTTAGCTTTCTCGGGCCGTAACTAAACTTATTGAAGTTTCGATACGTAAAAAACTTTACATTTGTTCAAAATTTGGGGACTGAAGGGTCAATACATCAGTTGATGGATACCACTGTATTCCTAATGCCTTAACGGATTCATCATCGGCAAGCTTTAAGGGGAATTTTTTCTCCCTGTGCTCTTCAGGAATATTCATTAGTAGCCGATCGTCATTTGCCACCCATTTCCGTAAATTAAAACCAGATGTTTTTAATAAATCAATGAGTTGGGATTGAATTTTTAAGGCTTTATCCAAGGAGTCTGCCCCAGTAATAGCATCATCGACGTAAAAGTCTTGTAGTATGACGGATGCTGCCAATGGTTGTGATTTTTCTCCATCATTTGCGAGTTGATACAAGCTTCGTATGGCAAGAAATGGTGATGGTTTGATACCAAATGTTACGGTAGTAAGAATATAATCTTTTATAGGTTGAGAAGGGTCATGGCGCCATAAAATTCGTTGGTAATTACAATTCTGTTGATTTAGATTGATCATTCGATACATTTTCTCAATGTCAGCGGACACAGCATACTTATGCTTCCTCCATCTTAAAATAATAGAAAATAAATTAGCTTGTAATTTTGGACCGTTATATAATTGATCATTCAGATTTTTTCCGTTTGATGATAAAGCGGAGGCATCAAAAACAATGCGCATTTTCGTTGTACTGCTGTCTTTAAAGACAGCATGATGAGGTATGTAATAAGATTGATTGATTGGAACCATGTAAGGGATTTCTCTCATATGTTCCATTTGAAGATATTCGTCAATACAAGAATTGTATTCCATTTTGAGAACTGGATTGCGATGAAAACGTTTTTCTTAGTTTAAGAATCTACAAAGAGCCATAGAACGGGAATTTCCTAGATCAGGTTGCTCAAAATTTCGAAAAGGGAGACGTACCTCAAAACAACCGTTCGATAAACGTTTAAAAGTATTTGTTTAAGGTTCTTTTACCTTAATCGTTGATTATAATAAAATACAAAAGTAATTGAATTATTCTGACAATAAGTTTAATATTTAATTGGACTGACTCCACAAAATAATTATCTTTTATATTAATACCTAAATTTACAATTATCATAAAAAATACAATTCTTCTTTTACAAATTCACTATAACACACATATTAATCACTAAATCAGCAAACTGTAACAAATGAATGAGGACCAGAGCATTTAGCCCTGACCTATTGTTGTTGTAATTGCGGCTCTTGATACCACAATACAGCAAAAGTCAACTTGTTCCAACGACACATGAATCGACAATGCCTTTCTTGCCTGATTTACCATCTTATATAGACTCAAATTATTTATCCCCTAATTCACTTTTCACACGATTATGCTTACACCCAAAAATTTTATCGCGCTGAAATTATGCTATCAATTATTTAAAGCGTAAACAAAATCGCGAACAGATAAGCATAACCGTGTGACCAAAGCTAGGAATGCTTGATACAATGTATGCAGTCAACAATATATCATATTTGTTTATATTAAGTCTGATGGTATTTCCTGTTGATTGCATACATTGTATCTGATGGTATTACATTGTAGGTGATACTATTTATATATATTATGCAAAAGTGCAAATCTAAATTCTTATTTAAAGTAAGTAATTAAATTATGATAATTATACAATTATTGATTATTCTTCTTAATTTAGGCAGGAAATTCAACAGTATTTTTGTAGAAATTTTCAAATTCTTGCTCAGATTTAGAAAAGGTAGGCATATCTGGAATGTTTTCGATTTCCCGAAATTGTTGTAAAGTTTTTTAAAGATTATTTTCATTTTCATGAATGATGTTTGCATTTGCCAAAATTACCCTTTTCTTTCGTGAGTTTTGAACATTTCCAAAAAATATCCAACCTAATACACTATTTTGCGCTATTGGAACTTCTGCTGGACCCTTACGTATATCGTTTAGGATAATGTTGCTGTAGACATCAGCTCCGAGGAGCAAGTCAATTTTTCCTGGTTTATAAAAAGTTGGATCTGCTAGTTGTAAATCTTTGATGTGAGACCAATTTTGAAAATTAATAATTGATTGTGGAGTATGGTCAGTAATTGTAGGAATAACTAAAGTTTGTATGCTTAGTTTATTTGTCATGCTGATCCGTGACTGCAATAATAGTACAGTTTTGTGTTTAACATTTGTGGCTTTTGAATTGTTAACACCGGTTATTTCGAATGAAACGTTATATGTACTTCTTTAGTTTGAGTTTTGATGCTGCTGATGCTGTTATGAACGACACTTGAGATCCCGAATCAATTAATGCTCTTAAGGTAAATATTTCACCTGATGTAGATTGGACGTCGACCAACGCCGTTGCTAGTAAGGCTTGACAGTCAAAAGACCGAGTGTTGTACATTGATTGTAATGCCTTTTCATTAGGATTTATTATAGGTGGTTGCTTACTAGACTTAGGCTTGCTAAGAGAATCTTGTGGGTTTTGGCTAGAAAGGGTTATTGGTGAGTCCGTTTAAGATGTAATGGATATAGGTAGAAGAGAATGATGAGATTTACCACAATGGAAACATCGTCGTTTACTGGAGCATTGTGAGAGCTGATGGCGATGAGATAAACAGTTTAAACAGAATCCCTTTTTTTAATTAATTGTATTCGAGTAGTAACGTCAAAAGTTTAAAATTTTTGGCAGTTATATATATTATGATTTGATTTACAGACTGTACAAGACAGATTTGAATAACTATTGTGAGAATACTTTTGCAAATTTCGAAAAGAGTTTTCGCCCTTATGTGAGATTTTGGATGAAGGAATGGATTCAAGCACTCTAAAACGTTGCTCAAGAAATAATTTGAATGTCTGGAATGATGGTAGCTCATTCTTTCCCTTTTGCTCTGATTCCCACAGTGACTGAGTTTCACCAGGGAGCTTTTGTGAGATAATATATATTAAAAGAGGATCCCAGCCTGTGGTGGCCACTGCCAAGTTTTCTAATTCCGAAATGCAGCCAGTTGATATATCCAAGAGGTTTTTCAAATTGGTTGCGTTTTCGAATTGTATTGTAGCTTGGGTACATAATATCTTTAGTTGTGTTTTTACTAGTGTTCTTGGATTATGATACCTATCAATGAGAGCTTGCCAGGTAGTGCCAAATGTGTCAAGAGCACACAAAGTGGTAACTGCGACTAAAATGTGTCAAGAGGACACAAAATGAAACCTATTACAATTTTTGACTTACAAGTATATAATTTTTCTTATAAATGTATGCATTTATCAATCTAGTACATATGTAGATGAGAAATATTTTTTAAAGTAATGAATGAAGATAATTTCTTATTGATATTTTATTATTTGATATTTCATGAAGCATAAGTTTACCGAATAACACTAAAGTTATATGCCAAATTATATTTATTGTGAAAGTGAAGATTGTGCTTACGTAAAATTCATGCACCCTGGGATTTTGCGATAATTATTGATCTTGTTAAAATAATAAAAATTTTAAAACCAGTAAATATATTTGAAACATTGATTTTGTCAAATAATACCTTTCTTATTAAAAAAAAAATACAAATTATCCTAATGTTTAACAAAATTTCACACTCTTTGGTTAAAAATTTGTTCATCCTCAATGCTAAAAGAAATTTTGCCATCAAAAATAGTAGCCATCTTGTGAAATTGTACAGGCTTTATCATTTTGACGCAATTTAGACGCAGTTACGTCGCCGCGACCGCATTGTGTCAATAATGTGTGTAAGAATTATGCTTTTATTTGTCTTTATTTTAAGTCATTTTTAGGCAAATTTTTACTGTTTTTTTGAACCCCTTCCTAAGAGTAGTTAGTGGCATATGAACAAGTTGATTAATAGTTTGTATGCATTAAAAAGTTTAAATAATGTCTGTAATTTTTTGACAGCTTGTGTCACTTTGGTAATATTTTGGTAACATTTTAGTCGCGGCGACGTCGCTGTGTGTTGATTTGTGTCAACTTATATTTTTATTCTAAGACACAATTTAGACCACAGTTACGTCGCTGCGACAACATTGTGTCAATAATGTGTATAGCAGTCACACATTTTGGTAGTTTGGTAACTATGACGTTGCAGCGACGTCGAGGCGTCGAAAATGTGTCATTGGTCACAAATCGGTCGCAAAATTCTACTTGGGTTACTTGTAATGCTGCCACCCTCTCCCTTAACTCATTAATTATCCTTATTAAATCCTCGCGGCTGAAATATAAACATTGGCTTTTATATATTACCTCTCCGCACAAAATTCCGAATTAATCATAATGAATTTAAAATGAAAACCAAGAAAAGGCAAAATAAATCGATTCCTTCAAGTTTAACGTTAAACAAGGAATTGGGAAATTAGTATACATGTTTGACTTCCTGGATCAAAACGTTCAGCTGTATTCATACGTGAGACCATTAAAGCCTCTAACAACATAAATAAAACCTTTGTGTGCTCTACCCTTTGTTTTATTTTACCAGTACTTAAAGTACATACTTTTCAACCTTCGGAAGCAATGTTTTAATATATAATCGATTAATTAATACAAGTCTGATAAGAAAAACGCGTCTGAAGGGGACTAATTGTTCATTTCCTTTTTGTTTTACAGCATTATTTCCTGTAAATAAACACTCGAAATGTGTTTAAGATTAAGAGCAATAAATTTTCAAAAGACATAAGTACTCCCTTTGTTTTCCTTTTTTAAATCAATAAATCAAAAAGCAGCGTTTCGGCTTCCTTGGTCACACTTCTCATTAGATAACTAAATATAAAAAGCGTTTTCGGATGCGTTTTCTGTTGCGTTTCAATCAGCATTCCCCACCTTTCCCGAAGGTGAGTTAAGTAGGTAGGCAACATTTAACTACTAATAGTAAAAAAGTAGAAAGCGGGCGATCGATGGGATAGCATATTTGGCAATTTTTTTTTTTAAATACGGTGAAAGAAAATATTTTGAAATATTAAACATTACACATTTTTTAACGTTATAAGGAAACTAAAAAACAGCGTCGTTTCGAGAAAACCGCGTTTAAAGTTTTGAATTCTGAAAAAAGTACAAGACTTTTGGAGATAAAATGTCAATATCTATAAGAAGCTTACCCCGATTTACTTGAAATTTTAACACAATATTTTTAAAATGTTATTCATTCAAAAATGCAATAAAAAGTCAAATGTGAGAATTTAATTAGAAAATAATCGCAGTAAACCTAGTTTTACTAGTCTGCTTTGAAAATTAATATTATAAAAGAAATTTGTTTTGTGTAGGAAATGAAGCTTTTTTTGATATTATATTCAATAATATATTTATTATTTTGGAAGAGGATTAGGCCTATTGGGGATACCTCTATAAAAAAAACGCGTTGATCATCCTACCGCAAGGTGACGAGGAAACGGATGAATTAGACAAGCTTGTCATATGTTTACTTTCTTTTACTATCACATTTTCTACATTCTTGAAGTTGAGAAATATTTTTCATACATGATTATGAAATAAGCCATACAATACTTCAAACATACAAACATTTATACTTTATGAAAATACATTGCTTATCATGTTTATGCTAAAACATGTTGTATGTTTGAAGTATATATGTTGTAATATAAAATTAAGTTTTACGTATTCTAAAACTAGGAATTAGAAATTTAATATGAATATTGCATTGCATAAGACAAGTAGAAAACACATTTTCTATATAGGACGTATTATAGTTCAAATGTGAATTTATGAGATCGATCTCCATAAGAAAAAGTAAAAATAATTTGAGAGGCTATGACCTGTAATTTGGCCTTCAAGATCTTCAGATCTAACCCCTTTGGACTTTTTTTTATGGGAAAAAATAAAGAAGATTCTTATCAAGTTATCTGGAAAGGCTCACTTGGTTAGATTTTTATTGCAAAATGGAAAACAGTTAGGCCATTACAATGTAGAAACTTTTTATTGGAAAACATTTATAGTTTAAGAAAATATAAAAAAAAGCAAATTATTTTGGCCAGAGCAAAAAGAATTAATTGCAAGTGCATTGAAAGACAGAAAAAAAAGTCAACATCTATGATTAAATATGTTCGCAAAAATTGTCATACGAGCGTAGTAGTAAACGTAGTAGAAAACATCTTTATATATTAAAATTCTTAAAGCAGTAAAAAGTTACGTTTTTCAAATTCATTCATTGTCGAAAATATGTCCGGTCAATATAATCTTTCTTCTATAATATAAAAATAAGTCGCTAAATGTGTTGGTAAGCGTAAAACTCGAGAACCGCTGAACCGATTCCACTAATTTTTTTTTTATAAATTGGGAATATCCCCGGGAAGGTTTTTAACTATCCTTTACACCCCTAAGGAGTAAGGGTGGTCCACGAAAGCGAAATATATATTATATTTTGTGTCACAGCTATTGTTACCATTAGTCCTCCGAAACGGCTTGACCGATTTTTATGAAATATTATATGTAGATATATGGCAGAAAGAGCAATTTTAGCAGCAAAAAATGTGGACGTCACCGAATTAAATCTCAAAATACAACATTTGTTGCCAGGGGACAAATCTATTGAAATAGTTTGCGATGCCACCGAAGCTGTGAATTATCCAACAGAGTTCTTAAACTCATTAGATTTATCAGGAATGCTGCTACATAATTTACAACTGAAGGTTGGATCTCCAGTTATTTTGTTTCGAACCCACCGTGGCTGTGCAACTGCACGTGATTAGTTATTAAAAAGTTATTAAAAAGTCGAAACCATCATTTTAAACGGCAAATTTCGAGGATCTCAAAACGATGTGTGTTTGTGGCTTAGATTTGATCACACCATGTTTTTCACATGGACAATTACACGAGGCATGCTCTCGAGTGGGCAAATTTTTGTGTTAGCTTAAGATGGGATAACAAAAAAGATTGTACACTCTATTGCGTTAAGGGATATATATTGCTTTTTAGTAAAATTATTATAATTAGTGATATATATAATTTAAAAAAATAAATTACAATGAATTAAAAATATAAATGTTTGGTATTGGGTTATTTTTATATTCCATCATCGTTCAGAGTGATCCATGCCTCTCTCACTCATATATACCGCACCCTCAATCACTGACAATAAGTTAGTCATTTTGTTACATTTTTTGAATATACTCTTAACAGTTATGAACAAGAATATGCAATTAAAAACATGTCACGGTAAAACAAATTAATTAAAGATTATAAACTTTTATGAAATACATCTATTTCAGAAAATATAGCACATTCTAGCAATGTTTAGTACATTCGTTCCCAAGTAGAAATAATTGACACATTAAAGCACAACAACGTCGCGGGGCCTTAAAATGTTTCAAATATGACGCAATGTTTCGTCGCTTTAACGTTGCTGTTACCTCTATGTTTCGAAAGTGGTGCAACACAAAGTGTGAAATGTGTCAGAAGTATAACTGTGTCTATAATGTTTCAAAATACATACAAAATTATTATACCATTTTACGAACACATATTTTAATTTTTCTCAAACTGTATATATACTGATGTGCGATTATAGTGATAAAAAATATTTGTGTAATGACGAAGCTGACAAATATATTTTATGAGTGTATAGATAATTTTTACAATATCCATTATAATAATTTTATAGAATAAAGGAAAAGTAGTAAAACACTATAAAATTCGATGCGAAATAAAATTTATTGTTAAAGTGATCATTGTACTAGCTTAAAACTTACGCGCCCTTCATTTTTACAATATTTATTTGAATTGTTAAAAGAAAATATTACAAAATTAATAAAAAGAATTCTATATAGTATTTTAAACTATGAAATGAGTGTTTTTTTTTGCAAACTGTTTCTTTCCCATCCCAAATAAAGTACCAAATACCGTGATTTACATCCAAATTGTGTAATTGTTCATTTGTTTGCAAGCGCGTAGTGTAGTACAGGTTTTAGTAAGTGTGCGCCATTTGCATTTTATAGTTAGCCTTTTTAAATTCCCTATAGTATGTTGTTGTGGTTTTAAAAGGTCGTTTTTTTTTCTTTTTACTATTTTCCATATTTTCAACTTTAAATCAATACCCGGAAATATTCGAAATATTGAAAAATTACATTTAAGAAACAATTTTATAGTACTTCGACGATTGCTATTTTTTGACAGTTTGTGTCATTTTTGTAACATTTTAGACGCAAATTTGACTTTTATTACCTACTGATACTTTCTTTTTCTAAAGCACGGTATTCACTATGCGAAATAAAATGGCTCGCCTCTTTCATCACATATAAGGTATATGGGCATGAGAGAGCTGAGTCATTTGTGAGTAAAATATTAAACATATGTTTAATATTTTACTCACAAAAGATTCAGCCATATATTCATTACGTAACTGTGACCACATTGCGTCAATATCGCTAACCTATTTATTTTCAAAAGTTTTATCTGTGTTTAAGATGCAATTTGGTAGATACGACGTTGTTGCGACGTCAACGCATGGAAAATGTGTCATTTGGTCACAAGTAGTCACGAATTTCTTGTTGGGTTGTTAGTACGTTGTTTAATATTCATTAAAGTTAATTTTGTAATAAACTTTATTACACATTTAAAATAAAATAATTTATTATATTTCAATACTTTTTATCTTTGAATATGTAGTTTAGTCTACTCAAATAGGTTTTGTGTCAAAATAAGGAATATTTGTTATAACTATGGATGTCGTTTATTATATGGAGTATGAGTTTAACTAATAACAACCATTAACCCACTTTGCATTTGTTTATTAGGTTATATAGATTGAGTCGAAAATTCGGATAATCCATTTAATCTACAATGAATTTTACTTAAATTGCATAAAAATCAGCTGTGTTGCTGGAGTCATACTAAAATTTAGTTAATTCATTACATCTAGCTTGAGCTAATCAAAAGTAAGTATTTTAAAGTAAATTTCAGTTAAAAGTTAAGCTGGGAAAGTAAAACTCAAATATTTTGTTAGAGGAGTTCGAAATGACAAAAGCACTTAAATTTCTACTAAAAATCGGATATATAGTAAGTGTTGGTTACGAGATTTGAATTTATTTATAAAAATACTTTTGGCCATGTTTTATTACTACAAACATATAAAAAATCGTATAAATATTAATTTTGGCTAAAGCCCAGAAGCTTCTCCTTCTTTACGATAATCTGCATTCGCATAAATTGCTGTTCTGTTTTTAGATATACCACACATCGCTGACCCTCTATTCTTGTAACGTGTTGTCTTATGTCCCTTAGCTTGCAAGAGATGAATTACTTTCTAAAGCAAAAAACCAAATGTAATTTTCAAATTATAAATTGTGGATGCTTACACTAATATAAAACTAACCTTTAAATTTCCAAATTCATAATCCAAATTATTTGGAAAGAGTTGATGATGTATTCTTGGTGCATCCAATACTTGTTTAATATCTTCCTGAAACCATAAATAACGAATTATAGCGAAAGCAATTGAAGTCACTATTTTTGTTCCTCCAGCTGATCCTATTACAAGTTTGACACCATCTTCGTCATTTGATATTATTGTTGGGCACATAGAAGACATTGCCCTCTTTTTTGGCTTTATTAAGTTTGGTTCGGAACTTGGAAGACCAAAATAGTTTGTTATACCTGGTGTAGAAAAATCATCCATTCCACTGTTAAAAATAATTCCTGTCCTTCGGCCAGAGTGTCCACTACCAAAGCTATAAAATTATAAAAAATATTTTTACTTACTGTAGTTATGCAAGTTATATAACTACAAAAAACTAAATTATATTTTTAAATATTAAAAGTTTTATTTTCCTTATTCTTTCATTATCGCACCATAAAATCTAATAATATTTTTTGAAATTTTTTATTTAATGCTTAAATTTCTCTAAATTGCTTGAATGTGTAATTCTAATTTCTGATTAAAAACTACCCACGTTTTAAGAAATGCAGTCATTATTGTTTTTTTCTTTGCTGTGTTAGAGTCGTGAATGTATTTTATTCTAAATTCTTTATAAATTTGTAAAATTAATTTCTTTAAATGAATTGAAATTTTGCTTACTAATAATTTATGGAGCTGGTAACAGAAACAGCGTCGCCATTTGGTCCAATAATTGATAAATGTGATGTTCCTGTTTCCGTTTTTGACCAAAATTTAGCACCATAAAATTTAATATTATTAATTGTTTCATCATCTAGAATTTTGTTTCGAATTATTTCACCATATGATTGTGATGTTAAGTTACGGATAAGCTAAGAATATATAACAAAAAGTTTTATATAAAGTTCTAGTAATTTTAAGTAATATATTATACGAGTATTAACCTGAGTTAAGTTATTGAAATCCATGTCACCAATTTCTGATCGTTTACCGAAAGCATATTTGAAAGCTTCAATTATTCGATGATATGTAAGTGCTGTTTGATTTAAAGAAGATATACTTTTTGGACTAAAATTGTAACCCTGGAGAATATTAATTATAAATGCTAAAAGAACACCACTACCAGCTGGTGGTACTACATGCATATAATCTTTATTGACTTTTATTGCAATTGAATTGTGCCATTTAGCCTCATATTCTAGGAGGTCTTCTTTTATAATATTACTTCCAATGTCCCGTAAATCATCTATAAGCATTTTTGAAAGGCTACCATTGTAAAAATCAGTTCCTCCGTTCTCTGCTAAGAGTCTGTATGTATCACATATTGCGTTTGATGGGTATATTTTTGAACCAAGTTTATGAAAATCATTTGTTGTCTCATTTATAAAAGTATTCCTAAAAAAAAGGGACTATATGAATTCTTGTAATTTTCAGAGGGTTTTTCTTCCTTATGAGAGATTTCTTATTAATTTTCTCAGACAAGTAGATTCTTTATAATTTTTTTGATTTTATTTTGTTTTAACTAATACTAGCGTGCGTTGCCAAACCCATTTTGTTTTAAATTTCTAAACATTGCATACATTCGAAGATAATAACTATTAACTCCATCTGTACACCAACAACCGTAAGAGAAATAAAGACTTCGGTTGATCTTTTTCTCTTTAAAACACTTAACATCATAAATTTTAAAATAATAAATTAATTAAATCCACCAAAAATCCAAAAATTGCCGAAATTGTTCATTGTAAAAATAATAAAAAAATTCTACTTATAATTACTTATAAATAAGTAAAAATTTCCAGTCGTTAAAAAATACTGGATGGAATTTTTAAGAAAAAAAAACACAAGAAGCGACTGTTACATTACATTATTGGAATGTTTGTGTGAATAATTTTACGTAAAAACTGCTCCATATTTAGATTTAAAAACGTCATGTTTCCCTGAGGACGTTATCATGGAAGCTGAGGGCTATTTCAAAGCTAGAGCGAAATTTTTATACATAGCCAGAAGAGAAAAATTACACAAGCCTTAAAATACATATTTCACTCTTAAAGTAGACTGTTTTGATAAATAAAATCAAATTTTAGTGAAAAATTGTATTTTCCTTTGTCAGCCTTATAAAGTTGCGGTGCATAAATGAGCTTTAATAATCTAAAACAAATAAAATCTAGAAAGATTAAAACTATTTCTATTTTGATATTGATAAAATTGTGTAATGTGTTATCAACTATATTTTAACTAAATTTAAGAAAAGTAATTAATTTAATTCGTAGTTTATTGGGTACAAACAAAAAAATTTAAGTTTCATATATAGAGATATAAACAAAAGTGAATACTCATGAAATTAACTGATTTGCAGCCTATTTATTGAGTCAATTGTGAGTAATTTTTAAGTAGATTTAATTGTGTGACGTTTGAGAGAAATTGATTTTTTTTATATTTAGCAAAATATATTTAAAATATACCTACTATAAACATTTTAGGCTAAAATTTAAAGCATTAATGAAGTTTTAGCGCATAAAGTTGGGTGCGAAAAAAAGAATTTACTTAACCACATGTTTAAAGTTTCAAACGTGTTTTTTCGTATCAAGATTTTCTCAAACACCCAACAAGCTTTAAAGAAAATATATTGGACCGATTTGACTAAAGTTCTAAAACACAATTTTTAACTCCAAAGGCTTCCCTGAAAGGTAGAATTTTTTTATTTAAAAATAATTTATAGTTTTTATACCGATAACCGTAGTTGATTTTTGAAATTCTTTCATTTTTTAATCAATGAATGGAATTGTTTTAGACGAGAGCGACAAATGTAGAAAACACTAATAGAATTCAACCTTTATCTATACGTTCCTTAGAAAAACAAACTTTTTTTTATTATGATTTATGACTAGCATAATAATCATGTGTTTATTTTGTGATTCACAATAAAGTCTTAAAGGAAATACTTTTTTTTGAATCAATTAAAATTTAACTTTTTGAAAATCAGAAAAGTAGTATAATAGTCAGTTGAATTACGGATAATACAAATATATTTGAAAAATTACCTTAAATGATAATCATCCTTTATTCTAGGATTCATTTTTAATGATTCTGACATATGTCTTGTTATTTGGAAGCCATCTTCGCAGATTTTAATAGTGGGTTCAATTAATTCTTTCCACGGTATTGAACCAAATCGTTTATGTGCCTCCCAATAACCCATAACTTCACCTGGTACAGCTATTGATAAAGGTCCTTTCATAGAAAAACCTTTAGGTTTTCCAACAAACATATTTTGTGTAGCTGCTAATGGTGCAATTTCTTTTGCATCTAGCGTATAAGCCTTATTTTCATTTTTAATAAATATATTCATTAAAAAGCCTCCACCAAGACCCATGCTTTGCATAGTTTCCAGCCCATTACAAAATAATGTTGCAATTGCAGCATCAATTGTATTACCGCCACGATGAAAAATATCTCTGAAAAATTTAATAATTTTATTTCAACAAAAGTTATGTAAAAGTTAATACAGACCTGCCTATTTGACTGCATATTCCATTATCAGAGCATACAGCTCCTTGCGAAAACATTTGCAAAATTGAGGATGATGGTGGTAAAGGAACATCAGGATCCGGTGGCAAAAATTCATCATTAAAGGTTCTACTAAGTGCTTCATTATCTTAATATAATAAAAAAAAATACCTTTTTATATTTGAGAATGATAAATATTTAACTATTTTAACAAAAAATTAAACGCCATTTTGTTGTTTTTTTTTCGTATTTTGTAAGTGGTATTTAAACATGATCGTACTGCTTGTAACAATAGAATTATAGACATAACAACAAGAAAAATGTGTTCACATAAATTAATGAATTTTAAAAAAAGATCTCTAATCTGAAATAGACTTATTGGAATTTCGTAATTTATTATTTAAGGCCCTTATCACAGGTTCCTTTATGAAAATTTTCAATAGCATCTAAGGAATGCTAACAAAAAACTCCTAAGCTAAATTCCTAAATGAAATTCTATCACGAAATTCTAATACAAAAATTAAACATTAATTGTTTCTTATTATTGTTCATTTTATTTGTTAATTTAAAGCAGGTCGCTATAGGGTTCCTACCAGGTGTCCCTAGATAAAAAACTCTTTGAATTTTTACTAGTTTTATACATACCTTTAAGAAATAATAATACTAAATATATTATTAATATGAGTGCGGTCAGAAGTATAACTCCAACTATAGTGATGTTCATAAATTTTTTAGGTCTCCGCAATTTACTGTAAAAAATTTCAATTTAATATATGGTTAATTTGCTATAAAAATTAAAATATAAAATTTTAAGATTCATTTCAAATTTTTAAAAATTATTACTTAGATAGCATCAACACGAAATCAACACGATCTTATGCGAAACGATATAACTTGTTGAAACACGATTTTGTGCGACACGCTCTCATGCGACACCATCACACACGACACAATGCGACACGATTCAGAACATCAAAATATATATTTGACATTATATATATATATATATATGTACCGAATAAATGTTACGGTTAATTTATAAAAATTACGTTAAAAAAAGTTAATGTTAAATTTTGTGGGTTTCTTTCATAGAGAAGACAACAACAAAATTCTTTAAATCTTACTTCATACTATCTACTATGTTGTTTTCATTCTTTGCATATTTATATTTAGTTTCAATGTACGAGGATGAGTGTTCCCCATTTTTTTTTGCCTTATAATAGCACCGATACCGCATAACAATGAAAAGTGTAGCATTGTTTATTTTTACATGTAAACATTTCACTAATATTTATTTTAAAGTAAAGACACGTAATATCACTTACATTTATTTACATAATAAAGTTTTTCTGTCAAAAATTTTAAATCATGCGCATTCATTCAATTTTGCTACTGTATCTATTCAAATGTGTTTATTAAAAGCCTTAAGAACTTTGCTAAAGTTGTTCAATTAAAGCTGTGTTTTCAAGATAAGGTGAAGGAATGAAAAAATATTTTTGCTAATAATATCCTTATTTCTTTATACATTCTAATTTTTTTAAAATATGACATGAAAATCCATTTAAAAAGAATACAAGGCAAAATATAATTTCAATCAAAAGTTGCGTTCAGCAATTTTCCGTTGATCTTTAATAACTTGGGAGAGAACTAAGCTATCTTAGGTCTGCACTGGAATACTGGTTATATGGTAGGCTGGTAGCTGGCATCTCTCTTAGAAAAACTTTATTTCCAGTTAAAAAAATCACCTTGTGGGTAATTCTCGGTGTCTTCTGAAGTTCTTGATAATTCAGTTTTATTGTATCCTGTGCGCTCACTGTAGTAAAAATTAATCAAGTTAAGTACGAAAGACTTCAAAAAAAAAGATACACATGCCAGCAGGATTCTACACCAGCGCATAAAGCGAAGAAAATTGTTGAATAGTTAAAAAAAATGTTCCTGGGTTTATTTTACCATCAGAATGGTCATCGAACTCACCAGACCAAAATCTTCTGGACTTTTGTATTTGGGGGTATTTAGAGGCCAAAGTGTTTTGAGGTGTTAAAAGAAGTTTCAGTTGCAGAATGGAACCGAATCCCACAAAGTATCCATCGTGTAGCTTCTGATTCCTTCTTTGCTCGATTATATCAAGTAAAAAGGTGTAAAGGCGAAAACATCGAAAAATGAGTTATCTATGTTAATTGAATATTTAGTTAGATAAAAATAAAAAACCTTGTTTTTGGGATTTTCATTTTAGATGTAGTAACTTGAAGTAGTCCTATTTTTCCTAGATTGGAAAAATATAATAATAATTCATTAAACTTTTTTACATATAATTTTAGTTAAGTATACTAATTTAGCATTCCAATCAAATCTGAAAAAGGGCTCCAGAAAAAGAGATTTGACTAAAATGAAGGAGTTATCGTCGAAATTAAAAATAATATCTAATACTTTTTTATCACAGTTTTTTGTATGACGATAAAATCTTTGTGAACAATAAGGCTTAAAATTTTATATTGTAGTATACCCAAACTCATTTAATTTCCTTATTAAATTATTATTTTTATTTGTATGTGTTTAATTTGTTAAGTGATATTAAAAAGTACACAATTGTCTTGCCTTTTGCTTCTTTTGTTGCTGATATTTGCATCAAGTTCATCTTCTTCAACATTTGCTCCTGATAAATCTCTAAGAGGAATCGCCCCTTCTACAGATTCCTCACTTTTTATCCCTTTACCCATGTTTATTCTGAAAATTAGTTAAAATAATTAACCATCATTAAAAATGAATTGTGTTTATCTGATAAATTATTAATAAAAAAATATATATTTTTGTTTTATAAAAGGTAAACATATTTATAAAATAAAAAATAACCAAAAAACACGCGATAGTAAAAGTCATATATCGTGTGGTAGGCACAACTCATTAAAATGTCTCTTGAGTTTTACTTATTTTATCTTATACAAAAATGCTGGATAAGACAACCGAAAATATTTTTAAAGAATTTCAATTTCTTTTATTGCACATAGCCTGATAGTATCTTTTTTCAGTGGCAGATTATAAAAAGCCATAAGCTGGTAAATAGAATAAATCAGCATTTAATCTGTTGAAGTTTAATAAGATCTGAGTGTTGATAGGGAGTGTCTTTTATTATATTTTCAAAAGCTTTTAGACTAAAGGAAAAACTGTAAAGAATATAGGCCAGTCTTTTATGCTTGATTACTTGATATTATGATATAGGATAAAATTTTCTTCTTACGATTAGTATAAGCCATTTTCCGAAGAATTCTACTTAGATTTAAATATTATTAGCAATTTCCTATAAAATGGAGGACAGAGGGAAGAGCCTACAAAGGGCAAAGGTTTTAAAGTACTTTTTGAATATAAAAAACTGACAAGTGTAGCGTTAATTTTATTTATCTAAATTTTTATCAAAGTGTGTAAATATTTGCAACTAATGATGCATATTTAATGCTCACATTGGTTATATTAACACGGAACGTAACTTACTCCTAATTAAATTTTGGATTAGTGGAACTCATAGGCCTGCAGTAATGCTTCACATTGTTGGGTGTTATAAATTAAAATTATCCTAAAGTACTCTACGAGTAAGTTTCCCTTCAGGCTAAAAAACGGCTTATTAAGGATTTGATAAAATTGTTAACCAAGTTTATTGTTAATTGCTGAAAAAAGAGTAAAACATCAAATTTACACATCATGCATAAAAAATAGAGCGGAATATTATAATACAAAGGCTTAAAGGAGTGATTGCTCTGCTCTGACATCAACTAAATTAACGTTTCAACTTATACATATGAAAAATGAAAGCGAAATGAAACTGGCAAAGCTTCTGGAAAATTACATTCAGGTTCCTGTTCATCTCAAAAGAGATGAAATATTAATTTTTTAAATTTATCTCCTACTGTTGCAGTTTACTGGTTTATAAAATCAATAATAGTTCAGGAGTGTCTATTGCACCCAAAGCAATTAAAATTGGCTTTTCCTGAAAATTAATGTAATTTTGAGTATTTTAAATTTTTTTAATAATTTCAAAATTTGTTAAAAAATTATTAATACCTTAATTTGGCATGATTCACTTAATTTTTCTCAAAAATAACCAGAGCTATAAAAAATATGTAAAAACTTAACCAAAAGTGGCAAATATTTTATGTTTGAAATAAAGTTTTGTTGATAAGTGTAAAAACTTTCAGTTGAATAAAATTATAAAGAAAATAGACGGCTTAAAATCCAATTTTCATTGAAGATCAAATTCCACATTAATTGTTAAAAAAATTAGTTACAATGAAGTGACAACGAAATGTTTATTAGAAAATATTAATATTTAATAATCATAACTAGATTTAATTTTAAGTTGGAAAAAATTTCTTGTATTAAATATTTCTTTCAATTTGGGATGAATATTGTGAATCAGAGTCAAAATCGGTGGATAAATTACGATTTGGTTTTTCAGTTTCATTTGTTGAAGCATGACCTTCGATCTTGTTGTTACTTGCAACTTTGGTAGAGTTAATGTTTCCAGTATTATTCTCTGTTTTGTTATTCAAACCGGCCAGCTCTGAAGATGAATCTGAACTCGTTGAAGAATTTTCGTCTTCGGAAGAAGTTGAGTTGTCTATGGATTTTAATGCATTGGTCCTATTTTTTGAATCCGAGCTTTGGTCGTTAAGTCTACCTGAAGTTTTATTAGAATTGCTGTTTCCAGTATTGCTTAGTGTTTTGTTATTTAAATCCCTGAGCTCTGAAGATGTGTTCGAACTCCTGGATTGACTTTTCTCCTCGGAGGACGTTGAATTGTGTTTCGAGTTTAATAAATCAGTCCTATTTTTTGATGCGAAGTTTTTGTCCTTAAATTTCCCTGAAGATTTAGTAGAATTTCTGTTTCCAACATTGTTTTCTGTTTTGCTATTCAAACCGCCGTGCTCTGCAGATGAATCTGAACTCGTTGAAGAATTTTCGTCTTCGGAAGAAGTTGAGTTGTCTTTGGACTTTAATGCATTAGTCCTATTTTTTGAATCAGAGCTTTGGTGGTTAAGTCTACCTGAAGTTTTATTAGAATTTCTGATTCCAGTGTTGCCTAGTGTTTTGTTATTTAAACCCCTGAGCTCTGAAGATGTATTCGAACTCTTAGATTGACTTTTCTCTTCGGAGGAAGTTGAATCCTTTTTCGAATTTAATAAATCAGTCCTATTTTTTGATGCGAAGTTTTTGTCCTTAAATTTCTCTGAAGATGAAGTAGAATTTCTGTTTTCAGTATTTTTCTCTGTTTTGTTATTCAAACCGCCGTGCTCTGAAGATGAATCTGAACTCTTTGAAGAATTTTCGTCTTCGGAAGAAGTTGAGTTGTCTTTGGACTTTAATGCATTAGTCCTATTTTTTGTATCAGAGCTTTGGTTGTTAAGTCTACCTGAAGTTTTATTAGAATTTCTGTTTCCAGTATTGCCTAATGTTTTGTTATTTAAACCCCTGAGCTCTGAAGATGTATTCGAACTCCTAGATTGACTTTTCTCCTCGGAGGAAGTTGAATTGTTTTTCGAATTTAATAAATCAGTCCTATTTTTTGATGCGGGATTGTTATCGTTAAATTTCCCTGAAGATTTAGTAGAATTTCTGTTTCCAACATTGTTTTCTGTTTTGCTATTCAAACCGCCGTGCTCTGAAGATGAATCTGAACTCGTTGCAGAATTTTCGTCTTCGAAAGAAGTTGAGTTGTCTTTGGACTTTAATGCATTAGTCCTATTTTTTGAATCAGAGCTTTGGTGGTTAAGTCTACCTGAAGTTTTATTAGAATTTCTGTTTCCAGTATTGCCTAGTGTTTTGTTATTTAAGCCCCTGAGCTCTGAAGATGTATTCGAACTCCTAGATTGACTTTTCTCCTCGGAGGAAGTTGAATTGTTTTTCGAATTTAATAAATCAGTCCTATTTTTTGATGCGGGATTGTTATCGTTAAATTTCCCTGAAGATTTAGGAGAATTTCTGTTTCCAACATTGTTTTCTGTTTTGTTATTCAAACCGCCGTGCTCTGAAGATGAAACTGAACTCTTTGAAGAATTTTCGTCTTCGGAAGAAGTTGAGTTGTCTTTGGACTTTAATGCATTAGTCCTATTTTTTGAATCAGAGCTTTGGTGGTTAAGTCTACCTGAAGTTTTATTAGAATTTCTGTTTCCAGTATTGCCTAGTGTTTTGTTATTCAAGCCCCTGAGCTCTGAAGATGTATTCGAACTCTTAGATTGACTTTTCTCTTCGTAGGAAGTTGAATTGTTTTTCGAATTTAATAAATCAGTCCTATTTTTTGATGCGGGATTGTTATCGTTAAATTTCCCTGAAGATTTAGTAGAATTTCTGTTTCCAACATTGTTTTCTGTTTTGTTATTCAAACCGCCGTGCTCTGAAGATGAATCTGAACTCTTTGAAGAATTTTCGTCTTCGGAAGAAGTTGAGTTGTCTTTGGACTTTAATGCATTAGTCCTATTTTTTGAATCAGAGCTTTGGTGGTTAAGTCTACCTGAAGTTTTATTAGAATTTCTGTTTCCAGTATTGCCTAGTGTTTTGTTATTTAAGCCCCTGAGCTCTGAAGATGTATTCGAACTCCTAGATTGACTTTTCTCCTCGGAGGAAGTTGAATTGTTTTTCGAATTTAATAAATCAGTCCTATTTTTTGATGCGGGATTGTTATCGTTAAATTTCCCTGAAGATTTAGTAGAATTTCTGTTTCCAACATTGTTTTCTGTTTTGTTATTCAAACCGCCGTGCTCTGAAGATGAATCTGAATTCTTTGAAGAATTTTCGTCTTCGGAAGAAGTTGAGTTGTCTTTGGACTTTAATGCATTAGTCCTATTTTTTGAATCAGAGCTTTGGTGGTTAAGTCTACCTGAAGTTTTATTAGAATTTCTGTTTCCAGTATTGCCTAGTGTTTTGTTATTTAAGCCCCTGAGCTCTGAAGATGTATTCGAACTCCTAGATTGACTTTTCTCCTCGGAGGAAGTTGAATTGTTTTTCGAATTTAATAAATCAGTCCTATTTTTTGATGCGGGATTGTTATCGTTAAATTTCCCTGAAGATTTAGTAGAATTTCTGTTTCCAACATTGTTTTCTGTTTTGTTATTCAAACCGCCGTGCTCTGAAGATGAATCTGAACTCTTTGAAGAATTTTCGTCTTCGGAAGAAGTTGAGTTGTCTTTGGACTTTAATGCATTAGTCCTATTTTTTGAATCAGAGCTTTGGTGGTTAAGTCTACCTGAAGTTTTATTAGAATTTCTGTTTCCAGTATTGCCTAGTGTTTTGTTATTTAAGCCCCTGAGCTCTGAAGATGTATTCGAACTCCTAGATTGACTTTTCTCCTCGGAGGAAGTTGAATTGTTTTTCGAATTTAATAAATCAGTCCTATTTTTTGATGCGGGATTGTTATCGTTAAATTTCCCTGAAGATTTAGTAGAATTTCTGTTTCCAACATTGTTTTCTGTTTTGTTATTCAAACCGCCGTGCTCTGAAGATGAATCTGAACTCTTTGAAGAATTTTCGTCTTCGGAAGAAGTTGAGTTGTCTTTGGACTTTAATGCATTAGTCCTATTTTTTGAATCAGAGCTTTGGTGGTTAAGTCTACCTGAAGTTTTATTAGAATTTCTGTTTCCAGTATTGCCTAGTGTTTTGTTATTCAAGCCCCTGAGCTCTGAAGATGTATTCGAACTCTTAGATTGACTTTTCTCTTCGTAGGAAGTTGAATTGTTTTTCGAATTTAATAAATCAGTCCTATTTTTTGATGCGGGATTGTTATCGTTAAATTTCCCTGAAGATTTAGTAGAATTTCTGTTTCCAACATTGTTTTCTGTTTTGTTATTCAAACCGCCGTGCTCTGAAGATGAATCTGAACTCTTTGAAGAATTTTCGTCTTCGGAAGAAGTTGAGTTGTCTTTGGACTTTAATGCATTAGTCCTATTTTTTGAATCAGAGCTTTGGTGGTTAAGTCTACCTGAAGTTTTATTAGAATTTCTGTTTCCAGTATTGCCTAGTGTTTTGTTATTTAAGCCCCTGAGCTCTGAAGATGTATTCGAACTCCTAGATTGACTTTTCTCCTCGGAGGAAGTTGAATTGTTTTTCGAATTTAATAAATCAGTCCTATTTTTTGATGCGGGATTGTTATCGTTAAATTTCCCTGAAGATTTAGGAGAATTTCTGTTTCCAACATTGTTTTCTGTTTTGTTATTCAAACCGCCGTGCTCTGAAGATGAAACTGAACTCTTTGAAGAATTTTCGTCTTCGGAAGAAGTTGAGTTGTCTTTGGACTTTAATGCATTAGTCCTATTTTTTGAATCAGAGCTTTGGTGGTTAAGTCTACCTGAAGTTTTATTAGAATTTCTGTTTCCAGTATTGCCTAGTGTTTTGTTATTTAAGCCCCTGAGCTCTGAAGATGTATTCGAACTCCTAGATTGACTTTTCTCCTCGGAGGAAGTTGAATTGTTTTTCGAATTTAATAAATCAGTCCTATTTTTTGATGCGGGATTGTTATCGTTAAATTTCCCTGAAGATTTAGGAGAATTTCTGTTTCCAACATTGTTTTCTGTTTTGTTATTCAAACCGCCGTGCTCTGAAGATGAAACTGAACTCTTTGAAGAATTTTCGTCTTCGGAAGAAGTTGAGTTGTCTTTGGACTTTAATGCATTAGTCCTATTTTTTGAATCAGAGCTTTGGTGGTTAAGTCTACCTGAAGTTTTATTAGAATTTCTGTTTCCAGTATTGCCTAGTGTTTTGTTATTTAAGCCCCTGAGCTCTGAAGATGTATTCGAACTCCTAGATTGACTTTTCTCCTCGGAGGAAGTTGAATTGTTTTTCGAATTTAATAAATCAGTCCTATTTTTTGATGCGGGATTGTTATCGTTAAATTTCCCTGAAGATTTAGGAGAATTTCTGTTTCCAACATTGTTTTCTGTTTTGTTATTCAAACCGCCGTGCTCTGAAGATGAAACTGAACTCTTTGAAGAATTTTCGTCTTCGGAAGAAGTTGAGTTGTCTTTGGACTTTAATGCATTAGTCCTATTTTTTGAATCAGAGCTTTGGTGGTTAAGTCTACCTGAAGTTTTATTAGAATTTCTGTTTCCAGTATTGCCTAGTGTTTTGTTATTTAAGCCCCTGAGCTCTGAAGATGTATTCGAACTCCTAGATTGACTTTTCTCCTCGGAGGAAGTTGAATTGTTTTTCGAATTTAATAAATCAGTCCTATTTTTTGATGCGGGATTGTTATCGTTAAATTTCCCTGAAGATTTAGTAGAATTTCTGTTTCCAACATTGTTTTCTGTTTTGTTATTCAAACCGCCGTGCTCTGAAGATGAATCTGAACTCTTTGAAGAATTTTCGTCTTCGGAAGAAGTTGAGTTGTCTTTGGACTTTAATGCATTAGTCCTATTTTTTGAATCAGAGCTTTGGTGGTTAAGTCTACCTGAAGTTTTATTAGAATTTCTGTTTCCAGTATTGCCTAGTGTTTTGTTATTTAAGCCCCTGAGCTCTGAAGATGTATTCGAACTCTTAGATTGACTTTTCTCTTCGGAGGAAGTTGAATTGTTTTTCGAATTTAATAAATCAGTCCTATTTTTTGATGCGGGATTGTTATCGTTAAATTTCCCTGAAGATTTAGTAGAATTTCTGTTTCCAACATTGTTTTCTGTTTTGTTATTCAAACCGCCGTGCTCTGAAGATGAATCTGAACTCTTTGAAGAATTTTCGTCTTCGGAAGAAGTTGAGTTGTCTTTGGACTTGAATGCATTAGTCCTATTTTTTGAATCAGAGCTTTGGTGGTTAAGTCTACCTGAAGTTTTATTAGAATTTCTGTTTCCAGTATTGCCTAGTGTTTTGTTATTTAAATCCCTGAGCTCTGAAGATGTGTTCGAACTCCTAGATTGACTTTTCTCCTCGGAGGACGTTGAATTGTGTTTCGAGTTTAATAAATCAGTCCTATTTTTTGATGCGAAGTTTTTGTCCTTAAATTTCCCTGAAGATGAAGTAGAATTTCTGTTTTCAGTATTTTTCTCTGTTTTGTTATTCAAACCGCCGTGCTCTGAAGATGAATCTGAACTCTTTGAAGAATTTTCGTCTTCGGAAGAAGTTGAGTTGTCTTTGGACTTTAATGCATTAGTCCTATTTTTTGAATCAGAGCTTTGGTGGTTAAGTCTACCTGAAGTTTTATTAGAATTTCTGTTTCCAGTATTGCCTAGTGTTTTGTTATTTATGCCCCTGAGCTCTGAAGATGTATTCGAACTCCTAGATTGACTTTTCTCCTCGGAGGAAGTTGAATTGTTTTTCGAATTTAATAAATCAGTCCTATTTTTTGATGCGGGATTGTTATCGTTAAATTTCCCTGAAGATTTAGTAGAATTTCTGTTTCCAACATTGTTTTCTGTTTTGTTATTCAAACCGCCATGCTCTGAAGATGAATCTGAACTCTTTGAAGAATTTTCGTCTTCGGAAGAAGTTGAGTTGTCTTTGGACTTTAATGCATTAGTCCTATTTTTTGAATCAGAGCTTTGGTGGTTAAGTCTACCTGAAGTTTTATTAGAATTTCTGTTTCCAGTATTGCCTAGTGTTTTGTTATTTAAATCCCTGAGCTCTGAAGATGTGTTCGAACTCCTAGATTGACTTTTCTCCTCGGAGGACGTTGAATTGTGTTTCGAGTTTAATAAATCAGTCCTATTTTTTGATGCGAAGTTTTTGTCCTTAAATTTCCCTGAAGATGAAGTAGAATTTCTGTTTCCAGTATTTTTCTCTGTTGTGTTATTCAAACCGCCGTGCTCTGAAGATGAATCTGAACTCGTTGAAGAATTTTCGTCTTCGGAAGAAGTTGAGTTGTCTTTGGACTTTAATGCATTAGTCCTATTTTTTGAATCAGAGCTTTGGTCGTTAAATTTCCCTGAAGGTGTAGTAGAATTTCTGTTTCCAGTATTTTTCTCTGTTTTACTATTCAAACCGCCGTGCTCTGAAGATGAATCTGAACTCTTTGAAGAATTTTCGTCTTCGGAAGAAGTTGAGTTGTGTTTCGAGCTTAATAAATCAGTCCTATTTTTTGATGCTGGATTGTTGTCGTTAAATTTTTCTAAAGATGAAGTAGAATTTCTGTTTCCAGTATTTTTCTCTGTTTTGTTATTCAAACCGCCGTGCTCTGAAGATGAATCTGAACTCGTTGAAGAATTTTCGTCTTCGGAAGAAGTTGAGTTGTCTTTGGACTTTAATGCATTAGTCCTATTTTTTGAATCAGAGCTTTGGTCGTTAAATTTCCCTGAAGATGTAGTAGAATTTCTGTTTCCAGTATTTTTCTCTGTTTTACTATTCAAACCGCCGTGCTCTGAAGATGAATCTGAACTCTTTGAAGAATTTTCGTCTTCGGAAGAAGTTGAGTTGTGTTTCGAGCTTAATAAATCAGTCCTATTTTTTGATGCTGGATTGTTGTCGTTCAATTTTTCTAAAGATGAAGTAGAATTTCTGTTTCCAGTATTTTTCTCTGTTTTACTATTCAAACCGCCGTGCTCTGAAGATGTATTCGAACTCCTAGATTGACTTTTCTCCTCGGAGGAAGTTGAATTGTTTTTCGAATTTAATAAATCAGTCCTATTTTTTGATGCGGGATTGTTATCGTTAAATTTCCCTGAAGATTTAGTAGAATTTCTGTTTCCAACATTGTTTTCTGTTTTGTTATTCAAACCGCCATGCTCTGAAGATGAATCTGAACTCTTTGAAGAATTTTCGTCTTCGGAAGAAGTTGAGTTGTCTTTGGACTTTAATGCATTAGTCCTATTTTTTGAATCAGAGCTTTGGTGGTTAAGTCTACCTGAAGTTTTATTAGAATTTCTGTTTCCAGTATTGCCTAGTGTTTTGTTATTTAAATCCCTGAGCTCTGAAGATGTGTTCGAACTCCTAGATTGACTTTTCTCCTCGGAGGACGTTGAATTGTGTTTCGAGTTTAATAAATCAGTCCTATTTTTTGATGCGAAGTTTTTGTCCTTAAATTTCCCTGAAGATGAAGTAGAATTTCTGTTTCCAGTATTTTTCTCTGTTTTGTTATTCAAACCGCCGTGCTCTGAAGATGAATCTGAACTCGTTGAAGAATTTTCGTCTTCGGAAGAAGTTGAGTTGTCTTTGGACTTTAATGCATTAGTCCTATTTTTTGAATCAGAGCTTTGGTCGTTAAATTTCCCTGAAGGTGTAGTAGAATTTCTGTTTCCAGTATTTTTCTCTGTTTTACTATTCAAACCGCCGTGCTCTGAAGATGAATCTGAACTCTTTGAAGAATTTTCGTCTTCGGAAGAAGTTGAGTTGTGTTTCGAGCTTAATAAATCAGTCCTATTTTTTGATGCTGGATTGTTGTCGTTAAATTTTTCTAAAGATGAAGTAGAATTTCTGTTTCCAGTATTTTTCTCTGTTTTGTTATTCAAACCGCCGTGCTCTGAAGATGAATCTGAACTCGTTGAAGAATTTTCGTCTTCGGAAGAAGTTGAGTTGTCTTTGGACTTTAATGCATTAGTCCTATTTTTTGAATCAGAGCTTTGGTGGTTAAGTCTACCTGAAGTTTTATTAGAATTTCTGTTTCCAGTATTGCCTAGTGTTTTGTTATTTAAATCCCTGAGCTCTGAAGATGTGTTCGAACTCCTAGATTGACTTTTCTCCTCGGAGGACGTTGAATTGTGTTTCGAGTTTAATAAATCAGTCCTATTTTTTGATGCGAAGTTTTTGTCCTTAAATTTCCCTGAAGATTTAGTAGAATTTCTGTTTCCAACATTGTTTTCTGTTTTGTTATTCAAACCGCCGTGCTCTGAAGATGAATCTGAACTCGTTGAAGAATTTTCGTCTTCGGAAGAAGTTGAGTTGTCTTTGAACTTTAATGCATTAGTCCTATTTTTTGAATCAGAACTTTGGCCGTTAAGTCTACCTGAAGTTTTGTTAGAATTTCTGTTTCCAGTATTGCTTAGTGTTTTGTGATTTAAACTGCTGAGCTCTGAAGATGAATTTGAGCTCTTAGATTGATTTTTCTCTTCGCGGGAAGTGGAATTGTTTTTCGAGTTCAATAAATCAGTCCTATTTTTTGATGCGGGATTGTTATCGTTAAATTTCCCTGAAGATTTAGTAGAATTTCTGTTTCCAACATTGTTTTCTGTTTTGTTATTCAAACCGCCGTGCTCTGAAGATGAATCTGAACTCTTTGAAGAATTTTCGTCTTCGGAAGAAGTTGAGTTGTCTTTGGACCTTAACGCATTAGTCCTATTTTTTGAATCAGAAATTTGGTCGTTAAATTTCCCTGAAGATGTAGTAGAATTTCTGTTTCCAGTATTTTTCTCTGTTTTACTATTCAAACCGCCGTGCTCTGAAGATGAATCTGAACTCTTTGAAGAATTTTCGTCTTCGGAAGAAGTTGAGTTGTGTTTCGAGCTTAATAAATCAGTCCTATTTTTTGATGCTGGATTGTTGTCGTTCAATTTTTCTAAAGATGAAGTAGAATTTCTGTTTCCAGTATTTTTCTCTGTTTTACTATTCAAACCGCCGTGCTCTGAAGATGAATCTGAACTCTTTGAAGAATTTTCGTCTTCGGAAGAAGTTGAGTTGTGTTTCGAGCTTAATAAATCAGTCCTATTTTTTGATGCTGGATTGTTGTCGTTCAATTTTTCTAAAGATGAAGTAGAATTTCTGTTTCCAGTATTTTTCTCTGTTTTACTATTCAAACCGCCGTGCTCTGAAGATGAATCTGAACTCTTTGAAGAATTTTCGTCTTCGGAAGAAGTTGAGTTGTGTTTCGAGCTTAATAAATCAGTCCTATTTTTTGATGCTGGATTGTTGTCGTTCAATTTTTCTAAAGATGAAGTAGAATTTCTGTTTCCAGTATTTTTCTCTGTTTTGTTATTCAAACCGCCGTGCTCTGAAGATGAATCTGAACTCGTTGAAGAATTTTCGTCTTCGGAAGAAGTTGAGTTGTCTTTGAACTTTAATGCATTAGTCCTATTTTTTGAATCAGAACTTTGGCCGTTAAGTCTACCTGAAGTTTTGTTAGAATTTCTGTTTCCAGTATTGCTTAGTGTTTTGTGATTTAAACTGCTGAGCTCTGAAGATGAATTTGAGCTCTTAGATTGATTTTTCTCTTCGCGGGAAGTGGGATTGTTTTTCGAGTTCAATAAATCAGTCCTATTTTTTGATGCGGGATTGTTATCGTTAAATTTCCCTGAAGATTTAGTAGAATTTCTGTTTCCAACATTGTTTTCTGTTTTGTTATTCAAACCGCCGTGCTCTGAAGATGAATCTGAACTCTTTGAAGAATTTTCGTCTTCGGAAGAAGTTGAGTTGTCTTTGGACCTTAACGCATTAGTCCTATTTTTTGAATCAGAGCTTTGGTTGTTAAGTCTACCTGAAGTTTTGTTAGAATTTCTGTTTCCAGTATTGCTTAGTGTTTTGTCATTTATACTGCTGAGCTCTGAAGATGAATTTGAGCTCTTAGATTGATTTTTCTCTTCGCGGGAAGTGGAATTGTTTTTCGAGTTCAATAAATCAGTCCTATTTTTTGATGCGGGATTGTTATCGTTAAATTTCCCTGAAGATTTAGTAGAATTTCTGTTTCCAACATTGTTCTCTGTTTTGTTATTCAAACCTGTACTATTGTTTGGTGCAGGGTTGTTGTCTTTAAGATTACCTGAAGATTTAGTAGATTTTCTGTTTTCCGTATAATATAGATCACTGTGTTCTAAATGTGAACCTGGACTTGTTGATAAATTTTCATATTCAGATGAAGTGTAAACAATGCTTTGAGTGGATTCTTGGCTGCTTTGATTATCTGAATTTTCGATAGAGTTATTTGTGTCATTGAGACTCTGTGTTAGATTCTGTAGACTGTCCAACGATTTGCTTAATGTAAAAACTGACAATAGAACAATAAAGCTATAAAAGCCTTGCATAGCTAAGTAATTTCGAGGAACAGTGTTAAATTATAATTTAAAAAAAATATCTTTCAAAGATATCATTTAATTATTATTTGTTAAAGTATCCATTTAAAACTAAGCTTCGTTTCAAATTTGTAGGTTTCTTATATATTTTCAGACATTTTTTTAAACTTATCTAATGGCTTACTTATCTTATAATTATTTTATAGATCGTATTAAAATTTATTTTGAGCAGTAAACATAAGCTTAATCTTGAAATTTATGATTCGCAAATTTTGCGCTAAAAATTTTTTTATTATATTTGAAGTTATTTTACTTGAAGTATATTCCAAACAATTACTGTTTATATAAAATATTTATTTATTACAATGCTTTAAGAAAAAATAAAGCATAGAATTTGTATAATTTGAATGTGTATGAGTTTGAGCTTAAATCATAATCAGTAGACATGTTATTAACTCAATTTGATATGTCTTTGTTTTTTTAGTTTTTATTCTTTGTTTATTTTTTGTATTTACATTTGAATGGGAGGAATTTGATATGGGTAATCGCACTATTTAATAAATACGTTCTAGTGTTTTATGGGTTTTGTTTTACTTCTAGAAGTACTCTTTTCAGAAGCCTCAAGGCACTACTTTCAGAAAATGACGGTCTTGCATCCACATGGAAATCAAAAATATATAAATTTTTTTAAAAGAGGTTTCAAATATCAAATCGTAAAGAGTTGATTAATGTAAAAGCTTTTCGTTTGATTGTATAAAGGTGGGCACACACTTAGTGCGTGTATTTCAGCGGGTAACTTTTATGACGTCATAGACTCACGCTAAAGTTCCCCCTCATATGTGGATATTTCAGCGTGAAATTCATTTGTACGTCATTTTGTCGTCAAAAAAGTTACCCGCTGAGATATACGCACTAAGTGAGTGCCCACCTTAAGATAGAAGAAAGACAGAAATTTTAAACAGGCATTATAAAATTATTTATAGGCCAGGGCTAGTTCTTGTTTTTGAAGTTTGGAATAATTTTTGGGTTCTATCATTGTCATTTAATAAAATACTTTGAAATAAAGAATTTATGAAGAAAATTATAATCACCTAAAATAATATTTGAAATAAAAATTATTGATTGAACACGATTTGTTAGAATTTTCGAGGGTGACTAATTTCAATTTTAAAGAAAAGGACTATTTTATATGAAATGTTTCGTAGATTGTTATAACATCAATATAATTTTTCCTTTCATTTTTTTCAAATGCGGTCTTAAAGAATAAAATAATCATTAAAGCTCGTAGTTTGACCATTGTAGAATCATTTTTGAACTTTGTTTGTACTCTCTTTGTAAATGGCTGAAGGCTAATAAATTTGGAAGTTGATGTAAAAACTGTAAAAAAATTAAGTCACAGTTTTAACTGTGATCATCAAATAGTAATTTCATCTTAAGAAAATAAAACGATGAATCTTACAGTGCCATTTCTTGTGGAATGACAGAACTTACTCAACAATTATTATTATTTTAATATTAAAATTTAATTGGGAAAATCCTTTTTTTTTTGTTTGCTGCAGGGTAGTTAGTGCAACGATTATTAATTTGATTAGACAATTTGTTCTTTTATTGCCTCCTTTAAATTCAAACTTTCATTTATCCAAAAATTGATCTATTATAACTTTATAATTTTTCATTTCTAATTGAATTTTCTTCTTTTCCAACTTTTATTATACTTGGATCCGGCTTTATATCAATAACTTTTCTTATAGCGGCGGTAGTATGTGTTTCCGGAATTAGATAGCACACCGGAATAAAAGATGAATTTATAAATTTAAAAGCATTTAAATTCAATCTATATGCATACACATATATATGTATGTATATACATATGTATATTGGTATTTTCAATTATGAGTAACAAAAAATAAATGGAAAATTTTTTATCCTAGTGTTCAACTCACTACACCGTTTAACTCATCAATTTTTGACGGCTGTACTGCTTTTATATTTAGCTAGCAATCTATATATATATATAAAGATTAAAATAAATTTTTTTGTGGCATTAAATTATTTTATTTTTTTTTTGAAGAAGCCGATTTTGCTGTTTCCCGTGAGCCAGTAATTTACTTTCGAGTATTGATAATTAGATTGATTTCCTATGAAAATTTTTAATTTAGAATAATTTTTAGGACGGAAATTGTGTAATAATTTAAATTGAAAATATTATTTTAATTAGTTGTCTGAAAGTTTCAAGTATCTGATTCGAGCTTAGCCTTGTAATATTAAGCATTTAGTCGGAAAATTCCATTATAGTTTATTATTATCTCGGTCATCTTTTTTATTTAAGGATCTTTACTAGATAAACAAAAACTTACCTCAACCTTGAGGAATTGAAAATATACTGCTCTACACCCTGTATGACAATTTTTAAAACATAATTTTCCAAGAATTTTAAAATATTCAAGTTCATAAAACCCAAATTCTTGGTTGTAAAAGTATTTAACATTTTTACTTACTTGTTTTTGTTGTCTATAATAAAAACGACATCTTTCATAGCCGTTAAATTGTAACTTTTATGAGGGTTGTATTAATTTTGGACGCTATAAAGTGAAATTTTTAATTTGATTTATGGTCTCTCAAAACCCATTTGTCTACTCCACTTTTTCATAATTAAACATTTTATTTTGAGTGATTTTTCTTAAATTATTATAATTTAAACACAGATATAATAAATTAGTTTGTTAAAATGATAAATTACAAATTGAATCAAAGCTTAAATTATGGTATATTAATATTTTTAAAATTGAAACTCATTTTAAAACGTAAAAAGTATTATTTCTTGAGTGATTTATAAATGCAAAATTTATTTTTAAGGTATTAATTTTTATAAGTTCTAATAAAATTATGCCAAATTAAAATACTCTTGCAAGCAAAAAATAAAATACTTAACAGTTCTTGTATTTTTGCAGTAATAGAAAATTTTACAGAATTTCAATTATTCAGTTTTTCAATTTCAGTTTGCAAATTGTGGATTTATTTTTTAAAACGGAGCTCTGCTGGATTTATTCTTTAAAATTTATTATAAAATATAATAAATAATTATTTACTTTCAATACAAAGTGAACTTTTGGCAAAAAAACTTTTTAAGTAAAATTGATCATAATATGGAGCAATGTGTAGTACGAACTTCAGGGCGTGGTCCTTATAAAAAGCGACATAAACTACTTTCAGTGACATTTACATTTACAAAACAAATAAAAAAAACAAGTGATTTGTTTCGTTTGTTTTAGGCCGTGATCGGTAATGAAGCGACTTTTGATTGTACCTTTTATCGATGCTGAACTCTTGAGTGGCGTGAAGTGTTATTCAGTATAATACATAAAAGGAAGTCCTTAGTCGCTTGAAGCCGTGTAAATGCATGAAGCCGCTAAAAGTAGCTTGAAGCTATTCTTTAAGGATCACGACCGTGAATGTGTGAAATTTGAGCAAACCGCATAAAATGTTTTACTTCAAAAATTAGCAGGCATTAATTATACCTTATTCGTATTTTTAAATGTACATAAGTAACCCTGAATTCAATTTTTGTGTACAAAGCTAAGGTAATTCTTCTGAGATACTTATTGCCCATATACATTAAATAAAATATATATAACTCCCTTAAACCTTAATTTCTGCAATTGTTTTACAAATTCTCTGGGGGATTTGAACTATAACCAAAGATTTCAAAGAAAACACATCGCATAAAGTTATTGAATGAATAAGAGAACAAATTTTTTAATAGAAAATTTAAGATTTATTGTAAGTTTTTAAGTCTTAAGAGTAAAAAAGCCGGTGATTTAAAGGTTAAAGAAATTTATTTCAAGTTAAGCTTAAAAGAAATAAGGCTAAAAGTGTGAAAATGAAAGTAATCTTGCAATCTTTTTACCAACTTAGGGTGAATATTCCCTAGTTAAAATTCTTATACGTCCGAATAATTGATGTAACTTGCTTAGAAAGTCTCATAAAGTGAATTAAAGGAAGTTGGCATTACAGAAGTTTTTTAAAAGAATTTCAAAAAATTTAGATGCTCAAAACATAATACATAAAAAATAACGTTTTACACATAGAGTAAATGTCATTCATCTAATTTATGGACTATTTGCCAAATAACTGACTGAATCTTTCGTCGAATCCTACAATGCTATTAGCACTTAATATTTTGTGTTATTTTGGAGAAAATACAACAAGCGAACTTTTATTAAGTTTTATCAAGGGATAGAATGAAATTTTTGAATATCCATTTAACCTTTTATTTAGATCAGTACTTAGGTGAGCAGTTTTATAGGCCCAACTTTGCGAAGTATTAACTTTGTTAACTTCTCTAGGAAAATTATGCTTGTTTAACACACAATAATTAGCAATACAGTAATTAATTTTATTATTTATACAAAAAATTTTCGTTTTTATTTAAAAAAAAAAAACTATTCTTCCAAAATAAAAGGTTTTATTAAAAATGCTGCTTTCTTTAAGACTAAAATGAATCATGGTGATTCTTAAACTAATTTTCGACGTACGGTGTTCACCCTATAAAACTGCAATATAATTAATTTTTTGATTATACTGTGACCAGATATTTAGCCTTGAGGAAATAAATATAATTGCTTTGTCTTTTTCCTCAACGTTTTTTATTTTTATAGTAGATGAGGTGTAAGGGCAATTCCTTATATTCAGGATGAAAATTTCAACCATTAAATATTTGATTCAAACTTTGGCATAAATTTATTTAAAAATCTATGCGCCATACGCCTACTCATAGGATTTATACTTTAAAAATAATTCGGAAAATAATTTTTTTTGTGAACACTTTAAAAATAGGAAAAGGTAGTTGTAGTTGTGATATACTTTTGCTACTTATAAATTAATTTTTCAATTAACAACAATAATTCAACACTATTTATAACTAAACTTTAATTTTCAACCATCAAACAATTAAAATTAGGCTGATATAGAGCTTTAATTTTGAATAATTTCAGTTTTGGAATTTTTTATAACTAAATTATTTACGCTACAGACTTTAAAACGGTTAATGGCAATGTAATGTAAAGTTAAATATCACTCAGTCAGCTACTTTTTATATCGTCTTATAAGCAAAAGTTAAAGTTTTTTTAATTCATTTTAGGTTCAGCCACAGAAAAGTTTCTCACTATTAAATTTCTGAAATTTTTTGTTCATAAGTTTAACTTTTGTTCTAATAAGTGCCCAAGGTAACCTAATTACATGTACAAAATTTACGTTTATCAAATGCAAGAAACTTTGACAGTTACAAAACTGGTTTAAGCAAGGGGGGCTTTTAAAAATTCAATTCATAAAAAATTGAGAAAAATGCATACTCGGCAAACAATGAAGTAGGCATAAAAATTTAATTCCGAATGATTTCTACTATGAGTAATGGAAATCTAAAAATGTCAATTATTATTTAATAATTGATAGCAACATTTTTTATATATGATAAAAATCATTCTTAATAAAAACTAAACAAAAAATAGACTAATCTTTGTAAAACATTTAATTGTACTTACCTTTTTCAATGCACAGTGCACACCAAACATTCAATTTCAAGGCCTTCTTTGGCTAACTACGACGGATGTTAGAGATTTACATAAATTTTATATACAAAGATTGTCGTGGGTGAGAACTAGTTAAAAAATTTTGAATAAAAAATAACATCACAAATAATATTATACTTAATACAAAAAAGTCAAAGAAAAAATTAAATTGAGTATAGTAAACTTCCAAGTTATATACTTTAGCATCGACGTGACAATCACTACTGAGAGGTCTCAATTTGCCGAAAATAAAACTTTAAAAATCTTTGGTCGGATATTAGTTGATCCGATCAAAATGTCTAACGTATACTAATATAATTGTATTGTGAACAGTAGGAAGGCAATTATGAGTTTTAGTTGAATCTATAGTTACAGGAAATTACTACGTGACCGACGCATCGGAAGTCACTTAATATGCCATTTTATTGCATTTTGCTATTGATCGCAACGTATACTAATGCAAATGTGGTTTTGTTTTTTTATATATTTAAAAAGTTTTTTATTTTTGTATTAAATTTTAATGTGTTTAAAAAGATTCTTTTATTTATATTCGAAATTTTTATCTGGTAAGAGTTACATTTTAAGTTGAATGAATATTTCAATAAACGTTTAATATGAATGAAAAGTAAAAATTTAATAACAACTACTTTCATAGATTTCACAGGTAAGAATATGTTTTTTTATTTTTCAAAAAGAGGAGGAATTTCTTTTTTAGATGAATCAAAAACAACGAGCTAATCATTGTAAATTAAATTGATTTAGCAAATGAAAGCTTTAGCAATTTGCATTCTGCTCATATCACTTTAATATTTTAATTGATTAAACAATTTTATTGAATTGTCCAAAGGAATAAAAAAAAGTGCACAAAATATTATATGAAACTGTTACTAATTTTTGAAAGATTTGTGTAAAAACATTATTCCACTGAAAAATTTACTTTATCCACATTCTGTAATTTCTTTTATGAGAAAATAACCACAAACAAGCCGGTGACACAGCTTTTCCAAAATCTTTGGAAACAGATGATTTTTGGTGTTCTCAGCTGAAAATTACCTTAAATCAAAAACCCATAAAATCTAGTCAAAGTATCATCGAATCTTCCCTCCAACGTTATCTGACTATTTTTCTTTTTCATTTAAAAACTTTTGGTACTCATTTAAAATGAAGACTGATATTTCAACGTAAAAATCCGCCACTTGGTAGTGGAAAACTGTCTTAAAGTAAAAAAAAAATTCTGAAACGTTGGGGGAAGTATTTTTTTATGTAGAAAGTGTGTACCAAGTTTGAAATGAATCGCTAATGTAGTTTTTGAATCGCAGTGACCATTGACTTTGAAAATGTAGTTTTGAGAAAAACACGTTTAAAAATTTAGAAATCCTACTTTGACTAGATTTTATGGGTTTTTGATTTCAGGTGAACTCTAAAAATCATCCGTTTCCAAAGACGGAAACGCTAAAATCCTTACCCTCCCTTCAATAAGAAATGGCTTAAATTAAATTGCTCCTTTTTATATAACCTTTGAATGAATTTATTTAAATTTTAAAGTAAAATTAAATGCAACTATAGTGTGTGCTACTAATGACAATCCTTTTTATGATTTTTCATTTACTAAAATAAATTTAATGAATCATTTTAAGGTATTTAATTATGTTTCCTAATCTAATAAAAGTTTATTTTTCACTTTGAAATATTCTCACTTCTATTGCATTAATGTTTTTCAATTAAATTTATCTATTGTAGAAGTTTTGTTAAAATATTACTCCGAAGAAAACTATTACGAAAACAAAAGAGATGGTATTAAGTAAACTATGAAATTTTGAAAGGAAATGCTTATAAAACAATCAAATTCAGAGGAAATGCTAAACTCTCAATAGAGGTCTGTTTTTGTTCCTGAAACCTTTATTTAACTCTGTTATACCGTTGGAAGATATGAATAAAAATACAATTGTTCCTTGGAATTTCAATTTTCTTAGAGCTTTAAGGCATTTAATGAGACTTGAAATTTTAGTTTGCGCTTATACAGGAGTCTATCTTAAATAAAATTTATTTAAATTAAATCTTGATATGTAAATAACTCAGCTCAAATAATATTGAAAATAATGTAAAATTCTTTGAATTCTTTAGAATTAGATTATTATCAAAATATTATTAATTTTGTTATAATTATCATTCTATATAAAAAAATTTAATCTCTTTCCTGAAGTTTCCTCAATATACATATGTATATGTAGGTACTATAATATAAGTGAAGCTTTCAATAACTCCTATAATTTACATTCCAAGGATGAATTATAATTTTCCGGACAGACTAATAGATTCAAAAGGATGCTTTCAAATTAATCAATTCCATTTTCCTCACAGCAATTTAATTTAAATAAAATTAGTTCAATAATTTACAACAAGGCATACACTATAAATCTAATAGATGAAGACCAATGGAATGGGAAAAAATTAATATATAATAGGATTTTCTTTTATTTTCGGTGAGAAAATAATTTTTAGGTCAAAAATTTTAGATGTTTTTAAGTGTTTCTAGCTTTTAACACATTAAGTGATAAAAAAGTAGAAGCACAAAAAATAAGTTTTATATCTTTATTGATCTTTATTGGCCACAAGAATCAAATTTATAAGGTTTAAGTGCAAACATTTTAAAGTTTTTTTGCTTAACTAATAATGTTAGTACAATTTAATTGAATTATCTTTAATCAATTTATCAAAAAGATTTGTTAATATAGCATGTAAGGAGATGGTTGGGAAAGGATGTAGAGATTCATTTCATTTCTTTAAAATAATATTATAACCAATATTCGTTAAAAGCTTTGGAAGTTCTTCAGTTTCTAATAAATTTAAAATTTATTAACTTTGTAATTTTGGAAAATACAAAATATTATTTCATATTTTTCATTTTTAAACTTTATATTTTTGTTATTTTGCTTTATATATAAAATTAAAATTTTATTCATTTGTATTTGTATTGGTTGGATCAAGAACTTTTTGTAATAAAATTTTTTAATTTTGTATTTTAGTTTAAGTTCTTGGAGTAGTGAGAATTGTTAATTTATTTAAAATTTTTCCTACTTAATTCAAAAATTTAGACACACGACATAAGATAAAATGTACTTCAAAATTGATATTAAAGACGAAGAAGCTTAGGTAAAGACAAAGAAAAACTTGCATTAAGTGTTCAAACAATAACCGTTTGAGAACGCGAAAGATGCTTTTCATGCTGGTGAACTTTGTTTAATAAAGTGTAGTCAGGAAGGTCAGCAGACATTAAAGAATCAATAAAACGTAGTGTAATCAAGGAAAATTGATACTGTGCAAACTATATTTCCTTTGACTTTCGAGAAGAAAAACCTACATAAGTTAAGAGGAGAGGATTAACTTTAAATTCGGCGGGTCTAATTTTGCGATAAATTTAATATTAAAATTCAAATAATTTGGCAAACAATTTTTAAATAGAAGCTCAATTGAATTAAACAAAAACATTATAGTTTGTACATTGCTTATAATTTTAATTGATTCTACAAGTTTTCTTGCCATATTAACAACTATGTTGCGTAATAACGTTTGTATGTATAAAAACTTTCCTTGATCACTAGCCCAGCAAAATGATATTGAAATCATTAATAAGCATTTATCTTTGGATGAATTGGTGTTTTTTAGAGTTAGCTAGATACAAATTTTAAATAGCTTTTACTTCAACCTTTTTAGTATTAATTCAGCTTGATACGATTCATACAGAATTTATTGAATTTATTGACGTATACAAAGAGTCGACACTTCAAGAAGTCTCAATAACAAAATATCCATCAGATTTTCACATTAAACTTAAAATAAAATGGTATAATTTTTTTGGGGCTACTTAGAGCAACATTTGAAGCATGAATTTGATAATTATAAACATTGAGAACTGCATTCGTACATCCCAGTGTATTTTTTCAATATAAGAACTAAGTTTTGATTACTTAGTTTAATTTATAATGAGTCCAAAAGAGGTTTTAGATACCTTTCATTTATAATTGGTTTTATTTCATATCTAATCAATAAAAAGTAATATAAAAAGAAATTTGTTAAAGTATATTCCTACTTTTCTTTTTTCAGAATTCAGAATTCGTAATCCGTTGTATTCAGTTTTCTGAAGTTTTTCTCTCATATATAAAACTAAACATTAGTTTATTTATCTATATATGTATATAAAACTCGAACGTTTTGTATTTGAAGCCAATGGACAACAAAACTACTGCACAGATTTAAATGAAAATTTACCACAAAATTTGTTTTGATCTGAAGAAGGTTTACCATGAAATAAATATTAAAAACTTTAATTACTTTTTCTTAATTTAATTAAAATATAGTGTTTAACACATAACCTAACTTCTTTTTGTCTCAATTTGACAGGTGAGTTTACTTCGATTATATTTTTTTTTGGCATAATATTTTTGTTTTTTAGAAAGTTGAATGTCAAAATTAATTAAATAAAAAAATTATATAAATTACATTTACCGCTTTTCAGATTATCTTTAAAATATTAACAAGAGTTTTGCTAAAGCATTGATATTATACTTGAATGAATTTGCTTGCAATATAATTTAACAGTTGAATTAATTTTGAAGAAATAAAAAAGAAAGAATTTTCAGACTAAGAAAAAGGAACTACTAAAAAAAAGAAGCTCAAAACAAGATTAATTTCAAGTAAATTTTAATAATTATATTTATTTTTTATAACCAATCTTAGAACTTATTCTTAAGTTAGTTTAAATATAAATTATTTGACTTCCCGTGGGCCAAAAGTTCAGCTAGACACCTTAAAGTGTGAAAAAAGTGTGAAAAAACAGCCAAAACGCCTTGCCAGATGCCTTAAAGTATGGACTTGGACTATATTTTTTATATTCCATCATCGTTCCCAGCATTTCATGCCTCTTTCACCCTTATAACCACATCCTCACACACTGAAAGTACGTTTAGCAAAACAACGTTTGCTGGGTCAGTTGCTAGTTAAATATAATTAATGAATTAATATTTAAACTAACTGTATTAACATCAATGTTCACTCACTGCTCACTCAAAAAAATTTATTTGAACTTGATTGGATGAATAGAAAAGATATTATTAACGAGAAAAGATTTTTATTAAGTAATAACAATAAAATAGTTTCTAAATCCTATCCAGAATTTTTTTAAATAAAAAGTTCGTCTATTTAAATACTTTAAACTGTTTAAAAGCCTTAATTAGTAATAATAATTTGCAGATATTTAAATAAATTTAAAATTAAGTTTTGTTAACTTTTCATATTTGTAAAACTTCAAGGCAAAAAAAGTTAAGAGTTTTCATATTAACTGAAAATTCTTTGAAGGCTAAAATTTATTGTTAAAAGAAAATTGTAATTATTAAAACAATCTAAAATAACTAATTCAAATATTTAAATTGTGATGAATCCCTTAATTGAATTTTTATCCACTTTTTACCCTGCAATCACCATTTCAATGCTAATATGTTGAGGTTCTCATCAACATAACCACTACTAGAAGTTTAAGTCGTTATGGTAAAATATGTGCATTTGAATTCAAAAGCTTTTGGATAGGATGTAAGAACTTAAAGAAATATTTACTTTTGTGGAAGATAATTATTCAGTTTCTGAGTTTGTTCATTATATTGGTGACAAAATAATATATTGACATAGCTTGGGGTGAAACATGTAGAGAGAATTAGTATAAAAATATTAGTTTAAATGTTATCCTTGAATAAATTTCACATAAAATTTTTTCTTATAATGAAACTGACGCAAAAAAAATCTAACTTAAATTGGTATATTTTTATGGTATGCTAATGAATTTATGAAAATAATTTTTATGTAACAATTGTGGGTATGATTTTGTTTAATTTTCATAGTTTTAGTTTTAATTAAATTAAAAGTAGTTTAATGCTTTGTTTTTATAACTTTTTTTTTTCACGTAGAAGTTTGTAATTGAAACTATTTCAAAATAAATACTATGCTTTATTAATGAAATTACCGAAAAGCTTACTGAAAATATAAAAAAAATCAAAAATAATCATGAAAACGCTTTAAAGTTTTGCTCACTAAAAAATCAATGCAACAAATCAACACATCACCACAGAATGGTCGATGCCCGGCACATTTAATAAAGTGCTTTCATGAAGGAGATCTAGGGCATCTTTTAGTTTTTGTATACGCAAAACTCTTTCCTCTTTACTATTGCGGGCCGCTTGCTCCTCTGTTCCACGAATTCGCAACTCATCAGTTTGTCATGCCCATTCGTGACAATTTGACCCTGTATCAATGTGCATAAAAACCTTCACTAAAAGTATACTATATATTATATACAGGGTGTCCCTGCACGAAGGTTACAAACTTTGAGGGTGGAAAGTAGATAAAATTTCATCGGCAAAAAACATAAAAAGTGGGGGTCTAACTTTTTTCGTTTTCGAGTTACAGCCTTTTGAAGTTTTCAGCCTTTTTTTTTACCCCCACACACTCAATCACTTATAACTTTTGAACCGATGCGCCTAAGAATAAAAAAAAAATAGTTTTTAATAGCTTACAATATTGTTTTATTATTAAAAATGCAAAAGTTGAAAAATAATTACAAATGGTGGGGAAAAAAATTTTTAAGTAGGACCGTTGGTAAAAATCTCGGGCATTTTTTGACGTTTTTCACTTATTACTAAAAAACAACGTGCTTAAGGTTATGTTTTTTTTTCATTTTCTAAAACTATAAGGCATTTGCTATGAAAAATTATTACATTATACTAGCCTAACGCCTTTCCGTGAAGTTGCAATTATCTATTGAAGTTGACCTTGCTTGAAAACTAGATTGATCTCTTCTACCTCTCTTTGCTAAGGGGCCTATAAATATTTTTACACACAGGTAAGATGATTGATTTTTAATATAAGTGCAAGATAACGAAACTGCAAATTAGTTTTGTGCATAACACGATTAAAACTAGTAAGATAATTTACTGTAAGGGATTATTCGTTTTATTCTAAACTTCTCAAATTATGGATTCAAGGACACGTTTTACCAACTCAGAAATTGCAGATATTCACTTTATTTATGGTGTATGTAATGGAAATGCTAGAGCAGCAGCATATATTTGTAATATAGAAAAATAAATACCTAGTAAAATTGTAAAGAATAATCTTTGAGTGGTTTGTGAATGATTGTTTATCATTTTGTGTTTTAATATTAATTAAATAATATACTTCAAATTAGGAAAAAAGTAAACAAAGGTGTTCCACACCATACTATGACTTTTTACTATGAAATGAGCGTTCAAATAAATTTAAAACTGTTGAGCTACAAAGTGTTGAATGGCGACATTGAAAGAGCGGATGGTTGTATAATGGTTGATTATACGAAGTTCATCACTTTAAATACGCTTAGTTTTTTTTCATGGAATTAAATAAATTACCCTATCTGCATGGGGGCAAGAAATATTCAAACCTTAAAGCCCTTGTGTCCTATAAAATGTAATACACCAGAAGCACACCTTCTAAAATGTTAATTTTTGGACAATGTCTTTTTTGGGAAAACTGATATTGATCTTAATAACTTTTATTTTCTGTTGCAGTTTGAAATTTATTATGTGCTTGATTAAGATGACTATTTTAACAAATTCAAAGGGTAAATATTAATAAGAAAAGTTGAGTTATAGTAAGAGTTACGGCTTTGCATCGATTGCATGAATTTATACGAAATAAAAGTACTATTTCCTTTTATTAAGTAAATACATATATTAAATTAAATATTGAACAATTTTCTGCTTTAAGTATTTTCATATTATATATAAATGTTGACTAAAATCGATTAATTGAAGTGTTTGGGGGCTTCAGATTCAGAATTGATACTAAGTGCTAAGAAATTATACAAATATTTTTTGATGAGCTATTTTGAACTATTCATAACATAAATAGTGTGATGTTTCATTGAACAGTTAGCTAATCAATAAAGTGTTTGGAATATTTGTTTTTAGCTAAGAATTTGCTCTTTTTATTCATATATTTGTATAAATTTTAATTGGGTTCAAATCCAAACTGGATAAGGAAAATGTGTGTAAAATTCGTATGTTACTAAAGTTTTTGGAATTTTAATAACAATCAAATTAAATGAGAAAAGGAATCAAAAAGTTACTCATGTGGTTTGAAATATATTTTGGAGGGGCTGCGCTAACAGCAACCTTGTAATACTCTCATATCCTACCGTGTCTTACAAAAAGTAAAGTTTTCCTCTTTGGTTTACGTTGTTAACTAAGAACTTGCTTCATTTGAAATCTATCTTTGGAATAAACTTATTTAATCCAATGTAAAAATCTAAGAGGGATCTATTGAATAAATTATTTTGCGGATATATGTTAATAAACTTATGGATATTACTTAGTTAATAGATCATTTTGAATATTAATGGGACTTGAAAAATATTCTTATCCCAAATCAATATGTTAAAAAGCAAAAATTTATTAAAAGATATTTCGATATTTTTATAAAGTACACATATTTTGTATTAAGTGCTGACTTTTTACTTTTTTTGACAGTTTTTGCGATATTTTTTCTTTTTGATGAAATTTATTTCCCTTATTTTTAAAACTTTTATAGTACACTTAAAGTTTTTTGTAGTGTTAGCTCAAAATTTTATAAATAAAGTTTTTTAAGCAATAAATAAAAAAATTAATTTCTTAAAAAAAGAATATATTTTCTGAAGATGAAGAAAATTTATGGAAGTGTTTAAGTTAGATAAATATATTGTAATAAAATATTATCTTCTAATCTGTATTACTATGGTAAATAAAAAAGCCCAATAAAACACCCAAATCTTTCTTTCTATTCTATTGTATTATGTTATTTCTATTTGAACAATTTTAACAGATTTTTATTTTTATAATAATTTTATCACTTACGCTCGCCTGGATAGTATAATTTAAGTGAAAGTAGGATTTACTTAAAGTCATAAAAAATTACATAACATTTATAATCAGGAGACGATTTTTTACTTGATTTTAAATTTAACAGCTGATTATTTAAAATTTTAAATTATTATACATTGAGCCTTAAAAAGCTTTTTTTAGAAAAAAGTTCTGCTATTATATCTCTTTGTTTTTATTTTAATGAAAATATATCATATGGGTCATAATTTTTCATTAAAACAGTTTGAATTTTTTGGGGTGCTTCTTACAACGACCTGCAATGATGAAAAATGATATCTTCTTCATGAAAAGTATTAAGAAAAGCTAATTTTCTTTAATGGATTTTTTGACCTACTTGGTGACTAGCATATCAACACTTTCAGGATATATAACAATCTTATAACAGATAATACTTTTTATTTTATTAAATCGACAACTTAATTCTTAGTATAACCCAGGATAGTTACTAATTTTTGCTATTTAATTTCACTCTGCCAAAATTTAATGTATTTTTTAACTCCTCAGCAAATTGAAATTCTACATTTTCCTTGAGACTAAACGAAGGAAATTTATTGTTTTATTTCTCATGCCTGGAACTGACTAGCGCTTAGCGGTATTAGTCTCCACTGGTATATAAAAAAAAACCTTTAATTCTTACTGTGCTAAGTCGTCTCCACACGCTAAGAGCTGGTGAGTCCCAGGCATCATGAGGAATCGACGATTTCTAGATGTGTCTATATTATCCTGAATCGAAATTTTTCATACTGATTTCATACTGAATATACTGAAAAAGGTTTTCAGTGTTTGTTTAACTTTGTTTAGTATTTAACTTTCATATTGTTAGTATAGAATTGGGAATTTTGCAGACCTTACAGTAAAAATTCCTTACGAATTTTTAAGAGTAAATGTAAAAGATTTTCTAATTTGGAATTACTTGTACTGGTAAAGTAGCAGGCTAAGCAGTCTGAAATATTACAACTCGGGATCCTAAAGATTGCAAATATATGCTTATTATCCTTTCAAAATTAAATTTTCGATTTGTTGAAGAAATAATGTAAATAGTAGGCTAAGATCTTTTAAAATAGTATCTGGCTAAAAACAAGTTTTTTTTATATTGTAAATGCAGTAAGCCCGCGATCGCAGGATTTCATCTGCTTGAAGTAGATTAGTTTTTGAAAGAAATCTTACACTGAGAAAAAGAGAATTAGCAAAATGTTGAGGACTATTTGAAACCTATCATAAAATTATAAGATGTAGATGTAACTACGCAGCATAAAAACTTAAGGGTTCGGCTGAATAAATTTATTTGTTTCCAAAAGGTAAGTGTTAAGTCTGGTAAAATTAGATATTTTGAAAACTAACTTAGACGTTGGGACAGGCAATTTCACTTCAGTTCTCTGTTTTAATCATTAGCCATGTGCCTAAGATTCTAAATTATGTACTACGATATTTAAATGTTTAAATATAAAAAAGACATTTAATATGAAAAATATTGTATATACATATATGTATATGCAGTTGAATCCATGTACATATTTGAAGATACCCTTCAGAAAACTATATACAAGGAAAGTGTGGGTTTTGTACTGTGTTTATCGATTTGTGAGGCAATAAAATTTTCTCTAAGATCTAATCAGCTGCTAGCTAAAACTAAATATGGAATAAATTTAAACTTTTATATCTGTAGATGTTTTACTCATATAAAACTTACCTTCCTTATAAAATTGGATTATTTTTCATTTTCTCCACCATTCAATATAAATCAATTTTGAACCATATCCTGCTGTTATACAACTATTAATATACATATATCTAAAAAAAAATTTTATTTATATTTATAACTCAAAAAAATATGAAAAAAACTCTAGTACTAAAATATCTTTTCGCATACACTGCAAGAAAACGTGCTTGATAAAAATTGCCTTTTTTCGTTTTTCAAAAAAGACAAACTCTATAGTCTATTGTTATACATTCAGATGTCAGTTTCAGATATTCATGATATCCCACAAATCGATTACTTGATTTTTTAATAAAAAAGGTTTGCTAGTAAACTTATTTTTTATGTAAACGTGACCAATCAGTTGAGTTGAATGTCGAAGTTTTACCTATTTCTCTGGAAAGTAATCAAAAGCAAATATTCAGTCGCACTTTTTATTTAATATTAGACATAATAGAAAAAATTATTTTTATAATTTATAATAATTTTATTATTTATATAATTTTGTAAAATTAATATCAATTCTGAGCAAATTAATTCGGGATTGAAAAATTCATCAAATAATTTAGAGTGATGAACCAAAAGTTAAATATGTCAACAGCAAACAGCAAGTTAAATATGTTAAGCAAACGATGTTTTTAAAAATTTTATTATTATATCATTTCAAGTTTTTAGCATTTATTTGAATAAAATGTTATGGAGAAAATTTTTGGGATATAAGACTTTTTGATATTTTTCTATGGGTAAAACGAAATTACAATAAAACAAAAAATCTTATGTACAATATACAGAAATGCGTATATTGGAATGGTACAATTATTTCAATAGAACAATGCTTGATTTCTGCTTAAAATGGGCAAAAGTTAAATTTGTAGTTTGCTTAGAAATTTATCATACCTGAAAATTTTAACAAAGTGATTCTAAAAAAGATACACATAGTTAAATAAATCCAGGATTACAAAATTTAAATGTTCAAGTAGCTTAAGAATTTAGGCTGGCTAAATTGCAGTAGCTTTCCTAAGCGTATGAAAATCAAAATGCATACTTGCAAGCAACCAGTTTGTGATCAATGAATCCCAGCCGGAACAAACAGTGTTTGAAGTCATCAGGTTTAAATTTTTATCTATCTTTGTCTACATCGGTAGTATTTCATATTAGTTTCTGTTAAAAAATATACCCATAATATCATTAGAATTGTGCATTCTATAATATAAAAATGAATCGCTGAATGTGTTACTAACCGTAAAACTTGGGAGCAGCTGAACCGATTTTGATGAAATTTTACATGTATATTCAGTAGGTCTGAGGCTAGGTTCCTATCTATATTTTACACCCCTAAGTGATAAGGATGGTCCACCCTGAAATTTTATTTTTTATTTTTTGGACAAAATTTTTATCTTTTTTTTATATTATGTGGCATTAAAAAATACCATAATAATACTTAAAAGTCAATTTGAACTTTAATACCATACCATAATGTTTAAGTGTTAGTGGAGGGGGAAAGCGAAACAATGGTTTGTTTGTATTCAACCATCTAGCAGGCTATTATTAATTTCAAAACTTCAAAACTTTTGTTGATTATTTCTATAAATCAAATAACTGTGTTTTTAGTAAATTTTGAAATGTAAACATCTCTTTGCTGTGCATCTATAATATTACTAAATTTAAAAGCCACAAATTTCCATAAAATTAAAGAAGTGTTGTATGTTTGTGACTTACTAAATATGCCTCGCATGTCGGCGGAAAAATTTAGGCAGAAGAACCCGAATTGCAACGAATCAAATCAATTATCAATCTAATCGTACTGCCCAGGAGCGTGAAGATCGCAATGAACGTGAAAGAATTCGGTTAAGACAGACCCGTGAAGCGCGACATTGGACTAATAATGGTGCAAGTGTGAATCGTGCAGCTTTCTATTACGATATGTCAATTGATTTCAGTGCCTACAACTGTGTTGCTATTGGACCTATGAACTCTGTTTGCCAATATTGTAAAACATTGAAATACAAAAATGAAGCCAATGGATTGTGCTGTGCAAATGGAAAGGTGAAATTGATACCATTGCTTCCACCTCCAGAGCCATTAAACTCATTGGTTTCAGGAATAGGGCCAGATTCCATACACTTTTTAAAGAATATTCAACAATACAGGGACTGATTTCAAATGACTTCATTTGGAGCAACGAAAGTAGTTCGGGAAAATTTCATGCCAACTTTTAAGGTTTGATGAAATTTTATTTATATATTGAGTAGGTCTGAGAATAGGTTGTTATCTATTTTTTACACCTCTAAGTGATAAGGGTGGTCAATCCCAAAATTTTTTTTTATCTTTTGGACATTTTTTTTTTATTTTTGTATGTGTGGCATTAAAAAATACATACAACTCTAAAATTCTACCCTTCTACCATCAACTCTTATTTTTGAATAGTGAAATATATATTGGATTTTGTGTCACAGCTATTGTTACCATTAGTCCTCCGAAACGGCTTGACCGATTTTGATGAGATGTTATATGTAGATATATGGCAGAAAGAGCAATTTTAGCAGCAAAAAATGTGGACGTCACCGATTAAATCTCAAAATACAACATTTATTGCCAGGGGACAGATCTATTGATACAGTTTGCGATGCCACCGAAGCTGTGAATTATCCAGCAGAGTAATTAAACTCATTAGATCTATCAGGCATGCTGCTGCATAATTTACAACTGAAGGTTGGATCTCCAGTTATTTTGCTTCGTAATTTGAACCCACCGTGGCTGTGCAACGGCACGCGATTAGTTATTAAAAAGTTAATGAAAAACGTTTTTGAAGCCATCATTTTAAACGGCAAATTTCGAGGTGAAAATATATTACTACCACGGATCCCTATTATACACACAGATGTGTCAATTCAATTTAAATGTCTTCAATTTCCAATAAGATTGGCATTTGCGATGACTATCAATAAGTCTCAAGGTCAAACGATGTCTGTTTGTGGCTTAGATTTGATCACACCATGTCTTTCACATGGACAATTATACGTGGCATGCTCTCGAGTGGGCAAACCACCCAGTTTGTTTGTGTTAGCTTAAGATGGGATAACAAAAAATATTGTACACTCTATTGCGTTAAGGGATATATATTGCTTTTTAGTAAAATTATTATAATTAGTGATATATATAATTTATAAAAATAAATTACAATGAATTAAAAATATAAATGTTTGGTATTGGGTTATTTTTATATTCCATCATCGTTCAAAGCGCCCCATGCCTCTTTCACTCATATATACCGCACCCTCCACACTGACAATAAGTTAGTCATCAATCCTAGGAATAATTTAAATTTGGCAAAACAACGTTTGTTGAGTCAGCTAGTAAAATATAAAGTTATTTCCCTAAATGAGCAATTTCCGTATTTTTTTATATAAATAATTTAGATATCTTTTTAACCAGGATATTAGTGATTGGCACAAAAAAAAAACTCAACAAAGCAGACAAGTGAAAGCTACAGCGGAAGCTTCTTAAATGACTCAAAATATGAATACTTTGCATGAATCCTTTTCAACTATGAAATTTCATTTAATTGCAAAAGAAAACTTTGGTTAAAAAATTATAGGTTTTGACGCAAAATAAATTTTGCTTATATAACAGGAAATATTAAATTTTTGTTAATAAGATTGATTAAAGTGCTTGAAAATTCAATTTTGTAAATTGTTTTAGCAATTTTAAATTCATTAAAACATATTTTATGATGGTTTCTTAGTTATTTTCTGGGTCAAAGTTCTTTAGCTTACACATCATAGTATGTTGAGTGGCTTATTGATCTTAACGTACTGCTTTAAAAGACTGTCTCTTCTAAAAAGTAGATTTCTTTTTTGAACTAAGAGGATTCAACTTAACTTTTCAAATTAGGACAAGAAAGATTACATAGCTAATGTATAGTCTAAAGCAATTAAATTAAGAATCTTTAAAAATACTTCAGTAACAGAGTATAGAAGATTTGGTATGAGAATATGGTGTTAAATTTCACGAGCTGTAATTGTTTGCAAAGTCAAGTAAAAGCTCGTAGTAAATATTCACACAAAACGATAAACTTGTTCAATTTATGAAAAAATATAAAAGGACTCTTAGTTTGAAGTAGCAACCACAATCTGAGTTCGACTGTTGTGATATAAAAAGTATTTGCAGTTTGTGAAAATTTTGTATATAAAATTCTGTATTATATACATTTACAAGAATTAAAACGTAATAAAGGATATAATTTTTGATTTTTGGTAAAGCATTACTTCAATTGTGTATACAGACTTAATTGAATTCTATATTTCATGACTTTTGAGATTAATACCATTAAGCTTAGTATTGAAGCACAATATATTATGAAATTTTACTAATTTATTAAAATAGAAATATACTAGCACATACCTGGTATACCTGATCTCTCCCAAGTAGACAGAATAGTTACCTTTCATTTAATTTTATTTCAATAAAGGTTATTTTAATTTTTACATCAAGCATACTGTTAAGTATTAAACTCATTTTATTTTAGTAAACGGTGCTTCATATTGAAATTTTAGTCATTTTTTCCTTGCTAGAATATTATTGTATATTGCAAGGCATCATACGACTAGTGCAGTTCGAAACAATTTTTATGATTTGTGTCTTCTCTGTGAATAATAATGTCACCCAGAATCCTGTACCAAGTTTTACAACTAACAGAATTTACAATTAGTAATTCTCAAGCACTATGTGTTTCTGAAATTTGGTTTTCAATATCTCATCGCAATGTAATTGAAAATTTGTTCACATGATTTTATCATATATGCTGTTTAAACTTATTTAAGCCTTTTGTATCCTATTAAGCATGACTTTATCAACATTCTATAATTTTTTTAATGAGAAAATATCTACAAACAAACCGGTGACACAGATTTTCCATAGAAGTCTTTGGAAACAGATGATTTTTAATGTTCACTATATCTCAGCTAAAAATTAGCTGAAATTAAAAATATATAAAATATAGTCAAATCATCATCGAATCCTCCTTCCAACGTTGTCTGAGCTTAAGCGTGAGTTTAAGCGTGAGATTAAGACCACACGGCAGAAGTGAAAACTTAATAGTTTTAATGGAATATTTTATTATAACAATATAACATTCTTCTTGTTAAACAGAAATTTTGCAGATTAATTGAAATATGAGATACAAATAAAAAACGTAACGTCTTCTTGCAATTAAAAATAAACTTCCTGCAACCTTGAATTTTTCTATCGCAAGTATTTGGACTTAAAAAAAATTATAACAATAAGATATATGACGCATTATAGGATTAAAAAGGAAGCATTAGAAAGCTTAGACTCTATAGTAGTCAATCTAATACGCTATGGCGAAAATTTAAAAAAAAATAATTAGAATTAAATTGAAGAGAATAATTGAATTCCGAATAAGAATTCCAAGTTATATTTGTGGCAGCATTTGCTGTAATGAATTTCCATCTTTCGGTGGTCCTTAGAAGAAACTATTCAAGGGATTTTAAACGGCTCTACGTATTTGAGTGACTTCAAACCACTTACATAGGTTTCCTAAAAATGTAAGCCATTAATTAGTTAAACGATCAAAGTTCGGCTAAAGATCCCTTATATGAACCACAGATTTATTTTGGCTTACCCCATTCATGTAATAGATTATATCAACCAGTATTAGGCTGCATGATAAATATTTCACAGAATTCAATATTAATTTTTATACAAATTTATATTTGGTGTTTTATATTTCTGTTGATTACAATAATAATCGTTTTAGTCAATAAATATCGTTCCTTTTGTCATAACCTTATTGGGGTCTCGTAAGACAAATTTAAAAAATCTATTTTTTTACATATTTAAAAATTAGCATTTGTTGAAAACATAGTGTTTAAATTTCACCTCGAAATTCATAGTATTGGGACACATTAAGTTTGTATTAACGCAAAGCGATTAACTGTTTCTTAACCCTTTAAGCGTGTTTTTTTCGTAACAAATTTTTTAAAAATATTTCACAAGTTTGCAAAGAAATATAAACCACTATTTAAACACCAATTGCTTTTTTATGAAGCAAAATTATTTATTTTTAACAATTTTATATTATTTCTTTATTTGTTTTTAAATAGTATGACAGTATTTGAAATAATCTTAGAAGCATTAGGAAACCGAAAATATCCGAATCAGCGCAACGCACCCAAGCGTGACGGTAGAATTAAATTTACCCCCCAGAAAAAATACAAAGTGCGCCCAAAGAAGTTTTCACTTCAAAAAAATTCCAAAACTCAACGCTGGGAGAAGGTATTTTATATGTAGAAATTGTGTGCCAAGTTTGAAATTAACCGGTAATGTAGTTTTTGAATGGCAGTGAACACCAATTTTAAAAAAGTAGTTTTCAGAAAAACGCATTTAAAAATTTTGAAAACCAAACAAAAATCAATGAATGAGTAATGGAGAGGAGAATAACTAGTCAATAATTTGGAGAGTTTTGCTCTGATCAACGTCAAATTTTAGGATTATACTCTTGAAATATTTAAAAGCATGTTAAGACGAAAAAAAATCAATTTTCCAGAAGGGCAAATCCTTAAGCCCCCCCCCCTTTAAAGTAAAAACATTTAACTATTATCACTTAAGCAGTTATTAGCGCGAGCTTAAAGTTGTAGTTGTTAATAATGTTTTCATTTTTCATAAATATTTTGAGTTTTGCAACTCACCAATTCGTTACAATTTTTCTATATTTATAGAATTTCAGTCATATATAGTATTAATTATATATTCAAATAAAACTAGTTAAAAGAACCACAAACAAAATCTTCAAAAATGACTTAAGTACGCATCAAGAATATCAGTATAGATAAATCAAAGAAAAAGTATCATTAAACAAATTCCCAAGATTTAAAAATCTATGTTTTTCTTATTAGGGTAGGATTTTTCAAATCTCTTCTGAATCTGAAATGAGACTAGAACTAATTCTTTTTGCCTTAAGGTTAAGTATCTTGTTATAAAGATGAAACTATAAACTTGTTTAGATAACTTAGCAAAGTTCATTGAAAAAGTAATTACAACATTTGCTTGGTAAACACCTTGAAAATTCAGATTCAGTAGAAAATGAACTAAATGGCAAATAATAAGTAGAAAATTAAGTTTAGATATTTTGATGCTGATGTAATTAAGTTAAAATATACATATATCAAGTATTTGGCTCAATAAATTTTACCTTGAAACATAAATCTGTTTAGAGTTTTCCAGATTTTCCTAAGACATGACGAGCTTTTATTATCTAAGACATCAGCTAGCTTTTACACTTTAGCTCATAAAACAGTTTTATTATCAAATCTTGGTAAACTTTGAAAATTTCTTATTTTATTTTGATGAAAGGGATGAGTATTCAATTTTTATAGATTTTTTTGTTAGATTGACTTTTATAGTTTTTTATAATTTTGTGTTTAAATTTTAATGATTTCTTGTTTGAAAAATAAACATTTTTGAAACAAAGCAAATTTGAAAATAATTTCATGAGACTTTAACTATCAAAACTTTTCATTTTAGAAAGTTTAACTTATTTATTACTATAAATTATTTATAGGTGGAATCGCGAATTTTCTTATTTTCTGAAAACCTAGAATAGACATTTATAAAACTAAATAAAAATATTACGTCCCAATTATCGAATGGAATTTAAAAAATTAATAAAATTAATTATGGTAAAAAGAATGACATAATTGATGTTTTCTTAAAATTAGCTCAACGTTGATTTAACAGCTGTTTTGCCAAATGGTCTACCAAAGCAAGAACTTACGGGTTGAGCCTTATTTACACCGTACCGTGGGACAAACGCTTTCTGCTGCCGAAAATCGTAAAACGGGTGTTTCCTTTATTCTAGCCATAGCTAGATTATAAGATTTAAATAAAATATTTCTATATAATTTTCAAAAAATGGTTATTCAAAAGTGATTTTATTTGTGTGCTAACTAGAAAAGTTCGTGGGCCAGTTTAAGTTTTCTTAATCCCATACATCAATTCCATTAATCCCATACATAATTCCATTCTTCTAAGCATACGTTATTATCAAAATAAGTTACGCCTTATTTTTGTGGTTTAGATATGGCATATAATGATTACTATTTCATAGAAGAAGTTATCTTTTACATTAAATTATAGTGTGACAGAACCGATAGTTTTTAGCAAGGAGCTTTTACTATACTTGATACTTGATAGTTTACAGTATAAGCCTTTCTGACGCACACTAAAAAGTAGATGTATTACATTAAAACCTGTTTCCTGAACCTCTTTTAAAAAAAAGTATAACTAACAAAATTTAACCTTCGACGGTATATTTTTTGCTACCTAAAACACTTTCAATATATGTACATACAACAAAAAAGTGTTATGGATATGTGGTATTGATATAGCATACAATGTTTACTATTTTTTTAGGTATTGACAGTTCCAAAAGTTTAAAAGTCCTTTTTGCTAAAATAATTGGTGAAAAAAGTTTTAGTTCAGTTATACTTTTACCTACGAGTAAGAATCATCGGTGCATCTTACCATCCAAACCTAAAACCTAATATTCAATCTATTATTTTAATTCACTAAAGTCATCCTTTACTTTCTTCAAAATTTAAACATAGCTTTTTCTTGATCGTAAATACAAAAATCTTACTATATTCTATATGAAAGCTTTTATAACATTTGAACTAGTAAATATACAGCCTATTTCCCTCATATTTTTTAAATAATATAAACATAGAAAATTGCCAGGACTGTAAAACTAGCTCAAAAGAACTAAAAGCTAATAATTGTTATATATTTTTATAACTTTTTTTAAAGCTCAAACAACCATTATCATTAAATATTGAAAGCAATTCAAGTGCTTACATATTTTTCTAGCCCGCGAGGTTGAAGTATATAACAAAAATTTACTTACCTTCTTTATCTATCGTAAGCAAAAGACAAGTATAGTGGTTACTTCAAAGTGAAACCATATCTGAATCTTAAGATACTACTTAATATACTCTTCTGCCAAATAAATCCCTGATATACAAAGAGTTTTATCTTTTATTCTCCTTAAAACTTATTTTATGATTTAATAAATAACAAGGCAGATATTATGCCCTGAATGTGGGTCTAAAAGTGATTTCAACCACAATAACAATTTAAATCAAAAATCTGTATAAAATCTTTTTAAAATTATCCAAATGCAAATTTTTTTCTTCTTTTCCGAATAGAATATTTTTGTTGTACAAAGTACCAAAATTTTTGACAAGCAAGTTATAAAGTTAGAGTTTATGTTAAGTAATAACTAATCTTAAGAGCATACATATGAATAGAAGTTGTCTTTATATGATAAATATAGCTAGAATTATAGAGCTTTGAATGGTTGGTGAAAGCAGATAAAATAAATAAATTTTGATTTGATAAGATAGTAATTTAGTATTTTAAACGTAAAGTCATGATAAGTTATGTTAGATAATTTAAAATCATTGGTTTGTAACAGTTTTTAATCAAAATTAACAGTTGCCTTACTCTTAAGTCCTTAAGTCCTTTCTTTATCCATTTTCCTAACCAGACAGATAATTTCAAAGTCTGATACTAGACATATTTATTACTTCGACTGTTGACTGTGCTGTCAACTCTGTGCTATAGGTAGATTTTCTTGTCTAAACCTAAGGTAAAAAGTAAAATGCTGAAGCAGAAACAAAAACTCATACGAAAGAGTGCGTATAGAATATAGCTCCATCGTATAAATAGCAAACGTCAGCGTGAAAGGATTTATTAACATTTTGTTTTATCCAATAAAATTTCTCAGAACTTAATAGATTAGAAAAACAATGTGATTATCTAATACGTATGAAGATTTTATTTTCTTACATTTGCAAAACGTGTTCCGTATTATATTACAATCAAACTTATTTTCAGTCTAGTGGCTGAAGGAGAAAATTATATTATTCTTATATACGAAAGTAAAAACAAAAAATCTTAGTAATAAATTTTTTCGACATGTATCAAACTTTTGAATTTCTATATGCAAGGAATGTTTGTACTCACGTTTAGATATTTTAAATAAACTGTTGTGGTTTTATTATTTGTATCGGATGAAATTTTACTACGTTTTAAGATTCCTGAAATGAAGTAACAAGGATGCTCACGTTAATGATAATTTATTGGTCAGGCATGTACAAATAAAATAAAACGTGATCAAAATCAATACATGGGTGATTATCACTCGTGTTTATATAATAGCAATATGTTATCCTTAATTTTTGGTCAAAGAGAAGGTTTTGGAAACATATTTAGGATTATCTTTATCGTACTAAATTTATAAATATAAGAAAAGTTGTGTTAATAATATGACCAATGATACCCTGCAAATTTCCATTATATATTTTCTTCAGAAGTACCAAAATTGTTTGATTATTAACTTCTCTTGGGAAGTTACTATATTAGGTCCGAAAATCGAAATCAATAATTTTGTGTTTTCTCTACATTTCAAGATCTGGAGAATCATTTGCAATTATTTTTAAAGTGGTGTCTGTTCGTGTGTGTGTGTGTGTATGTATGTATGTATGTGAGCTTTTTTATGAGATTCATTTTCTCAAAAACTACTGGACCAAATTACGTTTTTGACCATATTAATCAATACGCCGTATCATTGCTTTGATCTAAAAAGAGTCTGAGCGAAATCGGCCTAGCTGTTCGTTTTTTATGAATAAAAAACTAACGTTCTTAAGAATGCAACAAAAATTTTTATGTAACCTTCATATTCTAAGTATCGAGGGGTATATGGGGGTTTTCGAAGGTGATGATTTTAAATCTTTTATGAGTTTTTTAAAATTCAAGCTGGCGGACCCAATATGACGTCACCTGTTTTTTTGTTTGTAAAAATTCTTCAAATTGGATGAAATTTAGTTTTGAGCGGGATTTCAGGTAATAGATTATAAATTATTATTTAATGTTGAAAAGTTGTTTTTTTTTCTAATTTTGAGCTTCATCAAAGTTAAAAGTATGGATTCGTAGAGTTAAAATAGATATTTATCGAAATGCTTATGTATTTGTCTAGATAGTGCCATATAGTAATTATAAGATAGGGTCGAATGATTTTCGAGGTAACAGAACATTAAACAAATTTGTTTTATCAAGAGAAGTTGCTTGTGCGGTACCTGCTACCGGACGTATTTTTAACATAAGCATTAGTAAAGGGATTTTATTTAATTTCGCAGGATTGCAAAATAAAAAATTAATTTTCTGTTTAAAATTTAAATTACTTTACTTAAATATAATATTTTGCAAAGCAACATAAATAGTCCAATTGTTTTTTGAAATTTCCATTCTTGCTATTTGTCATAACCAGCAATAATTTTTTCTTTTGATCTGTCATTTTTTCTTTTACATAATTTCTGTTTCTTTAGATCTTTAAAAAGCTACTGGTTAATAAGGGAAATATTATCAATGTCAGTTCTTTTTAGAAAAACTCAAGTTATTATCAGCGAGAGCACTTTTGATTATTTTTTCATGTTTTATTCAGTAGTTGCTTCATTTAGACAACCAGCCTTAAGTCTTAAACATCATTTTTGTCTGAATGAATAAAATTAATTTCAATAAAATTTTTTTTACCAAAAGAAGGCGTTAAATTTTTTGTCAAGTCATTGCTGAGTTTGAAGTGTATTTAATCCAATTAAAAACAATATATGAAACTCTTTTTTAAGATTGTGTGCAAAAAAGGATATAGTCGCATTAAAACTCAATTACAAAAGATGTAATGACATAGAATATTAACAGTTTTCGATTAGGACCTAGAATATTTTATTTGGGTCTACATCTTCTCTTCAATCCCAGAAATTTGCAGGTAATTTGCTTATATCTTTATTCTCAACAAATGCCCAAATTTTATAGTAAAGACGGAAATTGGAATTGGAATATTTTTCTATTAATACTTTGATAATAATAGATACTGTCGTATATAATTAAAACTTGATATAAAAAACTCATTTTAGTATATCTACTCTGTTGTTTATAATTACTCGTAATTTTATGTGAAAGTGATAAAAAAAGATATTAAGTTTGTTAAGGGTTCTTAAAAATACAGAAAAGTGTTTTTTCAATTTACATAATTTCCCAATTAGCCGGAAGTCTCTTAGTGGTATTTAATGATGTATAAAAATTTCTTGAACTTGGCATTCGCCAACTGCCTATAATTTTTAATTGTATGTAAATACTTTCTGAGGATATTGAAACCAGCTGGGTTTAAAAAAAAACTTAAAGCAAGGAAAAGTGAGTTAAATGCTATTTATCATTATAAATTTTAAATACAATCGTTAGCATTCTCATAACTTTTAGCTTTAGAGTTATAAAAAATTATGCTTAGTTTCTGATGATTCATAGAAAAATATTGCATAAATGCCAAAAGTTTGATGAAACATTTTTTTTTTTGAGAAAGAGAAAGAGAGAAAAACTCTTTGGCACTATCCAACAATCCATTTTGGCGCGAACAAAATTTATTTTATTCAAAGCATTTGAATTTAATTATTTTTAATTTTTGACAGCCTCAACTTAAGATTTGTTGTTTTTAGTTCAGAGTATCTATGTGAATCTTAGATATTCATAAATATTTTGGAATCATGCCAAAGCACGTGGAAATGAAGGAGACAATTTGTTTCTTTCCCCGCAAAAAGAATCTTCTAAAGAAACAATTGGTAGATTGAATAGAATCGAAAACCCCTCATTATGGGGAAAAAACTACATGTTGATATCTGTCCCAATTTGAACACCTGCGCTGTAGTGTTTATCCACAATCGGTAATTGCATTTAGTTTAAGGAATAAAAAATTTCAAGCAGAGTACTTGGCGCGCTAGTAGCATCTTCAGTTATGATAAAGTTTCGTGAGTGTTACATTCGTTTTAAGTTATAGTTTAAAACGGGATATTGCATTTGAATCAAAACAAAAATATAATTTTTATTATACAATTACACAAAATTTTATAATTTTTTTTAATTTTTAAAAGTTATATGAGTGGTTATTATAAGTTTTATGATAAATCAATTGAGTACGGTACAAAAAGTATCAACAAGTTTGTGTTGTGTAAGTTGAACCCTTTCAACTTTTAAGTAGCAATTAAAGGACAATAGTAATGCCCTCTTTTTGCTAAAAGGAAAAATGTAAGTTTCAAACTTTTAAAACCTTTCTGTAAAAATTTCAATGTTAACCTTTTTCTTAAAAATATCTGTAGTTATTTCAATACTTAAAATTTTGTTTTTATTATGAGCTTCAATTGAAATTGGCTACACCTTAAGAATTCTTTTATTTTATTTAGAGGGTAGTGTAGTATTTTAACTGTTATAGCATTATTTTAGAGTTTTTTTTAAAATAATTTGACACAGCTGAAGTTAGTTTAATAGATCTCATTTATCTAAGGGTGGACATTATTAGAAAACTTTTGGATACTGTTGAAACTAAGAAATAAAAATATAAGTCAATACAATTTTCATTGTTTAAGATTAATAAACCTTTAATTTATTAGAAAGTAATTAATTAAAATATTTTTCTGCTTAGGTAGAGATGACTTAAGCTTTGATGATAAGTTTTATTTGATGTTAGGGATTCTCTATTATTTTTCTTTACAATTCTTCCAGTAAATAATGTATGAAAATTCTAATCAAAGTTAATTTCTTTTTTCAGCAGAATGCCTTTGTGAAGTATCATTTTGTCTGTGATTTTCTGTTAGTCAAGTTATTAGCAATTCTGAATGGAGCATCACTTTTTCATTTATTTTTGCTTTTTTTCAATTTATATACTCAAGATATGTAAATAATGTGGAAGCTTATAAAAGAAGTTTTCACTGTGCAAAAAACCGATTACTTCAACAAATATCCGATCAGTACCACCCGCAAAATTTTCTAATGTAATTTTCTAGTAAAGTTTCCAAAAAATTCAGATGAACTTACTTCTTGTAAATATAGTTGAAAAAAAGTAAATTTTAAAATGATAATGTTGTATTGCTAATAATTTAACCTCAATTTTCATTAGCTTTCTATTAAACAATTTGCTGGTCAATTTATGCAAAAACTGAATAATTCTTCCATACTGAAGTAAATCTGCCGTCTTATAAATCTTGATACATGATATTTCATATAGAGTATATTTTAAATAAAATGTGTCCTAAAAACAAAACTTTTTCGCCTTATTTTATTATATAGCCAGAGAATAGCTGATATCCATTTCAATTGACGCTTTGGGCGAATACCAAAAAAAGTGTAGGTTTCGGTGAGCTTATTATCAATTCTTTAAGTGCCGCGAGTGCAAAATTTAATTTAAAAAGAATGCAAACTTTTTTTCCAATTTTTTAGACTAACATATAGCTAATACACAAACCAATTTAAAACTGGTATACACGACTTACTTCTGTCTGAAACTGTTTTAGAAATCTTAAGATCTTTTTTCCCTTATGAATTGGTTTCAATATAAGATTCATAAAGTGAAATCAAAAAATATTCAAGCGTTTGTAAAATTTAAATTCTAATTTTCCTGGAAATAATCAAAAATTAAAAATGTATGGTTACATCTGATAAAATACGAAGAGTTGAAAAGCTATCCTTTTCAACTGCTTATTATTCGATGATATCACAGTAATTTGCTAGCAGATTACAAAGGTTAATATTGTAATTTGAATTTAAGAAATTAATTTTGTTTTTATAGGGATTTGATATCCAACATTTAAGCTTGCATTAGGTTTAATGATAGACAGTGTCACAAACCGCGATGTCTAGTTAGGAAAAAATATTTTGCATGATGTTACAGAAAAGCTTCAGTTTAAAAGGATTTTTTGTATTACTTCAGGTATAAAAATATATTTACCAATCTATCATGGTTAATATAGAGTCTAATTAAAGCTTTGAATGTTTTAGTTTTAGGTTGGTAAACATGTTTCCCTAATCATCAGTTTAATATGAGTTGAAAATGAAATTCTTATAAAGGATATAAACTAATAAATTTAATTATATGTATAAATTTTCAAAATTACAACTTTTAATTAACTTTTAAATAAGTTTTAAACATCTTTCGTTTATTTTTGAGGTTTGGTGTCTTTATTGACATGGATAATTTCTTCAATATTATATATTCCGTTCTTTTTTTAGTAGTTAATGTAAATTTAAAACAAATAATCGTAGACATAGTCTGACTTCAAATTGATATTACTTTCCTTTCCATTTCCAAATGATAATTGTCTAAGAGAGCTATTGCCTTCGAGGTTTATTTTAGTTTTATGGTATTGGAATTATGATTTTTCATGCAAATGTTGAGACTTCTTATTAATTTAGCGAAAAGTGCAAAGTCAATTTTCTGAAATGAAATATTTAAGACATTTTTTAATATTTTGTTGGCTTTTATTAATATTAAGCATTTGATATTCAAAATATTAGTAATACCAGTTATGAAAACGAAACGTGCACAGTGAACCTCATTTACTTCCATAAAATCACCATTTCAAAAATATTAATGAAGCATTTTGTCATATTTTTGTAAAGTATATCTTAGACAGTTGAATAAATTGGATGTTTTTAGATGAATGTCTTGCCTATTAATCGACTGATTCACATTAGAAGCTCGCTAGCTTTTTTGTTGTAATTACATGTTACATAATTAAATCTTATACAAAATAAAGATTTTAAGTTAAAAAAAAATAATCCTTTGGTACAAAATTTTACTGTTATCACTTTTGAAAACTTTAAAAAACGAAATATTTATTTTATAATTCGTTGTTACCCTGCTGACTTTTTTATATAAGTCAAGCAAATACTCTACTAAAGATTTTCGTCAAAACCATAGAACTTTTTTTTAACAGTACTTTGAACTTTAAAATATATTTGAGTCAATAAAGTGACAAAGAGGGTCAATAAAATCAATTTGTGATAAATTATCATAAAAATAAAAATACTTAAATAACAGTTTTGTAGAGAGAATTTTTTCAACAGTCCCGTAGGTGTGTGGTTTTTTTTTTTAAAAAATATTTTTAGCTGGCTATGAAGGCAAACATTTTAATAAAAATAATTGACAGCTTGTTAAATTATATGAAATACAGTTTTATGTCACCCATATTTACCTCGGGAGGGAAATTTCGCTTAGACCTTTATAGTTCAACCCTCATAACTTACTGAATAAATATTTGCTTGCAGTGTATGATCGGCACTAACAAGACAAAATTGAAATACATTTACCCAAGAGTAAACATATATGTATCTTTATCGACTGAATTAGTTGTAAAGGACTCAAAGTGTACTCAATAAGCAAAATATTCTTTCTAAATGCTATGAAGTGTTAAATTGAAAGTTGTTATAGGTCTTCAGATATTGTCTTTAAGATAGCTTTAAATTGGTTTAAGGCTTATTATATAACGCTTCGATTCCATGAAAATGTTTGTAGAAGTTTTGTATCTAAAGTTAAACATAAGTTGATAATTGAAAATGTAGAAAAGTAAATTTCTTTTGACACTCAAACTGTTTTAGGAAAAATAAATATGATATAGCTATAATCTATATATTTTTATTGATTTAAATAAGTTTGTGGTTGTTAATAGTTCTGAATAAATTTTTTACGCTTTAAGGATTATAAAATTTATAAACTGTTGGTGTCATTAACTTAGTTATAAATAACAAGTACTCGATCTAATCTAAGACATATTCACAAAATTAATGAAATTAAATATTTGAATTAAAGTTTTGTTTTATAAAATTAACAAATTTTGAATTAAAAAACTACAATTAAAATGTGTTATATTTACAGTGGCTTACCAAAAGCCAAGAAAACTAAAATTTTAAAATATTATATTAAAATAAAGTAAATGATGAAATAAATGCTGTTAAAAAACATATTTTTCTGTATAATTAAATATATTTTTAGTACAAGGAAAATAAAATAATTGAATTTCCTTTAATATTTTGTCATTCCATTATTGCATTTATAACTTTTTCGATTGTCAGTTCAGTTGAAATTTTTATCGAGAGTAACTTTATCATTGTTGGGGAGCTTATGCATCGTTTTTTAAAAAAAATACCCATTTCTTTTTAAGGTATTAAATAAATCTTATTTTTTAAGTATCATAAGATCGTTTATATGAGATTTTTGGTGAAGTTTTAGAAAAATTTGCTTTAGCAGAATGATAAAAGGAGAAAGTACTAGTATGATACTATTTCTATGAACTCAAAATCTTGTATCATTAATGCTAGTAACTTAAAGGAAGTGTCTTTCACCAGATCCCAAAAGCTCTTAGTTTTTCTAATATATATATATATATATATTGAATATATAATTTATGTCTAAAAGACCGACTTTTCTTGTGCTTCAATTCATGACACATTACCGCAATTCAAATAATTCTATTTATGTAACTCAATCCTTAACGGAAGGTGTTTCCATAAGCTTGAACTATTAAGCAATATGATGATTGTGGGGAAAAAAGAAAAAATATCCTTAAGGAAAATGATACTGATATAATATTCCCTTTTTTTTTTGTTTTGAAGCAAGGATTCCAACTAATTGGCAAGAATAGTGTAAAAAAACTCGTATATAGAACTATATTTTAGTTATTCTTGCTCAAGGTGTTTATTTAACTACCCTAGAAACATTTTGGCTATTAGCTTTCATTGCCAATGAATATCCGAATTGATTAGTTTAATCCAGACGTTCTTATTCTCTAAATTAAAGATTTACATTTTTTATGGGTAATATAAGCTAGACTAGAATTGTCTTAATATCCAAATACAGCTCATAATGGGATATGTTACATTTAAAAGTTATTTTTACAATATAGGAATGACAATGATAGAAAGGAGTTCATCTTCGAGTTTGTTAATTCATTTTTTATGATTGTTGGAGATGTTCTGTCGATGAAAATGGAATCTCTTTATTTATCTTCTGCTACCAAACAATAAGGCAATAACTTAGAATTTTAGAATAGATTTACTATTTTTGACGTTTCCATTAGAGACCGTATTACCTTGAGAGGATATATTTAATTTTCGTATATTTGTAAAAGAGAAAAAACCTCAAATAGAAATGTGAAAATTGCTAATATCGCTGATAAATAAAACAATTAACTTAAAATAAAATTACACTGAAAGCAGTAATAACATCGTTTGCATTTCAAAGTCTTTATTTTATTCATCAAACTATACTTATTTATTATTAAGTTAATATACCTTTTTTTTGGGAAATAAACCCACTTAAAATATTACCTATTGGAAGTTTTTCTGACATTTGACAGGTTCTAAGATTTTCTATTGTCCAAGAATATCTAGTTTTCTAATGCCATTAAAATTAAATTTTATAAATAGAATAAAAGTCTAAAAGGTGATTTGGAAAATGTTTGAAAGCTCGAAGGTAATACATTTGATAAAATTTAGGAAGAAGATATAATAAATTTTTATCTAAAACACATAATAACCCAAACATTATTACAGTTTATGGTTTATTTAATATCAAGTTCATTTCTTTACGTCTTTTTTACTTATTGTTAGTATATACCATATGTCAAACCTTCTTTCAAAACTAGCCTCATAAATATTTATTCACTTAACTTGAATTGATTTCTTTTGCATTTTGGAAGTAGATTTAGTTTTTTAAGTTTAAATAATATAATATATATATCACATATAAGTTTTTAAAAACATAAGGCCGGCTTATTTTTAAAATTGTACTGAATATCTTGAATCTTGCACCATGCAAATGGAAAATTTGTTATCAAATGAAATTTCGGAAATAAAAAGATGTACAAAACATAAGCAATTTAATGTTAGTTAAAGTGCAAATTACCAAATTTTTCTAGATTTTAGTTTAGTTCCACATTATCGTTGGTTTTTCTCTAAACACTAGTAAAATTTTCTACTAATGAGTTGTCACTTGATAGTTTTTTGCATAAACGTTAATTTTTCGATAACTTGGGGAACTTGGGAAAAATCCATCTATACCTAATCGAAAAAAGTTGACTGCTATGATAAATTTGTTGGAAGGCGTACTTTAATAAAATAGAGTAGTAGTATTTTTGATAGTTTGGGAATCAAAATAAATTGTGACTTGCTATAGTTTAAAGTTGATGGATTAAGCTGAGAGCATATTTTAAAAGGAAAATAAAGTGAACTAAGAAAAGGTGTAGAAGAAGTACTAGGAGTTCTAGAAGAACTAATTAATGCAAGGATATGTCTGGTTTTTATTTTTTCGCAAAATTTGGGTACTTGTAAGGGACTATAAATGTTTGTATACAGTTTAAAAGTTTTACAACAAAAATTATGTTACCCTTAAAATAAAAATTAATTTGCTTGTTATGTGCTTGTATAAGTGATGAATGGTTTATTCTAAATTGTTCACAATAATCTTATGTGCGAATTTTTTTCTCAGTTATCTGTTCTGTGTAGTCTTATATTTCCTTTAAAATTGTGGAATATTTTTATAAATTTTTAATTGAAACATTTAAATTTCACCTAATAAATTTGTATACTTATTTTTGAATTTGAATTTGAAAAAGATATTTATTGATCGAACTTAGGTCTATAAAAGCTTACATATTAAAAGTTACATAAATACTAGAAAAAGAACCTTAAAAAATAACTTAATAACTAGCTCCACAAATCTTAAAAAAATTATTTGTGAACTTATGAATGTTAGAATGTGAACATTCTAACTTATGAATTTATCTTGATTTTCCTAAAAATAATTTCAAGTAAAATCTTCTTTCCAATGAGGAAAGAAGGTTGAAAAATTATGATTTGATTTTCTTAACATCCTTCTTTGAAATTATTCACTAGGAAATGAGCAAGGTTTTTCCTTTTAGCTTTATTCGGAAGTCGAAACTTCAATGTAGGTATTTTATTGTTATTATTTTCTTTGTCTGAAAAGAGATTATTTTTATATATTTTGAAAACAAAAGACTTGACCTTTTTTACTGAATTGGTGGAAAACATTTCCCTTCGGTTTTCCTATAATTTCAATTTTTCTTTCAGTTATTGTAAGCAAAATAAAATCATTTTTTATATCAGGAATTATTAAATTTCATATAATTTAAAAATTGAACTAAAATAAACTTCTTGAATTTGTTTCTTATGATAATATTCTCACCTTACACGAATTGTGAAGAAATATTATAATTCAAAGGAACTTATTGTAAGTAATTAATTTTGAATAAAAGTAGTTTTCAAAGTTTTAATAGAAATCACATTTTAATATTAAATCTTGGTATTATTTTTGGCTCAATTCTTGACAATAAAACTCCAATTAATCAACATAAAGAATAGCAAAGAAACTTGGCAAAAGTTCATATATAAACAAGTCAAAAATAATAGAATTCTTTTATTTTCCGCATATTTAAAGGATATTTAAGCTTTTCCCGTTAACAATGCTTTATTGACTTTATATTTTTGCTTTTCTAAACATGATTTTCAAAAAAATAAAAAGCACATTTTTCTGTTTTGTATTCCTGTCATGAGTTTGTTAAAAAGCTCTAATGAGTTTGCTAATAGTCTCTAATAATGTACCATGTACCCTTAATTTTTTTTTAAGGCATGCAATTTTTCTTTATCGTTGAAATTCCTAGTTAAGGATACTTCTTTTATTAACTGGCACTAGAACTTTTTTTAAAATATATGAAACTTTGTAAAAGTTTTGGAATATTTATAGGGTTCAAAAGAAAATATATTTTTTTTTATGATTTTTCTGCTATTTATACTTATTTGTATGGAAAAAAGTAAAATTTTAACGATATTGATAAAGAAATTTGCTTGGCTAAGCTCTAATAGCTTAAGGGGTTTGACTTAGTACACACAATAAACAGACTTGCACAGAATTTTAATAACAACAAGTTAAATTAAAACATGTAAACCAGACATCAATATGATAATTTTAAGGATCAGTATTGATGTAGTTAAATTTATTATTATTCATTTCTGAATAATTATGAAGAAAAAGAAGAAATTTCGGAATATGATTCCACTCTTATAAATACAAAGTTCTGCTAGAGCTTTTAAAAGGCACAATATTTTCCTACTCTATTTTTAAATATATGTAAGGATTCTTGACTGGTACACGGACAGTTATTAATCCAATTCATATTTTTGTAGCTATAAATTTTGAAAAATCATTATATAAAAAAACACATTTAATTGGGAGTATCACTTTTATTTTTCTAATCACTTTTTTTATAATAAGTTTAGTCAATTTTTTTTTGCAAAAATTTTGTTTAACGAATGAAATGTGTTTCTTAAATCAATGCACTGAAGTAAAATTTTGAGCCCTTTTGTTGTATTGTTATCCGAAATTTGTTTTTTCTTTTGAATTTCTACAATGAAAAACTTTATTCTGAAGTCTATTTTTTAAGTACAATCAACTTTTTTGACATAACAAGATAACATTTTATTTTGGTGATTTCATGCTTTTATGGTTTCTGTAAAAAAGCATTGTTATTTACTGAAATTTTTTTTACTGTTGTCTTTTTTTTTATCATAAAGTTATAAAACCGTAGGTTGGTTATGACAAGAGATTAGAACTCTTTTTAGTTTTTTTCTTCATAAATTAAACTATTCAGGGCTTTAATATGCGCAGAAATTATACATAATGATATTGCAAAAATATGAAACATAATTAGCATAAATAAAAGAAATTCTATGACGCAATTTATAAGATTTTCAAACAATTTTATAATGCATAGTTTGGGCCTAATTTAAGCACACAAACATATATATAAAGTAATTTTTAAATAGTTCCGTTGCCTGCCAAAGAATTTGACAATTGATATAATCCACGCTCTTTTTTTATCAATAGAATAAAAAAATTTGAAAGTTGTCTCTTTTGTGACAAACAAATGTATCTATGCGTTCTGCGTATTTCTTTTTTTATCTTCTTCCGGGTGAAAAAAAAAGTCTAACATAATATACAAAAATTGATATAGATTTTAATAATTTTGTATAAATGTTAGTAATTCTATACAATTTTTTGTTTTAGGAAACCAAACGCTTTCTTGCGAAATTATATGTCGCTAAAATAAAATCAAACTATTTTGGTCTAAAAAAGATGTCTGATGTGAATTTTTTTTTTGTTGTTGTTGAGAATTATTTCACTCAATTGACGTCATAAAAACATAAATGAGGAGACATTAATGACTGCTTATTCACTTTATATGAGTAATTATTCCCCAATCGTTTTCATACGTGATAATAAGAGTTTTGTTTTTTTCGGAATTTTTTAAAAAAGACCAAGAGGGAAATCAAAAGAAAAAACAATGCAGTTAAGGTATTAAAATATTATGAAAGAAAATAATTCTATTGGGATTGAGCATAGCAAGCTTATATTTTACATTTTTTGTACGAAATAAATTTTGTTCCCCTCATATAAAATGAGAATTTTTGTGTGAAGAACAGAAAAATACAAAAATCTTGATAATTATGCATTTTTTTTTTCATGATTTTAATAAATAATTTCTGTTAAATTATATCAGCATTCTTTAGATTGTATATTAATATTCAGGACATGTTAATTGTTTTTATGTGAAGAAATATGAAGCCTAAAAGTTGCAAGGAAAAATGACATATACTGAAATGTCTTCACAAGAAATTTAGAAGTATATTTTATAGCATTTGTTTTGCATTATTTTTTGGGTATTTATAACTAATACTCCTATAGTAAAAATTTGCTATTGAATACTTATCATATACTTTAATGACTCATATTAGCATTTTGAAGGAACTTGTGTTTAATTTTCTCACCTTGTTTGGAATTTTTATCTTGCACTTTAAGAGTAGTACTTTAAATTTTTGTAAGTTTACTTTAAGAGTAGTACTTTAAATTTTTGTAAGATTTTATTCATAAATCAGCATTAAAATCCTTGAATCATATACTGCTTGAGTAAGAGCTGCTAAGCTAAGCTAGCAGCTTCCAAAACCTGAATTTAGACATAGCCCTTCGGCCTTAATTCATACAGAAAAATCATAAAGGCTCTTTTAGCAGCTCTATATCACTTTGAAAGTAAGATTTAGGCTACTAAGTCCTTCTTAGGGACTTTATTGTCAAATATGATATAAAAAGGAACTTTTTTGAAGTCTGTTTTAATATATTAAATTTTGGTTGCCTCAGGGAAACAAATTTTGCTTTTAAGAAAAGGTTCCTTTTCATCACAACTCGAAATAAAATTATATTTTTCATTAAATTTTAAAATTATCATACACATTTATTTTAGAAATCAAAAAGTTTAACTTTATGCTTGCTGAACAAATTATGAGCTATTAATTGATACTTACAGAATAAAATAAAAACCAAAAACTTGTAGTAAAATAAGAATGTAAAAAGTATGAACATTACTTTTTATTAGGGTTCTTTTGTATAAATTGTTGTTGAAATACAAAAAAATCAATACTGAATTTTATATCCTCTTAACTTAGTTTTGAGTTTTTTTGTTTGGAAGTTAGTTTGCTTTCGTTTACGAATCATTGAAGCTGAAAACCAAAAGAAAAACATCTATAAGATAATTACTAAAATCTTATTTAAGTTATATATTCAAACATGTTTAGTAGATATGAAGGGATGCAAAATATATCTCTAGGAAGTTGATGTTTGATTTTATCTCTACTTTAGGAAATTGTAAAAAATTAAAGAAGTAATTAATAAATTAGATTTATCTTAGCAGGGGAAGATTGCTTATTTGAATAGCTCATGTCGGAAAAGTTGTTGCTAAAATACTTGAAAGCTTTTAGAAATATACAAAGAAATCTTTTTTGTAAAAACACATACTTAAATAGTGGCAACAAAATTCTCATATTTCTCAAAAAAGTTATATTTTTAAAACAGATAAATGGAAAAAGATTGTTATATTATTCAATTTCATAAATATGACAGCTGAAAATGTTAATGGCTGTCAAAGCTTTAATAGAAAAGAAATTTTTGAAAGGTATTCATATGAAACTCTATTTAAAAACAATAAAATATGCCTATGTGGGTAGTTGTTTTATGGCATTTTTTAAAAAATTTCTTTCTCTAATTTTATTTCCAACATTTTTATTTCAATTTACAAGAAATTTACTGTTTTCATAGATAAGATCACGTTTTTAAAACGAAATGTTTGGAAATGGTACACTATACCTTATTTTACTCCGGATTCTTTCAGTTTCCGGATTTAGTTTCAGTTTTGGTATTTTGTCTATTCAAAAAGTATCTTTGTTTTTATTCATTACAATCAAAACTAGTTCAAAGCCTATCAATCTATTTCTTGCAAATTTAGATTATTTAAATAAACAAAACTAAAATAAATAAAAATATTCATTAATTTGTCATCCTTTAATTCACCTGCGGTAAAAGTTTGAATGTTAAGATACTTGAATGATTCACTACTTATATGGTTTTATAGTTCTCTTTAATGAAAACTGTTATTTCTACTACTACTGTAATTCTAAGATTACAGTGTAGGTCATTATTACGTGTATTTCAAAATTTATTTGTAAAGTTAATAAATCATTTCAATTATGAAACGTTGGGATATCTTACAGCTGTATATTATATGTAGGTTTGTAGTGGACGAAGATCATTTTTAGGCTTCGTTTGGAGGACATATTTTAATCAGTCTCGCTTTTAGCTGACACTCAAAATAAGGCGTTCTGCAGTAGAAGTGTATTATATTAAGGTTTGGCTGTTTAGAATTAGGATCTGGAAATTGGGAAATTTATTTGATGTTTCCTTTTTTGAGATTATTGAATTAAGAGTTCTTTTCATTCTATATGATCTTTATAAAACTTTTAAGATAAATATTAAAAAATTTAAAGTTTCAAAGTAAAATGCTTTAATAAACCGCCTTCATTAAATTTATTAAATGTTTGGGTTAAACAAAGTTTCGTGCCAGACATTATGAACATTTTATACTATTTGTTTTTTTTTTCATTGAAACTGTCATTAAGAACAAAAAAAATGCCATCAATATTTGTAAAAATGTGAATTGATGTAAGATTATATACAAACATTAACTTTAAGTTACTTTTTTAATTTGATGACATTTTTGAGATAAACCTCCGGATCAGATACTCAATCTGCTTCGATATAAATGTGGAATCAATAATTTTAATTATATCTATTAGATTTAAATTGTAAGCTAATATTTTCACGGATTAACCAAAACGAGGAGGATGTTGTGAGTTTTTCAAGTCTCAATAAGCAGAATGCTGTGGACAATACTAACATTATATATTATATAGATGGTAAATAATTATGTCTTTTTAATTAAAGAAAGTGTTAACTCTTCAAAATACCATAGCTGGCGAATTTAGATTCAAAATTAAACAGCAATTCAGCAAAAAATTTTAATTGAAAAAGAGTGCCCTAGAAGTACACACATACATAATATACATGTGCTGTCTTCATCCAACAAAATTGATTTCATTAAAAATTTTTGTTTGGTAGTCATGTAATAAAGAGCAGAAGAGAAGTTTAAACAAATTGCAAGTAGTAGCATTCTGGTACCAAATTATTCGATCATTTTTCAAATGTTATATTTTCACAAATTATATGAGTTTGAACAAAAAATAAACTCACCCAAATATTTACATGTAAGATTAAATTCATATAATTAGAAAAAAGTTTTATTTCGAATTTTTAGAATGAGTATTATAATAGTGAAAAACAAATGCTACTGTGGGGTTATCCACATTTTAAATTTATTTATATATACAATACATATTAGTTTTTTATAAAAAAATATATAATGTTTATAATAATTTAAACAGCAAGACTTACCGACTGGTGTACGTAATATGTCAAGCAAGTAAATTTTCAAAGCCTGCTAGACATATTATGTACCTGTCGAAAACTACTGCGTTTTGTTTGTTTTAAATTAAATTAAATTTTTTAAATAAATAAATGCGTGTCATGTTGTCACACTACCAAATAAAATTTGCTGACTGTATCCGAGTTCAAATATAGACTGACTCATTCCTACTTATGCACCTTACATACATTTCTATATATATATGTGGTGGCTCAAACAACATTTTTTAACATACAGAAATTTTTCACAGCTCTAGAAATAGCCCTTTTTTATTAGTACTTTAATATTGAATTTTCCTTTAGTTTGAACTTTTCATGTTTCAGAACAAAGTTTTTTTTGCTTTGTGTCTTTCAGTCTTATGTATTGAAACTTTTCCTCGCTTTACCATGTTTATTAACCGAGTCTGGTGTTCGTTATAGAATGACTCTTTCTGAATCTAAGCTGATGAAATGGCAGTAAGTTTTATTATATCATTAATGATTATAGTAGCTTAGCCTCTTTTATTCTAAAGCAGGTAGATTTGCTGAATACTTAAAGAAAATCAGGAATTGTCATAAAATATTGATTTTCAAAATAGTTTTAACTCTTACTTGAATTCATTCATTCAATTTTTTCGATTTATTACAATTTTTTATCATCAGAGCTTTTTTATTGTATCATAACTTTAGTTTTTCTACAAAATGCTTATTTAGAAGAAACTCATAGTTGATGTGATAGGACTGAATCCGGATTTATGTTAACTGAAATGCAGGTTTTACCAGTAGAGTAATAAGTTTTCTTTATAGTTTAGAGAAATTAGAATAGAATTAATGCCATAGCTAAAGGTTGAAATAGAAAAGGGGGCTGTATATATTTAAGTGCAGCCAGCCCCTCAATTATATTAGAGGTAAGCATAATAATGACAAAAATTTTGTCTTTTTCTTAGTTTCTTTTTAGTTTATAAAATTTTATTATATTAGAAATCCCAAAACAATATTAATAAAAGCAAATAAATTTTTTTCACATAGCAACATAAAAAAACACTCTGTATAGTAATAATTACAAATTTTGATTTACAATTTTGAGTATCTTAACGAATTAACTACTGCTAAATATTCTTAAGCTAAAAACTACTTGAGTTTAAGCCTTAAAAGGAAATCTGAAAATCTGGAGGTAAATTTATTTGTTAAAAAGGATTATAATTAAAAATAACCAAGTCTAAAAATAATATTTTCTTATTGAAAATTATACTTAATTTTTTTGAATTGTGATATTCTTAATGTAAATAAATGTACAGTTGAAATTCAAAATAGTTCAACCAAAACAGGCACTCACTACGATAAATATGAACTTATATTGAATATATTTTCATATACATGATATTTTTTATATCTTAATCGCTCATAAAAACTATTGAGTGGATTTTATTGGAATTGTTATCTTTATGTTTATCTAGCTTCTGGCCACTTAATTCACATTAATTGAATTTGGCTGAATCTGGCTCTTATATTATTTGATTGAGCTCTACTATATGTATATTAGAAAATATATAAAAAATGATAATAATTTAATACTCATAAATAGGGCTGCATTTATTGATTGAAGACATCAGCAAATCAAATTACTTAAAGTAATATATTTCAGGTTAAGGGTAGTAATAGCTCTGAGTCAAAATAACTCGATCATCTTGCATATGTTGATATCTGACATGCTGTATGCAAGCCAAGCATGGGGATGGATTCTAAAACTTTCAATTTTTTTTTAATAAGAACTTTATATGTGTATGTTTGATATTAAAGAACATTTGGATATCGCAATATAGAGAAAAAATTTAAAAATATTTTATCAAATTATGTATTATTCATAGGAACGATAAATAACGAAATTTATACTAAAAGTGTAAATCTAGTCAGAAGATTAATGAAAAAAATAGTTTTTTATGGAATTGAAGAATGAGGACATCTTCACATCCGAAAAATTGTCATCTTTCATTTGTGCATCTTTGATAATACAAGCTTTTGTTGTTTTCCAAAGGTGCAGTAGCATGCCTGAAAATTTTGTTAACGTTTTATTTAGAAAAATTTCACTATTTTATGATTATTTTAAATGAGATTATATATAAAATACTCCTGCTGTCTAGCCTTATTTTTTTAGCTTAATTTGGCGTGCTAGTAAGGCTTTGTTATTGACGCTTAACAATTCTAATATGGAGAAATATTTGTTCAATGCATATAGCTCTCTCAAAACAAACATCTTCATATTTTTAAAAAATTTCTTGTAAAATATATGTGCCCATAATTATGAAAGTGGTCTAAGTCAATTCCAACGTTTTAAAAACATTTTTAAAAACATTTTCGTTTGAAACCCACACAAAATAAATAAAAATAGGAAAATGAATTTTCCGCTCCCCAAAATAAGCTACATATAAAGAACTAGTTCCTGCGATTGAACTTATTTTAACATTAGAAGATCATATTCAAAAATTTTCTCAACTAAACTATTTATTTAACTAAATGCGTATATATATATAGGATCAGTTTTTAAAATTCTTATAGTTAGTATATAAAAGGTCTATTATAGATCCATTTCCTTTGAACTTTACCTCTATAAGTATGAAAATAAATTAACAGTGTAAATAGAAAATACTTCAAGGTAAAGATTAAACAGGAAACTACACGAGTAATCATTTTATTATTCCAATCAAGTCAATGATTTTACAAAAAGACTTATTAGTACTCACATCTTCCTTAAAATAATAAGAAAAACTTATGTTAGCACGTACACTTCACCTAAGTAAGTCAAACAAACTTGGTAAAAGACAAACTGTGAATACAAACTATGTTTGTTGATTGAGTAGACTCTTTTCTGTGGGTGTGCATACAGATGAAGTAAAGCTGCAACTTTTAATCCTTTCCGCCTTAACTGAAAGATAATTTGTCAATATATAACAAACTTAATCCAACTGCAAATAGCTCTCCTACCCTAGAGAGTAGGTAAACTTTTACAAGATATAATTCAATAAAAGTTCATTTGAATACATTTAGCTTTTTGACTGTAGATGCAAAAAATCATTATCGATGAAAAAAGTATATTTTAGTAAAATAAAATAGATATTTGCTATTTATTTGTCGAAGCCTTACCCAAAATAATTTACATGATAAAATTCTCCAAGATCAATTTTAATGCTTGTCTTAAACTTATGAGTATTATGCTCCTTGTATTCTTAATGCTTTTATTAAACTAATAAATAACTAAATATCCCAAAAACTTTGTTGACACATCAATAAATTAAAAATATGTATTAACTTTTGTGTAAGATTTGTGGTCCCTTAAATTATTTGGATCCTTATAGGTGGTAAACATATCTATAATATTTTATACAAAAGGAAAATAGTTTTAGTATATGATCCTTACAGATGCTTTATTATATGTATAGGTATATAAAATAAAAATATGTTTTCTTTATTATAATTTTATCATCTGTTGTGTTTTATATGACAAATGTGTTTGTATGTTAACTATGCATGAAAGGTTGAGAAATATAAGAAAAGGCATTAGAAATATCTCAAATAAAAAGAAAAGAATACTTTAGGACATTAAGGTTATATATAATTAGATTTGTGCAGCCCAGTGAAAATAAATTCATCAGCTTGAAAGAAAATAAAAAGGAAAAAGACCCTCTTATAGATGTCACTATATTTTCTTTATAGCATTTTAAGTAGAATGGAAAAGCTAAGATGGATACAAGATGAAGGATTCAATGATAGAAGATATTAAAAGTTGGTTATTATCTATGATGATTAATGACACGCCACACTTATTTATTTTATTTCAAATAACTAAATTTGAAAAAAATAAATATTTCACCTTTTTTTACGCATAATTCATATTAATATAATTGAAATAGTTTTAATTCTCTAACAATTGAGGTAATAAAAATAAACTATTTCTTTTATTTTACATCCTTTAATTAGCAATTCTACTTAAAGGATATGACTAGATGTTTTCTAAATTATATTTGTCCAGATACTATAATAAGATGAATTGCAATATATCAGTGTGTAAGCTTATCATTATATTTAAGCACATTTTTAGTTAATGAGATAAGCGCGTGTAGTTAGAAATTGTTTTTTTATTGTTACTCATGGACAAAGATACAGTAAAATGATTTTGAAGATGTTATAGATAAAATCGCTGACTAGTAGCTCTAATGATGATTTTGTGAAGAGAAAATATACATTTTGGCTATAAATTAACCAAGAAAAGCATTCTTTTCTTTCGAAAATTTTTTAGGGCTATATTTTAAAATTTCTTAAAATGCTTCAATGTAAAAGTTGTATAAAACTTTAATTTTGCGACAAATATTTAGCTGTAAAGTTGTATAATTCGCTATTATTTCAGTAGATTTTTGTTTTTTTGACTTTTCCCTAATTTTATTTTAAAGTAAATTTCGATGTAAGACTGAATACTTAGAGGAAGTCTTGTTAGTCATCAAAATTGTTTTGGTTTTTTAATAAAAATAATTTTTGAATTAACTAATAATAGTGCAATTTTCAGAGAGCAATATCATTGTTATTAATATTTAGCATAGATTTAAGAAAAATTTCGTTGATATTGTTTTGCATTCGTATAAGGTTATCAATTATTTAAGGCATTGCTAAGTTTGAATATAATATTTAAAGTTCCTTCTCGAAGTTTATTTATTATTTGAAACCGTCAGAAGTACAGGATTTTCTAGCTTGAACTTAAAAAAAAATCTTTTATGAAACCAACTAATTAAATAAATTATAATAATTAGTCCTAAGGCTAAGGTTCCAACTATAATGATTCTAACACCTGGTAGAAGTTCAAATGAATTTTTCAATTAATTAAGACAAAATTTTCAATTGATCACTGCATTTTTTCATACTACAGACTACTTTTGGTAAAGTCCCACAAGTTTTACTTAACCAATTTAATTTAATTACTATTTTAATATCATCAAGAAAAGATAACTGTATGTACTTTAAAGGCCCAAACTTGATAATATGAGTTAACCGACAGGATATATATATAATACTCAACTTAAGCTGTGGAGCAAAAAATCCCTAAAGGTTTAAGTGAAGCTTAATAACGCCAAGAAAAATTTAGAAGAACCAGGTTTTAGCATGGGAAAATAAAGAAAAGTCGTAAGAGTTTTTGTGAGGTTACATTAGGGGCTTATCGAGCGGGTGGTGTGAGGGATGTAACACCCCACCAAAACAGTCGGCAGTCCGCAAATCTCAGTTATTCTATTGTGAAATTTAAATATGAAAACGGTAACTTGACATGGATTTATGAATTCTGGAATTTCTGAGACTACATTTTATGAAGAATGATAGGTGTAACATTAATTTCTTTAATTGAACACTGCAGTCAGCTTTTAAATCACAGTGATTCGAGTCATAAATCATTGTGACAAAAACACTGACTAAATAAGAGTTTATTGAGTAAGTGAAGAGACTTTCGCAATAGCAATTTCAAAGAATGTTAAATGATGAAGAATAATAAAATAAGTGCTTATCAAAAATTCCAATTTTGTAGATATAATAGTTTCGTTTGATTACTCATACACAGAACACGTCGCATACCAAAAAGTATGATGAATACCCAGGAACAGCTATTAATTTCGAGTTTATAGCAAGGAATTTAGATCTGTCTTGCAAGTTTTCAGAAGCTGTATTGACGACAATATGAAAGAAACTTTTTCAATGTTTGTACCTATTAACAAAATTTTCAAATTTCCAGTTAACAAAAGCAACGTCACGATTAAATTACTCAAATCTATTGTGCAATTAGACCCAACATTTTTCACAGAAGAACCAGAATGCTTGCTTGCTGAATTAGACATTTTTTTGGATTCAAGTACAGAATGTACGAATTTTGGAGATATTTCTAAAATAGTGTTCAAATTGCGTAAGGTGATTCCGTTGGCGCATAAGCTTCTTTGATTTATTTTGCCTGCTCCAGTGATATCAGCTTCTTGTAAACGCTCATTTAGTAAATTATAACTAGTTTTTACGTACAACAATGGGGGATGATCGTTTGAATGCGTTGATGTTTTTTCATTCTTCGAAGATAAAGTTGATGAAATTGAATTGATGAAATTAGCCTACGTGAAGTCGTTGAGAAATGGTCGGTATTGAAACATCGTGGAGTTAAACGTTGACATCTATCGTTCTATGGATAAGACAATGCTCATTGTGTACTTAATGCTTTACTTAAGAATTATTTTTGCGATCGTTTAGCTGTGATAATGTTGTTTATTTCAAAAAATTCTTTAGAGTACTTATTTGTTTTGTTTTTAAAATTCTATAATAGCTAATTTGAATACACTGATATTACTATATTTCCACCCACATGCCACATATGCAGTAATTAAGATTTCTGGGTAAGTCGGCTTTTTTATACCTGTCAGCCCCCCCCCCCCATACACACACGCTCAACACCCACGCTACGGCCATGGGTTACATATATATGTGTATTTTTGATTTTGACTTTTTTATGCTTTTCGAAGTTTTTGTAAAAGCTTTGGAATTTTAAATTATGACACTTTGATCGCTTTTGACAACTTTAGTGGATTGTTTGAGCAAAAATCATTTCGTATTCGGGTAGTGCTTTGAACCACAATAAAATTGAGTATTGGAAATACCCCTTAGTCATACAATACAAATAGTACGATTGCTCTAAATAATTAGTTTCTTTATTTATTCGCAAATACTAAAATGTGTTTTTTCACAACTATACTGCAAAGCAAAAGTGTTATGTAATTAGATAAATAACTCAATGTTAAATGAAAAATATTTTGTAAAATTTTTGATATCCTTTAAAAAATCTTGTTATTTAAAAAAAAATCCTTTTTGAAGATACTTTTTTAATGATTATCTTATATAAAAATAAAATTTATTTATCTAATGCGAATTTATCAGTGTTAGAAACATTGTTTACATTACATTTTAAAACTTAATAACAGAAAGTTTGTATTCTACAGAGAAAAGTCAAATATGAATGCTATTAATAACAATAACAAGAGACACTTATGCTTGGATTACATAAGTCATTAAATCAAAAAATATATATAGAATTTTGAATAAAGAAAGTTTGTTATAATATATTTGTAATTTCTTTTAAGTTATGAAGAAAGTTTATCACGAAAAATTGATTTTACTTGGAAGCATCCATATGTTAAAAGTAATCAATTTTAAATGAAAATTATTAAAAAAAAGTAAGAAACTTTTTTAAGAAACTTCTGAACAAATATTTAAATCTCATTATGTTATGAATTTTCATTTTTCAAAATTATTTACATGTGTTGTTCTGCTTTTTTTCAAATCAATATTACTATTAAAAATTGTTAAAATAAATAATTTACGATGGTGAATCGATTTGTAATTATAAGTTTAAATAATAACTGAGTTTCTTTAATAAAATTCCTCTAGAGAAACTTTTAAAAGAATTTTTTGATTAAACTTTTAAAAGCACTTTATGTTTCTTTAATGAAATTCTACAATTAACCAACATTATTAAGTGAGTAATAATGTAATATAAAGGCTATAAATCAAGAAATTTTAGCATATCTATCAGTAATATAGCAAACTTAAATATACAAGTCTAAAAGTAAGCAATTATTAATTCTTTTGTTCTTGTATTTATACTCATTCTTTTAAGTATAACAAAGATGAGGCTGAAAGAAAAAATGATTGCTAACTTCTGAACTAGAAAAATAAAGTTGATTAACGTGTACTGCCAATAGCTTTCATTCATTGTGTTAGCCTCCTGTACAAAAAGAATGGATGAAAATGTCATAAAAAGTTCCTTAAAAATTACCATCGAATAGATAATTAATAAATAACATATTTAAAAACACAACAAATAGGGATATTTTTAATTTTATTTTGTTGGACAACTTGTAAATTCACAATAAATGCCAAAATTTCTCCAGGCTTTCAAAGGCTGTATTTTAATACAGGATTGCAACATGCTAAATACACGATTCTCAATATAAAATGTCTTTCCCGGTATTGTATACTGTGTATAGGCGTCAATGGAAAAAATCTATAACCTCTTTTAGATTCTACAATACAGTTATATACTTTCCATCTTACATAATTTTGAGTATATTTGGTTTAGTTAATTAAAGTATAAAATTTTGCCAAAGCTAATCTATTAATTATAGCATTTTTTGAATTATTTATTAATTTTTCTTAACATCATGAAGAAGTGAAAAGTACTGCAGAAATGGCTTATAACTCCAAGCAATGAAATGTCAGTAATGAAATGTCAGTAAGGTTAATATTTGTACGTATTTTAAACCTCTTTGGAGTATTTTAGGATGTTTTTCTCTTAAAACAAATATTTAGCTTTGAAGAATCGCTAACAATAAGGTACTTCACAAGATCTTAGTAGAAGAAGTGGAGATCATTTAAAAAAAACTACTCTTGAATAATAATAATTACTTTCTCGAAGTAAAAATTTGGGATTTTTGTTAGAAAACGGCCTTATACCTCGCCATTTGCCATTACTTTATATTTAAAAATTACCTGTATCGCTATTTTTACATATTTTATTGCTGAAGTTTTTGTTGATGTAATTTTCAATCACAAATAATCAGACATTTTTGTGTAAAAAATTTATTAATGTTAATATAACAGTATTACTTACATCAAAAACTGAGAAAAAACTAACCTGGTATCAGTATCTATCAGAGATGTATTAAAATATTGCGAGCGAATTTTGAACATTTTAAATATGTTTTATATAAATTTTTATTTAGAAAGTACAACATGCAACATTTTGTAGAAAACTATTTATTGTATACTCTATCATATTTTCGCTAAATTTTTAGCGTTAATACTTACTCTTTTTGATACATCGACTTTAAATTGAGTTTTTCTAAGGAATTACTTACCTATTACCTATATTAGCCAACTTTTATAAGTAAAAATATATTAATTTGACTTTTTAACTGTATTCCAGATAACTCATCAAACCTAACATTTAACTATCTTAAAAATGTGTCAAATATTTTGATATTTAATATAATTTTTCTGTCAATATTATATTCAAAGCTTTGAAATTAATGTAAAAAAAGGTTTCTAATAGAAAACTGAAATGGTCAAATCAAGTTCTATAACCTTAAAAACCCCACATTAATTATTAAATATACTATACGCGTGGTCGATTTTTGCTTTATCATTAGAAAATAATTGAATATTGTGTTTAACTTGTTTTTTAAGCAACATATGTCTGTAATAAATTTTTTTGGGTGCCCTATTTAAACAATCAAAGGAAAATCACTTAGATTTTACCTAAAAAAGGATGATATTACTAGGTTTGTATTACTAAACAAAACCCTGTAGTATATGTAACCAAGCTAGAAGCAATTATAGCAAATTGATTTAATGAATTTTCGCTTATTCTTATTTTGTTAATGACTTGAACTTAAAAAGTATATAAATCTATATGATTATATTATTTTATTATTAAGAAAAAGATGAAGATTTTGGAATATAAATTGGTAAGGTTTTTTACAGTTGGAATATTTTTCATATTAAAGTAAAACTCTATTATCAAAAATTGAAAGTTAAGTTTTTCTTGCTGTTGTATGCCTGTTAAAATCACGTTTTAATTCATAAAATGATAAAATCATTTGTTCACCAAACGTTAGAAAAATCTTAGTTCAATCAATTCTCAAAATTTGCTTCTTAATTTTTTGAAAAATTAAAGTAGTTAAGAGAGCATTATCCTGAGTCAATCGAGAAGTCATAGGAATCTTAAAAATGAAAACTATGTTAAAAAATCAAACATAACTTTTACAAAAAGTGACATAAATATTTTTTAAATTAAATATACAGTTTATCGTTAGCAACAAACTGGCAAGGAAAATGTGCATCAGTGAACTTTTGATGTTCACTTTTCTTAATGAACGTAGCCAGGACTAAAAAGTACTTCTATATCATTGATGATGGGGCTCCTAATTTCTATGCAAAAATTTTTAAGCAAAAATACCATAAACAATTTGTCTCAGTATTTCTTAAAAATGTCATAAATTTTTTTTAAATAAAAATTAATTTTTGCTTATTCTCATCAAATTGAACAAATTTAACAAATTGTTATATCTGAGTATACAGTTTTGTCGTTTTGTCTTTTCTTCATATTTAAAAATAATGTAAACTGGATCACACAAGAAATCATACATGACTGAAATGTATGATTGATAGTTTCCAAAAAATTTAAAGGATATTATTAACTTTCAAAATCCACAGAACATTAAAAGACATAAAAGTATCAGCTAACGAAAGACTTTACTTCTAAAACATATTTTATTTATGTAATTCTATCAATCCTGCTAATTATAGCATTTTTTGTTTGTTTTTAGAAGAGGATAAATTTACGACTTCTCAGTATTATTTTTATTCAAAGTTACTAGAGCCTATGTCGCTTTGTTTATGTATGACTTCAAAATTATGTTCTTGAAACAATATAACTTCTACCACATTACATTCAATACTTTTTCACTACGATAAATAATATGTATTGACCTTAGCCTATTGCCACTACTTTATTTTTTCTTTTCTCACCAGCTAAAGCTATTTAATAATATTTTACGTTCAAATATAATAATTATATAATTTTAGGTACTTTTTATACAAAATAAACCTACCATAAAAGATGCTGGCAAGCACTTAAGCCACAGGCAATAAATGTTTATATTACACTTCAAAATAATTAAACACGAAAAATGAGAAAAAAAAGATTAATTTCTTTTCCCACAAGAAAACTTGAGTGAAATTTCTAAAACAAATTCTTGGGTATTAAATGACAAACTTTTCTATAGTGGATTAAATTATCAAATATTAAACCAACAAAACTTTATGTTTTAACAAATAGAAAATGAAAGTCTAATTCATTATACTAATAAATGTTAAACGAGAATTTGAAGAAATATGTATTTGGTTTTAATTTATTGCCTTACTTATATGTAATTATAATTAAATTTTATATTTATTGACATAAAAAATAAAATAAAACAGAAAAATTAAAGTTAATATCTAAAAGCAGTTAATCATTATAAAAGGTTGGATTGAATGAATTCCAAATTTAAAATAATACTTCAAATAACTTAATAAATTTAAATTACTTAAAGTACGATGTCCTTCTAAAAAAACATTTTGGTATGTCTAAATTGCAAATAATTCACGCACTATGAGGTAAAAATAAACAAAATTAACTCAAAAAGAAATTTAAATTGAATAAATTGACTAAGCATGAGCTGAATGCTTTCAAGGCTTAATTATATTTCTAAGCTTTTTTCCAAATATAAATTAGTTACCCCCAAGGGGAAAACCAAGGTTAATTTATTAAAAAATATCAGAAAACTAAGAATTTAACTATTGTATCTATATATCTGCAATTACTGTAACTGTAAGAAGTTCTATTCAATAATCTAGGAGGTTAGAAATTCAAGTAAATCTAATCATAACTTTTGAATCGATAGCTAATTAGACGTATTTTTGATAAAATTATGTATAATTTGGAGAAAATCTTAAAATAAAAAATTAGGTTGCTTATAAACAAACAAAAAATTATAATTAATATTAATAGCAAAGTTGTTAATTATAACTGTTTACTTATATACAATTGGGAAATTGAGAAATATGGTTTACTACTTTGTAATGTGAAACCTCTATAAAACTTTTGTGCTATTTAAAATGAATTTGAGTGGTTAGATTTTGCTAAAGCTACAATCACACTTTGTTTATATAAATATAATATTGGATTCTGTATTAAAAAAAATTGGAGGCTTTCTTAAGGTGCTCATACATTGTAACAAACACTGCCGAACAGTTTTAATGTTGATAGCAAATTATTCGTTCTCTCGGTTCGCCACAACGTTTACTACCATGATCCATATCGAATAGATTGATAGTATCTATTTTTGTATATGCCTCTTTAGTTTTATCTTCATCATAGAATTTTCTGCTGTCTTTTTAACAGTCAAGAAAATCAATAAATAATATTTTAAACTTTCACAATACGTTTCAGTTATATTATTGGTATAAGAAACGCAAATAAAACCATAGAAAAAAGTTTTATTTGAAATATCAAAAATAAAAACTATAATACAAAAACTAACAGTGGAGAATATATTTCAAGCAATGCAGAATAATTCAAGATGAATCAATCATTTAACGCTTTCCGGGTAGTAATAAATATTAAAAATAACAGCGATATTATAAAAAAATATTAAAATATTCTCATAGTATTCGATAGAAAACAGCAGAAACACTAAAAGCATGCTATTATATGAAAAAAGGAAGGATTTTTACTTGGTTGAATTTTTCAATCAGATCCATAAAATTAGCACCATAATTTTCACAGAAATTATGAATTTTATATTAAACTTCAACCTATTACAATTTCCAGCAACAAGTATAGTTCATGATTCAAATGGAAATTTAAATATGAAAATGTCAGTATATAACCTTTAAAATTTGATGAATTGGTGTCTTGAAAGCTAAATGTACCTAATTTTGCAATGGATTTAATTTAGCTACTAAGAAAATTATGGAAAATGTTATTGAAGCACAGACAATTAGAAATTTCAGTGAAAAACTATTTCATACCACCATGCCTTCTAATTATAACTGACTCAGCTCAGACTTGTATAATATCTTATATGTTCGACATTTTTAATAACCATGAATAACTCGCAAGGATAAGGAGTGGTCATATATCGATGTGCTTCAAAAACTCCATATTTTACTTACGGAAAATTATATGCACAATTATATATACAATTCGAAAATCATTAAACCCAATTGCTATTGCACCTTTTGTCCCTTGAAGTGTCACAAACTTATTAAGGCGTTGAAAATCGCTTCCATAATGACTACTGCCTTAAGTATCTGCGAGGCTTACTTTTATACTATCAAATCAGTACTATACATATAATTGCTTCGTCTTTATATAGATTAATTTTACCTATCAAAGTTCAATTGCTCATTTAGACTGAATCATCAAGTTAACCTACGAACTCTTCAGAATGCAAATATATAAATTTTAGCTCTTGCTTTCAAGCACATTTTCTTTAATTCAACCTCAATATCAGGGGATAATTTAAATGCTTAGAGCTTATTATATCGGAGCTATTTTTGTAAATGCTTTCAGGAAATCGGATGAAAGTCCTTGATTTATTCTATCTAAGGGTGTAGAAAAATAAAAAAAATTGTATTACTTCTCTTAGAGAAAGTTATTATTGATTTGTAGTATTGACCTTCTTGGCTAAAGTAAACTTTAAAAGTATGATACTTAAATTGAATAGGAAAAGAAATTTTTTCTTTTTTCTTCAAAAGTTATCTCACTTTGCATGATTAAAATATTTTTACTTTCACATTCCTTATAAATATACTTCTCTTAGTTATTTGTATGAATTCCGGGTAGCATTTTATAAATGATTTTCTTAGAAACAATCAAATTTGTAAAATAGCAGATAAGTGTTATAAAGAACTATGTCAACCACAATGAGAGTCCCTTTCATTAATTTTATGTAGCTTTTAATTGTATGCTTTGGTTTTAATTCAACATATACCCAGGCGGTCTTAGAAGGAGTTTTTCATTTAGAGTCATCAAAGACAGATTTGCCGTTATAATATTCCATTTAACCCTTTTTCTTAATTTAAATGCTTAAAAATAATTACTAAGAATTTCTTAGAAATAAATATTTCAACAGACTAATGAAAATTATATATGAAACCTGTTCATTAAAATTATTTAACCATGTATTTACGGCTTTTCATAAGAAATATTTTAAGAGAATATCTCAAATCTCTTGTTTTCGTCCAAAAGAAAAAAAATTGTTGAAATCTTCTATTGTTTTTATATTAAAACTTAAGAAGACACTTTTAGCTTTTATTTTTTAGGAATTACCAAAAAGGTTATGCAGATTCACAGTTTTTCTACTTGAGTATTTTAGGCTGTTGCATTTTTTAATTGAAATAACCAACTTTCAGATAAAAATAGCTAATCCTAATTTAATATACACTAGGTATATTAGTTTTCGGACACAAATAAAATGTTTTAAAATACACGGAAAATACGGAGGAAATTGAAGATTTACTGTGAGTTTACAAGTTATGGAACAGTATAAAATTTAAGTCCCATATTAATTTACACCTTTGAGTATATTAATTATTTTATTATTTGAAACAATTTAAAAAACTATAAGCTTTTATTTTGTGTTTATGTTATTTTAGACAGAACAGAACAGGAAAAACTAACCCATGTGATCAAAATGCCAAACTGACTGTCATTATTAAAAACAATGAAGAAATAAAAGTTATTTCATTAAAATTAATAAATCCGATTAAATTATTAAAATTGATTTAAATTATTTAACTATTATTTATACTTACAAACTGGAAAATAATGCTCTCATAGGACATGGAACTTAATTTTCTTCCCAACTATTCCGGTATACCATTTTAGTTTTTAAGTTAAATTTTTTTGAGCTGATTTTCTCAAAATTGCTCAAATAAATCATCTGATAAGGTTAAAGCTATCATAAGCTTTAGCTTAATCCCATCTCATCGGCTTAGTTTTAAACATTTATATTTTAAAATTATTTTTAAATGCTGCCTGAAACTTTGAAGTAATTTAACAGACCAATAAGTGTGTAGACCTTTACAGTTCAATATTCAAAAATCTTGGAATCGTTTATTTCAGAAAAATAATAATTAACATATTCTAACTTAAATAAAAGTAAACTGCACAAGAATGTAATAAGGCAGCAAGGCATGTTTGGAAGAGTTCATATCTTAAATTGCTGATCTATTATTATCCGGTTTTTAAGGAGTTTAAAAATTTTTTTAACACTAATTTATTTTCCACATTGCTTCTTCATCTAGGATAATGGTTTTATCACGGATAATAACTCTTTAAATAAGAAACTTTTGGAATATTTTATAAAATTTGCTGTTTCAGCTACTTATAAGGCTTTTTATGTTCAAACATTTTGTTGAAAAAGCCTTATAAAAGTAAAAAGGTGGATGTTTTTACAATTGTACATAAAGTGTTGGAATTTCATTTGAAGATTTATATGTTGTGATCCAATGTTAATTTTTTCTCAGTACAAGGTATCCTTTTCCAATCGAAAAGGTGATATAAGGACAATATCAAAACCTTAAAATGATTGGTTTTCATTATGGTTTCCAATAGTTGCAACACTTTTCGTATTGAATGAAGGTTTTATGCTGCTGATAATAAACTATTATATGTGAAGATAAATTAGATAATAAATTAATTATCACAGGAGCCGGCAGTCTCCGGAGTGACGCAATTAAAGATAAAAATCGAAAAAACCGACACTCTATATACACAGCAAATTTGGGATATCAGAAACTGTGAATGTTGGCTCAAAAGTAATGATTGAAGTTGAGAGGAATATGAAATGGAAAGAAAAATGAATTTCTAGAGTTTTCAAATTCCAAATATTTTCCAAGGTATAGGTTAGGAAGCAAATGTCAAGTAAAATTTCTTTCTTACCAACACTTATAGGTATTATATTTACGCTTGGAGATATATATATATTAGTTTGATAGGAATGTGAGTACCTGTAAACTTATAAAAATGAATTTCTTTAGATATGACATAGAGTTTAAGTTTTTACTATGGCTGTAAAGTTCCTCCTATTGGAAGTTTCTCAGGCATTATATATATAGATTCCAATATACAAGTTGTATATAAATCAATGAATATCCTGATTGGCAAAAATTAGGAAGACATAATAAGGCTCCTAATCGGGCGCCCGACCTAATTTGCCAAATTGGGGCTGCCCAGCTCTGCCAGATCGCATGCTACTCGGGAACAGGGCAAGCCAAGTTCATTTTCTACCACACTTTGGTAAAAAAAAACTTCTAATTAATAAATAACAATTTAAGACCATTAAGACCTACTTTATTTTATAATTTTTGCTCAATTAAAATTCTAATAACATAAAGGAAATCCAATTAATTTGCTTTTATCCTCTTGACTTCAAATTCCTTTCCAAATGAAAAAATTTAAGAACTTACAATTAAACTTTTCTGTATTTTATAATTAAATCCTTTAACCGCAAATATTGACATTATTAAAACAGTTTCACTAAATGAACTTCAATTGGGTCTTTACTTTTATTTAGTTTTCAAAGAAGGAAGGAAGGACAGAAATTTTTTGATCAAAGAATGTTGTTTTAATTTTTGCCAACCAAAAAATATAAATTTCTAAGAATGTTAGTGAAAGATTCTTATAGGCATACTCTTTGTGAAGTTCTATGGTTATATTTATAAAATCTTAGAGCTTGTGGCTATTTAAATTGTTTCAAGTATAATAAAAACGTTTGAAAACTAAAATTAAATCCAAATAAACAATCATTTCCTTATAAAATTGCATATAACAAAAATGAAGTAATATTTAATTGATGTTTGTAGATAGACCATTCTTTTCTTTAATTGGAACTCCTTTTGCTAAGGGATATCCAGTAAAAAAAATTTTCTTATTTTTTCTTATGTTAGGTTAATCTTTCTTCCATTAAGGATCAAGATATTTCAAGAAAAATGAAATTCAGTTTTTAAAGTCGATATCAATATTTATTCAAGAAGAAATTAATATTTTCCTTTTTTTTAAAAAAATAAACAATTTAGTTAATTTCAGATGGAGCAACAGTCAACAAAAACAGTTTTTATATTATTATTGCCTTAATATTCGTATTTTTTCTAAAAAAGGATGAAGTCAGATGTGTTTTACCAAAAGAACTTTTAGAAGAATATTCAAAGATACAGTCAATAAAATCTAGATTAATTTTTGAAAATGTGTATGAAAATAATTTTGTAAACATGTGTTTTTAATGAAAGCGTTGTTACATACTCATGGATATAATTATATTACATTAAATGTAGGGAGAACTAATTCCGAGTTAAAATGAAAATAATATTTTAGCATATAAAACATTACTTTCATAGACCTATTTTTCTCGCAATAAAATTGGTTTTTACTTTAAATGGTAAAAAATATTTGATATTTATACTAATTTTGTAGGATTTCCCATCATTTGGTTAATTTTGGAACTACTAATTTTATTATCAAATCAAATTAACAATGCAAAAACAGGTGACATTTGTAAACTTTGTTAAAATTTCCGTGAAAATAATTGCTTTACGGCGTGTTTGCTAAAGAAGCTTAAAATCAAAAAGGACATTCAGGTTTTTTACGCTAAGTGTGCCTCCTTTGAACCTCATGGATACGGATATTTATCTATTTTCTGTCGGAAAATATATGGATTGTTTATAATTTTCTTACTTTTTGAGAGCCTGAGGAGCTATAATTATTATTATTCAAGGTTATTTTTAAGTAATGCAGTCAAGTAATACTATAGCAATAGTATTTAAACGCCCACAAAATCCTTCAACAGTACTCATATTATGCTATAGTACGCTTTTGATGCAAGAATATTCTAACCAATGAATTTTTATTTAGTGACTTTAATTACATATAAATTATTGTTTGTACTATAAGCAAAAAATGATCAATTTTTTTGTTTTTGGAAAGCAGCTAATTTTCTGACATTCATTTGAAATTAGTCTCAATGTCTAATATCATTATGGATAACTTGTGAAGTTCAGAGCATTATCAATTTTCGTGTGAACTGATATGCTGCATTAAATGTCAAAGTTTTCTGAACTTTTGCATATATATTTTCAAAATTTTATAAAACTACAAAACATAAATTTGAAAAAGCTGATTTATGAAGAGTATCTGAGAATGTCTTCCTTAGAATGTTATGTAGATTAATCACGTTATAAAAGACTTGACTTTGATTTTAAAACAAAAAATTTATCTTTTTATATTTTCAATCCATGACCAAAATCAAGTTTATATATTCTATAATGTGCATTAAACCAAAAACATTTTAAAAATTTAATATTTAGGTAAATTAATAATATCCCTAAATTGTAAAAAATTGCTAACATTTTCGCACTAATTTTACATGAGAGGTTCTTATTTTAATTTTCAAAAAGTAAAAAGAAGTTTATTTATGTATACAAACAATAATAATAGAAAATTTTGCGTAGAAAGTTATTTTGATAATGATGGTCCGCTAATCGACTAAATGAGATAACACAATGTCAACCATCAAACCATATTTTAATCAAAAATATATTATTGAATTTGAATAAGTTCTCTGAGGTTATAAAATTCATTAAAACTTTATTTATGTCAAGTCATTTATTAAACTTAGCTTTACTTAATTTCTAATGTTGATTATAGAAAATTTTTAGCTTTTAATGATATAATTACAGTCTACAAGATTTATTTAGTATCATTTACTAAAAGATAATGATAATATTCTTATTTTGAATAATTTTGAAGTTTTTCTTTTCAATGGAATCCATGCTTATTGTGTCTGCCTTTTAGTTTCAAATAAGAAGGACCTCATTTATTATTCTTAAGAAACTTAACCTTGAACTTTTGATAGGTCAATACCTAAACTTCGGTCTCTTTTGTAATATATTTGAAAATTGAACCCCTACTATAAGGTTGTTGATGCATTCTTTGCTCATCTCTTGTCCATTATGGTCGTTAAGTGTATTGTTGCTCTTGTAATCCTTTCTATATGCTGTACTTGCACTTAGGGGTAAAATTATTTTCTGTGTTTGGCTGTGTATTTTAATGAGAACGTTTGGTCGAAATTTATAGTTATTATTTTACTTTGGAATTGCTTTTTTATGATTGAATTTTTTTTCTTAATATTTCATTTTCTTATTAAAACTTTAGCGACATAAGTTTCTAGTTACCTAAGATCAATTTAGTTTTTGTTACTATTGTTGAAAAATAACATGAGTTGTTTTTAAATTTGTTACCAATGTTTTATGCTCAATCAATATCAATATCAGTTTTGTTAGAGCATAATTTTTACTGTGTATACATAACACCAGTAAGACTTACACTTTGGTATTATTTGATAAACTGATAAATCCAATTCTATATAAATACTTGGATATGGATAGCTTGGATAACGAAGACCGATTTTAAATGCTCTTTAACTTTTTGTAATATCTTAACTGTTTTCTAAATTGGAATTTTCTCTTTGAAGATGTATGAGGTTCAATAAATAAATTCAGACTTAGACTAATTGTAGTCTCCTTAACAGTGAAATTGTCTCATTGTTACTTTCATTTAGATTGCATGAGATGGCTGTTTAAAAAACAACACACCTATCAGTGACATCTGTTAATTTAATGAAATAAATAATAACTAAAGTAAATAATAAATGGTTTTAAACCAAATTTCTCAGGAAATTTGATAAATCTCACCAGATTTATTTTTTGAGAATTTCGATATGCTTTCTTTTGAATCGTAAAACAAGGTAAAATTTAATTTAAGTTTTCAAAAATGATACAATAGTTATCATGAGTCTTTCCTACTAAAATTTCTCGTTTATATGATTGATATTCACACAACTTTTACTTTAATTGGTAATTAATTGGTGGTTAATTTGCATAAACATTTCTAATCAGTCAGCTAGTCAGCCAAGATGATTTCAATTCAGCAAATGTAATGCATAAAAATTTGCATCGTGATTCATAGTGTGTACAATATACTAAAAAAAGAGTATCACAATTTGTGCAAGTTTTTATGGTACTTGTAAAAATTTACGCATCTTTCTGTCAACGTGAGTAAATGTGTATTAAACATTATAATTTTTTTTGTCACAATGTTTTAGTTTTATCGTTATTTGAATATTAATGACAAGTTCTTATTAAAATCATCAAAATCATTTGTAAATTTTTTATGTTGTACTCACAGATCTTTTTCATTAGAAATGAAATATTTGTGGAAAACATCTTAATTTTAACTGTGCAAATATAAATTCCCATTTTAATTAGCAAATTATTTTTTTGAAAGTTTTTATTATAAAAACTAATCTCAATGAAAGTTTTAAAATTAGCCACTTATACCATAATTGTTATCCATATAAAAATATTAATAATTCATTTGGAATTTCCAAAAGTTTTTCTTCTTGGTAGGTATTCAAATTTCTTATAGTTTAAAAAATTACTATGTCCATTGACATGACACGTTTTACAAATGAACAATGAACCCTTTTTCTTCGAAAAAATAATAAAAATAATCGCCTTTTACGGTTAATATTATCAATTGCTATTACTTAGAATATTATATTTTTCATGGTTAGAAACAATAAATTAATCAATAAAAAGCAATTTGGTATGTAAAGTGTATACAAATTATATTTTTTAATTGTTAAGTTTTCTAAAAGTATTTTTGCTTGATTTTTTTAAGAATAAAAAATTCCTCAATTTTCAGATGTTATTGATTTTATAGCAAATATTTTGGAGAATGTAAATTTTATATAAACATCAAAAGGAATAATTTTTATTAACATGTAACAAAAAAACTTATTTCACAAATAAGTTTTAATTAATACCAAAAATAGTGTAAGATTTAGAAAATAAATGTGAAGAATAATTACTTGATATTCATATCGTTTGACTTGAGTTTTAGGGGAAAGTTTACTTTTTGGTGTAATTTTGGTAGCAGTTTTCATTCGCTTCAAGTAAATTTACATCAAAACTTTTTTTTAAAGAAAATGAAGCTTGTCTATTGCCTGAGTCTTTTTTCGATCAATTTCAGAATTGTTTATAAGTTTGTTTATATTTTTAAAAGCAATATTTCAAGAAAATTTTTAAAACTTTCCTTATATTCGTGTATTTTTTGATTTTGCATTTATGTTAACTATATCAATATATAAATTATACTAAAAGGAGAAATAAAAGCATTAAATTATCAATCTCTTAAAAATATGCCTATATTCCTATGGTTTTAAAAGTTATTTCAATTCGATTTAAGAGATTGTGATTCTCAATTTGACAAGTATTTATGATCATAATTGTCAACCAAAATGATGGTTTAGAGAAGGATAACTTCTTACAAGAGCAATTATATTTAGAGATGCAACGAATATTCAGCAACTATTCGGTATTCGGCGTATTCGGTCTCTTTTTCTAACATTCGGTATTCGGCCGAATACCGAATAAAAAGCACATATTACATTACAGTATTAATGAAAAAATAACACATGTTACTCAAAATTGTATATATTTAAATAAAAAATTATAAGCTGTTTTAATACTTAAAATCTACAAGTGGCAAATTATGGAGAATGAAAACTATTTTTTCAGCATTTGTTGGCAGCAAACGATTGCGTTTTTCCTCGTATATAATTCCAGCATCTGAAAATAGTCTCTCAGTATAAACAGTACTTGCAGGAGATGATAGGTAAATCTAAGCAAATTCAATCTGAACTTTTAATGAAAATCTCATGTTCAATAAATGTGGTGTTCCATCGGCAGTCTATCCCTGGTATTTCCCTGGTATTTCAACAATGTGACAACATGTGGAATTACTTCAGAGATGCAAGAAAAATTTGAGCTTGTTAGTTTAGTTATCTCTCCAAATGGTTTGAGGAGTTTGATGCATAGCTCCATTAATATCCACTGAGTCGTTGCCAAATTATTTATAGATCCGTAATCCGTTAGGTACAGAAATACAGCTCATTTTTGTTCTAATAATCGCACCATTAAATAATACGTAGAGTTCCAGCGTGTGCTCACATCTTGTACTAGTTGGTGGATTGGCAAATTAAGTTCTTGGCGAATAGATTTTAGCTTTCCTTATGCTATACCAGAGTCATTAAAATGGATAACAATTTGGCGTGCAGCTGCCACCATTTCCAGTACGTCCGCTTGGGAGTTTGTTTTATTAGTATTATTTGAATAAAATTATTGTATTATTGTTATATAAATAAAAAAAAAAATTTTTTTTCATCAAAATCAAATTTTAAGAATTTATATAATTTTAGATTTGCGCTCAAAAGTGCTTAATTTTAAGCGCCTTACTCCAATACTATCGCCTGTTAAAAGACTACACAGATTACATTGGGAAGGGTAGGTGCTTCGTGTTTCAAATGCTTTTTCGAGCGCTTTTTTCCCACTGGAAATAAACTGAATTACGCTAGCACAAAATGCACACATTTCTCACTAAATATTTGGCTGCCCAATATTCGGTATTCGGCCAAAATCACTATTCGTTGCATCTCTAAGCTATATAATGAATGATCTACACTACAGCATAAAAACAGTATAAAAACGTACTTTTCTGTTTTTTTTTTACTTTCCTTGATCATCAGGCTTTTAGCCACAATATGATAAGAACTTAAAATAAAAAAGTCAAAAGTCCAATTCATTTACAAGACAAACTAATAAAGGCTTAAAATGAAATAAATGTTGGCTTAAATAAACTTCTATCTTTTTTGGTGCAAAAATATCAATACTTAAAGTAATATTAAAGGCTTAAGTAGTTGTTAATACCTTTTTTCATTAAATCTTTAATTGTTTCTTACAAAATCATAAATTTACATTTTGAGAAGTAAATGAAACTAAATATTGATTGAGATCTAACTTACTTAACATTACTAAGAACTTATTTATTTTTTCTTCTAGATTAGTAGTCAACTTTTATATTAAACAATACTTTTGTTATTTAATATAATACGGACAATATCCCGGATATATTCTTTTATTCAAGAATTTGGATATCTCTATGGCTTAACTCAAGTTTATTCAATTTATATAAAACTTTTGGATTTATATTTGATTTGAAAAAGGATCATTAGACTATAGTTTGATTATTTAATATAACGAACAAAAGGCTTAATGAATTAATTATAATATCCTGATGAAACTTCATGTTCAACAGTTAAAGGAAAATGTAAGAAAAAAGCCAAAATAAAAAAGGAAATTAAAATTTTTTGATTTAATTTTCTTTCCTATTTTTATAGACTTATAAAGCATTTACACTTTTGTATGTATTGAAGTAGTTGCTTAGACCTAATTTTGAAAATAAAGAATTGTAGAGTCATTCGGCTACTTTTCTACCACAAGTTATAATTTTTGAAATTCATAAAGTCTTAGAAGAACTTTTTTTAAAAGCTGAAAAACTTTGTAGTTATTAAATTTTCTTAACTTTTATTACCCACAAAATTACAAAAAACATATTGGATATCATCATTTTAAAAATTTTCAACTGTTATACTCCATTAAAGTTTTGTTCGAAAAGCCATTAAAGCTTAATAGCTAGACAATTCAGGATTAAAATATGATCCAGATAATTACTCACTTCAAAATATTTTATGCTTGGCATGTTCTTTGTTTGTCACACTCTATTAAGTTTATTAGCTGCGATTACATAGGAAGGCATAATATATATTTTTTTTTGCAAAATATTAAATTTGTTTTTAATTGCATGAAATATCTTACTTACTTAGATTTTTATTTAATTATCCGATTTAATTAAAATTAATGGTTGAATTTTTAATATATTGACTCAGTTAGGAGGAGGATTTTATTTGTAATTTTCTTTTCCGTTCATTCCATATTCATATGCCTCAAATAATTTAAAAATAAGGAACTTTTAGCTTACAATTTAATTTGATTAACTACATAAATGCATACATATATCATAGCTCTCTTGATTATGGAATCTTATAGTGCTTAAAAATAATCCAAACTGCCATTACAACCCATCTGAAGTGACTAAAATCTTTTGCAATTAAAATATTAATTGGAATTCATATGAAATTTTAATGGTAATATTTCTTTGTAATTTGTGCCAAATTTTTCCAAGGTTTGTGATTTAATTGCCATATAAGATTTTTTTGTTTTCATAACAGGAAACTACAAAGCGTGGATGCATCAATGTATATTTAATGTTCTTATGCACCACAAAAACTAGCTAAATGGGAAAATAAAATAATCAAAATTTAATTATTCCGATTTGGGGTCGAACAAATTATATTTATGAGATAATTTCACGAATCTGTTTATTTAAATCAACAGAAGAATTATGAATGAATAAAACTGATTTCAAGGTAAATAATAACTAAAATTTTAGATGCATAACGGGTTCACATTTATAATAAAAAATCTGTGTTTTTGGAATTTATTTTTATTTTCATTTAGTCCTTATATCACATTATTAAGGCATTTGTTAGTGACTAAGAAGTGCGTAGGATTGAGGTATGAACTCTTTCGAAAATTGGTTTGCCTATCTATGAAAAGAATTAAGTGCTGTTCCTTTTCTTCAAAAGCACTATATTTTTGTAATTAATAATATTTTCAAAAAAAAAAAAATTACACTCTTATAGAACATGGTTAAGAATTTTTGAAAACAGATGAAATATTTTTACACATTGAGATTCCCAGTAAACTACTTTTAAGCAACTAAGGCAGTCTTATTGTACTTGTATAGTTGTATTTCAGCTACTTCCTAAAAAAGGAGGATAAATAGAAAAATATTTCTTTATTTAAACATAGCCTTAAGTTATCTCTTCTAATTAAATGTTATTTAATACTCTTTAAAAAATGTGTATAACGTTAAAAATAAGCCAATTCATAAATGACCTTGAAATCCTAGCAAAACTATAAACAGCTAAAACCTATAAGGAGCTTATAGAAAAAATTAATGAAATAATATATTTTGGGTAGAACCTTTAAATTGGACAAGAAGAAATGCAGTGACACCAGAAAACATTCACTTTGATCACTTCTTTTTCAATTGTACATTAAATAAAATCACTAAAAGGAATAATTTAATAATTTAATATCTACTTTGCCAATAATGATGTTGTGCTGCCTTAAGCAAGGATATAATTCAAAAAAGTTAAACCACTTTTAACAATATAAATGACAATACAATGTAAGAGAATAAATCAAATTGAAATAAATTTGTGACAATTTTACTAACAAAAGCCTAGTCAGCTATGGGACTCTACTAAGGAGAAAGTAGTTTTAATATATTTTAAAAATTTATCACTATATCTCAACTTCATCAAAAAGATTGGATTAAGTCATTTTGAGATTTCACTTAAAATCAAACTTTTTGATTAAAATGCTTGTGCTTATTGCTAAATTTTAGTAGCTTTTTTCAGAATTATCCTTAAGGAGGTATTCTGGTTTAGAAATCCGAATAAATCGATTTTTTTTATGTGCATATTTTTATAGTTTAACAAACCTTTAAGAAAATGTTCCTCAGAGAATTTTTCAAAATTTAAATGACAATTGTATTACTTAAATGGTTTTTAATACAACTTTATGATCATTCATATTTTTTTCTTTGAAATTATAGAATCGAATTCCTTATTATCCATTATTATTATTATTGTCTCTTTCTACAATCCTTTTTGGTGAATTGAAGTTTTTTTTATGAATCATAAAATATAAAAACCATAAAATTTCCATAAATATTGAATGCAAAGTTAATCCGTTTAAATTTTATAACAAAATCTTTTTAATCAAATACTGGACATATGTATAATCCTAAAAGAGTTGATGTGACTAAAGACCTCACATTATAAAACAGGACCATGAAATAAAATTTTTAAAAAAAAGTTGTTTTGTGTAAATTACAATCAAACGATAAAATATCACTACACACAGGATCTAATTTTATTTTTAAATAAAAAAAAAACCAAAAGGAAAACTTCATTTGAAAAATTTCACATGTAAATTCCTTCCAGCTCCAGTTTTTTTTAAATATCTTATGTATGTGAGATAATTTTTGCTAATTTTTTTAGATACAATTTTGATTAATAAAAAAAAATTTACTTGTTTGAGTATTGACTTTGAAAGAAAATGATTGGAGTTTCTGATTTTATAGGCATTTTGTGGATTTTTCAAAATTTAACTTAAATATGTAGTTTTATGCTCTTGCAATAAGTTTTGAGATTTTAAACATCCCTTAAAACAATAATGAGCTTTCATGCTTATGAGAATATTGATCTTTTTAAAATTAGTTCACCTTTAACAGAAGGCTGCAAGTGTAAAACGCCCAAAACCATACACAAAAAAATACGAATAGGTTTGAAATATCAAATAATTTTTATTTAACAAGAGAAAGCTTAAGCGAAGCCATTACATAAAAAATCAAAAATAATTCTGAATAGTATTTTTACATATTCAATATTTTATTACTGAATTCCATCTTAATCTTAAAATGTTGTTTTTATCCCTTAAAAGAATTTTTTAATTTTAATGATTCAAAAGAAAACATTGCCTAAAAGTCTTTTACTGAAAATATTTCTTCTTTGATTATTTTTGGTTTATAATAAAACAATTTATTGATAATGTTCAATATATTTCTAAAATCAGCTTTTTCAAAGGGAATACTAACAATTCGCTTTTACTATAATTACGATTTATCAAAATTTTAAATTATTTTTGGTGAATGTTGAATTTTTCTAAGAAATTTTTTCCAATTATCTGAGTTTTGCCAATGTGTTACTTCTATTTTTTATGATTAAGAAAGTATAAAAATTAATAGAGTTCTAATTAGCTGCTGGAGTATATGAAAAAATATTCTTTCACGTTCGGCATTTATTGCATAATTTTTGTAAAAGATTATTTAATTAAAAATATGTATACGCACTTTCAATTAATCTGTAAGCACAAGGAGTCATTAATGTCAAACTCTTGAAAGCGGGGCAATTTGCTGTTTGAATGTAGAAAAATTAAATCAAAGAGATTAAGGAATTTTTCCTATCATTACGTGACCTAGGTTGATGATATTCGAGTTATGCTAAATAAATTTTTAGGATGGGTAATCTTGACATAACTTATAATAATTGATTTTGATGGCTAAGTTAAATATATTTAGGGAGAGAACAATCAAACATGTTTTTATGCGGTATCTTTTTATGCAATTTTTTGTGTGCGGTATAATAATTCTAATGACGTTGTCATGTTTTCTTTTAGTTTACATATGTATTCTGCAAGGCATTTGTCACCTTTGTTCTCTAATTTGTTGTAAAAAAATTATGTTTTATTAATATTTATGAAATAACAAATTATTTCTTCTTGTGCGGTTCCTACCTATCGCACAAAAATAGGTTTGACTGTATTTTCACATAACATAATACTAACATAAGTTTAATTAAAATTTAGAATTTTGTAAAACTTGAACTTGTAAGCCTTTTTATACAATTTAATTTTAATTAAGAGGTAATTAGTCTTAAGACTTTATAAAAATAGTACTGAACTACGAAAAATAAAATCAGTTAAACATTAAAAAATCGTAAATTAAAGGAATGTCCGGCAGAGAGCTTATGAAATTCTTTTTGATGTTTCCATTTTTGTTCCTTAATTAGTTTTTACAATGATTGAATTTCATGTAAAATAAGCGGCTATAGCAAAGAATGTGGGCAAAAAAAAAACTAAAAAAACACTTTTTTAAGTCTAACACAAAATATTAAAAAATTTTACACTCTAAATAGTTTAAAGAAAACTTATTAGTTTACAAGTCAACCCCCTGTAATTTTATTATATTTTCTGCATAAAATTATTGTATATTTAACTAGAATAAATTAACTAAGGGTTTTTTAAGGTTTATGATATTTGAGATAGAAATCTACTCAATTTGTAATAAGAGTTAGTAACAAAACACGTTTTATTATATTATTAAAGAACAAAGTCAAAAGGTTAAAGTTAAACAAAAGGTGTGCTGATACGATAAGCGATGATAGGGCTAAGCATCGAACCCGTAATAATACCATTGAATTTAGGGATATAATTATACATGGGTATATAATAATCGTGTTTACAAAGAAAGATAAATATCTTATAGAAATAAATTGAATAATCAAAATTTATTATGGGAAAAACCATATTTCTTATTATTGATTTTTTCCCATTTTATTCAAATATAAATAATATTAAATATAATTTAAATAATATATTAATTATTATATTAATTAATATATATAAAATTAATTTCATAATTGCTTTATGAAATTGTTTTCTTGTTTTTTAATTTTATGCATTTTATTTTTACGATAAAAAGTTCTTGTCTAATAGCTTCAGAATATCGAGTGGGATTATGAAAATAATTTAAAATATTCATTTTTTTGGTCATAATACGATTTGGGTAATAAAACCTACACAAAAGCTTGAATAACAACCTTAACTTAAGATCAATTAATAAAACTATTGATGTAAATTACATTTTTTATTAAGTTTTAGTTGCATATTTTCCTCTTAATTTCTGAGGGAAGATACAATTTAAAAGCAATTTATTGATGAATTAAACAGGCAAGAATATTAAGCTTAAATTGAAAAGTCGGTCTGTGGTATGCCCAATCTGGCCGCTTTAGTAAGATAATTTTAGCTGGTAATCAGCAAGCCTTGAGGGTAATGTCACGCTAAGCTTTCAAAAAAGGTTCTTTTATATTATATTTAATTTTATTAATATGCATATATTCAAGTAAAAACAAAGTTGTTGTTAAAACATGCCTACAAAATGACCGCGCTAGGGAAATTGTCCCAATAACTGTTTCATACCAAAATGTTTCCCTAGAATCAACACCATCAATTTAGGTTATATAAATTACACATTGTGAGTGATACTAATTTTATATAAGAATCAAAATGTCAAACTTTGTATAATTCCTGTAAGGAGTTGTATTTAGTAGCTTTATCATGAAATACAAAAAAAAACAATAATATAAGTCATTTAAAAGCTTTAACTAAATGAATATCCTTACAAATTTATTTTAATTTTAATAACAAGTATGAAAATTCACAGTATGTGTATAAGTGTATGTTGTACTTGTATGATTTATACATAACGAGCTAAATATGAAATTTCCGTTTCATTTTTTGTACAGTTTTTTCTCTTCCTATGTAAATAGTTATGAACAAAGCTTGAAAAAAAGCAATGAAAAAGTTTAATGTTATGCTTCCGTTTAAAATTTTTATCGTTTATTTCTTTTGTTTGATACAAAAAAAAGTTCACTTAAAGTTTTTCCTTTTTCAATGTAATTTCTAATCTCTCTTTTTACTACGTACTTCTACTAAGTAAGTATTTATTGTCGATTTCGTTGAAATATACATATATATTTGTTTTTGTTGCTTTCAAATTTTAACAATAACATAACTTAGATACATTTTTTACATTAGGTTTTTAAAATAATTTGAGAAAATAAATTTTGTTTAAAACTGTATTAATACTTGATTCTGTAGGTTGAACTTTATACTATACTCGAAAACCTGGTACTGATACCATGGAAACAGTTTTTTATAAAACAAAAAAATTAAGCAGGTGTTCGTTAAGGATCTCAATCCTACCACTAGACTGATTTTCAACACTAGAAGTAGTGCAATATTGAATTTTGAATTGTTAAGGATGAAACTTCATACTTCTTTAAAACTAAAAATTATCGTAAATAAAATCTTTTGCTTTTTTATGGAATCATAGACAAAAAACTTTAAATTTCTTTAAATTTCTACTGTGGCATAAAACGTCACTCGTGTCTTAATTTTCAGCTTAATATCTATTGCCTGCTTTTGTTTGTAGTAAGGGTTGTCAAAATTTAATAGAGGAAGCTTAAGCCCAAGTTAAATTTATTTTCAAAAACAGAATACCTTATATCCCTTATATAATTTCTACAGAAATGTAAAAATTACAGTAAACTCAACTTACCTGGGTATTTATACGAAACATAACTTTGTCGTCTAAGGCTCAGTCAATTTTCATATTGTACAGTGTTTAAAAAATGTAAGAAAAAGGCATTAAATTCTACAAATCTTCAACGGAAAAGTATTAAATGCTTCTAACAAACTCAACAAAAAACATGTGTAAACATTAAGCCATAATCTAACAATTTGCTACAGTTAAAAATTAAAGCCAGATGCTTACTCAGAAAATTTTTCCTAACAATTTTAGGAGCTAGATTTAGCTTTATTTATTTATATCCTCAACTATGATCATAACAATTACTTTTTGTATTGTTTTATTCCCTGAAATTGTGGCCAGTAATACCTTTCAAGTGGTTATAATAACTTTATCATGGGTGATATTTATGGCCAAAAAAATTAATCCCGTAACTACACATATTATTAGCTACAATTTATTTACTTTTCAGATTAAAATGCAATATTACACCCAAAAAGTACATTAATTAGACCTTAGAGATTCTTTAGCATGTATTTAGCAATATTCAATCGAGAATATATGCATATAAAATCTAATTCAATTCAGAAGTTATCTCAAACTTTATATTATTTAGTTTACAAAAAAAATATATATCAGTTGTATTGCTTAAGTTCCTGATTTATTTATCTGTTATTTTCTTTAATGTTTTTCACGTGGCCTTTAGAAAAGATTTTGTTTTCATTTTATCCCCAGAGAAAATCATAGTATTGCAAATATCAACTAAATTTTGCTGCAAAAATCAATATACGAGTATATTGTTTAATTTAAGTTAAATTTTAATGAATTCAAAAATACAAAAGCACAAGATTAAAAGAAAACAACCAACTTTTTTCTCTATAAATACAAATTTTTACATTTATTTCGTTCAAATAATCAGACAGAATTACATTATGAGCAACAAATAAAAGCAAATTATGTTATTTGTTGCATAATTTATTTTATTTACTTAAATTTATGCTAAGCATGAGAAGTTAAACTAAGATACCCAAGAAATCTTCAGAATGAATTCTATAAACAGACCATTCACAGACATTTTGGTAAATTTCAATATAAAAATTTGTTCGGTAGAATATTAACTGAATTTTTTTGATGCTTCAATGTAAATAAATTGGCAGTAAAAATTTGCACACAGTTTTGCATTTTTTAAGGTCAAATAATACAAATTTTCATCAGCAGTTTCTTTTTCCTTTTTTGAGTACATAAGCAATACTTTTTGTATAAATGATAAAGAGTTTTTACACGATAGACTTTTTAACTTATATAAATAAAATTAATTAAATTGACAGTTTTTATTTGATTCGATATTTTATACGATAAAGAAGCTTTTTATCTACTATAAAAACTAAACCAACTTTATAAATTATAACTGATTTAATCTTTGAGTACTTTTTTGAGCAAGGGGACATCTTTAATTTTCATTGCAAAATATTTATTTTTTTTAAGTCATTTAAGTAGATTTAAATAGCTTAGCAAAAAATTACTTTTATTAGCTAAATTAACGCTTTTTAATGTATAGCAGAACTTTGGATTTTACAAAAAAAAAAAAATTATTGCTCTTCGAAAAACCATCTTTGACCATGTCTTCTGTCATTCTATTAAATTCCAGACTTAATTTAATAATAAATTAAATTTTTTTTATATTGATATAATCATATAAATCATATAATAAAAATAAAAATAAAAGGAACTCTCCTCTGCGGTCTTCCTAGATGTTTCTCAAGCATTCGACAGAGTATGGCATGAAGGCCTCAGTTACAAAATGAGCACAATGCTGCCACACAACTTGTGCAAATTACTTGAGTCCTACTTGACTAACCGAAAATTTAGGGTAAAGCATGAAGAAGAATTATTGAATAACTATGTAATAAAAGCAGGAATACCACAGGGTGGTGTCCCAGGTTCCTTACTATATATACTATATACTGCAGACAACCCCATAAAAGACGGAACACTCATCAATACATTTGCTGATGACACTGTAGTATTAACGAAGAACACATCTCAAGAAAAAGCAGTAGAGAAAATTGCAATTAACATTAGATAGTATCAGTAATTGGACAAATAAATGGGAAATAAAAATAAATAAGTCCAAATCTGTGTAAGTTACATACACTCTAAGAAAAGTAAATAGAAATCTGCATACATTCCTAAATGGTGATTAAATATCGCAGGCTGAAACTGCGAAACAGTTAACAAGTAAAATCTACTGGCTAATTGGGAAGTATAAGCTAATATATACGTCAACAAATCAAACTTGCATGGACATATGGTATTCAGGTATGGGGTGCACCCGTAAAACAAACCTGGAAATAATTCAAAAATACCAAAACAGACTCCTACGCATAATAACCAATACATATTGGTATGTAACGAACAGGGAGTTACATGAGGATTTGAAAGTCAAATTAGTAGAGGAAGTAGTACGGGAACATACTATGAAGCACGAGAAATGGTTGCTACACCACATAAATACAGAACTAAATCAGCTACTGGACATAACAAATCAAACAAGACGACTCAAAAGAACCAAGCCGTATGAGCTAACCCATTAATATCAATCACAGGGAATTAATCAATGGATCATCCTCCCTCACTGGTTAATAATCTATATCAATAATGCTAATAAATTAATCATAGGTTAAGGTTGTAGCATACGAAACATCAATAAAAAAAATAAAATAAAATATATATTCCAGCTACTGTATTACCTTAAGATACTTTAAGAGAACACGCAAAAATGAAATTAAAGAGTCATTGCCTTTAAGAGAAGTTATAATATTATTAAATTTTTCCTTTTTTAAATTTGGATGCTATGTTCTTTTTATAGAATTTACAAAATATCAGAAGACTTGTGAAGCTAGTTTTAGGCTAATATCGCTTTATATCCGAGTAAAGTACTAGATTCATAAAAAAAGTCCAACCCATTCATGTCACAGGTATTTGCATAGTTTACAAAAGCTAAATTTTCGCATGTTTGAATGATATCAATTATGTAATTAATAATTTTAATAGATTTTAATATTTCGAGTATCTCTTATATATGAATACCGAAATGTTTTTGACAGTGCAGTGTTTTTGGTTGGAAAAACTTTCAAACTATGCATTATTGTACAAGTAATCCTTTGATAAAATTCCATTTCAAATTATGTTTTTGACATAATCTGGTAATATTCACAAAAGCAAAAAAAAAAAAGTAATATTCGTTTGTAAAAACAAACACAAAAGGACAGACCAAAGTGGTCCTTTCTCTATTTGAAACTTTGGTATTTATTTCGTTTCTCTACTTAATTTATATGTAAAACCTAGTAAAGTGGCTAGAATTTGGGATTTAAGGAAAAATAAAGGCTTGAGTTAAAGGAAAATATGTTCTACGTTTTGTAGCATTATAGGGTAAAGAATTTTAGTGCTGTAGTATTTCAACTTATTAACGGCTCCCTATACTATCTTTAATATAACAGAAATATTTTATTTTATAAATAATAAAATAAATGCTGGCATACAGTTTTTTTGTTATACAAGTAAGTGAAAAATATTTTGTCCATTACTGTAGCGGAAGCTGTAAGATCTAGTGAACAAAGACGATTGTAATAATCCTTAAATTCCTTTTGGGATAATAAGACTAACTGCAATTTAGTCATACAGACTTAATATCATTAGTATTAAATTTTAAATAGAAAACTTATAGCAAAATTTTTGCTTACTTTGAATGTTTAGTGTTGAACGTAAAAAATATATAAAAGAAATGCTGTTTGAGTTAGGTTAAAGCATTCACAATTTATAATTTAATTGGTGTATAACTTACAGTACTGTAGGAAAAACAAGTAACAAAATATTCACAAAATTAATTTAGGGAATACATAATTTTCTTTGTAGTCACGATTTTGAAAACTAAAAAAATCAATTTAAAAAATTTTACCAATGTGTACTTTTGCAAATGCTAAGATTCTACTAACAATTTATCTTTTCAAAACAATAAAAGTAGTACTTGTGTGTTGATTCAAGGATAATCATTGCTCAAAGTAAAAGCTAGAAATGTACATCTCAAATTACAATTTTATTAGTTTACTTAAAAGCTTAGAAAAATTAGATTGGTAGATATCTTGAAAAAAGGGAAATACTTTCAATTCCAAGCATTAGTGGAAATAAATAATTAATAGAATTGATTATATTCAATATCTTTTTTAAATTGCAACTTCTTTTTTCGGGTGCTTCTGAGATATTTTGATATTTTGTATTTATTCCTGCTAGGTATTCTAGGTATAAAAAATATCAATTCAAGTGGAAAATCACTTACATTGCATAACTTACAGCGTGTTTTAATTTTAATTTCATATATCAAATTACTGATTAAAAAAGAGTCCCTAGAGGCATTCCTTAATAAATTTAAAATTTTTTACTGGTTTTTGGGGCCTATTTCATTAAGAATCAAATATTCTCTTTATGAATTTTTTAAATTGAAAAACATGTGAGTAAGAAACTTTTTCTTGCTGTTAAAATAATATGCACTGCTTTTTTATAGATTCACCTACCCTATTTAAATTTTTATTAAAAAGGCCATATCTTTTGTCAAATCTACAGTAGTATGTGTGATTGTTTCCATAGCAAAATATATGCGACTGGGAGTTCATCTATTGTGCTATCCAACTACTGATATATTTCACTAAAAAAACTTAACCTAAAACCCTTGCTAAAGCAAAAATATCATTTGAGACAATTTTACCCTCTCCAACTTGGAGTATTTTATAAATTAAGCTTTGAAAGTTGAACAGCAATGGAATAGGTATTTTTTCAAGCTCTTATCAGTTTGTGTAGTGTCTAGTTTGTCTACTTTCTTTGTTAACTCATATATGTATTACTACATTAAAGTTTTACTTTTTCTTGTTTTGTACTTTTCTGTCTTGATTTGTACTGCAAATTTCACCTCAATTAGAGGTAGATAAGAAATAATATGTACCTAGGCTCCTAGTATAATATGTCTTATACTCTCGAAGAATCTCGAAAGTTTTGAGCACTATATATTTAGTTTTTATAATTTAACCAAAAAATTACAGATTGATGGGCAAAATCTATGTCTTGTAGATAGTTAAATTTTTCTCTGGAAAAATATAATTCAAATATCCAAATAACCAAAAAAATTTAAAAAAATAGATTTTATTTACAATAAATCTGATTTACAATCTAAAAAAGATTTTAGAAAAACCTTTAAAAAAATTTGTAAAAATTCATGAAGCAAATTATGATTTGATTAACAAAACGCAGTAGGTGTTTAAAAAATGGGTCAAGTAGTTTTTGAATTGTTTACTCTCTTTAGGTGTTATTCGATTTAAAAAATAGTTCTGTAATGGTTTATTTTTTTCTAAATATTGTTAATATTGTTAATGAAAGTTTAATTGCGTCGCTTGCATTCATATAAAAAATATTAATTATATATGAAAATTATAATCATACGAACTGATTGTTAGTTTTTGGTTGATTTATAATACTTGAAACTTAAATAAAAAAGTCATTTATCAATAATAACTACCAAAAGATTACCTCAACTTAAAGAAAGAAAAATGATTTCAATAATAAAGTATTTGAAAATGTTTATGTTTGGATTATAAAATTGCGACAAAAATTTTTTGCGAGACTCCGAAAAATTTTCCTAATGAATATTAAGTAAAAAACTTTTTAGTAAACTTTATCTAAAGTACTTTTTGGGTTTTTAAACCAAATACAAATATAATTACCGAATCTAGAAAAAACCCATAATCTTTTTGGTTTTTAAAGGAAAAAATTCAGTGGAAAATAATGGTGTTTGAATTATATTTTTGATATACGTTTTAGCGTTTAATTTGCAAGATTGAACTCAGCTAGGAAACATGTCAACCCCATGTCTATCTAAATTTAACTTTTAAATGAAAGCTAGCATGACATATTCTTAAATTAATTGAATCCTTATTAAATTGAGTCCTTATCATATTTTTAACATAACTTGCATCGTAATATTGTTTTCAATATGGCTTTTATCCTTGAAACACTTTTCATTTTTCTTTTTTTTAAAAAAAGAAAAGAATTTACCATCACTAATCTTTAATACATTTTCTATAAATTTAAGCAAAACTTCAAACACAAATGAAGTATTTTATCAATGATAATTTTTTTGTATTCATATTGTATACAAAACAAGCAAAATTGAATCTGTATAATATTAAAACTACCTGGCTACTAGCTTTCTTTTCCTTTTTCAAAAGCTTTTTCATTATTGTCGACCTCAATATTAGAAAATTGGAAAAAATAAATTCAAGGATTCAATGTAAGGTATGTCGCATGTCGACAAACTGAATACATATAATCACATAATAGTCTTCTTGTGACACGCAGATCGTTTTAAATCTTATTGTTGTTTTAAATAGAACTTAAACATTATGCTATAAAATTAATAGTGAATGTTGAGTAAAGAATCAATTTAATTTGTTACTAATTTAAAAAATTATAATTGTTTTTATTTCAATGTTTTGAACTTTTCCAATATTTTTCAGTATACATTGGTGTAATGGGATTCGGTGATGCCTTGGTATGTAAGGTGGAAAATTATTGATCACCTTGTTCAACGAGACATGCTACCTTTGAGTGCAAATATTATACTTGCTATTATCTCTGTGGTCGGTTTATTTTTGAACATCTATATTTTCATTATTATAATATTTACCAAACAGGTAAGTCCAAAGTATACATATATCATAATTTGATACATTTTTTGAATACCATCATTCAATGCAATATTATTTATTTAAACAACTTTCATAATAGTATCAAAAATATTTAAGTCATCAAATTAGTTTCTTTTTTGTGAGCATTTAATTAAAATTTTAAATTATTTATTTTTTTCAAAACAAACAATGGATATATTTTAACCTTTTGAATTATAAATATTTTTTTATCAAGATGATGTTTTTTCAACAGTTGCAACAAAATTTTAATTTGCTCACTCTACTTTTCAAATTAGTAAGGGGAACGGAAGTCTTTATTTTCTGGATTAAATTAGTAATAGAGTAAGGTTAGACACAAAATATAAATCGTGCTCTTTATCCTTTTTAGTCATTGTTTGACTTTTATCAAAAACTTAAGTGAATGAGAAATATATAAATAAAATCATCCTTTTCTCTTAAAGCATATGCCTAAGAAAATATAATACTGAGCATCTAGCACAGGCTTATCACACTGTTGCCAATATATTTAAGTCAATTTTTATATAACTATTCTTTTGCGAAACACCAAAAAAAATTCGACCCAAATGATCCAATGCAGCCTCCACCTTGAAACTTTTTATCAGCCAGCTCTTTTTCAATTTTCTATTTTCTTTAACTACAAATTATTTTCATTAAAATTTGATAAATTTCCCTGGCATATGGCTCTTATTTAGCTATATGCATATTGACTATATACATACAATTAACTTTTTATAACAAATATTTTTAATTATTTTTTAAGAAATATCAATTTACTTGTTGATTGTTGAATTTTGGTAATGAAAAAGCAGAATTTTCTGATACCAATAAGATTATTGGCATAAGAATTAAGCACAAGAGCTTAGGAAGCTATAAACATAAAATGTTTCCCCGTTGTGGTCAAACAAGTTAATTACACACAAATTATTTAACAAATTAAGTGTTGCTATTAATTCCTCAAACCAAAATAACAATGAAAACGTTTCGATTTAGTCAATGTGGGTTTCCAGTAAAGAAAATGTCTAACAGAAAATTTTTCATAAAAGAATTTATTAATGTTTGTTTTAGAAAAAAACACTAATGAAAAATCCCTCAGTAGATCCTAAATAAATACTTTAAATACTGGCGAGCTGGACATTAGAATAGCAACCCACACAAGTTTCACTTGGTGATAAATGCAATTTAACAACTAGTAATAAATTAACTTAAATTAAGATTGTAGTAGTCATACCTATATTGAATATTATGGATTTATCAAAAATAAATAAAATAAAACCTACATATAGTAGGGATCATTTTTTTTAAGGCTACAATCCAGGTCGGTGTTTTTTTCGGTAATTTCGGAACAAAATTCATAAATATTTTCCCCGAAATGTTTTCTTTTCCATATTTTTCCAAATAAATTTCATTTCTTTAAGTCTTTGTATTTCATATTCAATTTTTCTCCTAAACAAAACAATAAGCCATCACCTACGGAGCAAGTCGCCGTACTTCATAAGGAATCAAATGATAACAAACATTTGCCTCCGCCAATATACGTAAGCAATGTGGCAAACTTTAACACATTCAGAAAAAAACTAACCGTCATCAACAAAGACTGCATACAATTCAGAGCGCTAAGTAACAGCAATATAAAAATAACCATAAACAACGCCGAAAACTATAGGAAAACAAAAGATCTCCTGGAAAACATTAAGATTCAGGAACCGGAAAAAGACAAGCAGATAGAATATCACACATATCAGCTGAAAGAAGACAGAGCATTTAGATTCGTAATCAGAGGTCTTCCATCCAGTATTGATACTGATGAAATTAAAGCTGACCTAGAGAAACTTGGGCACGAAATACGTCAAATAAGAAACATATATAAAATGGTAAAAAGCAAAGAAGGTCTAAAGGAGAAAATATGCTTTCCCCTATTTGCAGTAGAGTTAAACCAAAAACATAATAACAAAGAAGTCTTCGAAATTAAAAACCTAACTCACTGCAAGGTAACGATAGAGTCACCGAAAAAAAATCTCAGTATACCTCAATGTATGAACTGTCAACAATTAGGACACACCAAAAGCTTCTGCAAAAGAGAACCAACTTGCGTCAAATGCGCTCAAAAACACCATACCAAAAACTGCAACAAGAAACCAGAAATAACACCAACATGTGCACTCTGTCATGAGTCAGGTCACACAGCAAACTATAAAGGATGCCCAGTGTATCAAGCAAGAATAAAAAGTCTACTACCAAGAAAAAATGCCGCCTTACATAGATTACAAACGACAGATAGCACAAATTACAAAATACTGACACAACCCAAAACATTACAAGGGTTATCATATGCACAAGTTGCAAAAGAACAGAACACAGTAAAGGAAACTGAAGCCATAGATGAAATCAATACAATTAACATCCCAAGCAGTAACAAGAAACCACCCATCACTTACTTGACAGCAATACTTAATCAAATAAAAAATACAATAGGGCAACTAGCCGATAGGATGGACAAAATAGAAGCGAAATTCACACCACATCATAACTTACCCAATAAGGGGAAAAAACAAGTTAAAATCAGTCAATAATGAATTCTCTTACAAGAATTATCACTTGGAATGCCAATGGGCTAAATGAAAGAGCCCTTGAACTAGAAAGCTATCTTCATACAAACCACATCGACATAGCACTAATATCCGAAACGCACTACACAAACAAAAACTACATCAAAATAAAAGGGTACGTATCCCATTGGACAAACCACCCCAGCGGTAGAGCTAGAGGTGGAACCGCGATCATAATAAAGGAAAATATTAAGCATTACCTACATCCTCCTATTATCGAGAATTACATTCAAGCAACTATTATCTCCATAGAATTCAACAACTCTAACCTGAGTATAGTAGCGGCATATTGTCCGCCTAAGCACAGAATATCGAATCAGCAATACAGTGAAATATTTCGAAACCTAGGGCAGAAATTCATAATTGGAGGAGACTTCAACACTAAACACACAGCATGGGGCTCTAGATTAATTACTCCTGGTAAAGGAAATGAGCTATTAAGAGCCATAAAAGAACAAAAGTGTGACTTTTACTCGACTGGTAAACCTACATACTGGCCAACTGATACAAACAAGATTCCAGACCTCCTGGACTTCTTTATAACAAGAGGGCTTACATCAAACACGATTGAAGTGGAAGAAATTCTGGATTTATCATCAGACCATACCCCTGTATTACTAATGGCAGGTATTAAATACCCTTCCAAAAAAACCAACACAACAAGTATAACAACTAGACATACAAACTGGAATGTCTACAGAGATAAGCTGGGGGAGACTATCGACCTAAAAACAAAATTAGAAACTCAAGAAGACTTAAATAATGCTGTAGAATTGTTCAATAATAACATTAAAAGGGCAGCAACAATAGCGACACCGAAATCATCAGGAACACATGCATATTCATACATTTCATACACGGCTGAGATCAAAGAGCTAATAAGCGAAAGGAGAAAAGCTCGTAGACAATGGCATAACACAAGAAATCCTGCAGACAAAAATAAATTCAATAGAATAAGTAACAAAGTGAATATGCTAATCAAAAAATTCAAACTTGAGGGATTAAATAACTACATAGGTGAGTTAGGTCCGAACAAAGACAAGCAGTACTCACTATGGAAGGCAACAAGTAGATTAAAACGCCCTGTCCTTCACATTCCACCAATAAAAAACCAACGGGGCAATTGGGTCTGTAAAGATAAGGACAAAGCTGAGACGTTTGCCCAATATTTGGCAACAGTCTTTCAACCACATGATATAACATCTGGAACCTTAACAAGACCAAAGTACCTACCAAGCCAAGATATCAAAAAATTTACGCCAACGGAAATAGCTAACGAAATTGATAACCTCAAAACCAAAAAGTCACCAGGAATAGACAGAATAACTCCCAGAATGATTAAAGAACTGCCAGCAAAAGGGATAATGATGCTGACATACCTATATAATACATGTATGAGAATGAATTATATACCGAACAACTTCAAACTCACACAAATTATTATGATTAATAAGCCAGGTAAACCAGCAGAAGAAATGACCTTTTACAGGCCAATATCTCTCCTAACAGTGAATTCGAAACTCTTTGAAAAACTACTAATTAAGCGTATCGAGCCATTCTTTAAAATTCCTGAATTTCAATTTGGATTCAGGAAGAATCACTCGACAATTGACCAAATACATAGAGTCACCGATTTCATAGAAAATACCTTCGAGGAAAAGAAATACTGCTCAGCTGTCTTCCTTGACGTCACTCAAGCTTTCGACAGAGTATGGCACGAAGGTCTTATATTCAAAATGAAAAATAAGCTACCCCGAAATATATGCATACTACTAGAATCATATCTATTAGACCGAAAATTCAAGGTAAAACACGAAGACGAGTTATCGAATTTCTACAAGATAAATGCAGGAATTCCACAGGGTAGTGTACTAGGCCCCCTCTTATACATATTCTATAGTCATTCCTCAAGAAAAAACAGCGAGATATCTTGGCATATACTTGGATGAAAAATTAACTTGGAAGCACCATATGAAGAAAAAGGCTGCGCAAATAAGGCTGTTAACAAATAAACTTTACTGGCTACTGGGGAAGTACTCCCAGTTAGACCTCAATAGCAAAAAGTTAATATACACTGCAATAATAAAACCTACCTGGACGTACGGTATACAAATTTGGGGCTGTGCCAGGAAAACCAACCTAGACATAATACAAAAAAATCAAAACAGAATACTTCGCATTATGACCAATGCATACTGGTATATTAAGAATAAAGAATTACATGAAGAATTAAAAATCAAGGAAGTCAAGGAGGTAGTCAAAGATTATGCTACCAAACACAAAGAAAGGCTGCTGAACCACAGCAACGTGAAGTTAACACATCTGATGGATACAACAAATAGAACAAGAAGACTTAAAAGTAGGAAACCACAAGACCTAATCCTAACATAAAAATGACGAACTCTTAGGGACATATTCATTGGAATATCAACCCCCACCAGTTAATCTACATTAAAAATAGCTGATAAATTAATATTTGATTAAGATGGCAGCAAACGAATGAATTTATAAAAAAAAAAAAAAAAATATTCAATTTTAAGACAAAAGAATGAACTGAGAGTTAAATACTTTTTCTTTATTTCTTAACAAACAAATAAAATATTTTGATTATTTTTTGAAATATTTGCTTATGTATTTTCTATGCTGCAGTTATTTTTAAAAATATATTAACACATGATCGGTAATATAACAAATAATAAATTTTTTAACAAATTATGAGATTTTTTACATTTACTTTTTTATATTTATACTTCTATACTTTTTGAATTATCGCATCAAGTTAGAAAAACTAGAGAACATTTGCTTCAAGCTAATCAAGGCTATAGACTAATATTGTAAAAATTAAAGAAAATTTTTTCCAAGTATAGCAGTATGGTCTTCATATAGATTATCGAATCGGTAATTTATACTTTTATATTACAAAATATTATTAATATGCGGAAATAAACAAAGGTCATTATCGTGCATCAAAATGTTGAATAAATGAAAGTTTAAAAAAAAGATTAATTTGATATGAAATACTTAAATTACACAGGTCAACATGGGAAAAATTGTCTGAGATTGGATAATGGTTTCTTAAAGATTTCGAAGTGCTTGGTAAGGGAAAAATAATAAAAAAAAATCCATCACGTAAGAATTTTTGGAAATTCTGGTAAAAGCCACACAAGCTATCAAGATCGTGCCATGTTGCTCAAAAATGCGAAGTTTATGTAATAAAATTAAATTTGTATGCATATTAAATTAATTAATTGAATATTTATGTTTTCAACCTTTTAAATCTATGATTTTCAATTGAAATTATTTTAATTTTTAAAGAAAACCTGATTTTTTGCTCTCAAAAATTAGGTTTTCTTGAAATACTTTGTTCTAATACATATTTTCTTGGTATGATGAAATGGTCTAGAATAACTTGTAACTTCTAGGAAATTTTTGCTTAATTAGAATGTTTGGTAAGCCTATATATTTAAAAGATAATAATTTCACCTTATTTCATATGCCCTTACGATTTAGAACTCATATTGTACTTATTGTTTGTATTGTTCATATTAAACTTGGCCTTATGAAGCAATTTGTGAAAGCACTATCAAAACAGGGAGAGTGTTTAAAATATCTCTGTAAGAAATTTCCATCGCTTTCAGAGCTAAGAAGGAATGTTCGTAGGCCCAGATATTCGAAAATTAATGAAAGATAAATACTTCGTAACTCAAAAGAGCTCGGAAGAAAAAGAAGCATGGATTTCTTTGAAAGAAGTAATTAAAAACTTCCTGGGCAATAAAAGAAGTTCAAATTATATCCAATTTCCAAACATGTTAGAAAATTTTAGAAAATTGGGATGCAACATGAGCTTAAAATTCCATTGTCTGAAATCTCATTTGGACCATTTTCCAGAAAATCTTGGAGATTTTAGTGAAGAACAAGGCGAGAGATTCCATCAAGATATAAAGGCAATGGAATGACATTACCAAGGAAGGTGGAATGTTAACATGATTACAGACTATTGCTGGATGTTAAAGAGGGACAGTGATACAGGTGAACAGAGACGAAAATCTTTAAAAAGGAGCTTCAGTGATATACGAAAGAGGTCCTACAAGGATTTCTAGTAGTTTATTTCTTTATTATTTTTGTTTCGATATTTTAAGAGTGAAAAGGTGTAAATTGGATGTGTATCCCAGAATTACCTAATATAGGTGCTTTTCAGACAAACAATTTTCAAAAAGTTCAATTTTGCAGACCTGTGTTATTTTTATTTTTTTTTTGAAAACATTAAAATCTAACAAATATGTTCAATTTTTTAATAGAAATCGCACTGATTTGGTTTTATTAGAAAATAATAATTGTAACTCAAGTTAGACCCATTCTACACAGGCTAACTCATAGCAGAAACTCCCAGCGAATCTGAGAGTTTTGTATGAAAATTATCGGTTTCGCTATGAGTTTTCTGCTGTGAGTTGGCCTGTTTAGAATGGGTCTTATAAAAGAGTGGTTTTTTGGGAATCGAATTTCGAATGGATTTCACCCCGTTAACGTGAATATCAGCCGATAAAAAAATATACATAAAAATATAGTTTTTGATCTACTGTGACATATCTGAGTTTTAAGAAAATCGGTGAGCTCGGGTTGGAGTAGTTTTCTTGTTAGTTGCGAAAACTTATTTATTAAAAACAGTTTATCCTTTTCCTTACAAAATATTTACATTATGCTGTCATTGTGTTTTAATAAACACGTGCATCACAAACACAAGTACCTGTAGTGAAATTATAACAGTTATTATATAAATCAAAGACAGTGAACCACTCTGCTTTTAACAATCAAGGGGTAAGCCTTTTGAAAATTATCAGTTAAGAGTTATTAAGATATAAGTCATGCGACAATTTGTATAGACGCTATGTACTCACAAATAAAGCCCTTTAAATTATAAATACATATTGTACAAACTATATGGTACATATGCACTAAATCTTTAACCTTTGATCAAAACAAGTTAAGCATATATATATAATATCGTAGAACTAATAAGGAATCACCACAAAATTAAAATTAAAACATTCCACATCAAGTTACATAGTATTTTCAATTCAATACTTAATAATTATTAGCCAAATTTTAATTCAACCTAAGTTTTAAAACTCATCCATAATAAATTGAGTTTCTTTTACAAATTCAAATGGGAATACAAATAATAATTTAAGTGTTTTCATACAATTCCATTAAATAATAAATACAAATGATGAAATGATAAATTTAAAAAAGAATATTACTGTTATTACCATAATACCTTAAGATCATCACCATTTATCAGCCAGAAAGCTACTCAAATTGTTTTTAACATCTTAAATACTTAAATATTATACAAACAATTTATCCAAAGATCCCTTGATAGAATAAACTTATTTCAAATGGTGACAACGATTTTCTAGAATCCATCAAAGTATCAAACTTGTATATTGTATAGATAAATATATACAGATAAATATATTGTAGATAAATTTACTGTTGCAAAATTTGGAGTATGAAAGTCATTTATATGACTCTCTGAAGATGAGTCTGTTGACTTGAAATTTTATTTTTAGAGAGAGGCAATCAAATCAGTTAACTGAGGCAGTGATATTTATTACTGTTATTTAAATATTTTAACTTGAAATCTTTATATTGGCCTTTTAATATATTTCACTTGCTGAATTCAAGTATCGATAAGCTTTAAATATCTTAAGTTGATTTTGTGTATTCTGCTATAGTTTCATTTATCTTTTCTTGTATTATTTTTAGTTTCAGTTAGTTCCTTCCTAATTATGCTACTACATATGAAGTATAATTTTAAAATATAATAAATTCAAATAATTTATTCCTTAAAATCATTGAAAGTTTATTATAAGCAAATTAATTACTTTAAAAAAATTTGGTATATACTCAACTTGTTTTTTTTTTTGCTTTTAAATTCTGCTCTGTTTCTTAAGCCGAGGCATGAAAAACATTCTAATTAGGGAACAATAGCCTAATTGTACGAATGCATTTTTAACTTTTTGAAGCGAATTTTCGAGCATTGTAATCTTTTTTCCTTAATGGCTATATTTTAGTTTTCTGGTCCCTTCTATTTACACACCTTCAAATACGTTGATATTTAAAAGTCACTAAGAAAATAGCTAGTGAAACCGCATAATATCCTAAATTTGTTGATTTTAGCACTTTTTTTTAGGTTTTTAGGGCTTTTTTATCACTGCTTATTTTTACGCGATTTTTTAAAACTTTTTAAAAGATTTATATTAATTTCTAAATTCTAAAATTAGAGTGCTTTTTTGTCCTGAATCTATACGGATAACGTTATAAATAAGAAACAATTATTATTGAAGTTTTGGATAAAGCCTTTCTTACCCAGCATCTCGAAGTATTCTAAGGGTATAGATTTTTCAGAATTATTTGAAAGCAAGACAAATGATCCTTTATTTTAAAATATTGCTTATTTGAGTACTAATTAACCGTTTCGTATAGCCTTTTGGTTTCTATGTCAAATGAAAATATTATGTAGATGCTATAATATATTAGAAAATGAATGGTATAAATCACAATACTTAAACATTTACAATTTAACTAAAACTAGTAAAAACTAGTAAAAAACATAGATTGCCCATAATTAAAACAAAAATTATAAAAATAGCACATATCAGTTAAAACAACCACACCATGGTAGCTAAATAATTTTTCTTTTCGTAGAATATTTACAAAGAAATACAATGCAAAATGTAAATTAAAATACAATAATTTGTTATATGGCAAACAAAAGACCCAAAAACAACTGTCTACGCGAAAACTTTCTAGACAAAGCAATTCATAACTCAGGACAAAAGTCAAGGTCTAAAAAGTGTTTACCATAAATTTCTTATCCTTAGATGTAGTTATTAAGATTAAGTCAACTACTTTAAGAACCTTCAAAATTTAGCTGAAGAAAATAATAAGTCAATACATTACCGTTTCTTTTAGAGTAAGGGACCTTGTATTTCTATAAATTCGAAAATATTGATGATCGTCAATAGACAGTTTTGTTCCTTTGTGGTTTCAAATAAATCCATTTTTATAGCCAATTATACTTTTAGTATAATTATAAATTATAAACTTTTATTTATAAAACTTTTATTATACCCAAATAAAGTTGCCTTAATTTCTAAATTAATGATTTATTGTAATTCTTAATTACAGGAATAACAATTCAGTTTCATCAGGCCCTTTTTAATAATCAGGATAATATACTGTAAATTTTTAGATGAAAATTAATGCAAAATAAAACAAAGGAAACAAGTTTTTAACAAACTATTTTATATTTTTTATTCTATTATTAAATTTTGTAAAGAATCTCAATAAAATTATACACTTTTATTATTAGCCTTTATTGCTCCGAATATTATTAACTTTTTTTTAATTTTGACATTTTAATTTTTTTGACTTAAACAAACAGAAAATAAGTTTAATATAAATCCAAGATATTGCGGTATTTCTCTAATGAAATTTTTTAACCATAGTTGAAAGTAATTCTATATTCGCAAATTTACTTGGTGTTTCTTCATTAAGTGATAATTCAAGAATAAAAAACTTCTGACGATGATTTAAATTTTCTTATATTTCAAAATTTACTCTCACCTAATGTCACAATTTTTTTCCTTGAAAGTACCTATTTTGGCCTTAATCATATTTGGAAAGCATGATAATTTTACCCATCTTACTGTAAGCTGGAATATATTTAAGACTCTAAGTTCTTAGGCTAAAAATGTCAAAACATTAAACAAGGCTTTTACAAGAATACTAGGTTTCTATTAACTCATTTGACCCAATTTAACTCTTCTTGTAATAAAAATATAATAAATTAAATTAGGATCAATTTTATTTGCTTTATTTTCTAATATTATTTACTTGTGAATTATTTGAGAAGGCTTTAAGTCGTAGGTTACGTTCTTATAAAATTATATGCTAATAAATCCCATGATCAAGAAAGAAACAACCTTTTTTCTTTAAAAAACCATAAAAACTAATAAATTCAAATATTTTCCACAAAAAGCAGAGAATAAAGGAAACAAGCTTAACAATTTTCGGTTATATAACTTCATATGATGAAACTTTTTCTTAGCATAGTACGACACCCTAAAAATATGGCAGAATGAAAATACAAATAATTTATAGCTTTTATAAGGATTCTATGTTAGTCATATTGAAACATTTCTAGACCTATATTAAAACGAAAAATTTCCCCTTAAATTTGGTGACAAAATTCTTATCGCGTTTTGAGGTAACTTAATAGAGTAATATAAATTTTGTTCCCAAGACACATAATTATGAATTTAAATTGATTTCATATCTCTTTCAGTTAATATTTTTTTACAAAATTTTCAAATATAAATATATCAAATTTTTTTTTCAGATTTCCGCAAATAATATTCTTCTCATTCATCTGGCAACAGTTCAAACACTGCTTACGTTCCTTTATTTATTATTTTTATTTCCGTCCATTGTTTATCAAGGAAGTTGGACTAGTTCAATAAGAGCCGGCTGTATTATTCAAGGATTTTTCTTTACTTTGCTATATCCAATTTCATTGTGGACCATTTGTTGTTTAAATTGTGACCGTTTTTATGCTATTGCAGCACCATTACATTATTCAACAATTATAACCACTCAAAAGGTGATTTCTGAAAATTCGAACTTAGTTTTTACAACTGAATTATCAACGTGTTTTTACTTTTTTGCAGGTAACAACTGTACTCCTTTGTGGATGGGCTGCTTCAATATTACTTTCGATTCCTCCTCTAGTTGGTATCGCACCATTTAGATATAACAATTATTTAGAATTTTGTGTTCCTGATTTTGCGACAAGCAATTCTATCTTTTATAGTACCACTTTTGCAACAATAACTCTACTACTACCGGGAATTGTAATAATTGGATGTAATATTAAGGTGAGTACATCTAGGCTCTATGAAGCTTAGGTAAAATATGTTTTAGTTATTATTATATTGAAATTGGTATTTTTGAAATGCTATATTTGGGTATTAGAATATTTTTAACCTTTTGTATATGAATTAAGAGAAAACTTATGCTAGTTTATTTTTAATTTTCATTTCTGTTTTAAATATTTCTCCTCAAATAAGGTTAATGCGTTTCGTATTTGTAAAGATAGATAAATTCTTGAATGAATTATATATTTCAGGTTATGCTATGTAGATCTCAAAAAAAAAATTTTCGTCAGTTTTAAACAGTTTTACTTTTGGACCTATAAAGCCACTCTTTAAATTCTTTTTTTGCAAGTTTTCTGAGTTACAAAGTTTGGGTTTGAAGAATAATTTTACCAACAAAATCGATATCCCATTTAATAGTATTAATCCATTTATGTATTATTTATGAAATTGAAATGAAATTTTATTGTTGATTGAGTTATTTGTATTATTTTTTACTGCTTTGATGAAAAGTTTTTAAAGTTTTTGAACTAACTTTTCCATTTGTGACCATTTGTAGTCACCTTAAAAATCGTTATCGAGAAGAACAAAAGTCAATTCCAAGATTGTTTCTACGATTTTGGTTTTCAGTTTATACATTGAAACTGAAAACCAGCTTCATATCTGTATAAAAACTCTAAAGCTGTTGACAGCACTCTGTATTTATCCTAGATTGCTAGAACTGCAACTGTGTATTTGTGCAGTCACCCAAATATCAATCAATTAAGTAAATATTCTCAGAAATTTTAATTTACTTATGATTTAAATTTAATATACTCCTCAAATCAATGTTCTCTAATACCCAAGATATTTGCATACTTTGCAGAATTAATTAAACTCCTGTACTAATGAACATAAAGGCAAACAGTTTGAAATAAAAATATTTTTTAATAGTATAAGTATCCATAGCTGAGGTTGATATAAATTTTAAGTGTTCAAAGCTAAATACATAATACTACCTCAAAACCATACCATGTCATGTTTGTATTTAACAAACCCTGGAATAGTTATTTGGATTTTTAATTGAGGATTAAAGCAATCAAAAAACACAGCCAATAAATTGCTGCACTTTATATCTTGGAGAAGGTTAATATGGTATTTTTGTTATACTCGTGTGATAATGTAGCTAAAAATTACAAATTTCGAAATGATGTTTATAACCATCATATGCATTTGGAAAAATTGGATTTAAGACTATTGCATGACAAAGAATTCTGGTAATAAGAAAAAATTGAAGAATTTTGCATTATAATATATACGATGAACTAATTTAAGTTTTCTAATAAATCAAAAACAATAACAAACTCCGTTCAATACTTCGATTTTTAACTTAAGAAATTAAAATGTAAATTTTGGAAATAAGTTGATATTTGTAAAAAAAAGGTTTAAAAATCCAGCTAATATAAGCGAGCAGCAAGCTTAATAACCCTTCAAGGCATATTTTTAATAAACAAAACTCTTCATAAGAAAAAACTTTTTTAAAATGCCGTACATTATGCAAAGTCTTATTAAACAAAGGCCTTATATTCCTTGTAGTAATGACATGCACAATATTTTGAAAATTTAATTTGATACTAAATTTACTCATCCGATTTTAGTAGACTGTAGATTGTTATGATACTCCATAGCAGTTATGAACAAATTTTAAAGATGTTTTTGCTCACCCGTTTTATGAAATTGTTTTGAACTTTCCTTATCTTAAACTACATGTCCTGAAATTATGAAATAGTAAATTACAGTAGTCTACTTTGAAGAGTTCAAGTAAATATTCAAAGTTTCCTAAATTGTTTTTATGTTAGTTCAGTCTTCGTTTATATTCAAGGTATAAAGGGTCTTCATATTAGTTTTTATGAAAATATAAACACAATTATATTTTAAGGTTAGAAATAAAAAACTACCACAAGAATACGTAATTTTACACTTAAGTAAAGTCTTTGGAAATATAAGACTTGAGCAACTGAGTATACTTTAATTTTTAATAAATTTTATTTTCCGTCCATATTAATTTATTATATTAATAACTCCCAATTATGATATTATTAAAAATTGATTCTATATTAAAATTAAAATTAGTTTAAAGTCAGTCAAATTTCGCTTGGACTCATTTTATAATTTACAGATGATGTAGTAATCATAAAAAGTGTAGATTAATTTAAAGTTTTTTACTATCGTTCTAACTAAAAACCTTAATAAGACTTCTAAGGTTTATTAATACGTTTGATAAGTTCAAATTTTTATAAAATATTCTAGAATAAACCATCTCGAAGAAAAATATTTATCAATAAAAATGTTAATTTTTTTTATGCAAAAATAAATTGTTGACTACAAACTTAAGGTTGAAAAAATCAAAACGATTACATAAGAGAATTAATTCATAAAAGAAACTTAAATTTAGTACTGATTATTAAATTTAAAATAATAAATTTCACTTTTTTGGTTTTCATGCTAGAATTAATCAAGAGAGCTTATGATTATTTTTTTGAAGACCCAGTTTTGCATTTTATTGTTTTTAATTTTCTTCATTTCTAACATACTAAATTTCAACTGAAATTATCTTTCTTCTATTTAAACCCAAATATCAAATTCCGTAGTTTTTCATCAATGATTTTAATAAGAAAAGAAAGTATAATAGTTATTATGAGAAACTAATTTATAAAAACGACTAACGGTGATTTCTAATGAAAATTACTAAGCATGTTCTAGATACCATGCCTTTTTCTTTTGTAACTAAAGAAAATAGTATTAAAAAAAGAGCTTAGTTCCTAGAACTAATTTAGAAATGACGATAAAATAAATAAAACTTACAGCATGACATGAATTTCAAGGTAAGTCAAAGACAAATAATCTTCTTAAATATAACCCCTAACCAAAACAAATCAAATTATATAAAATGACAAGTTGTATAATCAATATGGCTAGTGATAATATTGATTTTGAATACATACCACAAATAAGTCTGCTTAAGCGTACATATATTAGGGCAAGGACATTCTTCCAATAAATTTCGCTGTAGAATGAAGTTCATTTTAAGAGGCTATATATGTATCCTTGTCCAGTTGCTTTTTTAGTATATTATTCCATCAAATTTATGACAAACTTTTATTACAAATTTCAGTTCACGGTATCCTTCCTCTTATTATATAAATTTCACAAAATTTTAACTACACAAACAAAATCTTTCATTTAATTAAAACTTAAGCTATGAGTTTTAGGATCATAATTTACTTAAATTTATACACAAACATAATTAAAACTGTCATCAATGATTTAGTTTATATCTACTTTAACGTATTTCAAAACTAGCAGAATTTTTAAAAATATAAATTTTGGAATTGCTTTTCTTTTATTTCATTTAAAACAAAAAAGTATTACACTTTTAAAATTTAATGATAAATAAAATAAATTTTTTACAGGTATTAATGATAGCCCGATATCATCGGCATAGGATAGCCGCTGCAATTTATGAAGTTACTATTTCTGCTCAGGTGACAATCACACATCAGAGAAATCCATTTTTTGTTCCAACTGAAACTCTACCATCATCAGGAGGAATACGCTTAAGAACACGTAGCCCTATAACTAGTGTTTTACAAATAGTTGGTTCATTATTTTTTTTATATTTACCATACTATATATATATAATTTGGGATAGTACTGTTGTTGCTATATATGGAGAAAAAGTACCTGAAATTTATAAAACTAAACCTTTTTTTATTTTTATATCTTGCACTCTTCTATTATGTTCAACAATTATTAATACCATATTATATGGTCTTAAAAATAAAATTCTTAGAAAAACATTCCAAAATTATTGGCGTAAAATGAAAACAAAAAATGAAATTAATCAAGAAATTCAAGCTAGAACCCCATCAACTTGTGGTTCACGTAGACCATCAGCAACAAATATGCCTTTCCAATTTAGGCCATTACTTCATAGACGAATGTCAGAAACATATATTGAAATACATTCAAATGATTTTCAAAATCAAAAAATAAAACGAATTGCATCAGAATTATCATGTCGTCCTGATGATGTAATATTTCCATTATATCAAGAAACAAATACCAATAATAATAGTACTGAATTAAATCAGTTAACTAATTTTAATACATTACAAGTGCCAGTAAGACATAATTTAAATGCAGATGGAAAAGTATTTAATTCAACTGATATTTCAATTTGTAATGAAACACCAATTAGAAGTAGTGAAAGTTTAATGTCAATGCAAATTGTAAGCTTACCAAAACAAATTTTTACCCGAAATCAGCCAAAACTAAAAACTACACTTAATTCAGCAAACTTACTATTACAAAAAGTTTTTCGTTTTGAACAAATTGATATTAAAACAGTATTAACAAATAGTACCGAAAATCTTGGTAGTTCAAATCTAAACCTAAAATCTCCAAAGATTCTAATAACAAAAGCATTGTCTGAGGATAATGATAGCGTCTCATCAAAGACTACAAGTCCACAAATGGAATATTTCAATAAAAAATATTCTTTAACAAGATTTTCTACAAAAAATTCACACATGAAATTGGATAGAAGAAAAACAAATAATGAACCGATGATAAAATATTTCAATTTAAATAATAGTAGTAATTCAACGTCACCCTCAGATCATTCACATCGTCGTTATTATTCCTTAGATGAGCTGAGTATTCAAAGCAATGATTTTATAAAAGATTCCAATTTTGAAGAACAGCTGCTACTCTCTTGGCCGATTGATCATAAAAAAGTTATAAACTCAAAATTATATGGTTCCAAAAATATAATTCATCATCCAAGTGTTATATTCATGAATGAACAAAAGCATAGCGAAATTTTATGGTGAATCAGATAAATTTAAGTAAACTAGTTCAAAAGAAATAATGAGGACACTATGGGAATAGTGGTACTAGCTTAATTAAGGGTTGCAAAGATTTTTATGTTAAAATTTTTTAAATAAAAGCATTTTACCAATTGATAAGCCACTATGTGCGCTTGCTTTTTCCAAAAAAAATCTGATTTTAATTGCTCTCATTGCATCTTTTTTATTTCTAAAGCAACAGATAATGTTTTTTGCTATGTACCGGGATCTTAATTGAAATATTTGTTTGCTTTTTTACTATTTTAAAATTATAGGTAATATAATTTTTCATTATCCTAGTTAGGTAATAGAATTATTGATCGTACTGGGAGTATGCTGTAATTATTATATTCAGATGGCTTTCACCTATATTTTTAGTACTAAAGGTATCAGTTTTATTACAAAATTTAGCTATATTAACTATATAATTATCCTCAAATAAATTTATATCCAATAAAATTAATGAAAAAAAGTCGCCCTCAATTCTTAAAAATTTAGAAAATACATAAATTTTGAGTTATTAAATTAGAGGCATTTAATGATCATTTTTTAACAATTTTAATTATTATAATTAAGATTTTTTAAAGCAAAGAAAACAATATAAGTTAAAAAACAAAATAATATTTTAAATTTCTAAAAAGAAGTAATATCTGCTTTGTAATATTACAGAACTTTAGCTCGTTTACAACTTATTCCAAAGGCATTCAAATAAATTTTGCCATTAAGAAAAGGAAAATTTTTGTTTCTTTTTTGACAATTACAATACATAGTACCTTCTCAAACTGTAAAATGCTTATGAAAACCCTATGCTTGGTAAGATTTTTACATAAGTAAGTAAGTCATCTGGGGACATTCTCTCCACTACAAAGATTTTACATCAAGAAAAGATATTAGAGCTGTTTCGTCTTAAAAGCTATTACTATAGTCCCTAGACTTTTATAGAAGAAACTGTGAACAAATAGCATTTAATTTTTGTTATCTTAAGGTTAAAGATTCATCTCCTTGGAAAACTACAGTATTATAACTTGAACTTGAGGGAATTAGGGTAAAATCATTGATATTTTCGACTGGTTTAATTTTATTCAACCTAAACTTGCGTAATTTTCATAAGAAATCCGATAATATCCAGAAACCAATATATATATACATTAAATATGGTATTAAATTCTTTGCTTATTTTTTGAAAAATATGATTCCAGTAAATTGGACTTGGTGTTGAAATTCTGAGCTAATTAGCAGTGTCTCACTAAATGGTGTTTGAGCATTTTTTTTAAAAATCGTCTATTATATATTTCATATTACTTATGTATGTTATGTTTTTTAAAAGTATCAAAAATGTTTCTTAATAGTTTTTCCTTTACAATTATACTCTTTTTTTAAGTTAATTTGCTTCAATAACTAAGAAGTGTTTTCTTTATGGGTGCAGTTATGATTTTATTACAACTACCAGTATTTTAAATTGCTTTTAAATTATACCCAAACTTTGTTAATTTTCGCCTGAAATAAATGCACCTTGAAACTCATTCTTTATTTAGGAGAATTTTTCAAAAAACTTTGTACAAAGATTTATGAACCCTATTACCATTTAACGCACTTTGATTTAAAGTCTAATCGTAGTATTTATCACAAAATGTGACTGTAAGCAAAACTTGCTTTCTTTAGGAAAAAATGTTAATCCATTTTTTAAAGTAGCACCTTTTTACTGCTAGTAAAATCTTAAAATTATTTATACATAGAAACTTTTCTTTTTATAATTTTTTATTTATCTTCTTGCTTCACAATACTTCTATTGCTTTTACATACTTTCTAAGGAGCTATAAACTTCAAATTTTTGTAACATAAATAACTAATGGAAGAATGCAATGATATTTGATTGTTTACAAAACAAAAAAAAATTTCCTTGCTTCCAGTTCCAGCAAAGGACGTGGAAAAATCCTACAAGTGAATTTCGAGCCACTTTGAAATGAACTACTAAAATTGTTTTTCTTAAACCGATTGAAACAATTTTGCAGGAATCTCTTCGCTTTAGAGTACTATGTATTTAAGTCATTTAACCTCATTTAAGGTAATGTTTAACTGTTTTCCAACAAGTTAGTACCTTAAGGCATTGCAATTATACTCCTCATTCTGGTTATAGTTTTAATTCTCAAATAATAAGATTTATGTTATTTTTTATGACAAAAATTCTTTCAAACGTGCTTGGAGAGTAGATTTTAAAATAAATTTAGTATTACTTCATTTTTTATTATTCAAAGCCTGAAATATTTTGGTTAAATTAGTTATAGCTCAAATCAAAAAGTTAATATAAAAATTAAAATATTTTATATACTAAGCAAATTTAAGTTTTCTTCTTGACATTTAAAAACGTTTATTCAGTCGAAAACTAATATTAAAAAAAAGATATGTAAAATTATTCAATACTGCTACAATTTAAAACAATAGCAATTTCAGCTCATTTCATAATTAAAATAAAACAATAAAATAAATTATAAATAATAATGATATAGTTAGATTACTTTATTTTAACATAAGTGTTAAAAGTAAACAATAAACATGACTAAACAGGATAATAAATCTCAAAAGAACTCTTAAAAATTAGACTTTTATTGTGAAAACAAATTATTAATGTACACAAACCAAAAATCGAAGTCTTTAAATTTTTTAATCAAAACAAAATGATTCAAATTTATCCTTGCAATGTACTAACATAAGTGCAAAACCCTTAAAATAAGAAATATTTCTGTTTAGCTAAAATATTAGGCTTAAAAGTACCTAATTCATTCCTAGAATTTTGAAGCTTTATAAATATCTTACAGCATTGAAATGAGCAAAAAATTTTGCATATGATTTTTCAACATAACTGCTGACCTTAGCAATAGATCCTTTTGATCTTGAATTAAATTCTTTTTGTCTTTCCCAAACATTGATATTGATTTTAAAAGATGAGCTTATCAAAAAAATATCAAAAGAGAAACGTCCAGTTATGTAAGATATTTAAGCCATAATATGTAGGAACATATCTACATTTTAAAGTATATTGCATAAATGGATCCTTTAACATTTCACAAATAAAATTTCCAATTAAATTGTGTTTTCAAAAGGGAAACAAAAGGAACATAATACTTTGCAAGTCAAAATTTCTGTATCGTTTCCCGCAATTGCAGCAGCTACAAGGTAAAATCCTGCTATCATAGCCTTTAGTTCTACATATTAAATTGTTAAAATATTAAATGAATTACCTTCACTTGACATAAAATTAATGAAGACATGAAAGAAAGTAGACAGACTTTTAAAATTATCCCTAGAAAGTAGATATCAACTTTAATGTTGAGCTTGAGGTAAAAGACACTAGGATAATATAATCGAATCACTTTTTAAGCACAAAATAAAGTGGGTTGACGAAGAAACTATTTGCTACAGATTATCCACATTTTTTGGACCATGTTCTTCATAGTCATCGTAATTAACAACTTTACAAAACCTACCCTACACTTTTATCTGAGTATCAAGTTTTAAAGGAACAAATAAGGCAAGGATAGTTAGCTTATTCATGTTTTGTTTAAAAAACATAAAATATATGTCTTAGTTCATTTGAAAATTTATAAATGCTGGAAAAACTGCAAAATTTTTACTAAAGTTCTATTGGTAAATGGAATAATTCAACACTATCTCTGCCACTTTTTCTTTGTAATTTCTCTTCAATTTTCTCTAATTCCATTCCAGCACAGTCTATTTCATTTAAAAAATTACAAAGCTTCCTGTAACAGTCCTGTATAATTACTATTGCCATAGCTAGAATAATATAATTCGAAGAATTTCTCAAAGGATATGTTCACGTTTCAAAAGTGAAATTAAAAAGCAATAGGAATTTAAGGAAAATATGCTCAGGATTCATTCATATGCTATGAATGCTGAATATGTTAACACAAGCTGAATAATAAATTCTCTTTTAGATCTTTTTAGTTATTTATTACGCAGATTTTTAGTGTCAAAAACTAGATATTGAAAGCTTCATTTCAATTTAGAAATCAAAAATTTTATTTAAAAATATGCACTTTTTTGTATAAAGATACTAGGTTAAAATCTTATAAAAATGTACTGTATTTTATAATTTGTGTTTGTATTAAATTTTGAAAATTTTTCACTTTAGTCATGTACTTGATTAACCAAAAATCAGCACTTGGTTATTGATTTTAAATTCGTATTTATTCTTCTTCTTCAGAATTTCAATTTAATAATTACATCGAGAATCGTGTTATAAAATAATTTTTTTTAGTTTCTTTTTTGATTTAAATAATGAAAAGAAAAGCTTGAAATTGTAAAATAAAAGCATTTCACTTTCCTTGGAATTTTATTTTAATTTAAGATTTAAGGCAAGAAGTGTAATGTAATTAATTGCTATTGGCAAAAGTCTATCTTAATAAAAGAAAAGATGACTAAATTCCATATAATCATTTAAAATAAAATACTAACATTTTCCATTGATTGTTTGATAAATAAGAGACATATAATTTTATAAAGTTAAAATATTAAACAATGAAATCACATTTTTTCCATAGAAAAAAATTCAACTCAAGTTTTCCATTTATAATTCCCTTGATATTTATCCTCTTTAATTTGCCTGCACTAAACTTTCTATTGATAATTCATAAATTTCATCGATTTTTGTCACTTCATGCAGTATTAATATTTTCTACATAGCAATTGGGATTCTTTGAAAAGAATTCTTATTTATTTAAAGTCTATGAATTTTTTATTTTATTTTGTATAATTTTTAAAAAATTTTACTAGTTGAAAGAAGATCAAAAAATTACATTTTAAGTCCAAACGAAATCTAAAATAATGAAAATTACTAAATAATAGAATACATCTCCTAAGTGAATTGAATAAAATATTAATTTTATCCTTTTATGAATATTCTGCTTTAATCATCTACAAAAGAAGCAACAGTTTTTATCAACCGCGGAATTTTTAATCTTAAAAGTTGATCTCTAACCTTTCAACTTGAAAACTGTTAATTTTATATCTTCTATATGAAAAATGTGAGATAGGTAGTAAAAACTTTTTGTGATTAATTAATTTTTTCTTTGTATTGGGTATGTTGCCTGAATAATTTATTATGAGAAATACCTAAAGGGTGCACCTAATGCTTATTTTCTGGTACAATGAAAATCAAGTTAGGGACTTTTTGATATTTAAGTTTAAAAATTTATTTGGTAAAATATCTAAGTCTTCAAGAAAATTATTTATTATTTGATCTTGCGTTTGTTTTAAATAATTTGAATATTAATATGTTGATTAGATTAATTAAATAAAACAAATTCCAAAATTGTTGCCAGTAGGTAAAAGCATTAAGTGGTTGATTACAGCTCTAGCTCGAAAATTTATCCATCATTCCGTATTTATCACAAGAAAAACATCAAGTATATTATTCAAACTAAGGTTTTTCAGTTTTTTAAACAGTACACTTCGTAATTATCAGATTTTAAAGTGGTCTATATAGACCCCCAGGGGTCTATTTAACAAAAGCGGGGGTCGATCTGAGCCAAGGGGTCGATTGGGGGTCGAAGAAAAAACAGTTCTTAATACGAAAATCATACATATATCACAAATTAAATGCATTTATATCTTCATTGCTACGTAAGGATTATCAGTATTTTACAAATCTGCGACAATTAGAAATAAAAGAAGAAGACTTGGAAATATATACGGATCATCTTCAAAAATTGAGCGACGATTTTAAACTGCGCTTTGTTGATTTGGAAAACATTGACATCCCTGAAATTTAACAATAAGAAAATTTTGGACAAATATAAATATAATGCAAAAATATGTAAAACTTTGTGAAATAGCTGAACCGTTTATGCTAGCATTTCCAAGTTCCTATATGGTTGAAGCCGGCTTCAGTCACGTGAATTCAATCTTAACTAAGTACAGAAATAAATTAAATGTGGAGCTTTGAAGGGATTTAAGATTAAAATTGACTAATTTTGAACCAAATATAGTGAACCTTGCAAAAATACACCAGGCACACCCATCTCATTGATTAAGAAGCAATAAATCTGTAGTTACTTTACTTATTATTTCTACTTATTTATAATTGCTCATTATTTAATAAATATTAAGGTTTTTTAAATTATATAGGGGTCGATGTTCGAAAAAGTTTGGCGACCCCTGCTCTAGATGAATAATGTTAAAATCATTCTATGTGGTTTTTGGATTATTTTACCAGGTTCCATATCTCTTGGACTAAGTAAAAAAGCAAAGAATTTGAAATTAATTGTGGTTTTTACTTCTTGCTGTAAGCTCTAATATCTGATTGTTGCTTTTACACTCATCTATTTACACTAGCTGAAAGCGTAAAACAATTGGTATAAATTTCACTTACACATATTTTAATGTCTAATAAGACCTCTCCAAAACCTAAATAAATAGAAAAATTTTCATGATATGCTGTGGGTAGTGGCTTAAAATTTTATGTGCTATTTATAAATAACACTCTTTCATTATTGCCTTTAGCTGACTGCTAACTTATAATCAATAAATCTATAAAAACCAAAGTTAAATTTTTACAAATTGAAAATATCAGGAAATGATACTCAGACATCAAACAAAAATATAAAAAAAAATAATTGATATTCCATCGCTAAAATGATTTAATATATAATATTATAATAATAATAATAACAACAAGAACATAAAATTATAATTTCAATTGTTGCATATTGAAAGTCAAGCTAATTTAAGTGATTTTAAGACAAAACAGAAAAAACTATAACAAAGGAACTATGCTTTATCTTCTACCATACGAAATTATAATTTTCTAGTTCCTATAAATCCTTAAAATGTAATTTTAATTTATATATATTAATAAAAAATCCAAATGAGAAAAACAAAACATATAAAACTCAGCACAGTTAAACAATAAAAAAAGTAAAAAGTAATCAAAAATTTTTATTGATATTTAAAAAATATTTTGAATATTTTTTGCTTTATCATTTGTAGTAAAATATTCAAATTATTATTTTAAACTTTATTCGAACAAAGATTAAGTGTCAAAATTATGGAGGTATTAATCAGAAAAAGAAATATTTTCTATCTTTACTTACCACTAGATATATAAATATAAAAAATTGAAAAATAATTATCAAATACTTATTTTCAAATAGTTATACAGAACAATCAAATTTTTGTGATAAAAAACTGATTACATTCCACTGTAAAAATTTAAAAATCAATAAAATAAAACTATTTGATACAATCAAAGATTGTATCACTAATTGTATCAACAAAAAAAACTATATATGTATATTTATTGTTGTGTTGTGAAGAAAAACTTTCATTGTTAGAAATTAAGGACACAGTGCTGCATAAAATAAATTTCATAAAACTATCATAGCTATTTTGTCAATATCTTTCTAAAAATAAGAAAAGTAAAAATATACTTTTCCATTTAGATGTTAAATTTAACCAATTAGTTATTAAGTAAATTTATCCATTTGAATTGTTGTACATGGATATATTTTAGCCAATGATGAAAAGAAAATATTTTATTTTGGAATGTATATTTGTTTATGATATTTTACAAAATAACTCTATAGTTTTTCAATTAATAAAGCGAATATTTTATGTGTTATCTTTTTCTATACCCTATTCTAGTCTGAAGAATTTTTTCACAGTATATTTCAGAATAAAAAACAATTCTTGGTAAAGTCAAATAAGGAATTAAAATATGAAAAATTTAAACAAGTATTAAAACTTAAATTTTTGAATTTTTTATTAAAAATAGTAAATATTCATATATGAAGCTACTTAATGGTTTTATTTAGCAATGATTTCTACATACTGAAAAAATAAAACTACATGTATAGATACTTCACAGTAATTTCATTGATTAAAAGTCATAGTACGTTTAATTTTTCCAATTTTATTCAGTGATAAACCTACCAACTTTTTGTTTTAATTAATAATATATAGCTCGAATAGATTTTTCTACTGATAAAAGGCGTAAATTCACTTATTTGCAAAATGATTAGTTTTATTTATAAAAATAGAAATTTTAATTGTAAAAATAAGTATTCCATTTATAAAACGATGAACTCAACTCGCAAAGCTTGTGTATAACCATGGATAATTAAAGTTCCCTTTCTTCTTGTGTTGGTAAGTACAATACGAAAAAAATTATGCAAATGTTAATTATTTCTATACTATAGTCAGTATGAACTATATTAAATAAAAATATTCTAATATAAAATCTATACGAAAAGTTTAATCAAATGTCAAATGACATATTTTTTATTCCTTTTATTCTTTCTAGGTAGTTGCATTGCCTGGGAAAATAATACCAATTAAGTGATAAATATTCTTTGGAAATAGCAAGGATAGATTTATTTAACTAAAATTATGTGAATCCTTTTTTGAGGCCTTCAGATGAGCTTGATCTACGCTGGAGCTTAACTATTATGTGACTTATTAATTTTTTTATGTTTTGTAACAAGTAAATATACCATATCAACCACTTCTTATTTGGTAATTTAGTGATTAAAATGTTTTTGGACCTTTCCAGTTATTACTGGAAAGCGTACAGCGTATTCGCTGATAATAAAAAGCTTAAGAAAGCTTTTTTTATTTTAACCAAAAAAAAACATGGTAAGAGAAAACTATACCTATCAAAATTTTAAATCATTTCTTTTTAAGTATGAGAGGTGAATTGCAGTCTGCTTAGGCAAAGAAACGGAATATCAATAAAGTTCCTAAAAAAGAGAAAGAACGGATGTCCGTCAAGGTAGAAGCAAAGATAAGATTCAATCAAACTAATCAAATAAAAATGTATTTTAAGGTTGATATTTGAATAATAATGAAAAGCAACTGAAAAGTGCTACTGATAATTTATTTAGCTGAAAACTGGCGAAATAATATTTTAAATCAGCAAGACGTAAACACAAGCATCATTTCATCTAAAGAATTACTAACTTTTTTTAATTTTAGTCTAATAACTAAAAAATCTAATATTTTTAAGTAGAATTATTAGTTTTACTAACACAATAAATTTTATATTGAAACATTCAACTTTAGTAGAGAAATTAAAATGAAAATAATTACACTAAATACAGAAGGCCAACAAAACCAGTATATAATTTTATTGGAAGTAAGTAAAACTGCTAACTAATAACTTCACAAATTTATTATATTAATTAACTTTTTATGTTTTTTGGGCGCAGTGACCTACATTGAATCTTCAAAAAATTCTTTGATCTTACATACTCAAATAAAACTGAGAAAGTGATTTACCTCATTTCCTGGCTGATGTTGGTTAGTAGAAGAAGTAATGTATTTTCACAAATTAAAGTAAATTTAACTAAATTCATTAATACTTCCTTTGGGTAGTCAAATTCTTCAAGTTGTGTTTGAGTGAAATTTTAAGCCAGTGTAAGAGGTTTTTCCAGTGAATAAATAAATAAATAATGTGTTTTATCATAGAACTATTTTCCCGAACAGTAATTATTTTATTAGTATTCCTAATCGTTTTGCCTTCGGAAGGAAATAAGGCAAACCCATTCAATGGTGAGTTACTATTTGTTTTTCAATTAAACTAAAGTTTACATAGTAATAAAGTTAAGGATATTGAATATTGTTTTCTTTGCTATTTTTCTTTATTATAAAAACACGTTTTTATATAATGGAATCAAAAATGTACATGAACATTTACATAATTGAATAAATTTTGATACAAAGATGTAATCATTTTTGTTTACAGATTAAAAATTCATGAAATTAATGAAATATTAATTCAGTTGGATCATTATATCTTTGAATATGTAAAGATTTAATCTGAAGATTTGTTTTTTATATTTGTTCTTTTAGCACCAATATTTTTATTACTCTAAAACCATTAAGGTTAACAAATAAATGACACTTTGTCAGATCTTCTCTATAAAAAACAAAACAGCTCAGAATCACTTATGTGAGCATAAATTTGGCCGTATGACATTAGTGTGCTGACTAAGGTTCATGAATCCCTAACCAGAAAATTTTTAGGATCCGCCAAACCAAAGAAATTTATTTGTTAAATAAAAAATTATCAGATATTTCTTCAGCATATTTCACACTTATTAGATAAATAGTAACAATATGCTCATTTTTTTGGTATTTTACGGTTTTTACATCGGAAAAAAAGTTTTTTATACCGAATACTAAAATTTTTACCTAAAATTTTCTTTTGTTGACTCTAAAAGAAAATCAATATAAGCTCCTAAATGACCGGTCATTTATTTTATATTTAGAGAACCATATTGTATCTTGCTTTTTATCTCTATAAATATGGGTGACGTTTTCAGGAAAAAACATTCCTTCATAAGGATGTTCCTTAAATTTCCTCGCAGAATACAAAATTGATTAACATTGTTTCCGAAAGGAAGTGGTGCTCATTTGCTTACAGTAGGAAGCCACAAAATATTTTACCCATGTAAATTTCACCAAGCAGCCAACTTTATCCAAGTAAAATGCTGTACTTCTCACAATTTATTCCACATTTATGTTTTATGTTATACTTTTTACCTAATTAGGATCGTAGAACTTTTAGAGAGTCAAAGCCCTTTTCTTAGGGAAAGTGACTTCATGGTAAAATATTCAGTGTATTCCTAGCTTACCTAAAATTTATAGAGACTCTTTGTGTATTGCTTGCGTGTATGTATATTCAACTAATTGTTTACATTTTATAATTAATTGGGGTACTTTGTGTCTAGGTAGTTTTTCCTTATATTCACACCACTTGCTTGATATCATGGTTAGAAAATTCATGCTATTATATAATTATAAAAAGTATTCAAAAAAATATTTAGGAACCTCTGTTATGTAATTTTTTCTTTCATGAAAGCATATCTAAAATTTTAAAGAGCTAAAGGTGTACTTTTTTAGCGTTTATAGTTCATCTTAACATCAAATATACGTTAGAGAATAATTATTTGACAAAAATAAAACAACCTATTTTTAATATACTTCAGTTAAGATAATTTTAATTTATTATTATTTCATAGGAAGTAATCATAAAATACTTAATCTATTGAACACATGGAATATAAACGTGAACTAGTTTACACTCTTCAAGTATAATTTCCATCGAAGAATATCATATTAGCACTTGAAGCTGCTCTTAAGAATTGTTTGCTTGACATATTAAATTATTGGAATTAAATATTTTTAAGTTTGATATTTTTTGTTTATTAATTCTTCGAAAGCAATTGATTGTTCTTTTATTAATCAATTATATTATTTCACTTCATAATGGCTCACGTATGCAAAAAATGTAAATATCCGTCTCTTAGCGCTAAGTTTAACTTTCAGAAAATTTTTGTTTATTTTCCTTAGTCTATAGCTAATAAGACATTTTAGGCCGCTGAACTGGCTGCTATCGTCAATAACTGATAACATGTTTCAAGTTTTAAGAATAATAAGAATAAGAAAAATTAACAATCAAAAAATTTATTCTATAAAAATATCCAATTTCAGGTGAAAATTATATTTTTGATGAGCTCTTTTGATATGACACGCTGTCGGCAATCATATAAGTGTCGTAACAAGTTCACGATCATTCCATTGTTTTGATTTTTTAATTAAAATTTTTATATTTTTGGAAAAAATCTGCTATGCTTTTTTTCAATTTCCAGAGCCTTATTTCAATGTTTTGCTTCTTTGAAAGTGATATTATATTCCCAGATTTCTTCAAAATTAAATTAATTCACCTACAATAGTTTGACATTATGCAAGTGAAGCTAAAATTTCAATTCTGGTTGATTATTTTATTTTATGTTCTTTACTATATAAGTTGCATTATCCAGTAAAATATATGTCAAACACATGATTACTGATTTCAATAGAAATAAAAACCTTAATAAATAGCCATTTACTTAATATGGATTGGAAACGTGGCACAATATCACAAATCTACAACAAAAGTATGTAACATTTTGCAGTACCTTTCATTGACTCTCTTAAAAAGTGGCTTTGACAAATTTAGTAACCTAAAACTTGGCGTTGTTGTGAGCATTAAAACTCGCTCTAGTTGCTATAATTTTTTATTGTAAATTATTACATCCACAAGGTGTATTTTGACAAGATCTCAATCTTGTGGACTTATACTATTGTAGTGCACCATATTATTATTACCTTAAATCCTTTTTCGGTGGAGATTTTGCTTTATTTTCAGCCATGTATGTATTATTTGAGTATGAAGATTTAAATAATCAAAATAATCAATAATTATACTGACATGACTGAGTATTCAGATTTGAAATCTAGCTAAAAAAACCCAATATAATCTCTCGCAATTAATATTAAATAAAGCAATAAACTATAAGTGGAATTTATAAACAAAGGCTAATAATAAAAATTAGTTTTAATTTTATTAACGTGACGTACATTCTTAGTTCAAAAAAATGGTAAAATGAGCCGCACACTTAGCTTTCCTTTAGCTTAAAAGTGGAGAATGCATGGTTTTGCACTTTTAAAAAATAGATTTGTTTGTTTTTGTCTTTTCTTATACTTTTATATTTCAGCAATATAATCCCAAAATTTGAAGTCGATCCAAGCAAAACTGTCAGAGTAATTAAGGGGCTTTTCCACTTACAAAATGACGAAATTTTTCGTGAAAAATAGCAGTTTTCACTTTAAATGAACACCAAAATTTTTACATAAAAAAAAGTAATCAGACAACGTTTGGAAAAGGATTTAATAGTACTTTGACTATATTTTAAGAGTTTTTAATTTCAGGTAATTTCTAGCTGAGATCACAGCAAATCATCTTTTTCCAAAGACGTCCTTGGAAAAGCTGTGCCAACGGCTTCTTTATAAAGATTTTCTAATAAAAAAATTACAAAATGTTGCTAACATCATGCTTAATAATTTACAAAAACTTTCAAGAAATTTCCTTAATCAATATTCATAAAAAAAATTCACGAAAAAAGTGATTTTTTTTACGCTTAAAACCATACCCCCCACTTAAGCTCAATCAGATGACTAGCTAGTTTTAGAAATTATCAAGAATATAAATAACTTGTTCCTTTTTTATAAATATAAAAATTATTTATACTAATCTGCTCTTGTTTCTATTATCTTTATTAAAGTTATGTGTATGATGAATTGTTACTAAATCAATTTGCAATGAAAAAAATATATAACATTCCTTCAATAGAAATAAACATAATACAAATGCCCTAGTGCAATTACTCCAGTGCTGAATGGACTCCATGGACGGATGAAAAGATACCCCAGAGTACTTGTAATATGTAGGACAAGGAGCGGTCACATAACAGGGAATTTTAGCTAATTGGTGATTTATTTCAACACATTATTTTCGCATTATAAATAATGATATCCCTACTAATACATACAAACCAAATTATTACTAGTGTTATCAAAAATTTACTTAATTGGAATACAAGTGACTTTAATAGTTTTTTTAGCAAGCTAATGGTTATTAATTAAATAATTGCATATAAACAAAGTATCCCAAAAGCTACATGTTCCTAAATATTGGATGAGTTGTACTTTAGTACCCCGAGATCTTTTTCTTGGTCTATACAGGTTCAAAGAGTATACTATCGAATAGTATAGGTAGCTGAGGTAGCTTGTGTAAGCTTAATAGGATAACTTGCTTAGCTAATTTGTTATAATTAAGAGAAACTATTTTCATAAACTTATTAAATAAAATATACTAAATTTGGTTTAAAAAATATCAACAAATTAGTACTTTATCAAATGTCAAAAGAAAAAATTGTTGAAATCTTCAGAAGTAGATTAACTTTATTAAATTCAAATAATTTGTTTGGTGTCTCTCTATCCCATTAGGTATGTCGACATTTATTTCTCTTTACAAATTTAACCTTGATAACGAAATTGAAGATGATTGATTTTAATATGAACAAAAAATGTTTAAATGTATTGGAGTTACATAAGTTGAATATTGCAAGCTCCCAGACGCAATAGTGTTGACATACCTATATATTAAAGAATGGTCGAGAAAAGGGTTTCTTGGTGTCCACCAAACTCTGGTGTTTAAAAGCTTACTAAACCTTAAGGGATAAAAGTTCTTCTTTTCAATGTGATAAATTTCTGAAATGCAAAGAAACAATCTCAATGAAAAGTAAAATAAAAACTTAAAGATTAATCAATATATTTACTGTTTACATCTTATGAACATCTAAATTCATAATAAATTTGTTACAAAAGTTTTATAAAAAAATCTAATTCAAAGCTGTATAAAAAAACGAAAATTAAACTTCTCATTAGTATGCACAAATACTACATAGTCTAGCATACGTTTGTATAAAAATTGCATACAAAGCAAGAAAAATATAATTACATAATCATTAGATTCTAATGTACATAAAAAAGTTAGAAGCGCTTATATTCTTTGTCAGTAATTGACGATTGGTTACTATTTCAATTGAAATTAATCTGTATTTGTTGCTTAAATATATCATTTTTTTGAAAAAATTTAACAAGCAGACAGTGCTATGTAAATATAGTTGTATGTAAATGCAAAACATTTATATAATATAAAATTTTTTTTTTATTTTTCTCGCGTAAACTTTTATTAGAGCCCACTGCTTGTTTGTTATCTCAATAAAAAAACAAAAACTCGCTTATCACTCACTAAATAATATGTGATACCTTATATTAAAACGACAAAACATTTAACAAAGTTTTTTATTTTAGCATTTCAAATGCCACATTTACCTTTACGGACGTGTTTCTTATCAAAAAATGTTAGTCAATCCCATTTTCTGAGACATTTATAGAAATTTTTTGTACAAAAATATAATTAAAAACTTTAAATTTCATAATTTTAATGAAAAAATTAACACGGTTTCAAGTGACAGTGATTAATTAAAATAAAAGTGAATTGAAAAAAAATTACTCAATGTTTTTTTCAGAAATTGACTCCAATTTGGCTGCAGCAGTTGAGGTAGCATCAAAAGATTTTAGTATGAGTTTGAAAAGAGTAAGTACACCCCTTAGATTAAGAACAGTTTATTGACATTTCGTGAAGGAAAAATGCTTATATCGACAATTGGAAGCTAAGGCTTTATTATTTTATCTAAAAATATTTGTTTATACAATTCCTTTTTAATAAATGAATATTAAAGACTGAAGTCAAGTACTTCAAATAAAAGTAAATAATAAAAATGAAACAATATTCTAAAATATAAGGCTCAGCACAATGGAAAATGTGTAAATAATTTTGTTTTCTTTCTTTAATTTTCCAAAAGGTATACAAGAACTTTAGCCATACCAACCATTTAGAAAAGTTTTATTTACATACCTTCAAGCAGTATTCTTTAAATTGGTTCAGTATTGAATTATGATGAGAAAATTTAAGTTCGCATGATTTTTCAAGCTTGCATTGCATTTACGCTCGGAGTTGATTTGAATAAGCTTTTTTATTAGTATAATGACTAATTTCTTTTCCTTTTAATTTATTTGTTTCCATATTAAACAAGACAAAGACTAAAAACGCATCCTATTCAATGTCGTCCATGTGTCTAAATGTCAGTTAATCAACGAATTAACTTGTGCTTTCTGGTAAAAAATGATCATTTTATCCATAAATTCTATTAAAAATTCTTTTCAAGTGGAAATGTTTAAATAAATGCACTTCAATATTGTCGAAATGTGATTATTTTCAATAAATCAATTCATTTAAGTATCTTACAAAAAGTATTTCTTTCAAAATTAACGAATTAAGTTGTGCTTTTTCATGAAGAACGGTCATTTTATTCATAAAATAAGGATGAGATATATGTATGTGTTTTTTTCTTATAATATGACTTCCATATCAGAGCAACTACAAGTAAACAGGAATTTTTATCCATAAATCAAAGATGGCTTGAATAATGATCTTTTTATTTTATAATCAGATACTCAAAATTGTTATGTAAATCATTGGCCGGAAATGCTGAGGAATATTTATGCGATTGACACTAGAGTCGATCACATAAATATTCCTCTACAATAGCCAGGCCACATGTTTTATTTTTGTTCCGCCCCTGCTGATCCTGAGGAATATTTATGCGATTGACACTGGAGTCGATCACATAAATATTCCTCTACAATAGCCAGGCCACATGTTTTATTTTTGTGCCACCCTGCTGATCTTGAATACAAAAGACCGGCAGTAAATTATGTTCTATTTCTGCTTATGTGATTAGAAACAGTCACATAAGCGGAAAAGATTTTTAAAAAACAAACAAAAACCCGGCGATAAATTATTTTTTAGTTCTGCTTATGTGATTGTATTTAGAAACAATCATATAAGCAGAAAATACTTTCTAAAATTTTTTCTCACGCGCCACCAAAGTCCATGTGGCCACCAAAGGGTATTATTTTTGGCGCCACTAAATCTAAATAAATAGGGTTCAATTTTCATTTGAGGGACAGTCGTTTTTTAAGAGCCGGACTTAAGAGTCGTTTTGAGGAGTCGTTTCCAGGGGACAGTTGAGAAAAAGTCGTGTTTCGAGTCGGTGTTCAGCAGAATTCAGAGAGACGAGTCGTTAATGAGTTATCAAATATAGATACACTGTCTTTGTAAAAATATGAAATAAAACTAGTTAAAATATTATTTGTGAATTACTAAGTGTAACTTTCTCTTTTTTGTACAAATATTGCTTGTAATAAAACTATGCTTTTTATAAGAAAAAATGATTTGTGAATTACCGAATAAAGCTATACTTTTTGCAAAAATATTATTTGTAAGTGATTAAATAAAAATATACTTTTTCGTAAAATTATTATGTGTGAGTTATCAAGTAAAAATATACCCTTTTTGTAAAAACATTATTCGTAAAAATATGAAATAAAACTAGCAAAAATATTATTTGTGAATTACTAAATAAAACTTTCTCTTTTTTGTACAAATATTGCTTGTAATAAAACTATGCTTTTTATAAGAAAAAATGATTTGTGAATTACCGAATAAATCTATACTTTTTGCAAAAATATTATTTGGAAGTGATTAAATAAAAATATACTTTTTCGTAAAATTATTATGTGTGAGTTATCAAGTAAAAATATACCCTTTTTGTAAAAACATTATTCGTAAAAATATGAAATAAAACTAGCAAAAATATTATTTGTGAATTACTAAGTGTAACTTTCTCTTTTTTGTACAAATATTGCTTGTAATAAAACTATGCTTTTTATAAGAAAAAATGATTTGTGAATTACCGAATAAAGCTATACTTTTTGCAAAAATATTATTTGTAAGTGATTAAATAAAAATATACTTTTTCGTAAAATTATTATGTGTGAGTTATCAAGTAAAAATATACCCTTTTTGTAAAAACATTATTCGTAAAAATATGAAATAAAACTAGCAAAAATATTATTTGTGAATTACTAAATAAAACTTTCTCTTTTTTGTACAAATATTGCTTGTAATAAAACTATGCTTTTTATAAGAAAAAATGATTTGTGAATTACCGAATAAATCTATACTTTTTGCAAAAATATTATTTGGAAGTGATTAAATAAAAATATACTTTTTCGTAAAATTATTATGTGTGAGTTATCAAGTAAAAATATACCCTTTTTGTAAAAACATTATTCGTAAAAATATGAAATAAAACTAGCAAAAATATTATTTGTGAATTACTAAATAAAACTTTCTCTTTTTTGTACAAATATTGCTTGTAATAAAACTATGCTTTTTATAAGAAAAAATGATTTGTGAATTACCGAATAAATCTATACTTTTTGCAAAAATATTATTTGTAAGTGATTAACTAAAAATATACTTTGTGTAAAATCTAGAATCTATTATTTAGCCTGATAAGAATAAAAAAAAAAGAATTAAATAATTATATAACAAAATTGGCGCAGCCGGTAGGATACTGGTCAGCGTAAATAATATTTTTGTATATTGCTGATAAAATCCAGTATCTTACTAAAGAATCAACGTTTCAACCACCGCTGGATCACCAGCCGTATGAACCAGAGCCAACGATCAACATCATCAAATTCAGCAAGAAACAACAGTGACACACCAAACACAGAGGAAACAACAATTCCACCCTCTGCAACAGCATCTAGTTCAACTGCAAGAACCAGTCTCTCACCACGACAACTCAGAAGCGGTACCATACTACCGACCCCAGGTAAATCGATAGAATTAAGTAAAACATTGTATACGTTAGAAAAGAGAGTGAGAGAGAGCCATAATATAAACGTAACTCATACCGAGGTAGTAAGTAAAGAAATAAACAAAACAAAGTTAGTAAGGCTCGCTAAAATAAAAGATTTTTCATTAAGTACTGAAAAATTTAAACAGCAAATTCAAGAGTTCCGAACTCACTCACACTCTCTTGATATAAGATCTAAGATAAGTACACGCAATAGTGATTTAAATTTAAGTAGACAATCAACTTGTATCAGCGATATAAACGACTCCGAATTCGACCTCTCCGGGTATAACACGACTCTTAATACCTCCGAAGCCCCTTCATTAATTAACCCACAAGCTGAGGGATCACACGAAACAAAACTTAAAAGTAAAATGGCTGACAATTACATGAAAGTCGCCAAACTTACTGCCCAACTTGTGCCCATATTTTCTGGTATACACGGCCCTACACTAACTTCCGAATTACAAACCTTTATAGGGTGTTGTAAACGAGTTCAGCAATGCCTTAATGAAGACGAACAGTCAGTGTTCGCTCAAATTTTTCCAACAAGATTGCGAGGGGAAGCTTACCAACTTGTAGCCTTTAACCAGCCGGCTACCTTCGAAGATGCAGAACGATTGCTGAATCGAACATATTTGCCTAGGGAAACTTATCAAGAATTAGTAAATTCATTAATTACATTACGACAATTTCCTTTAGAACCGCTTAATTCTTTCGTAACTCGCATAAAACATAAGTTGACATTATGTAAGGAGGCTGCCGAAAGTAAGTATGGTCAGGTGGCAGCCGCAGCCGTAAAACAACAGCTGGAAGATTTTGGTATAAATTCCCTTAAAGGAGGCATAAGTAACCCTCATTTATGCCAATATCTATTGACTATTACAGATACATCACTTGATAATTTAATACAAAAAGCACTAGACATGGAACGTTTACAACAAACGACGCTGAACTCACCACTAGCATACCAGTCTCCATCGGCGACAAACCCCCTGATAGCCCAAAATTACGAGCGATTGGGCTCACAAATAAAAAAAAATGGATTCAATGGGGACGTTCAAAATCTATTTACAACCTCGGTTGATTTATCCCCTAATCCAAATATATTAACTCTCGAAAATAATCATAACTCATATCTGATGAATAAATCTAGTAACCTGAGTCATGAGGGTAAAAACATAAGCTCCTTAACTGCAAACATCACTTGTAGCTTTTGTAAAAAGCGGGGGCATACTTACTCTGCCTGTCTTAGGCGCAAAAACACCCCGTTTTGCGACATTTGTAAAAAATATAACCACGACGCTGGCGAATGTCGAAGCCCGCAGTATAATGTCTCAGCAAATAATGTGCAGCACTATAATAGACAAGCATTTAACCCTAACTCACAGGATAATGTGGCAAGACCATGGTACGGCAATAATAGTCGCCAACGTAGCAATAACCAATTAAAAAATTATCCGTCTTGGCCTCATTATCCCAGCAGCAACCCACAATTTAACAGCAATGAAAAGTACAGTCAAGGGAACTCATTAAACCAAAATTATAATACATTTCCGAGCCACTTAAAATACCCCCAACGACAAGACAGCAATAGACCCCCAATAGACACCACCCAAAATGAAGGGAACTCGCAACCACGCGAACGAGCTGTGTATAACATAAACTTAACCTGTGAATTTTGTGGCAGGAAAGGGCACTCTGGTGGATACGGGCGCAGAAGTTAGCCTCATTAAACAACGCTCTCTGAAACCAAAGCTAATAATAAACACCAAAAACAACTGCACCCTTCAAACTCCTTTCGGTAAGGGAACAACCCTGGGTAGCTGCATAGGCAACTTTGATTTACCTACTAAAATCCCTTGCAGTTTTCAAGTAATAAAAGATATGCCGGAGCTCACAACAGATGGACTATTGGGGAACGACTTTCTGTCAAAAAATTGTATCATAGAAGGCCCCAATAACATCCTACGCTTTCCTCGTACTAAAAATAATCTAAAGGATTTAAAGTTTCCGCTAAAAAAGCTTGATTTAATTGGACAAAGACAACAAGACCATGTTAACACCCAAGACAGCGCAAGTAACGATTTATTTCTTCAAAATTTCAATACGGAGGTAACCATAAACGATTCAGGTAATTACGAATCGGGTTGCGAAACTCCAAACAAATTTTCAAAGTCACGCTGTCTTCAAAATTTCAATATGGAGGTAACCATAAACGATTCAGGTAATAACGAATCGGGTTGCAAAACTCCAAACAAATTTTCAAATTCACGCTGCCCTCAAAATTTCAATACGGAGGTAACCATAAACGATTCAGGTAATTACGAATCGGGTTGCGAAACTCCAAATAAATTTTCAGCTCCAATAACTACAAATAACTTCAGAAAAAACAATGCAATCGAACACCCTTTAATATTAAAAATAAAATTCGATAAACCATGTTGTATCCCCGCACGAACGCAAGGATTTATTCCAGTTCATATTAATCTGGCAGAAGATAAATTTTGCTTAGCTGAACAGTTGGAAGAAGGTATATTTCTCGCAAATAGTTTCCTACCCAAAGGGAATCAATCCATTAAGATCGGAATACTCAATACAACGATAAAACCTCTAACTCTCGACGAAATAAAACTAAAAATCACCTCTTTTGAACATTATGACATTGTCAAACTAATGAATAAAGATTTAACTCACACGACCGATGAGATAAGCAGCCTAAACTACTATAGGAACAATACAAATATGAACCTATTTAAACACAATAGCAAACCCCCTACTAATCACGCAAAAAATAAGTTTCAAAAATCATCACCAAATGCCCCCATAGCAAAAAATTTAACTACGTCTAAAAACTTAAATAAACAAACCCAATATACAAACCCCTGTGAAACAAAAAACACGACCTTTTTAGCTTACATTCACCCAAATGACCTGTCTTGTGACACACGAAACACCCAATTAATTGAAGAGTTAAATTTAAATGAAAACTTGAGTACCGAAGAGAAAAGGTGTATAACCACCCTTTGTCACGAATACAACGATATTTTCCACTTGAAAGGAGACAGACTATCCTGTACTAATGCAATAACCCACGAAATTCCGCTAATACAAGACCAGGCACCCATTAATCAGAAAATGTATAGACTCCCAGAGTCACAAAAGGAGATTATAAATGAACAACTCACCGAAATGCTAAATGATGGCATCGTATTGCCAAGTAAAAGCCCCTGGAATTCTCCCCTATTAGTAGTCCCAAAAAAGGCTGGACCAAATGGTGAGAAAAAATGGCGGGTGGTAGTTGATTTTAGGAAATTGAACGAAAAAACAATAGGTGATGCCTACCCCCTGCCTCGGATAGAAGATATATTAGATCAACTGGGGCATGCACGCTACTTCACGACTCTCGATTTAGCAAGTGGCTACCATCAAGTGCTGGTAAACCCAAAGGATCGAGATAAAACGGCATTTAGTACCAACTATGGCCACTACGAGTTCCAACGCATGCCATTCGGTCTAAAGGGAGCTCCAGCCACGTTTCAACGCCTAATGAACTATGTTCTTACAGGCCTCCAGGGGCTGGAGTGTTTTGTTTACCTTGATGATAAGCAGATAGAAAAGGAACTACTCGCCATCGTATGGGCGGTGAAAAACTTTCGTTGTTACCTCCAAGGTAGACCTTTCACGGTTTATACCGATCATAAGCCCTTGAAAGGCATTTTTAACGTAAAAGATCCAACCACTCGGTTAGTACGATTCCACCATAAGTTATCAGAACATGACTACAAAATTGAATACAAACCCGGCAAATACAACACAAATGCCGATGCTCTTAGCCGAATAAAAACAGACAACCTGGACGAACCCAAAAATCAATTATACTTTCCTCAAGTCAGCTTATTGAAAGAACAACCGACATTCAATACAAAACCAGTTTTGAACATTATCACACGATCTCAGACAAAACTAAAAGATACTATTCCACCCATTGAAAACCACAAAAAAACGTTACAATCCCCCCAATCACCCACCGACACAGACCAAGTTAAAATAACCGAGACAGGAGTTGACGAACAAAACACAACCAGGGAAAACCCAGAATCTTCACCTCACCAAAAACGAAAAGCTGTTGAAGTTATAACCTCCCCCGAAGAGATTAAAATAATACTTAAAGACTATCACGATTCTCTTTTTGGAGGTCACCAGGGAGTCATAAAAACTTTTAAGAGAATTCGTCAAAAATACTGGTGGAAACATATGTTCCGCGATATCAAACTCCATATAAAACAATGTAAAAAATGCCAAACCATGAAGGCTTCCCGCTTAACCCGAATGCCAATGGTCATCACAGATATTGCAAAACAACCATTCGAAAAAATCTACCTGGACATAGTAGGTCCTTTTGAAGAGACTAATTTCGGCAATAAATACATCCTGACTTTTCAGGACAACCTTACAAAATTTGTCGACTGGTATGCCCTCCCAAACGCTGAAGCAGAAACTATAGCCCGGATTTTTTTTGACCAAATTATTACCCGATATCGGATTCCCCAGAAAATAGTGACTGATCAAGGGTCTAATTTCTTAAGCGATTTATTTAAAAGTGTATGCAAACTTCTCAAAATCAAAAAACTTCAGACATCCGCTTATCACCCCCAATCGAATGGTGCTCTAGAACGAGCACATAGACCCCTGATTGAATACCTACGCACGATAATAGATCATAACTCTAAAACATGGGATCAATTTCTACGTACGGCAGCCTTTGTGTACAATAACAGTGAACATGAAGGGACGAAACTGACCCCAATGGATTGTTTATATGGCTTCAAGTCGGATGTACCCTCTAATTTAAAACGAGAGCCAGAGCCCTTATACAATCACGAAAATTATTATCACCTCTTACGGTATAAATTACAACAGTCCTATAATCTAGCCAGGAAAAATATTCTAGCAAGTAAAAGACGGTCCAAAAAAAATTACGACAAAAATTTGCATCCATCTCATTTTGTTGTAGGTGACAAAGTTCTGCTCAGGAATGAAAGCAGAAAACATAAATTGTCGCAACTATGGGTTGGACCCTATTTAATTGAAGACACCCTAGGGCCAGTAAATTCGATTATAAAAATAGGAAAACGAAGGGTGAATGTCCACAATAATCGCCTCAAACCCTTCTTTGAATAACGACAGCCTCATCATAAAATTTCAACATCATCATTTTTTTTGATTTTTTTTCTTCGCTCTCTTTCAACTTCAATATTTTTTTCCGTCCCCTCTCTCTTTCGAAAATAGATGTATACAAACAATAACACTCTCAACCATATTTGAAAAATCAAAAAGGGATCAAATAACCCCGAGTGGGTGGCAGACACCATCAATTGTTTCAAACAAACGATTTACCCAAATTTAGAGAGAATCCCTCACTAATCGCAGGGATTCTCTTCCTTGAGGAGGGAAGGTATGTTATGTAAATCATTGGCCGGAAATGCTGAGGAATATTTATGCGATTGACACTAGAGTCGATCACATAAATATTCCTCTACAATAGCCAGGCCACATGTTTTATTTTTGTTCCGCCCCTGCTGATCCTGAGGAATATTTATGCGATTGACACTGGAGTCGATCACATAAATATTCCTCTACAATAGCCAGGCCACATGTTTTATTTTTGTGCCACCCTGCTGATCTTGAATACAAAAGACCGGCAGTAAATTATGTTCTATTTCTGCTTATGTGATTAGAAACAGTCACATAAGCGGAAAAGATTTTTAAAAAACAAACAAAAACCCGGCGATAAATTATTTTTTAGTTCTGCTTATGTGATTGTATTTAGAAACAATCATATAAGCAGAAAATACTTTCTAAAATTTTTTCTCACGCGCCACCAAAGTCCATGTGGCCACCAAAGGGTATTATTTTTGGCGCCACTAAATCTAAATAAATAGGGTTCAATTTTCATTTGAGGGACAGTCGTTTTTTAAGAGCCGGACTTAAGAGTCGTTTTGAGGAGTCGTTTCCAGGGGACAGTTGAGAAAAAGTCGTGTTTCGAGTCGGTGTTCAGCAGAATTCAGAGAGACGAGTCGTTAATGAGTTATCAAATATAGATACACTGTCTTTGTAAAAATATGAAATAAAACTAGTTAAAATATTATTTGTGAATTACTAAGTGTAACTTTCTCTTTTTTGTACAAATATTGCTTGTAATAAAACTATGCTTTTTATAAGAAAAAATGATTTGTGAATTACCGAATAAAGCTATACTTTTTGCAAAAATATTATTTGTAAGTGATTAAATAAAAATATACTTTTTCGTAAAATTATTATGTGTGAGTTATCAAGTAAAAATATACCCTTTTTGTAAAAACATTATTCGTAAAAATATGAAATAAAACTAGCAAAAATATTATTTGTGAATTACTAAATAAAACTTTCTCTTTTTTGTACAAATATTGCTTGTAATAAAACTATGCTTTTTATAAGAAAAAATGATTTGTGAATTACCGAATAAATCTATACTTTTTGCAAAAATATTATTTGGAAGTGATTAAATAAAAATATACTTTTTCGTAAAATTATTATGTGTGAGTTATCAAGTAAAAATATACCCTTTTTGTAAAAACATTATTCGTAAAAATATGAAATAAAACTAGCAAAAATATTATTTGTGAATTACTAAGTGTAACTTTCTCTTTTTTGTACAAATATTGCTTGTAATAAAACTATGCTTTTTATAAGAAAAAATGATTTGTGAATTACCGAATAAATCTATACTTTTTGCAAAAATATTATTTGTAAGTGATTAACTAAAAATATACTTTGTGTAAAATCTAGAATCTATTATTTAGCCTGATAAGAATAAAAAAAAAAGAATTAAATAATTATATAACAAAATACCAGTAAAGCATCTTGTCTTCCTAATATAAAAATCCCTTATTAGTATTAATGAGCTTAAGGAACTAAATTCAGTATTCTAATAACATTTAAATAATAAATTAGCCTGTGTACTATTTTGTATTAAAAATATTTTGCACCTTTAAAGTTTGCGGATGTTGAGCAATTAATGAATCTTTGGATTGCTTTTAGTTTTTTTTTTATGACAGTATAGAAGTTAGAAAAAAGTTTAATATTAGTTTTTGAACTAATACATAACTATACATATACAATCACAATTAATTTTCTAGTTTGTGATCTTCTTAAAGTTTCAAAAATACCAGTTTATTATTTGGTGAAAATTTAAAATGAAAAATATTGTCAGCATCCAATTCACAGGTATGCAAAATTGAACTTTTTGAAAATTGTTTGTCTGAAAAGCACCTATATTAGGTTATTCTGGGATGCTGAACTCGAATATCATATTAGTTTTTTTCTATCACGTAAGATTTTTTAGATATACAAAAGATAAAAAAAACCACTTTTTTGCGTACTTGAGATGGTTTTTATTAAAATTGAAAAAAAAATACATAACTAATTTACACCTTTTGACTCTTAAAATATCGAAACAAAAATAATTAAAGAAATAAACTGTTAAAATTCTTTTAGGACCTCTTTCGTATATCACTGAAGCTCCTTTTTAAAGATTTTCGTCTCTGTTCACCTGTGTCACTGTCCCTCTTTAACATCCAGCAATAGTCTGCAATCATGTTAACATTCCACCTTCCTTGGTAATGTTATTCCATTGCCTTCATATCTTGATGGAATCTCTCGCCTTGTTCTTCACTAAAATCCCCAAGATTTTCTGGAAATAGGTCTAAGTGAGATTTCAGAAAATGAACTTTTAAGCTCATGTTGCATCCCAATTTTCTAAAATTTTCCAACATATTTGCGACTAATTGGACATAATTTAAACTTTTCCTATTGCCCAAGAAATTTTTAATTACTTCTTTCAAGGAAATCCATGCTTCCTTTTCTTCAGAGCTCATTACAGTTTTAAAGTATTTTTCTTTCATTAGTTTTCGAATGTCTGGGCCTACGAACATTCCTTCTTTAAGCTTAGCCTCTGAAAGTGATGGAAATTTTTTACAGAGATATTTAAAACACTCTCCTTGCTTTGATAGTGCTTTCACGAATTGCTTCATGAGTCCAAGTTTAATATGAAGTGAGAGAAGGAGCACTTTTGCTGGATCAACCAAACCTTCTCTTAATATAATTTTCATTATGGTTTTTATGGATTATATTAAAAGCCAGTCTTTTGTTATCCAGTGCAAATCTTTGTTTCGGCTATCCCATTCACACAAATGATATGGAAATTCAGTGTGGCCTCCTTGTTGCACTTTTGGCACTTTTCAGCAATATAGCACGATATTGATATTTAGGAAGCTTTTACCAAAATTTCTAAAAATTCTTACGTGATGGATTTTTTTCATTATTTTTCCCTTAGTAAGCACTTCGAAATATTTGAGAAACCATTGTCCAATCTCAGACAATTTTTCCCATGCATACCTATGTATTATTTAAAGGTGTCAGCTGAGGCTTAAAACAATAAAATTTTGCCAATTGTGCAATATAAAAAGTCATTGCTTTCTTTCATTTGGTTTCTTTTTATTTTGCATCACTCCAAATTAAGGTTTTTTTATATATAAATCTTTTATAGGTAAGAATTTGGAATATTTAGAACTTGTAATAGAAACACTGCGTTTATCATTGTTGCTTTCAAATCTATTAGGATAGTATGCAAACTTTTAGATGATGGATTTTATGCATCTTGATTAAAGTTGATTAGACTCAAAAGTATTCCTCACATTCACAACTTTTGAAGTTTGGACGATGCATCTGATGCATCTTCTCTTTCACTAGCAGCTTTAAGTAGGAGAGATATTAATTAGCCTAAATCATGTTTTGCTTATTTTTAAAATATTACAAACTCCGAAGTTTAATTTTCAACTTTAGAGAGTTTTATTTTTTTAAACTTTCATTAACGATTTAAGTTTAATTGTTACACAAATATAATTGGAATAATATAAGCAATTGATAATTTTTAAATAACAGCGATTTACGAATGTTGGAATTAGTCAGGCTTTTAAGCAGCAAAAGCATATAGAACCAGCAATTTACCTAGGCAGCTATCATTTTCGCGAAGGTGACAGTGATATGTGAGTAAAATAAATTGTTTTTAATAACAAATTATATGCAATGAATTCACTTTGTAGACATTTAACAAATGTCGCTATTGAAGAATTACCAATTGCCAAAATGAATACAGTAGAACCATTGTTAATTGATAAATGCTTAAAAATTTCTGTTGAATGGTATAAAACAGAAATTACTTCCACATATGAAGTAACAGACTCAGCTCTTTTGAAAATTCTTCCAGTATCGTGTTCAGGACAATTAAAGTAAGTTGGTAGTTTTAATTTATTTACTATCGAATTTTACTTAAAATTAAAATAGAATTATATTGGATCGAATTATACTGAATGGCTACGTAGGATTTGAAATAGTAGGAGAAGCTCTCAAATCAACAAACTTTGACTTAAGTTTTGATGCTTTAAATATTACAACTGAAGTATTAATAAATAATATTCTTAAAATTGTAAATAATATAAAGTTTTAGGTGCGTTACAAAGACACATCAAATTCTTTAAGCAATACATCCACGATTCAAACAAAAGAATTTATTGGTAAGTTCAATCTTATTTGACAAATTAGAGTTTTTACTAAATGAAAGATTTTAATGCGCAGATAAAAAATTTTGCAGTTTTTTTATTTAAAAGTTTTATTCAAAATAACAGCAACAAATGCAAAAGCTGTGCCTAATATTTGGCTTGATATGAAATGAAAAATTAGGTAATCAGTTGCACTTTTCAATTTTAGTTTTAATCCTTTGTGTAGTGTAAGCCCTGATATTGCCGAGGAGCTATTATATGACTTATACCCAATCTACACAGGCCAACTCACAGCAGAAACTCACAGCAGAACTCACAGCGAAACCGGTTATTTTCATACAAAACTCAAAGAATCGCTGTGAGCTCTGCTGTAAGTTGGCCTGTGTAGATTGGGTATTACCTGGGATAGTTGCAGTTTTTTCTGATAAGTGCAGTCTATTAGAAACTTTTACCAAATTCTCTGTAGTTTTTGAGCATTTTTAGGTGCACAATACTTTTGCGATCACATCAGACATAAATTTTTACCTTCTTTAAGTAAAAACTCATTTCATTTCATTTCTCATTTCTTTCTTTTATTCGTAATGACGTAAAATTCTTATTCTTATGCTTCCAAAGATTTTACATCAGAAAAATATTTTAGCAGCAAATTAATAGCGATTAATTTGTTTCATTCTATAAACACGTGAGAAGCTTAAGCTCCTAATTTTTGAGAAAATTTTATCCTGCGCAAATCATTAACAAACCGATGCTTTCTTTGTCAAAAATTTTCCTTTAAATATGCCTCGGGAAGCTTCTTGTTGATTAATGAAAGTCATCTAATTAAGCGTGTCATTGAAGTCATAGACATAGTTTTAAACTCTCAAACTACATGTGTGTCGTAATTTCTACAATATAGTTTTTCCATATACTTTGGTTTTGGCAGCTTTAGATCTCAATCAAAAGCAATATTATTTGTCACTGTGATGACAAAAATGTGAACTAAAAATTCTTTAAAATTTTAGATGAAACAATTGCTAAACACCTAAAACTAGACTTATATTGGCATCTAAGAGAATCTTTTCGTAGTAGGTTAGACCAAGTTTTATTAGATTTTACCTTAGCTGAAATCTTTAATGAGAATTCTGAAATAGTGGATAAATTTCGGTAAGGAAACTTTAAAACATTCTAACGAAAATTAATGAAAATAAAATAAAAATTTTTCCAATAGTGATCGAGGACGTGTGCTTGATCGTTTTATAAATGACTTTGTTGATGAATTTTTAAAAAATATTCGAAATCATTTAACATTCAAGGATAAACAAATAATAAAAGTACCGAACTTTAATACAAATTTTTCCAATCAATTTGGTAACAATATCTTTTGAAATTAATTTTAAATATTTAAAATTTGATATTTTATTATTAGGCTTTGTAACATTTTGGGGTGAATTTGTAGCTACCGGAGGCAGTATGAAAAACTTGTCTACTTTAAAGAGAACAGGTAAATTTTCTTTAGTAACAATTAAGGATTTGAAAAACATAAACATCTTTGGATCAATTGGACTCGAAGAATTAGTGGTAGAATTTTTTATATTATATAATTAAAAAAAATTAAGAATTATGTTAAAGGTGGCTTATGAAAACTATCGTGCTCATATTTGGAATATAGCAATAAATGGAAATATATGGTCACAAATAGAAAAGAATTCATTCAATTTAAAAATAGTTGGGAATTTTTTTTGTGAAAAACTTCATATGAAAGATATCGATATAAAAATAGCACAACTAGAGTAAGTAATCAAAATTGTAAGAGGTTTTACCAATCAGCGTTGCAAGTTTTTAAGATACTTTGTAATATTCATTTAATACAACTTCGGCTTTTCAAAATTCAATAAAAACTTTTCCAAATTACTATGATCAGGTTTTCTTAAAGGCATTATGAGCAAATTTCAAGTTTTTTTTCCGACCGATGCAAATACCTTAGCATCAAAATCGCCATTGAAAGTTTTTATGTGTTTTCCAGGCGATAACTCATATGAAGCTTGTTATTGATACTAAGCCCATACATAATATTAATATTGGTATTTTACGAACTTTTCCAATATATTTTTAGATAAAATTAAATTAAATTAACCGTTATATGCCAGTGGAAAAATACTTGTAGCTTACTCTGTATTTGAGCTTAAGTAGAACATTTTTAGAGTTAAACTAACGAACTAGCTTATATCATCCTAACAGAAAAATGAAGAATATAGTTTTAAAATTATGTCCTTAAATACTGTGAGTTTTGGTTTCCGTGCACATTCATATCTTGCAAATTTTATTTATACTATATCAACATTAAATGAGCTAAATTTTTTATGGATACATCAGTGGCAATAATAATATTTTTATTCCAAGGCTCTATGGATTTTATCACATTTTAAATTTCATTTTAGAACAAAATATGATTTTTGTTATTGGTTTTTCGTAAACATAGCTTCCGAAATAACACATCATGTACATAAGATTAAACTCAAAAATATATTTTTCATTTTAGTGGTATAAAAGTCAAAGCAACAGGCTTATCTTTTGCACTAAATTGGCTGCTATCCCGCATTATAACATGGTTAAGTGGACACTATAAGGAAAATTTAAAAAATTCTATGGAAACGGTAAAAAATTTCTAAATGTATTAATTCATGTTAATTTCTTTCTATTTCTAGCATTTACGAGACACTGTACAAACATATTTATTGCCATCGAACAACAATTTTTTATGTAAAAATTAAAATAAAAACTTTGAAAATTATAATTGTATTTTTGGTTTTAAGAGAAAAACTCATTGTCAGAACTAGGGCTCACTCAGAACAATTATTACAGTTATAATTTCTTATTAAAAATTAACTTATCAGCCATGCTAAAAACTTTGACCAAGATGTGTTTCTTGAGAAGATTTTTCTCTGAACTATTTATTTTAATAATTCTTTTGATATAGAATTTAATGGACCAAAGACAGCTGTTTTTAGTACCCGTTGCCGTGTTAAATAAAAACCAAATATCTGGAGGCAAATCCAAAATCAAAAAACTTCAAAAGCTATAAGTTAAAATCAAAGTGGTAATGAATTTTTGCAATACAAAAGACGTTTTGCTTTTGGCTTTTAGTATGCTCTAGTGATATTCACAAACTGCGAGCGCACACGAGTGGTATTTCTAACTTTAGCCAGTATTGTACAATAAAATTACACTAGAAACCTCACTTCTATTGACAACCATAAATATATATTGTTAAGAATTCTAAGAAAAGGCAAAAAAATTTTTGCTTTAGAGAAAACCCAACCCGTCTTACCTTTATAACCACTCTGAGCTAAGCAAATTATATGGTATGCGCTGGCCGAAAATTAAAACACGAAAGATATAATCTGTCGGTACCACTTATCCAGTATGTAGGCATACACGTAAGATAACTTCTAGGATAGCTTGTATACAGGACCAAATATAAAATCTATGAGTTGTTTGACAAACCATTTAATCTGAAAAGTTTGATTTATGCATTTTTATATGTTAACTTTTATTCATTGTTTTCTTTTTATATTTTAATTTTTGTATTTCTTGGAAACCCAATATTTTTGACAGCTGTACAGCTGATGTGCTTTACATGTGTAAGTAGAATAGTAAACCTTATCCTGTTTATTTATATTAATAACATGATGCACTCGTCTTTTCGAATAATAAACCACTAAGTCTAAAACTTAAATTTGCAGATTATGAGTACTCCGGAAGATCTTGCACACATGACAAATGGTGAAAAACATTTTAAAAGACAAGAATGAGTTACAAAAAATCTGAAAGCAATATAAGGCAGCTAATTTGCTACCTCAACATTTCCCAATATGAATTTATTAAACACTAGCAAACCCAGCAAACGTTGTTTTGCCAAATTTAAATTATTCCTAGGATTATTTTAGTAGAAAAAAATGACTAGCTTATTGTCAGTGTGTGAGGCTGCGGTATATATGAGTGACATGCATGGAGCACTCTGAACGATGATGAAATATAAAAATAACACAATACTTGTAATTTATTTTGTTAAATTATATATATCACTAATTATAATAATTTTACTAAAAAACAATATATATCCCTTATCGCAATAGAGTGTACAATATTTTTTGTTATCCCATCTTAAGCTAGCACAAACAAACTGGATGGTTTGCCCACTCGAGAGCATACCACTTATAATTGTCCATGTGAAAAACATGGTGTGATCAAATCTAAGCCACAAACAGACATCGTTTGGCCTTGAGACTTATTGATAGTCATCGCAAATGCCAATCTTATTGGAAATTGAAGACGTTTAAATTGAATTGGCACAATTGGGGTTGACCACCCTTATCACTTAGGGGTGTAAAAAATAGATAAAAACCTACCCTCAGACCTACTGAATATACATATAAAATTTCATTAAAATCGGTTCAGCTGTTCTCGAGTTTTACGCTTAGCAACACATTTAGCGATTCATTTTTATATTTTAATAAAAGAATAGATAAGTAGAAAATATTTTATTGCATAGCTTTACCCTTCTTTCCATTTTTTCCTTCTTTTTTTTGTTGTTCTTATTACAGTTCACAAATTTTTATAAAAAAGTTTTATTAATTATATTAATAACAGCAATTCTACAAAATAAAACATACAAAATAAATGTTTGTAGTAAATTAAACTTAATTATCTAATAAAAAATATTATGTAAGCAATGTAAGCACTTTACATTTTGTTTAGTTCTAGCAATGGTTTACATGTGAAAACTTAACGAAGCTGATAATAATGCAATAATACGCTGCACCATAAAATTGTTCAATAACTAAATTATTTTGGTGAATCAAAATGACTTTCTTAGAAACTAGTAATCGATTAAATTTTTTAAAATGAAAAAAATAACTTTCACTATTTAAATAATGTCTTAAAGTTACATATGTACTTAGAAAATCATTATTCGAAATAAAATAAACCTAAAATTTTTTTCTAAATCAAAAAGTTTACTTCCTTTTAACATTAAAATTATTTGACATAAATTTTGAAATCAAACTTCAATATTTTTTAAGTACTTTTAATTCCTACATTTCCAAAATTCAATAATTTTCATTATTTACTCTTATTCAAACAGTAAAAATTAGTAGCAAAGTGTTGAGAGTGATAAGTATTCCAAATTTGCTGTTTATAATTTGTTTTCACTAAAAATTATATTATAAAAAACTACTAAATTCTAATATACTTGAATTAAATTGCTAAAATAGAAAAGAGAACTGATTTAACTTCATTGGGATTATTGTTGATAGTGGCTATTTTTAACCGGTGGTATGGTGTTATACAAATTTTGATACCATTGAACAGTTATATAAACTTCAAAAAGTTAATCAAATTATCTAAATTTATGATATTTAAAAGTTTGGATGGCTACTTTGATTTCCATTATTTTGATAACGTGGTTCTATATTTGACATTGTATTTCTTAAAACATATCTGTGTATATTATGTGATTCAGTTTGTGGTATATACCATCCTTCATGAATTTCAGAGCTTGTACTTGGAATAGAAGTTTGATTTTGGACATATCCAAGTCCATTTTGATTCATGCCTGGCATATTATTTAGCTGAAAAGCAGTGGTAGTATCAGAACCGATTGAAATTTTTTTAGTATTAGCTGTTGTTTTGACAGATTGGCGTCTTTTTGCAATTAAATTACGTGTATTTGCATTAACCTCTGAAGTTTGTCCAGGATTTGAATAAATAGTTACTGGAGTATCCAAACCATTTATTCTCATTGTGCCTCTATTTTGTCCAGGTGGAACTATTTGATTATCAAAATTTATTTGCCTTACATTTGGTTCATAATTATTCATTTGTGGATAAAAATTTGTTTGAGTAGAGTTAAATGTAGCATTCGAGTTAAAATTTCTAAAATCATTTGTAGGTATATAAGAAACATTTGTCGAATTATTTCTTTGTCCTATATTTAAATTATTATGTGGATGCATAAATGAACTTCGTTCTTGTCGAATTAGGTTAGTTGTATATTGAAGGATATTATATTTATTAGATATACCCAAAATATTTGAATCAATAGTTTTGCTCATATTAAGGAACATTCTTATATCATCCTCTGTGAAACTCAATTCATTGAATGTATCTTTGCAATAATTGCATATAACTTTTGTTAAAGAATTAATTATTTGGTTTTTTTTACTTTCATTAAATTCTTGGTGTATATTTTTACAAATTGGCATAATTAAGCTATCAATTGCACAGTCGGCCTTAATATCTAAATCAAAACATAAGTTTTTTTCAAAGAAAAATTTTGCTTCGGGATTGGTTAAAACTGAGGAAAAACCAAGTGTTTGTCTTTTAAAAACACTAATTAAATTTTTTATCAAAAAATATTCCAAAAGTTGTTTTATTATTGGCTCTTCCATGAATACTTGTAAAACTGTATTATTTATAAATGAAGAATTGTTACCAAAACCAATTGTATTCATTTTATTCTTTGAATCAGATAAAAGCAATATATTAGAACATGCTGAAATCGTATTTTTTAAATCGGATTTTTTTAAATCAAAAAAGTCTAATTTAACTGATCTAGAATCTTCACAGTTTGATATTTGGTCCATTTTTGCCAAAGCATCCTCCAAATCATCTGTAACTGTTACTTGAGTGCCTATAGAAACCTTTACCTGGCTTTCAGTTACATTACTAAAATTATCAAGACTTTTTTCAGTTTCAGCGTCACTTTTTAAGTATTGACTACATGTTAAGCAATCACTATTATTACAATTGCAATTTTTATCCTCCAGTAATCGTTGTATGCTACTACTTTTTACGTCATAATCCTTATATTTGCTTTTCTGATCGTTTTTAAAATATTCTTTATGCCTTGTAGAAGTTGAATAAGAGTTCTTCCCGTTTCCTTCTTTTTGTGAGTGTGAATATTTTCTTTCTGGTCTTACATCCACTGTCATTCTACGAGGTGGGTAAGTTTTTTTCAAATCTCTAGGTTTTATTGGTTCAAACTTATGCTCTTGGCTATCTGACCTATCATTAGGCTTATCATTTTTTTCGTCCAAAGGGGAATGCTGTTTCATATTCAAAATTTTTGTAAAAACGCTTCAATTGATACAAATATAGCTAATTTTTCTTGCAGATTAACACAAATATAATTTCGAAAGCTAGAAAGGAGAAACGATAAAATCAGTAAATTTCAAATAAAAATTTTTACACTTAAACTTAAAAAAAAACTTCCGAAAAACATGAAATAGAAGTAGAAAATTAAGTTTCATTTACAAGTGGAAACAATCAAATACACTACAAATCTTGATTGCAAAAAATTACAGACCTACCATAAATTGATCTAATGAAAATGAAAAATTTCTTCTTTAGTACACATTCTAAGGTAGAGCTTTGCCTATGAAAAAAGTTGCAATGGTAAGTGTTAGATAGTAATGAACCATAAGGACAACAAAAAATTTTATAATATTTTATCTTCAAGATTATTTAAAGCAGAGGTCCGAAGCCTTTGGCCTAGGAGCAATATATGTCTGTTTCAATTGATTCGAAAAAAATGAAATTGAAGTCTCATAAAATGATACCCGTAATAAACTGAAACAGATACAATTATCGAAGTCATATTGTGTTAATAAAATTCTTTAATAATAAATCCGAGCTAACTTATATAATGTGCATTTCATCAGTATAGCAAATTATTAATTTCCTAAAAATTATTTATTTAATTGTTGCATGGACAATGAAAAAAAAGTAATCATTCCGATTCTCGGAAGTTATAAACAAAGAAAATATTTTTTCTTTTATTGATCATATCTACTGGGAATGCTTTAAAAGCCTATTGATAATATTCAATTACAAAATAAAAAAAATAACATTCAGATTGAAGAGAAATTAAAAAAGGTTTGTTGTTAATAAGTTTAACTTTGTGGTGGCAGACGTTAGGCCAAATAAGAATTTTTGTGGTAAACAATAATGTGAAATAAATGACTAGTTTTATATAAACATTCGATAAATTTGTTTATGTTCAGCTTAACAAAATTTACCTATCGGATAGGATGTATGAAAGCCTACAGATCTAATAATATAAATGTTGATATAGGATTTACAATTCATTATTCTTTTTTCAAATTTAACTTTTTTTTATATCTCTATTGAAAATGATAATTGTATTTATGGCATATAAATAAATACAATATTGTTCATGTAACCACCACGCTTTTTGCAAGATTGCATTAGAACATCAAAACTTTAGATAACTTTTTGCAAAATTATGGGGATCAATGGCCTCAGTTTAGAATTTTAGTTTCAGTCTAAATGAAAATTTGTTTTACTCAAATTATGCTTAATATGGGTTTTAATCAAACTAAAGCTAAATCTGTAGCTGTACTGCAAACTACAATAGAATACCTATAGTGTACCGAAAACAGTTATGTTCTATAGTTAACAATCTGAAAAATATATCTACGTTCTTATAGATTGCTTTAATATTGTAAATAGCTTAGAAAGCCCAAGGATCAAAATTCAAAAGGACTTTTCACACACTGAAATATAAATTCATTTTACTCTACACCTTGTAAGGATTTTAAAGACTGTTTTGGTTAAATCTGATTCCAATTACATAAAATATGATAAACTCAATTTTACTTAAGTTTTAGTATTTAAAATCAAACTTCAATACATCTCTGTCTCTTTCTTCCATATATTTTTCATGATTGCTGACATTTTTCAGATATAATAATTAGATTTAACAATATTAATTTTCGTTTTCTCATAAAATAATTTTATTGATGATCCCTACAGTATACAAGAAATAAGCATATATTTTATACTAATTATAAGGACAAAACTTGTGCTAATCAATTAAAGGCAAAAGAGCAAGTTAATTTAATATATCAAAAATAAATGCTCAACATTAAATTCAAATAAGGTATTTGGAGGCATTATTAATCTAAATCAAAAAACTTTAGAAAATATTTAAAACTAAAACAATTTAATTGGAAATATTCTCTTACTTCACATCATTGATCCCAAATGATCCATTGTCATCATTTTAATATCCCCCAAATTAATGCTCCTGAACCAATATAATTAATACCATCAATAAGAATTGCCGCTTGCCATGGATAAGCTCCAAAAGCTTATATAATTCTACTATTTTTAATCTATAATTTTATGTTACTGGAAAGCAAATGATAAACAGCAATTTAACAACAAATTAATTAAAAAATTTTTCTCTATCCAACCTAGTAATTTTGGTGTCTCTATAGTTGATTGAATAACAATTTCAAGAAATAGTTTTAATTAAATTTCTTAAAGAAAACTTTATTCAAATAATTACATAATTAATAACAATATAACAATTTAATATGGCACTAACACAACAAAAACTACACACAACTTTTTTAAAATAAATCAATTTGAACATTTGACTATAAAACGCGTTTTAATCACTCAGCGGTACTACGAACTCTGACAAATGAAGGCATGGTTACCGTTTTATTATACTTAAAACTTTTATATCCACTCCATTACGGTGAGTCATTTTAAAGTTCTCAAATTTCAAAGAATCCGAACAATAACTCAAGCAACTAAGCTCCGTTCACACCTAAGTGATTCAAAAAGCACAGGGTCTTGGGTCACTCATAACTGTAAGCAAGGTACATACTTTGTTTTCCTGCCAAGCATATCTGGAAATGAATAGAATTTTTGAAGGTTGTATAAACTGGCGTAAATACAGCATTAAGGGATGGTAATAAAGAAGGGTAATTGCTTTATGTACACATACATTTTTCTCTAAGCTTATTTTCTTATCTTTATTTATATTTTTTATTCTAACACTTAACTTTCCTTATTACCAGTCATTCATGTTATACGAGTATTATAAAATCTACGCTATTCTATACAATCCCCTGTGATCGTATCTGCTTTCAGATCTGCTTGGCAGAAAAATACAGCATCCTGTTTAGAATTGTAAACAATTTAAGATCGCTAAGTTTTAAAATCGCTCTTGTATGTGCGTAGCTTTATGAAATTTGATGTTTATTATTTACCCCTAGTTTAATTATTATTTTTATTTATATAGACAGAATTTTTAATATTTTGTTAATACCATTCTGTAGTTTTTGTCACAATTTCTTTCTGATTTTCAGTTTTTTATAAACTTCAGTCAAAAGAAAAGTATTATTAAATTTCTTCTTGTCACTAATTTCAGAGAATTTACAGTGAAATATCCCCAAACTGCCTTTGGCTTAAACTAAATTTTTTTAAATTAATTGAACCTAATTACAAATACATATTTCAATTTACAGTGTTCAATTTGTTTTTTATGATAATATTATAAATAAATGAGAGGTTAAAGTGAATTATTTTTAGTTTAGCTAAAATCAATTGTAATTTGAGTTTACGAAAATAGACTCTGAATAGTATTGCTTTGCTTAAAAAATATGTTATAATAGAAAGTTGATGATCTGTTTACATTAAGACGTATACTACCTCTAAAATTCTGCCAAAAAAAATATTTTCGCTATTGGAAACAGGATTATAATGAAATATCTTACCGTTTGTATTTATTAGTTTGGCCTACTGAGAATTTAACAAATTGAAAAGTTTATTTTAACTGCACTATACTAACAGTATAATAATTATACTGTACTATATTTAACGATATTTAAAAAAAAATATACATTTTGATAAAAAATTGTGCTCTAACACAAAAAAAAGAAATCTGGACCTTCGACCATTACGTCATCTGACGTTAAAAAATATTTTTTGTATATTGGTACTCAACCAGAAATTTTTACATTTATTTCCAGTACACATTAATTTTCGGCTACTATAGTTTTTTTCAATTTCCGAGAATTTCTAAGCTAATAGCCTTTCAGCTCTCTGGCCAACACAAATAGCACCTATTGAGCTAAAAATTATAAACAAAGTTTGTTTTAAAAAGGAAAAAACCAACGCCACAATTGGTGCAATTGTGATCTATAAATGGCATTGATAAATCATTACTCTTTGCTCCAAACAACCGCTATTTCAATAAATATGACAAAAGAATGTTATAGTTGCATGTAAGTGTTTTGATTTTAGTGTGTCAACATAGCCTGAGTCTATCTTTAAGAAATATTTCTATGTAGTACAAACGCAAGGGGCACAATATTGCGGAATTTAAACGAATAATATCCTTTTCAGGGACGCTGTTTTGAGTGGAAGAAATGAGTTGAACATCAGTTGAAAAAAAAGTGTATAATTAGTTTAATAAGGTCTATTAAATGTATATTTAATTTTAAAAGAATACAGTTTCTTATTGAAAAGATTAAAGAAATATTTTTCCATTAAAGTTACGTTTTATGTTGCACCAAAAGTTTGATGTCCTTTTCTTAAAATATTTTTCAAATTAATAAATTATTTTAACTTTTTTTCATTTTATATAAATCAAATATAGGTTAAGCAAAACTGCAAAAATAACCCCACGTATTTTATAGTTATGTGTCTCATAAAAACTAGAAACCGCTAGTTTCTTATTTAATTAACACTAGTTTATATTATAATTCACTAGAAAACGCTAGTGTATAATATAATTGAACTAAAAACTGTTTGGTTATAAATTAACTTAAGAGAGAACTAGAAAACGCTAGTTTCCTTAAGATATTTGAAGGTTTTTTTTGGTTAAGTCCAGAAAACGCTAGACTAATTACTGTTAAATGAAAACCGTGACATCCAAAACACTACTGATTTATTTATCAAAAAATATTATTTATATAGTACCAAAAAATGCATTCTCAGCACACAATTGCATTGATAAATTTCATGCCATTTGCGACTGTACGTCTGCAGTATCAAATTTCGAGTATGCATTTTTTGGACTATATGCTAATGACCCATTACTTATAGCTATCGAAACATTCCACGGTATTAAATTACACGAGTAGCAAAATCTAATTTGAAATAAACAAAAGTTTCAAATTGCAATGCAGACATAATTATGCTTAATTTTACTTTAGATTTAATTTTTTCTTAATTGTTGTTTTTTTTTGTTTTTTTATTAATTATCCAACATTCTGCCCCCCCTTGAGCCGCAGGTCTCAACCAACAACCAAAAATTTATTTTATACAGTTCGTGGGGCCGGTTGCGGAATGTTTCGTTGTAAGTTGACTCTGGCTGTCTTTTTGCAGCACCAACGCACTGCAAAAAATCCAATAATGATCAGCAGCCCTGCAATGGAAGAATATCCAACCGTCAGTTGATGTACATTATGTTTCTTAATGTCCTTAAGGTTGCCTTGTTGTTTACTTAAACTTATTATATTGTCCTTAATCCTCCTTATTTCTTCCGTATGGTTTATTGATTGAATAACAACTGTGTTGTTCCACGCCTTACGTCGAATATCATACATTGTTAAGTTTATTACTGGTTGAAATGATTGATTAGCTCCCTTAGTATGTAAGATTGATCCTGTGGAAATAGTCAAATCTTCATTTTTTAACGTGCATCCAGGTTGTAATGTTAACACTCCAGATCCCTCCATTACTGTTGTTATATATCTTTGATTACATACAATATGAACGGTATAATTCTGATCCAGGGAAAATAACCACCTGTTAGTTGCTTGCAAACGGATCCATATTCTAGCTGGTTTACTGATTCTCACTTCACAATTGGCTGTTGCCTCTTCATGCAGAAATAGACTAATTTCACAATGCTTTACATTTTCCAACTTATTTATGAGTGCTCTATGTTCATCGCATATATATTCTCCAGTTACCAATTCCGTACAATGCTTATATTCCTCGTAAGATAACAAATAGAAGTTATCCTTATAAATGTTTGACATGATAAAGTCTAATTCAGGTGTGATGGAAACGTGTGTTTCATTGAGTAATGTAGGCAACGGAATCAGATGGTATAGGTCAAATTCAGTTACCCTAACTAGAGGTAGATTTGCTGTGAAGAGTACATAATTATTTTTTATCTGGTACCGCATACTCATCAATTTGTATAAACTCGACAGCGATATTTGTTTGTTAGCTATTGGGAGTTGTAAATTCGGAGGTAAGTTTTCTCTTATTAAAGATATTTGTCTTTTTAGCTGTTGCGCTGTTATGATGAGTGGATTCATTTTTCCATGTTCAATATCGATGATGACTTGAAGAACCATCTCTTGCATGAGTTCAACTTCACTTATTAGCGAATTCGTTAGAATAGCTAATGTGTTAAATGCCTGAATCCCCTTCTGGCTTTGCATTTCAGCATTCATATTGGTTAACCTATCATATTGTTGTTTTAATCCTGCCTTAATTTCACTTGTTAAATTCAATCTATCTTCTTCAGTCTTTTTTATAATATTCATCGTGGAATCTAATATTGTTGTCTGATTTTTTATCAATTCGTGAAGATAATTTTCGTTATCCTTGACCATATCAATTGTCGTTTCCATTTGTGCGGCATATTCTTCGTCTAATACACCAAATAATTTATGTGCGATGGTACCCACTATGTTCAGTAAGGCACGATTTTTACGTTGTCTTCTTGGGCTTTCTAACATTGCATTGTTGCTTTTGATTTGTTCTATTTTATTTGCATATTGCTTTATTATTTGCTGATAACTTTGATTGTGTTCTATGAATCCACTGAGCCTTATTAATTGTAGCAATATTTGCTCTATGCTATTAATTGTTGCTTTATATTCTGTTAAATCATAATAAATCATAATATTCCAGTAACTGCTTGCTAAATATGATCGCCCAATTCTGTCAAAATATATTCCTGCGCTATGTTGAAATTTTGTTATTTCTATTGATTTTCCTGTCATTGAATCTTGATTGGCTAACGAAATATTTAAAGCATAACTTGAAGAGTACATTGGTAATACCAATGTTGCCAGTAGAAGGACCTTTGCCACATTTGCTTTTAATGATCCTCCTTTCCTTTTTTTTGCCTTAGCTTCATCTGATATATCTTCATATGTGATCCCTTTGGTTGAACTTGGTTCTTCAGTTTCGACTGGTAATGGTGAGAGTAAGTGAATTGCGCGTCGATAAATACCTGTGGCTGTTTTTACATCCACGACTCGTACTTTCCCATCGGGACCTGGAAATGATTCGACGACTCTTCCCATTGACCATTTTGCAGGAGGAAGGTTTTCATCCTTGATAGTGACTAAAGTTCCAGGCTTCATATTAGGATATGCTTTTATCCACTTAGCTCTTTTCTGAAGCTCACTAAGGTATTCTGATGACCAACGACGCCAGAATTCGTTTTTGATATAGCTCACCAACTGCCACCTTGATAGTAGTGACATTTTGTTTTCTACATGATTTGATTCGATCGTAGTAGTTAGAGGTTCGCCTATTAAGAAATGTGCTGGTGTTAGAGCCATTAAGTCATTAGGATCGTTTGATAGCACTGTTAATGGCCTTGAGTTTAATATAGCTTCAACTTCACTGGTAGCTGTACAAAGTTCTTCGTATGTGATTGCTGCAGACGCTATAGTTTTTTGTAGTAAAGTTTTCGTCGATTTTACAGCAGCCTCCCATAGTCCACCAAAGTGAGGAGATCTGGGTGGTATAAAGTGAAATTGAATTCTTTTATCCCCAACAAAATTCACAATTTTCCTTCGTGCACTGTCACTTTGAAGCATGTTTGCTACTTCTTCTAATTGTCTTCTAGCACCTACAAAGTTTCGGCCATTGTCGCAATAGATATTTTCGCAATGTCCTCGTCGTGCTACAAACCTTCTTAATGCACCTAGAAAACCTTCAGTGCTCAAATCCGAAACTACTTCCAAATGTATCGCCTTTGTTGCAAAGCAGCAGAATACTGCAATGTATGTCTTTTGCGGATGTTTTCCCCGTATTCTGAAGTGAGTATACATAGGGCCACAAAAATCTACCCCTGTGTTGCAAAATGGACGTGCCTTCTGTACTCTTGTTGATGGTAAATTCCCCATTTGTTGGCTTTGTAATCGAGGACGTGTTTTTGCACATGTTAAACAGTTATTCACTACTGATCTTGTTATCGTTCGACCCTGCATTATCCAATAGGTTTGTCGTGAAATTGCTAGTAAAGCCTGTGGTCCTGCGTGTAAATGTGTATTGTGTAAATTAATTAGTATTAATTTGGTAATGAAATTTTCAGCTGGTAGTAGAATTGGATGTTTTGCACCGTAATTGAGATCAGCTGATTGTAACCTTCCTCCAACTCGCATCAATCCTGATGCATCAAGAAAGGGTACTAATTTCGCTAACTTATTTGACCTATGCAATTGTTGATTTTTCTTAAGCAAGTTTAATTCTTCATTAAATGATTGCAATTGCATTGTTCTAATTATTGTTGTACGAGCATTATCTAACTCCTTAACCGATAGTAGCTGCTCTCGTGATCTATTGCCCTTGAAGTGTTGTACAGCTCGAATTATCCATGCCATTACTCGATGTAATTTTCTGAATGAATTTGAATGTTCTATGTAGTATAGTGGGTGTTCATCGTTATCAGGCTTATATTTTATTCCATTGCTCACGCTGAATGTAAACCGGTCATTTTTTTCTTCTTCTGGAACTCTTACTATTGGTACGTTTTCTCTCGGCCACTTGGAACATTGTGTTTTTAAAAATTCTGGACCTTCGAACCATATTTTTAATCCCTTTAGTTGACTTGGTGATACACCTCTGGATACTAAATCAGCAGGATTTTGTTTTGTGTTCACATAGCTCCAACTTTTTATTCCTGTGATTTCTTGTATTGTTGCCACTCGATTTGCTACGTATGTCTTCAACGATGATGCATCCCCCCTTATCCAAGCTATTACAATTTGGGAATCAGTCCAATACCAGCATTCCTTGATAGCTAATTGAACGTTTTCTGTTACTTGTCGTACTAATTGTGCTGCTAGTAATGCTGCACATAATTCTAATCTTGGTAGAGTTGTTGGTTTTACTGGTGCTACTCTTGATTTTGCACAAAGTAATCGAACAGTTAATTTTCCATGCTTATCGATGGATCTCAGATAGATTGCAGTTCCGTAAGCCTTTTCACTCGCATCCGCAAAGGCATGAAGTTGAACATTAATACTGACTTCATCCCCAAACATATATCGTGGCATTCTTAATTCATCTAAATCCTTTAATTCTCTTCTAAATTTTTGCCAAAACTGGAGTTCCTTTTCTGGAAGTTCATCATCCCAATCCAGTTTAAGTTTCCATAGCCTTTGTATGAATATCTTACTAGTAACTACGACTGGATTTATCAGACCGAGAGGGTCAAAAATTTGTGCCATATCTGCTAAAATTGTCCTCTTTGTGACATCTTGCCGTAATTTCTGATTTGTTTTAATAGCAAATAAATCTGTTATGGGGTGCCAAATAACGCCAAGAGTTTTGACTTGCTCATCTTCCAATTCTGCGAAATTTAGTTGGATTTCCAGATCCTCTGGAGGTACTTCTCGTACTAGGCTTGGATGATTTGCACACCATTTATGCAAACGAAAGCCACCTAGTTTTAACATTGCAATTAATTCCCTTTGTATACCCTTAGCTTCTTCAAGGTTATTACTGCCGGTGACGATATCGTCGACATAAAAATCTTTCATTACTGATGCTGCTAATGGATAATTGTGTTGTTCAGTTTTTGCTAAATTTCGTAGACATTTTATTGCAAGATATGGTGCTGCCTTGGTTCCATATGTTACTGTACGTAATTGATAATATTTAACTGGGTCGGATGAACATCTTCTCCACATAATTAGCTGTAAGTTTCTATCCTCCTTGGCGATTAAAATTTGTCGATACATTTTGTTAATATCACTGGTAAACACATATCGCTTTGTTCTAAATCGTAACATAATAAATTCAATGTTGTCTTGAATCTTTGGTCCGCTCACCATTAAATCGTTAAGTGATAGGTTGTTTGATGTCTTAGCAGATGCATCAAACACTACTCTTAATTTTGTCGTACTACTTGTTGGTTTGAGTACATAATGATGTGGAAGGAAACAATGAGGTCCTTGTATTTGATTAGCTTTGATTTCACGCATATGTCCTAACTCAATGTATTCTTCTAGGAACATATCGTATTCTTGTTTGAGCAAGGGATCTTGTACAAGCTTACGTTCGATGGATAGTAATCGCTTGAATGCCATGTTTTTTGATTCTCCAATTAAGTTTGGATCCCCTAATATTGGTAAATTTACTACAAAGCGTCCCTTTGAATTCCTGGTTGTTGTTGCCTCGAAGAAGTCTTCGCATTTCTTGTCTAAGGTTGATAATATATTCCGAGCTGGACATTCTTCTATCTCCCAAAACCTTTGTAGCTGTTGTTCTAACTCGATGTTGGTTATACCACAAAATGGTGTTTTATATTCAGTATCTGCGATGCGGCCTAAAACTATCCAACCTAATGTGGTGTTTTGTAATATAGGTAATCCTTCCTTTAGCTTTATTTGTCCATTCTTTATTATTTCTCCATAGAGTTCTGCTCCAAGTAGCATGTCAATTTTTTGAGGTTTATTGAATTCAGAATCAGCTAATATGATTTCAGTTGGTATTTCCCAATTTTTGATATTGATAAATTGATATGGTTGTTGAGCTGTAATTTCCTTAATAACGTATGCTTCTAACTCAGTTGAAAAGTTGGTATTTGTAGAGTTTAATGATACATTTAATTTTTTATTTAGTTTAAATTTGGATTCTCCTATCCCAAATATATTCATGTTTACTTGGGTGTTACCTAATTGTAACTTACGTCGTAGCCTTTCCGTTATGAAATTGAGTTGAGATCCTGAATCAAGAAGAATTCTGCATGGCACTAGCTCCCCTGTAAAATCTCGAACCAATCCTGTCGCTGTGCCTAAGAGGACATATCCATTGTAAGCTTCCTCTTGCTTGATACTCAACTTACTCCTTGTTTTATCAAGTTCTTTTTCTCTTTCTTGTTTCTGCATTTTAGTTGTGGAAATATGAGTTGAAACGTGGGTACGCGTAATATGAGTGTCAACTGACCTTAATTCTTTCTGTTCATTTGTTGCAAAATGAAGAAGAGTATTATGTTTTTTGTTACATTTTAAGCAATTTCTAGACTGACACTGATTGTAGTTATGTCCCTTTTTTAGACAGTTAAGACATAAATTGAACTCTCGTGCCCTTATTTGACGCTCTTGTGGTGATAACCTTTTAAACTTTTCACAAAAATAGATTGCGTGTGAATTTTTACACATTGGACATTGTAATTCACTAGTTCTGTGTATCATTAATGCGGCTGCCTTAGGTGGATTTTGCTGTCTTCTGGTTCGTTGTCCAAATGCTTCTAGTGCCTGAAATCGCATTTCTAAAAAGTTCAATAGACCTTTTACTGATTGTAGTTCGCGTGGTGTTTTCAAGGTTTGCTCATATAATGCATGAGTATTGGCATCTAGTTTTTTTATTAAATTATGCATTATTATTGGATCCCAATTTTCCAATACAGCTAATCCCATATCTTCTAAGCTTAATAAGCATTCCTTTGTGGTATCATGCAAGGCCTTTAGTCCGGAAGCGGATTCTGCAGTTAATGCAGGTTGCGCCATCAATTTATCTATCAAGGCATTGACGATTAATCGATTATTTTCAAATCTATCCTTGAGTAGACTCCATGCAATTGAGTAATTACCGTCTGTAATTGATAAATGCCTGATTAGTTTCTCTGCTTCTCCTGTGACGTTGGTTTTTAGATACCATAATTTTTGAGCACTTGCTATGTTTTTATTATGGACCATTTGTGTAAATAATTCATAGAATTGCTTCCACTTCAGGTAATTCCCATCAAACCGGGGTAAGGTTAAATTTGGAAGCCGTAATGATTCATGTTCGTCTGTAGTTGCTTGAGTGGTGTTAGATTTGTTATTAGTCTCATCAATTTTTTCCTTCAACAAGATCAACATATCTTGTGTCCGTACTGATAAATCAAAATAAGTTTCTGTGTTATATCCTATTTTGGACAAATTATCTGTGTATTCCCATAGCGTGCTATTGATAGATTCTATTTCATCCCAATACTCCTTGATTTTATCATACTTTGTTTCGCAGTATCTCGTTGATCGAAGGTTGCCATGTACAATATTTTTCAATAAATTCTCTATTGCAGCCATTATTCCAAGTTGTTTTCTTACTAAACGCTGAGGATCGTTGTTTGTTGGTTTTTCTATGCCCTTAAAGGTGTCGGTTGTGATGACAGCTTCTTCTTGATGTTTTACACCTTCTCTAATTTCAATAGTTGTTGTTTTAGGCTCTACTGCAGTAGTAACTCCCTTCGAACCCTCTAAATGTTTTATTAAATTGATTAACTCTTCATTTAAGGCTTCGTAACCTTTTCTTATTTTGTTATAATAGTCGTTAGCAAAGTAAGGGTGATTCAAATTGTCACCATATTCAGACCGGATTCGGTCATCAATAATTTCGAAGCTTTTCCATCGTTGATTTAAATTGTTTAATGTATCTTGTAGATACGCCAATTGCTTCTTCTCAGGCAATTGCCTGTGAAACGAACTTATTGCTTTTTCTATCTCCTTTGCAATGACTGCAGCTGAAGCTGCTAATTCTTCTATTGACCCCATGACAGAATATTCGGATTTCGATAATCACTAATTTTTACACTTTCACCTTCACTAATTTTCTGTTCACAGGATCACGTCGGGGTCACCAAAAAATGTTCTTTATAAAAACTAGAAACCGCTAGTTTCTTATTTAATTAACACTAGTTTATATTATAATTCACTAGAAAACGCTAGTGTATAATATAATTGAACTAAAAACTGTTTGGTTATAAATTAACTTAAGAGAGAACTAGAAAACGCTAGTTTCCTTAAGATATTTGAAGGTTTTTTTTGGTTAAGTCCAGAAAACGCTAGACTAATTACTGTTAAATGAAAACCGTGACATCCAAAACACTACTGATTTATTTATCAAAAAATATTATTTATATAGTACCAAAAAATGCATTCTCAGCACACAATTGCATTGATAAATTTCATGCCATTTGCGACTGTACGTCTGCAGTATCAAATTTCGAGTATGCATTTTTTGGACTATATGCTAATGACCCATTACTTATAGCTATCGAAACATTCCACGGTATTAAATTACACGAGTAGCAAAATCTAATTTGAAATAAACAAAAGTTTCAAATTGCAATGCAGACATAATTATGCTTAATTTTACTTTAGATTTAATTTTTTCTTAATTGTTGTTTTTTTTTGTTTTTTTATTAATTATCCAACAAGTGACATTTTGCATTTATTAACAGGCATGTAAAAAAAACTAGAATTAATAATATTATTTAATATACCTTAAAATATAATTTCTACGAAGATTTTTCTGGCTTACTACAATAAAGAAATTACTTACTTAAAAGCATTTAGCACAATTTTAAATATATGAAATATTTTCTTTCTTAAATTCATAATCATATTTTTTACTTAGTTAAAAATTTTATAGTTTCAATAAAAACTTGAAGCTTGAAAGAGAAAAAACTCTCAAAACTAGCAAGCTAAATTTTAGTTTTATGACTCTTAATTCTAAAAGCCCATAGTGCAAGCGTTTAATTAAATGTTTTACATTTCATATTACTGCTGAAACCACCAACCCCTCTAGAAAGAATTGAATGTGCACAAACATGACTGAGCTGACTACGCCTATGTTTTAAATACAAAGCCAGCTTTAGATTTTTACTTATTGGTGATGTTTTACTTAAGCAATCTTGAAATGAAATGAAATTATTTAATATAAAATTTATATTTCAAAAACTAACTGGGTGGTTTGGTGTATCAAAATTTGATTGTTATTTTACTTTTTTGCAAAGTGATTTCTTGCTGCAGAGTTAGTTGATAAATTATTTTCATTCGTATTTCTAAAGCAATTTTCTGCTCCATTATAAAAATTTGGATAATGCATAAATAAATTTTGCTGTTGTTGAATTGTACAGTTTGTATTTATACATAATTTATAGTTGTTAATTAGGTTACGCATTCTTGAAGTTGTATTTTTATTCATATTAAAAACGATTTTTACATGATCTTTAGTTAAACTTAAATCACCAAAAGTATCCTTACAATAATTGTATAGCACATTTGGAATTAAATAAAATAAATTCGCATTGCTTTCACCAAATTCGGTCAGTATATTCCCATAAATTTGTGTTTTTAAGCTTATTAAAGAATTATCAATTTTATTATCAAAATCTAAACAAAGATATTTCTCATAAAAAATTTTTGCTTCAGGTATCTTTAGAGCCGAAACAAAGTTAATTAACTGCTTCTTAAAAATATAAATTAAATTTTTTAGCAAATAAAAATCTTTCATTTGCTGAATATTTGGGTGTCTAATTAAATTTTGCATGACATGATTATTTATCAAGAGGGAATCATTTTGGAATCCAATTGAATTAATTTCGTTTTTCAAATTTTGTAGCATTAATAAATTAGAGCACATTGATGGCATTTCTTCAATGTCCCATTTGAAGGACACATCGAAACCTTTTAGAACTGAATTTCGGTTTTTATTATCAAAAAAGCTTTGAGCCTCTGTTAAATCATTAATTAAAGTTTCTGTATCCGGTATTTGGGTATTTATTACAAATTTTACAGAATCTTCGTCAGTTTGAGTAGCAATATTATTGAAAATTACTTTTTTACTTTCTCTAATTGAACTTCTGGACAAAATATCTGAATAAAAGTTATTCTGCTGCTCCAATTGTGATGAGATTTTGGTGAGACCTTTTTTTTCGTCAGCACGGTCATCACTTGGATTATGGTCAAGTTTTAGTTGTTTATATTTTTTATCTATGCAAGATATTGAATGAGGGTTAATCCCTTTATTTGCTATTAAAGGAAGTGAATTTTTTGGATTATTACTTGGATCAGTTGAGTTTAGCTTCATCTTATTTTCAGAAGAAAGCTTATTTTTCAAAATCATTAATGCTCTGAATTCCTCCTCATTTTCACACGATACCGTGAACCTTCTCTTCATGTTGTCAGTAGTATATTTTTTTAATGCTAAAAATAAAGATTAAATAATTTATTTAAAAATAATCTTAATACTTACATACTTCAAGTTTAACTTTGAAAATAAAACTATAAATTATAAATTTTGAAATTATGATTTCATTATTTTAAACAAAAAGTTCTCTAGGAATAACTTATTTACTTACTGAGAAAGTTTTTAATTTCTCAATCAATTTACAATAGCCAAAACAAAAATAGAACAATAATCAAGTATTTCTATATAAAAAACGGGATTAATACTTGTAAAAAGGAAATTACCAGGTGCATCTGGTAATCTTGATTTCATGTTTTTAAGAAGTATAAAAAATGTTTTTAACACCTTTATGTTTGTAAGCCTTTAATTTCAGTAACAAAACTGTTAAGCTTTTATTTCGTAGAAAACGACCTTGCTTAGATTAGAAAATTATGACAAATGGAAACCAATATTTTGTAGACCTTTCTTAATCCCACTTTAACTCATTTCTAAATAAATCAGTTTGAAAAAAAAATTATAAGTTTCTAATTATTTTTAAAATTCTTATTCTTATTATAATTACAATATTTGTTAAAACTAAACTTTAGATTTTAGTGAAATGCTGGGGTGTTTAAAATTGTAAATAATCAAAACAACTTATATTGCATGAATTTTGATGGTGAATAATACCTATTACGTACATATATCGATATCATTTAAGTTTTTAATAAGTTGTTCCCGATTTTAAGCCATTGATATTTCAATATATCTTTGCTAAAATCTGGTTAAATTATCAATGACACTTTAGGGTACAATCGAATTATTGAAACATCTAATTGTTAAGTAAAAATCGGATATTTTTAAGAGGTAAACATTTTATTATAGCCAATCAAAACTTCATTTAAATCCTCTCAAAATATTCAACCAAATTTAATCTAAAAATGCAATATTTATTTCGTTACTTTTATTTTAAATAAAACCTCACTGACAATCAGCAATTTTATTTTTTGAATTCAAGAAAAACCTATATTAAGTTTTACCACTAAGTTTTCTTTTGCTAAGAAAAAAAGGAAACATAAATAATTTTTATTCCTTTCAATAAAAAATTTCAAACAACAACACCAAGTAATAATATTCTTAAAATAAAATGAAAATTTATTAATGTATTGGAAAATCATAATGAAAAATTTTTTCTGCAAAGAAATTAATCAACATTTTCATGAAATATTTATTAACATGTCTAATCTTTTTGAATTTTGTGTGACAAAAAAAACACATAATTTTTCAACTAAACTTTATATCTTCGCAAAACAGATGAAAAAAGGTTACTTTTAAAATTAAATGAATCAAGTCTCAATTAAAAATTAATTCTTTTGCACAAACCTTTATTATAATAACCAAACTAGGGTTTTTAACTTTTTTTGTAGTATTTTGCCGTTGAATATTTCATATGTTTGTAATAATTTATTAATTAAAAAACTGCGAACACTAAAATTCAATATTTTTTGCACTTCAAGATGTTTACGCACCAACAAAGATGAACAAATATTGAGCTCTGCAAAAAAGAGGTGCAGGTGCTTTGTGCTTAAACTTTTCATTACTCCCACTCTTAAAATTTTGGAATCAAAGAATTGGAACATTATTTCGAAAATATTTATTTTTTGATATTAACTCTTCAATATATTCACCGTTTTTGCTTTGCTTTTAAATTCCTACTATTAGTTGGTTCTAAGATATACAAAAAATTCTTTTCCAGAAATTGTCTTCCAATGGAAAAGTTGATAGAGTGTTGGCGTACAATCTTCACGCCTGCGGATCTAATCTCGTCGAAGTATAAAATTATTTGTTTGATTTTCAAATAATTTTTAATACTTTAATTAGAGTTTTAGCAGTTTGTAATGAAAATTATAATCAACAGGCAGTAACTCAATCGGTAAAATAGAAGGATTTCAGGATCTTCCATCATTCATACTTAAGTCTTTCTTAAAGGTGGCTATATAAACTACAAGTAAAAGTGGACAACTTTTGCTCCCTTTTCCATATAAAAACCTGTTTTCTGGGACTTTTCGGGTAGATATTAAACATATTTGATATTTTTCTGATTTTTCATATCAAAGGGGGTATTCACATTGAGGCTTGTAACATTTCGGAAATGTTCTCCTACAATTCTCAGTCCACTAAAATATGTGAATACGTGTTGGAAAATATTACAGATAACATGTGTAGGTTAGAACACGATTTGCGCCCCCCCAAATGATTTATTTTTTTTTAGATAAATATGGACCCCCTGATGCCGGGAAAAATATTTAAAAAATTCTAAAATCGTGCGTTCTATGTTTTTTTCGATCTCAAAGTTTGCCCTATTAACCCTATGCAATTCAAAAGTTCAACTGTCATATCAATGTACTCTCCTCTTTGTGTGTAGATTTATGTATGGAGACTTTGTTGATTAGACCAAGTGAAAGGCTAAATTTGTTGTGTGTGACAATTGGTATAATAGTATACCAAAATTTATTATACCAAAATTTATTATACCAAAATGTAATATACCAAAATATGATATTAAAATTAAGTTGAATTTATATAAATAAAAGAGAAAATGGAAAGTTAATTTTTGTTATACTTTTAATAAATTGAGGAATTACAATATTCCTGAAATTTATTGCATTGGAGTGTATAGACAATTTTATTAAAATATTTTTCAAGCTTTGTAGTAGATATTAACTAAAAATGTCTATTTATTTGTAGCATTAATTAATAATTATTAAATTGCACGAGAATCCTATATTACAAAAACTAAAATACAAATATGCTTTAAATGTTTTATTTTATTTTTATAATTACATATTTATAAGAAAAAAACAGCAGATAATTGTTTACAAAAAATCGAAATTTAAAAAAAAAAAAAATAAGACTTCGTGAGGCACGAGTTTTTCATGTTCTTCAAAAGCTGTATAAATTTCATTGAAATCTATTTAGCGGTTTTCGAGTTACAGTGGTCTCCGGTTCAAAAAACATAGTTTTGAGAAAAACGCATTTAAAGTTTTGCACTCAATGTATGTAGAGCCCGAGAGCCCTTTTTAGTTCGCGAATAACTCAAAATTTATTTGTCGGATTCACTTCAAATCTGCAGAGAATATTTCTAAGATATGATACTTTAAGAAAATGTAAAAAAAACAAAATCGATTTTTTAAAAATGCTGAGTAGACCTCCCCCCTTAAGGCCTTGTCCAGATTAGCATTTTAAATAAGTGTGCATAAAATAAAGGTGACATTATAAACCTTCACTTTAAAATTGGTTAAATAAAAGAGTAATTTTTATTGTAATTAAAACACAATTAAACTGGCAAAAGATATTTTGTTACACCCAATTATACAATCCCACAAAACTGCTTTAAAAGAAGAGCTTCAAAAGCTCTTTTATTCAAAATGAGATAAAGCACTTTAAATTTTGTTTGGTAGAAGGCTTCCTAAGTGAAGCGCTTTAAAAATGGGTTGTAATTAATGAGACATAACTATTATTTACAAAATCTTAATTATTACAATTACATTTATGGAAGAATTTTATGGAAAATTTTAAAAAATTTCCACAAGTTTCTATGAGTTTTCACACAGTTCTGTACTTTTGAAAAAGCGATTTTAAAACCATCTGTTTGCTTTTGATAAAATAAACTAGCTAAATAGCAGATCCATCTTTTATATTTTGCTATAAAAGTCAGCAATATCCCAGCGGGAAATCTGGAATCAGAAGCAAAAAGAATGACAGTTGAATCGCTTCATATTTGATTCTACAGAATACAGCGGTAAGCAATTCGTGTATTTTATACAACTTATATTCATACTCAAACCTATAAAACTAACACATTTAAAGTTATTACACTTTTAAAATATACAATAACTATAAGTGTGCGATTAAAATGAAGTTTTTGTTGACATTTCGAAATTACGCGTGTTATGTGATGTTGTGTTAGAAAATTAAAATTAAATATATATATATCTTTAGGAAACTATGTTTGTTTTATTTAATTGAATATAATTATTGTCAACATATAGTTCAGTTTAATTTAATAAAATTATAATTAAATAAGTTAGTTTAATAAAATAATAGTTGAATAAGTTATGACTTTGTTTAGGTTAAGTCTTGTAGCATTTAAGTTTTATTAAATAAATTGTTCAATTGTGAATATATAGTGTTAATTAAATAAAATATTTAATTATAAACTATGTTTAATTTATTCCATGCTTAATTATTTTATTATAATTATATATATTTTTTCAGATTTACACTTACGTGAGAGAAGGATGGATATGTAACACATTGTGATAATATAGCATATATGCTGCTTCATCACTATGTGTTATATATCCATCCCTCTTTTATTAATGAAATATAAAATATAACACTTTATAAAGGTATAACAGCTATATATGAAGGGTACAATACTAACGCAGTTTTCTTACATGTGTTAGTAAGTGATTCCCACTGCGATCATGCTTTGGTTAAAATTTGCTATGATTAGATGAAAAGAGAATCGATTCATAGCTTCCCAGGGATGGATTACGAATGCATTGAGGAATCATTCTTTTTCCCGCTGGGATATGTCAACCGCCCAGCATGCATTGTGTTAAGATTCTGCGCTCTGTTTTTGTGCACAACTAAATTCGCATCGTTTCCGCACCGCAATTAGTATCGCAATTACTACCGCAATTACTATCGTACATATTATTTTGTTTATAAATATGTAATTATAAAAATAAAATAAAACATTTAAAGCATATTTGTATTTTATTTTTTGTAATATAGCAATCTCGTGCAATTTAATTATTATTAATTAATGCTACAAATAAATAGACATTTTTAGTTAATATCTACTACAAAGCTTGAAAAATATTTTAATAAAATTGTCTATACACTCCAATGCAATAAATTTCAGGAATTTTGTAATTCCTCAATTTATTAAAAGTATAACAAAAATTAACTTTCCATTTTCTCTTTTATTTATATAAATTCAACTTAATTTTAATATCATATTTTGGTATATTACATTTTGGTATAATAAATTTTGGTATACTATTATACCAATTGTCACACACAACAAATTTAGCCTTTCACTTGGTCTAATCAACAAAGTCTCCATACATAAATCTACACACACAGAGGAGAGTACATTGATATGACAGTTGAACTTTTGAATTGCATAGGGTTAATAGGGCAAACTTTGAGATCGAAAAAAACATAGAACGCACGATTTTAGAATTTTTTAAATATATTTATCTAAAAACAAATAAATCATTCGGGGGGGCGCAAATCGTGTTCTAACCCATGTGTATATAAATGTGTATTAGTAAGATACCAAGCATGAGGCAGAAATATTTCTGCCTCAGGAAGGGGTAAAAGCTTTTTCGAAATTTGCGAAATTCCGTCTTACCTTTCACCTCCGCTTACCATGAAATTAAATGTTACCGGACTCAATGTGAATACCCTGAAAGGGTGACAGCTCAAAACTTTTATTTTGCATGCTACATACAATTTGGCTTTCCGACTATTGGAATGATCGTTTTCTTGCTTGGTTGCCTGTTTCGAAGCCAAAATTATCTGTAGGTGCGTAATTATTTGGAATAAGCTATCATTTTTCACATTTCATTTCTTTTGTTAATCATTTTAAATTGATTTGAATGTTTCATAATTTTAGAATTTGGATGTCATAAATCGCATGCAATTTTCCTTCTTATATTTTTATTTTGACATTTGTTTTACAGTTGAAAAGCTAGAAGCAACAGTTTGCATTTGTTATGAATTAAATTAATAAATAAAATTGAAATGGAGGAAGTAGAAGTAAGTATAATTATTGTTCAAATCTTTAGTACTACTCAGTAACAAAAGAATGATATATTTAGGCAAATTTGGTCTGTTTAAATTTGTGTTATTTATTCCTTAATTTATTGTGTTTGGATTTAAATATTTTTTAACGCCCTAATTAAATAATAAATAATTATAGTTTTTGGAAGGTATTGTGAAGGCTAGTAAATTTTTCATATGTAAAATATATTCACATTTAAATAATAAATCTCTAAAGTAATGTGACATTTTTAGATTGAATTCGCTGTCCAAATGTCTGGAGTAAATCCTTATGATTCCGTTAAAAAAGCAATAGAAAAATTTTTTTTTTTTTTTTTTTTTTTTAAAGTATTTGTCTACTACAATCTTAATTATCTTAATTAATTTATTAGTATTTTTGAATGTGATGAGTTGGTATTGTTGATAGTAGTTCGATAAGTGAGGGCTAACATCCAGTGATGACTCCCAAGGTGCGTTGGTGTTGAATTGAAGTTAGGTTGTCAATTCGTGTGGTTTAGTTCTGCATAGGCGCCTGATTTTACCATGGGTATCCATTAGCTGGATGGCCTCAATGTTAGGATGGTGTATGAGTCGTTGTTCGTGCTTAATAGCGTAGTCTCGGATAACATCCTCCACCCACTTGATGTTCAAATCGTCGTGGAGCTCCTTATTCGAGATGAACCGGTAAGCATTAGTGATTATTCTTAATACCTTATTTTGGCTCCTCTGGATGATCGCTCTATTTGAGCTACAAGCGCAACCCCACAACTGCACTCCATAAGTCCAGATGGGCTTGATGATAGATATGTATATAGCTTTTTTACTTTTAAGGTTTAGGGGGGAGTTTTTCCCAAGTAGCCAGTAAAGTTTGATAATTTGTTGCTTCGTCTGTTTTGCTTTTTGTTGCAAGTGAAATTTCCAGTTTAATTTGGAGTCCAGATGTAGGCCCAGATATTTAGCCGACTCCGCTTTTGGAATTTGCTCACCGTTTAGGTATAAGTGGAGATTGTTGTTGGTTCTTCTTAGTGTGTACACTACGTGTACAGATTTAGCGCTATTGATTTTTATCTTCCATTTATTTGTCCATGTGTTGATGAAGTTAAATGAGCTTTGGAGGTTTTCCGTTGCTATGGATTGAGACTCGTTCATTGATAGTAAGACAGTATCATCAGCGAAAGTACCGATGAATGTATTTTCCGTAGTTGGAATGTCCGCAGTGTATATCAGGTATAGAAGTGGCCCCAGCACACTACCTTGAGGAATACCTGCCTTTACTGAGTATATATTTGACTTGACATCTTGATGTTTAACTTGAAACTTACGATCGGCTAAGTATGATTCTAGTAGTTTGTATAAGTTGCCTGGGAGGAGTATGCTTAACTTATAGCAAAGCCCTTGATGCCAGACTCGGTCGAACGCTTGTGCTACGTCAAGGAATACCGCGGAGCAGTACTTCTTTTCTTCTAGTGCCTGCTCTATCTTATCGGTGACTCGGTGAATTTGATCAATTGTTGAGTGTCTGGATCTAAATCCGAATTGATAGTCAGGGATGGTCACTAAAGGTTTTAGTCTCTTTAGAAGCAGCTTTTCGAATATCTTTGATAGTGTTGGGAGGAGTGAAATTGGCCTATATGAGGTAACTTCCTCCGCTGGTTTATCTGGTTTTTTTATCATTATGATTTCAGCTATCTTAAAGCTGTCCGGAACATATTGTGTTCTGATGCAGGCATTGAATATATATGTTATTATTTTAATTGCCTTTGCTGGTAATTCCTTGAGTAGGCGGGGAGATAATTGGTCTATTCCTGGCGATTTTTTTATATTCAAGTTGTTATCTATTTCACTGGCAAGTTCAAAGGCAGTGATCTTTTTGATTTTTTTGTAGGGCTGGTACCTTGGGTGTGTTGAAATACCGGACTGAATGTCATGTGGTTGAAATACTGACGATAAATGTTGTGCGAAGAGTTCAGCTATATCATGATCCTTGCGTCCCCAGTCGCCCTGAGGATTCCTCAGCGGGGGGATTCTAACAACTGGATGTTTAAGATATCGAGTTGCCTTCCACAGGGAGTAGTTCCTGTCTTTATCAGGTCCTAACTCACTTAGGTACTTGTTGAAGCATTCTTGCTTATATGTTTTTATGAGTTGGTTTGTTTTGTTGCTAACTCGGTTGAATTCGGTTTTGTGGGCTGGGTTTCTGGTTGAATGCCAAAGCCTTCGAGCTCTCCTCCTTTCTTTAATGGATTGTTTTATTTCTGCAGTGTATGTTATTTCTGTAGTAGGCTCCCCTCCTTTAATTTCTGGTGTGGATGCAATTGCTGCTTTCCTTATATTGTCTACTATCATATTAGTTTGTTGCTCAATGTCGTCTCTGGTTTTGAGATTGACCTTTAGGTTGATAGATTTTTCGAGTGTACTTCTGAAGGCGTCCCAATCAGTATTTTTATTAGTCAAGTTTATTCTACGTTTGTTTAAGTTGACCTTTATTCCTATGGTTAGGAGAACTGGCGTGTGATCGGATGATAAGTCTTGTATATCATTAACTTCAATGTATCTTGCTGAGATTCCTTTAGTGATGAAGAAGTCAAGTAGATCTGGGTTCTTGGTCGTATCTGTAGGCCAGTACGTTGGTCTTCGTGATGAATGATATTCGCATTGACTTTCGTTAATTGCTCTTAGGAGTTCATTTCCTTTACCAGGCGTTATTAGTCTTGAACCCCACGCTGTGTGTTTGGTATTGTAATCCCCGCCTATTATGAATCTTGGGCCAAGACTTTCGAAGGTTTCTTTGAATTGATGTAGCGTAGGTGTATGCCTTGGTGGGCAGTACGCTGCTACCATGTTTAGTTCGGATTTGTTGTACTCTATTGTTATTGCTGTTGCCTGCAAATGAGGTTTAGAAAAATTTGGAGGGACAAAAATAGATGAAAAATACGGAAGAGTAATGATAAAAAGTAAAATTTCGTGGATTGAAATTCAGCAAGCTATTGAAGATACCGGTAAAAAAGCTGTACTAACAGGATATGGAGGGAAAAATAATAAAACTTCTTAATATCATATAAAACTTTTTTATGTAGGTCAGTCAGCTGTTGCAGTAATTAATGACTATCAAAATAAAATAAATGGTATTATACGATTTTGTTCAATAAATTCGGAAAATAAAGAATGTATTATCGATGGGATTGTTGATGGTTTGAAACCTGGCTTACACGGAATTCATATACATGAAAGTGGTGACTTATCTAATGGGTATGAAACTGTTGGTAAACATTATAATCCAAGTGGCTCATTGCATGGGGCACCTTATGATTCCCCAGATAAGCGACATTCTGGTGACCTTGGAAATATTATTGCTAAAAATGATGGTAGAGCTACATTTAGATTAATACAATCCTATCTTAGTGTAAATGAAATAATTGGAAGATCGATTGTTATAACAGAAAACGAAGATGACTTAGGTAAACAAAACACAGAAAACTCTTTATTCGATGGGAATTCTGGGAATGGGTATGCAAAGATATTTTACATTTTTTAATGTTAATACAATTTTAACTGTAGGTTAGCATATGGGATAATAGCACATTCGGCTGGAATATTTCAAAACTATAAAAAGCTATGCGTATGTAGCGGAAGAACAATTTGGGATGAAAGAGATAATCAAAATCAAAATATTATATAAATCAAACTTTTAATAAATAATATATCTGAGTATATATCATTAGGGATAACAAAGTATATTCAAGGCGGTAAAAGTAACAATTTACTCTTACAAATTTGTTTGTATGTAAGAACTATTTCATTACACATAGCTGGTGGTGAAATCGATGTATTTGCTTGTATCTGGTAAATTAATATTATTATATTTAATATTATTGTTATTTTTTTAAATTTATTAAAGAATAAAACCTTTAAATATTTCTCTGATGTTTCCATTTCAATCATATTCTGTAAAGCATTCATTATTACTTTAAATTGCATAACGTTAACAGTGTATTTTATATCTCCGAAAGTATTTTTAAACCAATTTGCATAGGAATCCATGTTTGGTATTTGGGATTCATGAATTATTCTGGCTAATAAAAACAATTTCAAAAGAATTTCTTCATCATTGCAGTCCAAAAAATTTTTCAATTGCTGTTTTAAGTTGTCTAAAAATAATAAAAATGAAATATATAACCATATAAAAACCTACTTACGTACTTTTTAGAGTTGAGACTATATATTCGTTGGGTATTATTGCTAAAACATGAAATAGTGTAAACAATATATGCCATCCTTTGAATTTGGGCTTAGCAATAATATTCAGGAGTTCATCAATAATTTTATTTTCTGTAAGGACCTTGGAAAAAGTATTACTTTTAAAACAAATATTAAAGAAATTTTTCTTTTATTATGAATTTATTTAAAAAATGCTAAATTTACTTCAAATAGTGAGAGTTTTGATTTTAGCAATTGAAAATGTAACTGAACTCTTTAGCTCTGTTACATCGATACAGCATTAAAATATACCTCTTGTAAAAAATCCCACATAAAACTATCTTTTGTGTACAAAATTTTCCAGTGTGGTTGCTGTAAAAAGGCTTCTTTTACACAAACCATTTCATTATCCATCAGAGAATGCAAGTGATTAATTTTAGTAGCAAATAATAATTCCTCTTTAAATAAAAAGGTAGGTAATTAAATAATTTCCTTTAATATATTAAACATACGTGTTAGAAACTTTTTGAGCTCTCTTAAATAGTTGAAATTTACTGCATTTGGATCTTTCTTTAGATCATTTATGAGATGAGAAAAACATACTTTCAGCATGGAATTTAGTTTCACTGAATTTTTAAAATCTTAAAATCAAAAAAAGATTAAAACTTAAAAATTAAAATTATTTTATAATATACCGAAAGTACTGTTATTTATTATATTTGCCAGAAGACTAGGTTCTGTTTCTAAAATATCATTTAGTATAAGTTGTACATACTCTTTATCCTCTTGACTAATTCAAAAAAGTTGTTATAAGAAATAAATTAAAATAATTTATTAGTATATATATATACTAAATTATGTATTCTGATGCTGTTAATATTCCACATTCTTGCAAAAAAACTAATATACTAGGAAAATCAATATTCCATTGTAGTTGACAAATTTTCGAACAAAGTATAGCCTTAAAATAAATATAGCTTTAACAAAAGTTGTATTTGGTCAAAAACTTACTTTTTGATAAGAATCCAAACTTTTAATACAAATTTTTAACTCTTCATTGTATCGCAGTTCGTGAATCGTATCCAATCTAACTATAATATCCTAAAAATAAAACAAAAATAGCTTAAAATTTAGATATAAAAAATATTAAGTGATTTGGTGCTTACTATAACTGAGTTCAATAAAAGCTTTTAAATAAAACATCAAATAGATTTGAGTTACAAATACAATTACCTGTACAATTAAATTTAATGATTCCAAATAATCCATTTTATGCTTGTAGTTTGTAGTAGCCTTAATTGCTTTAACTTATATTTTGAGGATTAAATATTTGGTTAACTATTTTCAGCGCACAAAGATTCTTAATTATTTTAATAGTCAGTTTAATTATAGTTGAATAAAAACTTATAAGTTTTTTGTAAATGTTAATTTGTTATTGCTTAAAAGGAGCAATTTTTTGACAGCAAAATCGACTCGTTGTTTAGAGATTTATTAATAATCCTTTAGAATTTTTGGAAAGGAATTTAACAAAGAAAAAAAGAAGAAAAACATAACGTCTGTTAAATTTGAGTTGAGTATTTGATTTATTCCATATAAAACCTAAAAGAGTTATAACCTTAATTAATTTCTATAATTAAATTATTCTCATTTAAAGTCATATAGAAAAATTTTTATAAGAATAAATAAAAAAATCCTAAGGTGACTATATAAATGTATCTAAATTCCAATGTAAAATAGCTGAAAAAATCAAATCAAAATTACACAGTCATTACACATAAATTCTTTAAATTTAAAATTTTTCAAATGTCTTTCCATTAGCCTATTATTTTTAAATGGCCAGCTTTCCCTATCTATAGGCCATAATCAAATATTTTATATAAATAATTGAAAGAAATAATTTTAAAATATATTTCAACCTAAAACTGGAAAAAAGTGCTATTATTAACAAAAATAAAATGACCAATATATTTTAATAATTTTTTATTAATTTTTGGTGTAAAAATCATTTCAAAAGACCTTCTAGAAGCTGATGCCGCCTCCACACATTCGCCGAATGAGCACGAACTTTTCAATTCAAAGTTTGCTGTAAAGTTAGCCGAATTAATTATTTGTGGACCCCTCCACACATTCGTGCGTTGTTATTTTGACATTTGAGTAAATTGACATCTACATTAGAATAAAAATACTAAAAGAAATTAATTAATAATATAAAAATTAATTTATAATTAAATAAATTAAGTAAATAAATATATATATATACTTGTTGTTATTTATTTCCAAATATAACTCATAAATAACACTTTGTTGACACTTGCATTTGTCATTTTTGACGTTTGCATTGAAAAGTTTGTAAAAGTTCGGTATAAAGTTCGCTATCAAGGCGAACCTGTACAAATGTTTACTGAATGCTTAAATTATAGCAAACTACCCATCCACACATTCGCGAATCTGCTAGAATTGAAAAGTTCGTGCTCATTCGGCGAATGTGTGGAGGCGGCATGAGACCGGACAAATCGTAATCGTGCCCTTTTTTAACTTCCTCTACTTCAAGGACTCAAAATAACAACAGAAAAGCAAATTCAGTTTCTTGAATTAATTGTAAATTATTTACATTAAAATATAGTTCCAAATAATATAAAAAAGATTAACGCACGAGAAATTATCACATTTACTGCTAGAGTCTTATCCTTTTTTTGATTTCCAGTTCCTGCAAAAGCTTTGCTAAAAAAGATACATATATTGAAAATTTTCTTCTGTCATTAGTTTCAACAATATTTAAGGTTAAGAGAAAACAGTATTTTATGTTAGTAGTTTTTTAAAAAATTAATTATGATTTCTGGACCATCACTGTTAAAACTATTAATAATAGATATAAATTTAAATAGGTAAGCGAAGCTTACGGAAAAAATTGCTTGTTATTTTTTTTAATTTTTTCTAAAATTAAAAGAAAATGACATTAGCCATATTAAATAATTTATTTAATTCAACAGATGTTTGCCATTCTTAACACAAATTAGAAACAATAAACTCAAACAGAGACCAAGATTACGAAACCCTTATTGGTTTATTAGAAAAGAGAGACAGGTGAGTGTAATAGTAAATGATTATATATTTCTAACAACTTATTTAAAGGCTTATGATGATCATGTTTCTTCCGAAAATCGACTTTTTTTAAAAGAAGTAGTACATGATAAATATGGGCCACCAGCGATCATCAAAGGTGTTCAAACGTTTTCAAAACCTACTGAGCAACTTGTTAAAGTCGATGAAATAGAAAAAGCTGAATGGTCTCCTAAATACCGACGTACTGGTGTTATTGCTAAAAAAATTGGCCAATATCCCTTATGGTTGAAAACAGGGAAAAAAATTTTCACAACTCTATTACAGGTAGACATTTTGTTTTTTCTACCATATAGGTACATTTTTTACTTTGTAGGTCGTCGACAACCATGTTGTAAAATATATACCACCAGAATCTTATAAACCAACACAAAAACCAAACGTTCACAATATTAATAAATTTGGATGTCTTTTAGTAGGTGCAGAAAGCACAGATCCAACTCTTTTTACAAAGGAATACTGTGGTCTATTTAAACAATCCGGAATTATACCTAAGAAACATTTATGCAGATTTTTAGTTAGCCCTTCGGCAGCTTTACCACCAGGAACTCCATTGAATGTAACACATTTTAAAGTAGGAGACTATGTAGATGTTCGAGGAAAAACGTATGTCAAAAAATATTTAAATTGTCATATAGAAATATTTTTAACTTGCAGTGTTGATCGGGGGTTTCAAGGAGTTATGAAACGACATGGATTTAAAGGAATGCCAGCTACGCATGGTGTTACAAAAACTCACAGACGTCCTGGAAATATTGGTGGCGGAGGTGAAAAAGGACGCGTTTGGCCTGGTACGAAATTACCTGGACATATGGGAAATAGATGGAGGATTCTAAAAGGATTACGAATATGGAGAATCAATACAAAATATAATGTCATGTGGGTAAGCGGGATGGGGATCGCTGGTGAAACTAATAATATTGTATATATATATGACACCATTTTACCACTTAAGCGTTGTCTCCTAAATCCTCCATATCCTACTTATTTGGAGGATGAAACCAGTGAACTTAATGAAGAGATATTATTAGATGAAATTCATAATTTTAAAAATGAAACCATTATGTTTAATCCTGAAGAATAATTATTTATATTTAGTATTTTTAATGAAAATAAATAAAACAGATTAAAAAACTGACAAATGCTGAAAAACTGCCGAAATAGATGGATTTTTTAGCAAATAAGATTTTTTCGTGTTAATAATCATGTCTTCCTGTATGCTACATGTAGAGTATACATTATTTAAGTTATTATCTTTTTTGACAACTTTAACAACTCTCGACTTCTAATTGTTAATATAATTCTCCAGTACTTCAAAATTCACATTTTCTTGTAATATTCCTTCTCTATGTCTAAATTGAACAGCATTCTTCATTTATTTTATTTCTTCTGGAACTTAATTATACATCGCTATCCCTTTATGAAACAGTCTTTGGCCCTTTATAACTTAGTTTCACATGAAATTTATTAGCTTTTCTAGTTTTATATTATTTATAGCTAATTAAACTATTTTAAAAACACTTAACTGCTAGATTTAGTATGAGTCTTTAAACCTTCATTCTAACAAAGTGAACTTTTAAAAAAAAAGTGTTAGTAAAAAAAAGTTTATTTTCTAAATAATCAATATAACGGCAAAAATATATTTCAATTTTTCAATATAATGAACCTAATCAATTATAAAGACGATTTTAAGAAATATTTCCATAATCCTTTTTCTTTGTCCTCCCATATTTGGATAAAATCTTCTCTTTGTAACTTTTTTAAATGTTGGATAACATTATTCTCTGCAGCTAAAAGGAGATTTTCTGGAGTATCCTTATAAATCACTTTTACAATATCAAAAGCTTCAAATTTTTCATCAATGTTTTCAAGAAAAATATTTTTGATCTGTTGCTCTCTAGCATTTCGATGATCTATATAAAATGATATCTTTGTCACAGGCTCCTATTAGTAAATATGTGTACTTATATATGGACGTAAGTTAAATATATAATTTAATTATTCAAACCTGAACAATATTTCCGTGGCCAGGATATATATTACACGGATTCAAATTTTTAATAACCTGCAAACTCTTCATATAGTCAAATAGATCTTCGAACACAGCAGTACCTTCACCTTAGTTAGCAAAGTTACGTAAATTAAATTTTAAAAGACTACCTGAGAATAAGATCTATTTTTACCTAATATACAATCTCCGCTAAATATAATATTTTCTTTAGTTAACCTAAAAATAACATGATCTGTAGTATGGCCAGGGGTATGAAAAGCTTTAACTTCAGCTCCTTGTACGGAAAAGTTTTGTCCATCTTTAATTGCTAAAATTTTAAATTCTTCGGCATTACTGTAATCATTCACTGTCTCCAATTGTGGATACTTCCATACCTCACACGCTTTAAAATGTTTAAGTAGAAATAATGTATAAATTTTCTTCATAATTACTAACCATTTTTAATAATTTCCCTAAAAATATCTTTAACTCCACCTATATGATCATGATGCCAATGACTAATTAAAATTTTACTAATTACTGCATTTTCTTGCTGTAAAACTTGACTTAAGTTTTGAATATAATCAGGAATATCCTGATCTCCTGCATCAATTAACATTCTTCTAAAAATATTGTGTTAATAACATTTTGTAACTTTTTTTTTGTTTTACTCTTCTCCTGTTCCAAGTAAGTAAGTGTTAGTTCCCTGTAATGTCATTGGACCAGGATTACATCCCAAAATCCGAATGACGTTAGGTAGTAGACGTGAAATAGTAGGAATTGTTGCATTCATCTTCCTGTTTTTTTAATAATTTGCTTCCTAAGAAAATATTGTTATGGATTATTTTATATCTGAAGTACTATATTTAATTGGTTAAATTATAAAACTGCTTTGAACAAATTTTATGATTTAACAAGTGTAGTAAATGCCAACTTTTTTTTGAATTTTAATTAAAATACTTAGTTTCCTTCTATAAGAACCAACAAAAATATCTCAAACTTTTTAAATTAAACAGATAAGTATAAAGTATAGTTTCTAATTGTAAATATCTTGCTGTGTGTGATATTGATGCACAAGCAGTCATCATAATATAAAGGAAAAATAAATTCAAGTTTTTAATAGGAGTCTTATTCTGAATGAAATTTTAAGTTACAATTTAATTAAATTTCATCATTAATACTATTCCAAACTTAGACAGCGAATAATGTCCAGGGTCTTAAATTAATACAAATTTTATATTTTTACTAGTACAATCAGTTTATGGACTTCCCAGACATTGTCTACCGTCAATAATTGATTAAAAATTTATGAGCAAAATTAAATTTGGCTGTATTATTTTATATTTAATTCTTATTAGCAGGACTTTTGTTTTCTTTTTCATCTTCAGATTGTTTTTGTAAATCAGATAAGAGGGATGGATCTACCCTTTTGAGTATTTGCTGTAGTTCTGCATCATAAGTTTTAGATTTTTGAAATACAGAATTGATATAATCATTCGTATGTGCGTAATCTTTCTGGAAGTCTTGACAAAATGATTCAATTGTTTTTAATGAACTATTTAATTTTTCAATGATTTCATTTTCATTATTTTCATGATGATAATCATAGTTATTTAAAACAAAATTTAATGATTTTTTTAATTTTTTAAGATCATTTTCAATTTTAATCGCTTTTTCTTTTTCTTTCGTAAACATATTTACCAAAATCTTGATTAGTGGAATGTCAACTATTTCAAACTATTCAAATCTGTCAAGCTATTTATATTACATATAAGCAAATTGAAGGCTACTTTGGCATGAGCGCTATTCTATACCGGTGTAAAGTCAAAGAACTACTTCAAATCAAAATATATAGGTTTTAAGCTATTTTTTCTACATTAATGTCTGGGACTCAATATAGCGCTTAGCGTGTGGAGACGACTTAGCACAGTAAAAATGGAGAGTTTTTCTAAATACCAATCGGAGTGGACTCACTATAGCATATTAATGTTTTCATTGAAGGAAAGCAAAATGCCAAAGTGATAGTTCTATTTGTGATTTATGTGATGTTATTGCTTGTGATGTAAAATTTCCTTTATATTTATTTAAAAAAGTGTTTATCAAAGTGTTATTAATTTAGGCTATATACCAATTCAGCGGAGACTAATGGACTCATTAGCATTTAGCGCTAAATTTTGTGCCGATAAGCGCTAGTGAGTCCCAAGCATGAGTCTGCAAAAGTAGCAGTTTTTGATGGAATCTTCAATATTTTTGAAATTTTTCCTTGCGTTTCACCTTTCTGATCAATAGCATCAGTATAGTGTAATTAACCACAAGTGCTTTAGTTTTAGAAACAGACCATACATGAACGAAAAGTCTTTTGGGAAGGCATTTTAATGGGCTGTGGTGATGACACACGAGGAAGCTTTATAAAGTAATTTTATTCAGTTATATTTAACGGTATCTCATGAGACAGCCTCATTTTGGTTTTTAGGCTAGCAAGACACCAATCTAAGGGGAAAATCCGGAATTTTCAAAGTTAATTTTGAAACAGAAAGTATGGCTGACTCACGGATGGATTTACCAATTCACAGAAAGCAAGTTTTATTTTGACATTTATAAATCAGCTGGGAAAAAGCCGATAAAGTTCTTTCATTTGATAAATTATAATTATTAAACTTTTTAAAGGTTAAATTCTTTATAATGAATTATAAAATTATTTTTCCTTTATAAAATCTATACACTTTTGACACTAGGCACAACTTTAAAATATTACAAATAACTAATACATATGAAAACCTGCATGTACACAAAATTTTGATGTTGTTTCATGAGGTACCGTCAAATATAGCTGATATACATTTTTGGAAATTTTATATGCCAACTTCCTTTCCTTTAAAAAACTACAGTAATAAAAAGCTAGGTTTTATTATTTTATTCTCATCAAATGTAATTATGTGTATGTGAAATATGTGATAATCAAATCAATGAATCATTATAATTCATATGCTTAGATATATATTTATTTTAAAAATTGCTCCCAAAAATGTAACGTTTACGGTGCTGATAATGTACGGAATAAAGATGCATGCTGTCGTTTTTTTGCCAATATATCTGATTTATCCGTTGTAAAAAGTATTTTTCTAGCATGTCGTCTAATTTTCCTGTTCTTTCGTTTATTTTTTCGAGAATCGTCATTTTGTGAACTTTTTTTCATTGCTTCGTTTTCAGATTTCAGTTGGATAGTGGATTGAGGAGCTTGTTCATTTTTATCCTGCATGAGAATTTCACTTTCACCACTTTCGAGAATTTGTCTTTGCTAGAAAATAACGATTTCATTTTAAAATTTATTCATTTGTTCCTTAATTATATTTAAAGTATTATTCTCTATACTCCTTTTAATACTTCTCTAAGAATGCTGTTACTTATTCATGCTATATTAAGTCCAATTTTATTTGTTTACAAGTAATTAAGAGCAAAATATTTAAATGAAAGAAAATACAAAAGCAAAACCCCCTTCAGAAAATTATTGTATTATGGCATAATAATTAATTAAATAAACAAGCATTACTTGTATTAAAAAATCTCTAGGCTTTATTATATGCTTTTCTTTCACTAAATTTAACATTAAAGATTTTAGAAATAGTAAGCATAAAGCATAAAAAAACTAAGATTTTTAGACATTGTTAATAATTCATATTTATTATTTTTGATCATCCTCACCCTTAACATTCTTCGTTTTTTATCTCTTTTAGTCAAAAATACTACCCAACCGCCATATAAAACCATTATCAAAGCGGGCACTAAAACACCTGCTAATACGGCAGTTTTTCTTATCCAAGCATGATAGGACGCAATGATGATCAAAATAAGGGCAACAATTACTGCAATCACACGGCCAGTTGTTTTTCTTTCTTCCTTTTACGAAACGAGAAAAATATTTATTTTTTTTGAAAATATGAGTTATAAATTATGACATTTAGTTACAATTTATTAAATGAAGGTTTTAATTAATTTGATATTTACACAACCTTTAGTGGTTTGAGGTCTTATTTATGGCTTAAAGGACGATTTAAAATCAAAAATGTTAACTAACTTCCCGTCTTCGAAGATTTTTAATATTGCAATCAGAATATTACGCATAATTTTTTTAGTATAATTTATGACTTGAAAATAAAATTTAAAATGATAAGAGCTTTTGAAGTATAAAGCATTAACTAGCATAATTTTGTTTAGTGTTTTGAAACTATATTTTTTATTTTGGGGATGAAATTGTATAATCAGATAAAGCGGAAAATTAATCGTGTGCTTCAACTTACACTTGACACTCACAAATTTTTTAAAAATTTTAGGTAAGAAAAAATACTCAGAACTATAATAATTCAAAAGAAACACATTAATTTTATTGAGAGCTTAAAGTTTTATGCAGCGGCAAAGTTATTAAAAAATTATGCGAAAGGAATTTGAAATTTAAACTTAAAAGTTAATGGCACGGAAACTAAAGAAAATATATAATAATTGAAATAAAAGATTCAAAAGACATATATATATGAATATAAATAAAAATTTTAAAGAGAACAATAAAACAATGGTAAATCATAATTTAAGCTTTCTTTAGGAGTTTATCAGATAAACGTAATTTGAGTAAGGAAAATTATAACACGTAGATTTTTTTCAATGTGTTTTTGTGAAACAAAGCTTTTATAAAAATATATTCGTTATTTTAAAAAAGTCCATATCCCATTAAAAATGTGGGCCTTAAGAGACAAAATTTGAGTTATTAGTTACACAAATTCAAGTATTCTAAAATAATGCAACGACTAAACTTTAAATTTTTAATCCTAATATTGTCAATGCTTATTGAACTTACTATATACAAGAATATTGAAACACTTTTTAAAAATTGAAAAACAAGTATTAACATAAGAAGAAATGCTTTAAGCTAGTTTTTTTTACACAGGAAAGCTTAAGTGTATTATTTTTTAAGTAATATGCAATGCGTAAATATAAATAAATTTTAATTTTAACACAATAAAACATATGTTAACTTTAGAAAAAACAAAATAGCATATTAATACATATTCCAGACAACATGAATCACTTAAAAACTTTTATTTCAAAAAGCGCACTCTCAGCTCAGAAACAGCATCTGATTGTTCATTTTTCAGATCGGATGGCATTATCAATTAAAATTTGAACACTTATTTTTAAAAAACGGTAAATCAAATTGTTATTTAGTCTTCTCCAAGAATTTTTTTAAAACGTCATTAACTTCCCCAGGACTTTAAATGTACTGCCTTCACTTAAAATAATTTTGGAAAATATATTTGTAATTGCCTTTAAAATTGGAAAGCGACTTTATTTACACTTCACAGCTCACATGTGCTGGATGAATTAAATTTAGTCGATTCAATGAAAACAACGATTTACACAATCAGCATCTATATATGAATATATGATCGAAAAAAAAAGTGTATATATATGTTCTTTGGCCTTGGTAAGCCAATTTTAGTAAAATTGGATAATAATAGCACCTCTCACACAATTTTGAATTCCAAAAGACTTTCTAATATCCTCACATGTGATTTTACAATGTCCGCAATTGTCTAGGAGTTCAATTGTTAATGTGGTTCTAAATTCAGAAAATATTATTTTAATTTTAATTTCTTGTTAAATAGTGTTAAATCTGATAAATTTTCTTTAATCTATTTAGACTTGAAATTTATAGAGTCAATAAAAATTTTATTTAATATCTAGCGATGTTGAGGTACATTGATATATAATGAAACATTTTTTGGCATTCTAAAACACATCTGATTATAAATGAATTATAAATTTTTTCCTTAAGGAACTGAATTAAGAAAGGGTAATTTAAATACTTTTTGTTTTCAATAAATATTCTGTAACTAATGTATACAAAAGAATTTACTAAAAGTTGTTATTTTAACTTTGTATTAAAAAGCATGTGTTACTTAATTATTGGTGATAATAATGAGAATAATCCCATAATTATTTTTATTGAATTGTTGGGGTTCATGTTTTCCACAAATTCACTTCGGAAAGTTATTAATGTGAAAAGCAATAATATGCAAAAAACATTTTTCTTCCCTCGACATGAACTCAAACGTGTAAACCCTATATCAAGAAGATGTATCAGTTAATTTGTTAGCAAAAAGGCATGCTTTCAAGTTTTTTTTTTGACAATACAGGTAGTTTTAGTTTATTTTTTTGTGATAGCACAATATTTGTACAATATTTACCCAAATTTTTATTTCAAAATAATAAATAATAAGTGAGAGTGGAGGCCCCTTCAAAAAAAGGTGTTAACTTACAACAGAATAAACCAAAACTAAAAAATCAAAATTTATTTATTTAAGAAGAATTTTTTCAAGGTAGAGACGAGAGGATTTTTTTTCGGTTTTTCAATTTTTAGTGGCCCTTGGAAGTCGAAATACTGCTTTTTACCTAAAAAATCGACTTATTTGTTATCGTAGAATTAATAATTATTTAAAAAAAACAAAAAAGCTCTCGTCATTACCTGGTGAAATATGTGAAAAGTAGTAAGCAAAATTTCAAAACGACCGGTCAAGTAGATTTCGAGTTATCATGGTATCGACTTCGAAAATAACAATCTTCAGAAAACCGTTTTAAAGTTTTGCTCACTCACTCCTTCTCTGCTCTAGCTTTAGAATGAGCTTAAAATTATTTAAATTGTGTTACATTTAGCCCCGTATCGGTGACTTTTGGGGGGCACAGGTACCGTCCTCTATTTCTTCAACCTATGAAAGCAATGATTTTGAAAAATTCTCAAAACAAATATACTACGTGAGATTTTTGTAACCGAAAGAAAATTAATTGTCTACCTTTTATTATATTTTCTCTAATAACTATATCTTTGATGGAATATATAATTAAATATAGGGAAAATACTACCAGAGAAGGCAACAAAAAAGCACACAAGTTATTATTTCTTGGGCTTCAAAACTTTTTTTGAGCCTACGATTTGACAAATGGAAATATGTTAAATACCAAAAATCAAACTTAAATAAATTATTATGCCAACTGACTAATACCTTCGATATCTCATAAAGCTCCCTTTAAAGTATTCCTAAATTTTGGGTATTAAATATAGTTAAATGTTAGAACCTTCTCTTAACACTTTAAAGAGTTTTTGGATAAATATAAATAAAATGAAAAGTCGAATAACGTTTAACCTCAATAAGCTTAAGATGAAACTCAATTAAATGAATGACCAAACACATCAAACCTATTTCAAAATTGAAAATTAATCCTTTTCAATTAATATAATTAAAGAATATATAATTTGTAAAGAGTCTAAAAAGTTTTTCGTTGAATAAAGGAAAATTCTTCTCTTTATTTTGGATTAACAATTAATTTTATTTCATATAAAAATCAATTTGATTTATGATTTTGGTTTTTATGAATTTATTTAACTGATATTAAAAGTCAATTACCTTGGCCAAAATTGATTTTTAATTATGTTTACTTAGTTTGTTTTTACCTTTCATGTGTTATTATTTTATTGTTTAAGAGATTTGGTTTGTCCTTCTTATCAAAAAACTCAGCTTATTGACTGCTGGAGTTTCTTCATCTTATTTGAAAATTTCTTTACAAAACAAAAATAAATAATACAGGAGTTCATCCCTCAAATCTAATATCAAAATAAAACAAAAGAACTAATTCAAAAAGATTTGAGGGAAATGTTTCTACAACGAAAATCTATAGCATAATTATTTTGTAGAATTCCGAATGAAACCTTCAATTTAGGAAAAAATCCTATTAAATGCCAACTCATTAACTTTAAGGATTGAAATTAATAAATTTTATTTGTGTATAAAACAGAAACATGTTTTTTTTATAATTTTCAGTTATATTTAATATATTATTATATATGACATTATTCGAGTATTTTCTATATATATTTTTGGTCAATTTAAATGAATTTTAAAATATAATGATTAGACTTTTAAAGGTCGTTCTGGGTAAAACTGTTCATTATAAAGTTTAAAAATATTTTTTATTTTTTATTTTCAGGTAAGTCAATCTATTCTTTAACTAAGGAACTAATGCAGCGATGCTAAAACCTCTAAAATTGGAAAAAGTAAAATTTCTATGTGCTTTTGTGTGCTAATTCTTAAGTTATTAAAGGATACAATTTTTTCACGCATTTGAAACATTTTCATGCCTCCTTGCTAAAGATTTTAACTCATACGCCCGGTTTCACAGTTGACACCTCAGTTGAGTTTCTTAAAAAACTTAAGTTTTCCTTAAGAACTAGAAGTGTTTCACAGTCCATTTTTATTATCTCCTTAACTCAGCATTCATTACTGAATTTTGTAAGCCATTTTTAAGTAAAATTATCATTACCTCTGTCATATTTTTTTCATAGAGATATGTTACAATAAGTGAAATAGTGAAAAGATATAAGCACCACTATTAAAAACAACAACTAATCTGTAATTTTCTTAAAATATAAATATTCCTTGTGTTTATTATAAAGCAAACTAATAAATATTTTTCATATTATTCATCAAATCTTTTATTTCTGATTAAACTTAACAAAATGATTGACAAACTATATAATTTTTTTAATGCCGAAAATTTTTTCGCAAGATATTGTAAAACATTTTGCCATATATGGCAATATCATTTCTCTGGCCATTCTGGGTAATTTAAAAATTATAATGCTGAAGGGTAATAAAATAATTAGTTATTTTCATCATTGGCGTCCTTTATGGTTTCAACAAGTGTTTTTGGAAAAATATAAATAGTTATTATTGAAAAGTTAGTGTTAAATTAATTTTAAATAAATTGTAATAAAATTTTTATAATGTTATAGTGGGTTCAGACAGGCCAACTCACAGCAGAAACTCACAACGATTGAGTTCATATAAAAAAAATGGTGTTTTCACAGCGCCAATGCTGTTAGTTAACGTTTCGTTCCTCAAAAGTTCCACTGTCATTATATGTTTATATGTTTCAATAGTCACAATTCCTATTAATGCTGCCATGAGTAAACTGCTATAACTCACAAAATCAACGTTCGGGAACGAAGATTGTCACAGTGATGCATTTGTCATTTTTCCATACAAAAATCAGAGAATCGCTGTGAGTTTTGGTTGTGAGCGCCCTGTTTGAACCCACTATTAATGATGTTTTAATATTTTTGTACAATTCAACTAAATAGTTACTCTTCACATATTAAAACTAATACGCGAAACAGTGCATTTCTTATACAACACTATCAAACAAAAATTGCACTTTTATTTATTAACACTAACTTTAAAGTCAATTTAATTTTTATTCTTGAAAATTATTATTTACATAAAGTAACTTTTTTTGACATCAAATTTAGTAAAATTCTACTCTTCTGAAAGTTAAGTCGTGAAAATTGGGGACTTAACTTAAGGGAAAAGTTAAGGCTCCTTAAGTGTTAAGGAGGAACTGTGAAACGCAAAATCTGCTTAAATACGTATATTTTTAAGTTGACAGATGCGCTAAGGAGCACTTAAGTATGAACTGCAAAAACCGGGCGATATAAATTCAATAAATTTAGATGTATTTCAACTCAGGGACAAGTCACTGACCGATTATAATAATTTGGCTAGAAATATATTTTCAATAAAACTGTCAAATAACTATTTCAGTCGTCCCATATAGCTAAGCGCTAGTGAAAGCCCAAACACAATGCACGCGGCTTGGGGCAGCGGCGCGGTGACAGCTGTCACAGCTATAGGAATTCATATAGCTGAATTTCGGAATTCTGAATGAAAACGTTTGCGCGCCGCAAACCGCGTGCTTTTTCTTTGCACCTTGAGTCCTAGGCATTAAGCAAGAAAAATTCAAAAGTGAGCACGAAAACTTCAGCTATAGCTAAATGTCAAAGTGACATCAAATTTAGTGACGATTGCTTCTTGAAGATATGTCAAATTAATGGAATAAATTATTTCGCAAAAACTATTTAAAAATGGCCAATCGATATCCTGGGCCTACTCCTAATCGCTGGTTGCATTGTCCACGCAAGTCAGAGCTATTTATTGTGGATAAGTTTCTAGCCTTCAAAACACCTCTTAATCAAAACTTTAAGGATCAAATACCACTGAAATGCACTTTTACTCCGGAAATGATTTTTGAATACACAAAATTATTGAAAGTAAGATAAGATTTTGTTATTATATTTCCCCCTTAAGCAGTGTAATATGCATAAATAAATAATTGTCTTCAGTTAAAGCCATATGTAAAACTTTAAAATTAAATTTGAAAAACTTGTGCTTGCATACTTTTATAAACCATGGAATTACTGTTAAGAAAATTAAGTTCTTATTTAAAATCTCCCACTGTCTCTTATAATAGGTAAAACTTGGCCTTTGGATCGATTTAACAAACACAAAAAGATTTTATGATCGCCGAGAAATTGAAGATCGAGATTGTAAATATTTTAAAATACAATGTCGAGGTCATGGAGTTACTCCGTCAATTGAACAAACACAATCTTTTATAGAATTAGTTGATGATTTTATTCGACAAAAACCTTTAGATATGGTAGGCGTACATTGTACACATGGTTTTAACAGAACAGGTACATATATTTTGTTATCTTTACTATATATATAACTAAAATAACAATGTAATTAGGATTTATGATTATTTCTTATATGGTTGAAAAAATGGATTGGTCTGTGGAGGCTGCTCTGAATGCTTTTGCAGAAGCTAGACCCCCAGGAATCTATAAAGCAGACTATATTAAAGAATTATTTCAGCGTTATGATGATATAGCTGATGCTCCTGATCCACCCCCACTGCCAGATTGGTGTTTTGGTATTTGTAATGATTTCATTCTTAAAATTAATATAATAACTATTAAACACAGATGAAGAAGATGTGGTGGAAGAAATACAACCTTTAAAACGACCTTACAGTAGTACAGATAATGGTAATTTGGAAGATGATCAAGAAACAAATAGTAACGACAAAGAACAATCAGGATCAAATCCAAAAAAAAAGAAAAGAAGAGAAATCATTAAAAAGGATGCGGTCTTCATGAAAGGTGTTTCAGGAGTAGAACTCTTTTTAAACAAGGTAGCCATGGTATATTACTATTTTTGAAAAAATCATCACTACTTCTTAAATGTCTTAGCCTTAGCTCTAAGCTAGGCTAACCGAATTGAAATTTATTTGAAAAAAGTGATCATGCCGTCTCAATTAAAAATTTCGTTCCACATTTATACATAGTTATACTTATATAGATATTTACTTTCATCCTTATAAAAGAATTTAGTTTTCTTCTAACTAAAATGAGTTTATTCGAAAATAAATTTCTTTAAATTTTTTGATTTCTTCCTTTATTAAGATTTATATTGTTATTTTAATTATTTTTATAATCGAATAATTGATTTTATCTTACAATTTTAGCCACGGCTAGAGGAATTACATACAAAAGTTCAAGGAATGTGTAATTGGAAAAGCTCTGGTTTTCCTGGATCTCAGCCTGTTTCAATGACACACACAAATTTGAAATATCTTCATGAAAAACCTTATCGTGTTTCATGGAAAGCAGATGGAACCCGGTATAATTATAATTATTTTACTTTAAATGTCTATATGTAGTACCTTCTTTTTAATAGATATATGATGCTGATAGAAAAAGAAAAAGAAATATATTTCTTTGATCGTGACTTCTCTTGTTTTTTGGTTAATGGTATTACTTTTCCTTGTAAAGATAATGAACGCAATCATTTAACAGACACATTATTGGATGGTGTAAGTTTTATTTATTATCGCCAAAAAAACCAAACAATTTAATTTTTCCCAAGGAAATGGTTATTGATAAGTTCAATGGTCAATTTTTTCCAAGATATCTTGTGTATGATATTATTTACTTTAATGGTGAAGATGTGAAGGACTTAAGTTTCTACAAAGAACGTTGTTCTATAATCAAAACGGAAATTATTGGTGTTTACTTTTGTTTCTTTTTTTTTTAAATATACTTTATAAATTATTTTTTTCTAGAGCCTAGATATAATGCAATGAAAAAGGGAATTATTAATAGATGCTTAGAACCTTTTGGTGTGCGAGATAAAGAATTTTGGGATATATCAATGGCTGAAGCTCTATTGTCACCTAAGTTTGCAAAAAAACTATGTCATGAACCAGACGGATTAATTTTTCAGCCAGCCCTAGAAGTATTATAATGTGTTCATATGATTATAAATAACTAAATATTTAAATTTTAGCCATATAAATCAGGAGCTTGTATGGATGTACTCAAATGGAAACCACTTTCGTTGAATTCTGTTGATTTTCGACTGAAAATTTCAAGGGAAAGTGGAGAGGGGTAAATATCTCGGTTTAAAATTGAAAATTATATTATTTTTACTCATTACGTTCGGTGTGGAATTTCTGTTTGCTCTTTAAATATAAAGCTTAACAAAAAGAAAAAATATAATTTAAAATTTAAAATTAAGTTTAATTTATTACATTCATTGGGAATGAAACATAAATGCTCACGCTATTTTGTACATGGATTACATTGAGAAAGAAAAAATCATCAACAATGATTGATAAATTGTGTTAAAACTTACCATATGAAGGACAAAATAAAAAACATTTCTTGGAAACAGCACCGTGTCGCAAATGTTTAAAAAAAGATGGCAAAATTATATAAATTAAGCTTCCAGCTGCTTCCATATCTACCGTATGTGGAGGGGAGGAGATTTGGTTTGAATAAGAAAGTCATTGCCAAAACTGAAACTATTTTATTGCCAAGAATGAATCACTTAAAGCGGTTGGTATAACCAAGTTAAAGAAGCGTTTGTATGAATGTATGTTTAATTTCTGGAGTAAAATAATGATCAAAGAAATCAAGTTATGTCAAAAAATACACATTGCGGCTTATGTGTTAAACTAATTTTTTAAATAACTCTTCTGAGCACAATTACTACATAGCCTCAAAATAAATCGTATACGGTTTAGATGTATGCATAGGTAATAAATTTTGTTGGAGGAACTAATCATATAAAATGAGATAGAATGCCACAACGATGGTTTTATATTTACCTAACACTTATCGTTTTCGTTTTTTTTTTCTTCTTTTTTGGAAAAAGAACGCCCCTGAATTTAGTTAGAGTTTCTTATATCTAAACCATTTGAATATATTTTATTAAAACGTTTCTAGTGTACCGCATTATTTATACACCCAATAACATAGCAATTATCAATTTTGTATTTAATTAAAGAAAATAATTTAGTATTTTTTAATTTGAATTGCAGAATCTTAACTCGTAAGATAGGTTTACTATTTGTGGGAGGAGCAGATCATCCTTTTGATCAAATAAAATATACAAAAGCATTAATGGATTATGATAATAAAATTATAGAATGTAAAATTGAAGATAACAAATGGGTATTTATGAGAGAAAGGAAAGATAAATCGTATCCAAACAGTTATGATACAGCAATGGGTAAAGGATATTTCGAAAATATTATTTTTTAAAAAAATTTTCTTTTTCAGCTGTTATGAATAGTATACGGAATCCTGTTACAACAAAACAATTATTAGATTTCATTAAAGCTATTCCTGTACACTTCGAACCCGAATAATTTTAGTTAATTAAAAAAAAAAAGAAGAAGAATAATGGAATAATCCTAAATAATAGAATTAATTCTAATAAGATGTTAGAGGTAGTTAATATATATATAAATTATCATTGTAATCAAAGTTTTGAAGGAAAATTTTTTTGCTGATATTTCTTATCAGGAATATATATTGTAAATATTACTAATTTTAAGCTTTCGAGAATAACGTGTTCGTTCTATATAGTTAGATGATGCGGTTTTTAAGAAAATGCTTTTCTTATTGCGTCGCGAAAACTAAGCAATGACAATTTTTAGATTCTAGTTCCGTTATTGGTCGGAATTTCAACATTTCCATGAGCCATATTAATTTTTAAATTATTTTACTTTTGTTAAAATGGTGATGGTAGAGAATATGTACTGTGTTTCGGCAAAACTACATAAAAACTTAAAAATTCATTTAATAACTCTAGACAAAATATGACAAAAAAATCTAAAGTGTATTTAAATATAAGCGATTTATATGTGCTATTTTTTTTGCTTTTTTAATTACGCTTCTGACTCCAAATATTTCAAATATCTTGAAATTTAAATTTGAACTAACCTAATAAAATATTTTGATATAATTGACGTTTCAATAAAAAAATTGAGTCGTTTTTAACTAACATTTCACTCATAAACTAATGACTTGCAAACATGTCCTTTTTTTAGAAATCCAGTTTTTATAAATTCGATTTGTCTCAAGAAATTTAGAGAAAAAAATTTACAAAGGAAGATTATTTTTGCTCTGATAGATTATTAAGGTGTAAATTTTAACTAACTCAAGTGTATCTAGTTTTTAAGATTTATTGTTAGTATAAATAGAAAATTAAAAATCAAATAATTCTATGATTAAAGCAATTTTTATCAATTTTTCTGACACTTAATTTCAAATTTCAAATAAATTTAGGTACAATTCTTCTGATATACAATATAAATTGTAAATTGATAAAACTCCTTATAACATAATAATTGAAAATTGTTCTCCAAAGTGAAAGCCAAAATAATGAGCAACCTGATAAATTTCTATTTGTGAACTGACTTAAATTAACTAAATTTGGATGTGTATCTCCGAGGTAGTTGGTACAGCTCAAGGTGCCCTAATTATCTTAACAATAATCTTAGGCAATCAAAAGGAGGATAGTTAAATATCTCTTTCAACTTTTTTGTCCTATTGTCTTTCCTTTGTTTGACAGGCTGGGTTTGGATTATTTATACGGCTGGTCTGAGCCTATACTTGCAACTTGATCAGTCTCTTCAACTTCCTAGATTTTTTTCTTCATGTTTAAAACTATTTTGATCTCCAATTTTGTATTGATGACCATACACCACACAATATCTTTAGAAGCATTTTTGCAAAATTTGAAATAAATAACAAAATAGTTCCAAATTTTCCTTCAAAATTAGTGAGTTGTAAAACATAACTATAACTGAAAATTAGACATTTGCTGATCATTTATTTCCATTAATTTTCCCATTTGGAAAATAGTTGACAGTGATATTCAAGACTTTTGCAAGATTTCTGAAAGAATATTAAATTGTTTTTTTAAATTAATAATTCCAACTAAAACTTCTTCCTAAAACTGAGATCTGTTTATTTCTTTTGAGAAAACTATTTTATATCACATTACGTTGTTTCTTGAAAAGTCTGACTTTAATATGACAAATTTAAGAGCTCACCATACAGAAATTTAGAATTCACTTAAAAGATGTAAACATATTCAGGATAGGAATTGGAAGCGGTTTAATTTTTTTGCTAACATTTTCAAAGCACACCCCACTATATATTTTAAGCAGCTTATATAAACAAAATTTATGTATACTTCATAAATCAATAACAAGCTTAAAAAAAAGTAAGATAACAAAAAGTCCATAAAAAAAAAATAGTAGTCATTCAATTTTTTATTAACTTAAAATGCTTCCATTTTCAATAAGACATTTTTCTGAAATCAATTGTAGTGATAATAATGCAACTAATGCTGCACCTTGTTCAGCATATTTTTTATTTTTTTCCCAATATAAATTTCTATATTTTTTATTTTCGAATGTAATAATGGTTCTAAAAAGTTTATCAACTCTTTCTGTTTCATAAATTGGAAGTTCTATTTTATTTTGTGTTGCATACAAATGTAATTTACTTTTTGGTAGATCTCGATCTTAAAAAGAAAAAAAAAGTAAATAATTCTAACATTTTGAAAAATGTGTTAGCATCTAATATAATTAAAAGATTTTAGAATAAAGACAAAATTAAAGCATACCGTGGAAAGTAAACCATGTCAAAAGCTTGGTATTAGTGTTTCTTACTTTCGTATAATTTATTCTTCATCTTGCCATTATATTATTTCCTATAAGATTCGGTGCATGGATCAAAGTACGATTATGCTTTTCGATTTAAATTTATATTGCTCTTTTATTTGATGGCTAAAGAATTCAGCATAATTTTTGCCATTCATAATTTTTGAAATAAAATCAAGGAACCACAAATTTAGTCTTAGCATATGCTAAAATTTATTTTTATACTCTGTAACGTGCACATGGCTGCTATGTGTGTATCTACCCGAGTCGAAATGTTTGATGATAATTTCATACTGAATGTACTGAAAAGTTTGAAAAAAAGCAGTGAGCCCTAATACTAAGCCTTGGTGTATGAAGATAACACTTTAAGGAAATCGTGTCGTCATTCTAAAATCTGTTAACCACTTTTTGCTACAATGCGTGAAAACATGTAAATGCAACTTACCATTTGGATAATTTGATCGATAAAATGCAATATTTTGTTCAATAATATTACTCGATTCGATCTTTTGCCTTTTAGCGGTATTAGATGTAGTTTCAGTATCTAAAACCTTTCCTGGTATAACTTCTCTTCTTCCTGAATATCCTGAATATTTATACTCTAACTGTTTTTGGCGACAATATTCTCCAAGATCCCATATAGAACTAATACAATTTTTATAAAATATTCTATTATAAATAATAAAATCATACCAAATTTGTTCTAATGTTTGAGAATCTAAAAATTTTCGCCCACGAGGAGATTCCTGTTGCTCTCTTAATATATTTTGTATGCAATATTTAGTATTTGATGGTGAATTATCATAGTCAATACAAAGCTTCAGATAATTAATAATTACATCGTCCATTGGAAGCATACCTTTGAAATAAACAAATACTAACTTCATTTTTTAAACAATGTAAAAATTTCTGACCATTCTTTCGAAAAATTGAAACATTTCTTTGTGCTGCACGTCCAATCATTATACTCGTAGAACCACAAGCTTCTCGAAATTTTAATATATCAGAGTATTTTTCAATATCCCTAGATCCTCCATTAGCAATAATCGGTATGTTAACAGAATTGACAATTTCTTTAATAGCATCTATATAAAACACAAATTTTCAAATATATATATACATAAGTATATAGTTTTCTTATTATACCTGGGTGTGGATTATGTTGTGGTCTTTCGGTTTTTGTTCTCGCATGAATTGCAACCGCTTGTACACCGGCTGATGATAAACCATTTACAAAATTGATTGTTTCTTGGATATCTGGCAATAACCTACACAAATTTTCAAATAAACACTGCTATTATATATAGTTACCTTATTTTACATGTAACAGGTATTTTAATTTCATCTGCTAAAGCCTTTACTATTGATTTTGCTTTCTCAGGATTAGATAATAATGCAACCCCCATTCCTCCTTTAACTGAAAATTCTTTTGGGCAACCCATATTTATGTCTATACCAGCCACATCTTCTTCAACCTAAAAAACTAGATTTTGGTTTTATTTAAAAATTTGTAATAAAGAAACTTACTAGTTTAGCAGCTAAAAGGGCTCGGCTAGGTTCAGAAGTACCTATTTGTGGCAAGTCAATTTAATAACATAAAATTAGTTAGAAAGTATAAATTATATACCTATTTGAAGAATAACTTTATCCTTTTCTAAAGAACATGTTCTAAATATAATATTTCCGTCAGTCGGATCAACAAAATCTACAGTGTCAAGAACATCTGGAAGTTTTTGTTTTGAAAACAATATCAATTTTTTTTTTGTCAAAAATTACTTACCATTTTTTATTCGTTTTGATTTTATTAGTTTCCAATCAATCAATTCCTCTGTATAAACAAGATCTGCCCCATATTTTAACGCTAATAGCCTCATAGGTAAAGTACCAAATCTTACCATTGGAGATAAAATAACCTAAGGTTGAAAAAAAAGTACAATTGGCATTTCTCCGGTCCTATTATTTGTATATTTGTTATACAAAGAACATACAAACCTTATTTTCATATTGAATATTATGTTTTTTTACTATCATTGCTTAAAACACAAACTTTAATGCTTATTTATTTATTAGTCACAAAATATCACTTCTAGAATCTCTGAAAATGACATTTATCTAAGTACTAAATCGCACATGATGCAAAATTTTTTGATGACCTTCCTCAATCTGTCTTTAGTACTAAAATAAGAATTTTCCAAACTCTCCCTTTTTTTGACATCTGCCCAAGTTGTTTGACAACACAGACGCGTATTGTTAGCAATCTCGATTATGCTAACAATTATTTATTACTAATGAGAACATAAATTTGCTGTTTAGCTAAAAAGGCATGCACAAATATCATACTCTTCAACTCAGTCATCAAAAACTTTTAAAAAAACTTAAAAAAGCAGCAGACATTTATTTTTTATATGCTAGGAATAATTCATATAATCAGAGAGATAATGAGTGTTTTTTTCAATTTTTATTAGCTGTAGAAGCTATATTATTAAATGGCCTTCGTGAAAAGGTAAAAATCATAAAATGAAAAAAATAAGAAAATCATTTAAATAAATTTCCTTTTAGTCGAACAGTGCTATAACGGATTTTCTTTGTGAATTAGACTGGCTTTATCCACCAAATTCTAGAAGTTCATACAAGAAAAAAAAGCATTCAACAACTATAAATTCTCCAAATGTTATAAATTGGATTAAGGATAGTTTAGAAAATTGTTGTCTTTGTTCGAAAATTCAATTACTATTGTCTGAAATTGAACTTGTAAAGACGTATTTTAATAGTTATGCCTATTTACGTTGCAATGCGGAGTACTCTGTTGCCTTTCTCGTGTGTCTTTCTTCTATAGAATTAAATCAATCTAATTTACTTTGCCGAATCAATGAATCACTTTATTCTACAGATATTAACATTCGACCAAAAAGGTCATCATCTAATCCACATTTTACAATTCCTTATAGAGAAAATTATAATTGTTATCAAAAAGTGATTTTAAGAAATAATAGCAATCAAAAATTAAAAGATACAGACTTTGGACTGGGTATTCGCTTGTGGAAAAGTTTACCCAATTTACATAAAACACAATTATATTGTCGAATTAGAAGCAAGACTGTAACTAATCCAATAAATATTCCAATTAATAATGAATTAAATAGAATTGAAAAAACTAAATACATTAATGATGAAAGCCCGATTCAAGTTTCTGAACAAGAAAATTCTTTTAAAATTAATATGTTTAAATGTGAAGATATTGAAATTCATTTTGATAAGACATGCGTTAAGACTGAACCTGCCTCTTGTTCGTCAAAATCTAACCATAAGATAAAAAACATAAATCATTTACCATCTACAAATTCAGAATCTTCGTTTTCCAACAATGAACATAAAAAATCTGGGTTTAGTATTTATAAAAATGACATTAAAAATTATGGATATCACTTTTTCGGATCATCACCAAGTGATTTGGTTGCAACATTTTTACCTCTTGATGGTGAAAAAATTACACCAAAACTTGATAAAAATATTTTCGAGGATATAAATGAGTTGCCTGTCCTAGATACAAAATTAGAACAAAGCTTAGCTCCATATTTGGAAGAATCTAATTTCTTTCGAAATAATACTGAACTTGAAAAAGAAAATGCACATTTTTCTTTATCAGAAGCTTTGATATCTGCAATTGAATATACTAAATGTACAGATGAAATTAAGAAGAAAAAGGAACCAAATTCTAAATTGGATAACTTAAAATTTCAATCAACAAGCTGTAAGTTAATTTGTAAAAGTAGTCTTTGAATAAAAATAATAATAGTTTTCTTTAATTTCTTTTCAGGTGTACCAACAATATCCAAAGGTTCTGAAGCCAATAAAAACCTTGACGAAGATAATTCTTCTGATATTGCTATAGATGTTAAGGTATATAAGCTCTGTATAAAAAAACTTTCTCTATTTTGAACAAAAATTACTAAGCAAAATAATAAGCAAAGAATAATATAGTAAAACTAGTGGGCTCTGCCCCCTGCTCGCTTCGCTCTCCAACCCCCGCTTTGCTTTGTTGAGCCACCACGGTTCTAATGCGTCTTCTTACCTACAGCTTATAACTTTTGTTTTTTTAATTTTCAATATATATAACAGGAAAGAGAGATACAAAAAATAAAATTTGTGCACGGCGACAGAAAGCTTTTCGATATATAATAGAGAGAAATATGTATAAAATAAAATTCTGGCACGATTCCGAACTATTTTATATAATAGAAAGATAGAAAGGGAAGGAAATATTAAATAATTGGTATATCATAACAGAAATATTTTCCATCCATATATAATAGAGAAAGAGATAATAGAGAGAGATACAAAAAATAAAATTCTCGCACACCGGACTATTTTTTATTAAGATTATATTAAATAAATTATATAAGAAATTATATAAGATTATATAAATTAAGAGAAAAATAATAATTATAAACATTTATGATTTTACCATCTTTCAAATTTGATTTCTATAAAAATCAAATTATTGACTTAAATATTTTTATTTTTAGAATTTAGATGAACTTGCTGAAGACTGCTTAGAAAGTCATACTACATATGCAGCGTGGAGTGGAAATAAATCAGAATCTTGCTCTGCAGAAAGCGTCGCACTTTCCTTGCTTGCAACATTTCAAGGAAAAGCTTCAACTCAAGTCCCAGATATTAACTGGTTAGTTTCGGAAAAGGTATATTTTGGAATGTATTTGAAAATAATTAATTAAATTAAAATGTTTGAACTATTTAAAGGATGTACCACAAGAACTTTTGCCTATGCCTCCAATTTCAGCCAATCCTGACGACAATGTGATACATTCCTTTACTCGAGGTACCAGAGACTGGGCTCCCCCAAGACCTCAAGTTATTTTTACAAGTCATAATCAAACAAAGTATATTTCTTGCCAAATTAATCAAAATGAAAAATAATCTAAAAATTTTGGTTTAGTCTAAAAACTCAAATGCATCTTCAAAATTATCGATGTGCTGGTTGTGGAATGAGAGTTGCGGAAAATTATATTAACCGTTATAGGTATTGCACATATCTAGGTAAATACCATTGTTCAGGATGTCATCGTAATCAAATGGCTAATATTCCTGCGAAAATATTAGAAGGGTTAGTAAAAAAAAATTCTATTTTAAAAGGCTTAGGCTATGGGTACAGTAGAAAGGATTATTTATCTTATAGCTTATCGATACCATACATTTTTGTAACAAATGTCGATCAATCCCATACAAATAGGAAAATTTGCTTGTCGCTTGCAGTCGCGAAATACGTGGGATCACTTGAATTCTTTTGAGTTCACTGTGCCCATAGCATTATGTCACCAAAGAATTATTCTTAATATTCATCTTAACATCTTATTTAAACATTTGATAGCACCTAATTATATTATTTAATTACAGTTTGGTTAAACATATTTTCATGCATTTTTAGATGGGACTTTAAATTTTATCCAGTAAGTGTTTTTTCATATCGTTTAATTGAGAAAATATGGAACTATCCACTATTTTTTGTACCATACCTCAATAAACAGCTATATGCAAACGTTAAATGTCTATCTAATGCCAAAAGAAGAAGAATACAACTTAATTTCATGTATAAATCAATCTTTACATGCAGATTTGCTATTAAGTAAGCAATTATTTGTATGATAAAAAAATTTTTATAATAAAAATTTTCCATTAGAGAAAAAATTCTTCTAGAAAATGTTCCTCAGTATTGGATCCATGAAGTCGATAGATGGTCAATGGCAGACTTTATTGATACCAAATCAGGAAGTTTTCAAAAAAGTATTATATCACTTTTAAAAAAATGTGAAGATCATATAATCGGATGTGTGGTAAATTCGAAATTTTTATATTTATATTATTGTTATTTTAATACAATTAGAATTTATTAGTTATGTACTGGCAGAGGATTTTATTGTGAACTTTGCTTAGGAAAAACAGTTATCTACCCATGGCAAAATAAGGTAAAAGTTTGTAATGATTGTGGAGCTTGTTTTCATGAAAAATGCTGGAATAAAAACAAGAATTGTGGAAAATGTGAACGAATTAGACTTCGAATGTATACATGACATAAATTTATATTTTTTATTTTATTTATGGGTTCAAAAAGTATGTGATATTTTAACTTGTTATGTTTTTAATTTACTGAAAATATATTTTATAGTACGTTCAAAAAAAATAGTTTTCCTTTCAATTTAAATTATATAGATACTGAGTTAAATTAAATAAAGTTTCCTTTGCATTAATTACATAATTGTTAAGTGAGGTTGTAATTATTTTGTTAGAAAAAAAGAAAGAGGCTTAAAAGAAGATCTGTTTGAACAACTATTGTTCTACTTTTGTTTAATAATTCTTTAATAATTTATTAAACTTCTGTTTAATAATTTTTAAAATTAAAACTTCAAACTAATACAACTGAAGCGAAATACTGTAAAAGGAAATTGAAATGAAATGTTTAATTATAATATAAATGTCAAGGAAAAAGTAATGCATTATACAATTTCCAAAATAGAGATCAATGAATACTTCATAAATATCTTAATTATAATTATATACAAAATTCTATAGCAGCTATAAAATTAATATTTTGCACCTGTTTTTACAGAAAGTTTACTTTGAATTAGCACATCAATTGTCGTTTTTATTGATTAATTTAAATTACGCAAAATATTTTTCAATATCTGTCTAAATGAAAGTACTTTTTTTTATGAAAGTCCAAAAAAATGAAAGTGGAGAAAGTTCATTTTAATTTGTAAAAAAGGTTTTTTCTTAATTTTGTATCTAAACAATTTTATTTCGTAGTAAATTTTCGGTTGGCCTTGTATTTTAAGATCAATTTTTATTATTCAAAGTTTATGTAAATAAATTTTCATTAATGGGCGTAAATCAATTTAAAATCAAAATAAGTAAATTTGATTAATTAATCTGTTTTTATTTAAAAATAAGAAGCTATACTAATGATAATAAATTCAATCAGAGAACGCAGACTTACAAACTTCTAATCTTACTAAACTTGATATTTTTTAATTGTTTAGGACAAAAAAGAATAAAAAAATAGTATAGTTATCAAAAATCATGGTGAACCGTAAAACAACAAATTTTAAATTCTAATCTCCAGAATTTTCTGAGCAAATTGTTCAAATTGGGGAAATTAAGTTTATTGTGCAATCTTTTTAATTTCACAATTAGATTAATGAGGATTTTGAGTATTTTAATTTTTGATTCTTGATATCTAGAAGGATATTAAAGCTAGTTTGACAATCCTTAAAAAATTGTTAATATATCAAAGTCTGTTTTTAAGCTCAAAATTTATTAAAAGCTTCATTTTTAAAACTTTAATGCTTTTCAATATTTGTTAAAAAAGTGTTACTATTAATTCCACATAAAATAAAAAAAGTTGAACATTAATTAGAGGCTTATAACAAACTAATGAAATAAAAAGTAAAATAGATGAAAGCATTTGTTGTGAGAACTTCTACCATTTTCATACATTTCAAAAACAATTAAAATGTTCAATGAAATGTAATGAAAGTGTATGAATTTAAATAAACTATTACAGTAATACATTCAATTAGCTACAATTAATGATAATTTAGTTAAATATGCGATTTTTTCTTGTTGAATTATTTTAATAAATTCCTATTTTTCAAAATTTAATACGTGGAATATATTCAATATTAATGAATATTATTTTTTTACATTTGGGATCAACAATATAAAAAAATGTTGATTTTAGTAGCAAAATTAAAAATAACCAGCATTAATTTTCTATTTTAAAATTTAAAAGTGGTGAAAAGCAAAACGGAAATTTAGAAAAATATTTAATTTTTCTGACAACAGATGGCATGTAATAAATTTAAATGCATTGTAAAATTTTAAATTTCTATGAAAAATGCTGGCACAATGTTTTGATAGTATTTGAATTATTCTAGGTTCTAAATTAATGCTCTATTATCAAGAGAAATTTTCAATAATACTGATCATTAAATTCATAAAAAACGATGACGACATATTTGTAAAAGAGAATAATCGCTTTGCCGATTTTATCAAACGTCAAAGTGTTACTATTCAGCTATATTTGACGACGCATCATGAAGCTGACTCACTTTGGTTTTTTAGGCTAGGGAGACACCATCAGGGTGAGTTAGCCTCATAGCTAATTTAGCTTTTTAATGTGTATAGCTAAAATCGTACATCAATTTAAATCCTACCAGATGGCTAAAATCCAAATCCTTCATATTTTTCAGCCATTAAACAATTTTTTGGTGTATTTTTTTAAAAGAAAAGAATTATTGGTTAGTTTTCTGAAGTAATTTCAATTGTTAAAAAAATTAAAGTATCCATTTTTAACAACAAATATAAAAAAAAATATATATCTAAAAGGCCTATTTCGAAATTTTTTTTCATAATTACATAAAAACTAGAATTTTTTATTTCTATTTCTATTTTCAGCAATTTTTTATTACATTAAAAAAGTATTTTACTTTTAAAAATTAATTACAATTAATTTACCCATTTAAAATATATAAACATACATAAATACATAAAATTGGTATAAATTTTTACTATATGAAATGGAGCATTTTTATTTGTTACTAATCAAGGCGGTAATGAAAACCCAATTATCGTTGATTAACAAATATTTAATGATTTTTTTTTTCTCTCAACAAATAAAATAATTTCTGCTAATTATGTAAAATTTGTTGTATGAAACTATTAGTTATTTGCATAAATTATGTAATTTATTTAATATTTTATTTCAGCAAATATTGTGATAAGTAATTCATTTGATTTGAATCAATTAACACAAATAACAATAACAAAAAATGTACAACAATTTATTTTGTAGCTGTTGTTGTAAAGTTTTAACACTACGATAATTCTTAAGTGTTATATAACTTCAAAAATGAGGTCACTCCCAAGAAGGATTGGAAATTTTCCTTGTTTTATTATTATTTATAAAATCTTCCCAACCCAGTTATTTTGCTTAAATCATTAAAATTGGTGTGCTAATAATTAAGGTATTTACCTGACCTTTTACACAGTACGTTTTACTTATCAAAAAGAAATCAAAATGACCGTGGTTTTTAGTAAAAATTGAAAAATAAAAACTGGAGTCATTTATTTCATGATATTTAACGAGGTTGATCTTGAAATATTGCATTTGTATTTGCAATAATTTGTTTAATCAAAATCTACTACCCTAAAATTAGGAATATGAGAAATACTCCTGTGCTACTTCATTCATAAATGGATTTCAGATAAAAAAACATTTTTAATATGACAAGGCCCACAAATTATCACATTTAATAGACTTTAATATTTTACCTGTATACATTGTTTAAATGAAAAGTATGTACATTGTACAAAAACCAGCATTTAACAGGTACAAATCGTGCAGTCATCAGTCCATATAACTTCGAAAGTGTAAAAATAATCATAAAGAAAAATTTATCCCTGTAATTCTAAAATCCTTTTATTATGAAGGATGAAAAAAAATTACAGACGATTTCGATAAGACAAATACCTACTCACTTTTACTCACAAATCGACATATCCATTTAGATCTAGTAAAGATCTTATTAAAAATTATATTGTAGCAGTCCCCTTTAAATTTAGTTACATATTTTTTGTTTGTTTGTTTTATTTTCTCTTTTATTCTCGTCATTTTGTGGAATTCGCTAATAAATAGTAAATTTGTATTTATTTTATTTTTATGTACCCAACTATTTTTTGTTTATACCCGTGATATAAAACAAGGATCTTTTTTATAATTTAATAACAAACAAAATTTGTATTTATTTTTTACTTTTATTTAATATTCTATCTAACAATTTACATTTAACTTAAATATTGAAGTCGTTTATTTACAAATTTTTCTTTAAACATGATTCAATTTAAAAACTTTTTTCAGGATTATGGATTTAGGCTTAAAACTTCAATTACCATAAATAATACTGAGTTTAGTAAAATAACGAGATGATGCTTACATATTTTTATAGTAAAACATTTTTTTATATAAAGCTATTTTTGTACAGTATCAGTAAAAAACAAATAGTAAATATAATTTATCAAATCATTATATTAGGTAGATGATGTTGATTTTGATTTCATGCTTGATAGGAATATGTATTAACTTTTCCTCCGAAAAATTCTAAATACACTTCATTTAAAACAAAAACAAATATTAATATTTGGCACATAATATTAAATTAAAAACAAAATTAAGCTCACTGCTAACAAACTATGGTCAGTAGAATAAATTTGAGCTTTTTTAACAACGTGTTATTACTATATCTTCTTCCAAATCATCTTTCTCATCATCAATATAATCTTCTACTGGACAATTTTTGACTTCTTCAATTGCTTTTGGATTATCTTCGATTTCCTTTAGTCTCTTTTGCTAAAAAAAAGTTTTATTATTAAACTTTTTTTCCAAACTTGAAGCTGTATCGAATCTTTTACCTTTCGTCTATATCTTATTTCTACTGTAGTATAACCTAAAACTCCTAGACTTAAAACGAAAAGTAGTATATAGAGCTTCATTTCAGCACAAAGAGTTGTAGCATATGCATAAGCTATAACAAATCCTGCAGACTCCCATAGGCGATAGTTTGAGAATGCTGCTTCCTTATTTCGTCGAAAAAGTAAGCCATACAATCCTAAATTTAGCAATTAAACGCGATAAAATATGAAAAATTTTATATATTTTATAAATCAAATTTTCAATTAATAGTATTAAAAGTTATCTATATGCAAAATCTATTGGATAGGTAGGAAGTCAACATATTTTATGAATCAAATTGTGATACTTGGCTTGAATAGTTTTGATAATAATAAATAAAAAACTTCTTTTTCCTAAATTTGGAATTTATTACTTCTTAAAGGTTTTACACGGGGTTTTAGAACTTCAAAAAAGTCTTATTTTTTCTGCTTCTTATTGAGTCATATAATATAGTATGATATACATATTTTGGAAGTGGCGCTACAAGTTGGTAACTGCTTGAACGAGAAACTATTTTTGATTACAACTAATTTTAGAAGACGATACGTGGTACAACTTGGAAATGAAAATTTCACTAAATGTTTGTTAAATATTAATCCTTGTTGTGTGAAAAGTTTGAATAAAATATTTCATTTATTATAAACAAAAATTAGAGATATTATCGTTTTTTTAGCCTAAAGAACTCCTCAATAGTAACACAATCAATTAAACTATTTTCAAACATTTCTTTTTTGTCATTTAAATTTGTCGTTTTAGAGGAAACTACTTTTCAAGCCTTTTTCCAAGCATTCAACGTAAATTCTTTTCTCCGGCAAAAGTATTGCAACTGAAAACACTGAAAATTAAATAAAAATGATTGAAATGACCTAGAATTTGAGTTGAGTTCATTTTGGGATCTGTATTTTCAAAAGATATTATTAATTTATTGTTTAAAAACAACATCTGTGTCAATTTCAGAAATTTTTAGGCTAAAAAAATTTTCAATTACCATTGATTTGAGTCTGCCAAACTGCATCTCCAACACCCCAAAGTCCTGACATTGCAAAAAAAATTAATGGACTATCCGGATGGGGTCGCCAAAATAACATAATTGTTACTATTGAGCCATGAACAATGGCACCAAGTGCTATAATTGGGATTCTTCCAACATATTTCATAACAGATCCAAACAGAATTGAACAAATTGCATTTACTACTCCGAAACAAATCATAACATATCCAATATAATGTATTCCTAAAGCACATGATACATATGCTTGTGTAAAATCGGCACCAATAAATGCTTGTTCCATTCCAATCCAAACAGTTATGCAAATTAAAAGTTGTTGATTTGGTTTTTTCATTTGTCGGAAAGTAGCTGAAAGAAGTGCTATTCCTGACATCTCTTGAGCTGATTGTGAACCTTTTCTTTTTTCACCATATCTAAAAGATTATAATGAAATATAAATATGTAAGATTTTTAAAATTATTATTTTATTTTACCTTGATAAAGGATCCAAAAACAGTGCAATTACTATAACAGCTGCAATAATGCAGGTTAAATATATAATTGAAATTTCAAAAATTTCTGAATCTGATGGTCGTTCCAAATTTGAATTTCCAGTTGGGGCCATTACACAAAAATTAGCTCCGCAAATGTCAAGGTCTGAATCCTTAATAGTTGCATTCCCGCTACCACCTCCGCCATGTACTACATCATTGGAAAGAACTAAACCATGAAAGAAAAACCTATTAGTGTAATAATATTCGGGTCACTTGTGAAAATATGTATCAACATGTAAAATTTGTTTGGAATAACTATAACAAGTAAAATAGCATCCGGTCCAAAATATTTACAGATAGTTCAAAAGTCTCGTGGCTGATATATAAAAACAAGATTTTTGAAATAAATTAAACTTTATTCCTTAACAAAATATAACATATGTATATTTATTTCAACGCTTCTCTAGCTTTTCTATACCGACTGCAAACAGCCAATAGTAACTGTGAGCTTGATTTGGCTAGTCCAGAGAACATGAGAATAACTCAAAGATAAATTTTTGCGATTTGGCGTTTGTTTTCAATTATATGCACACAGGCATTTCTTTGTGAAAACAGTTCTTTTTCTTTTTAATATTAGGCCATTTTTATGATTTCATCCTTCCTTTCAAAGTCAATGAATAAAATAACGTGACCTTCTTAATGTTAGCCATTCTAATTGAGCGTAGCCTATTCTGGCTATTATCCCTTTTTTTCAAAAAGTGTGATAAAATATCGGAAGCTAGCAGCTATCAAATCTGCTACCAAATTTATGCTGTCATCAAAAGACATTATGAAAATGAGGTCTAAAAATTTCCTTTAAAATTAAGAAGAAAAATGTTCAAAAAAGTTTTCTTTTCCAAAAATGGGTACAGCTATTTTTATTGTGTAGTTTTGTGTGTAAGTGTAATATTCTCAGTTGAAATATTTGAAAATGCAGAAAAATTTTCGGAGTATTATGTGACTGAAAATTAATTTAGTAATAGTCTTATTCCTAAAACTTATTTCTTTTTGCTATTTATTACTATTGAAATTCTTTTATCTAAGCTTTTAGCTATTTGACAGTCTTAGCTCCTCACACCTTTTACACATATTTCAACTATTATCCATATTTTTAAACAAAAAACAACTTCCATAAATATATTTAGAAGTGTAATTTCCTATTTGTACAAATTGTAAAACTAAAAGTAGCTTACTCAAACTTGAAATGAGATTTCCCCAAAGTTCTGATGTCTGCCATGCAAGAAAAAAGAATCCAAAAAACCTAACGATTATAGCATCAACAGCTTGATCCGTTATCTTTGAGTAGACTTGTCCCACTTGAGTTAAATACGTTGCTTTTGATGCCCACATAGGAGCTGCTCCGATGCCAACCAAAATCCCAGCAGGCACTAATGTATAAAATCTGTAATAAAAAAGAAAAAAGGAATTCATTAGCAATTGGATGTTATCTTTCTAACTAAATCTTAAAAACCTTGGAAATAATTGAAATGCTATATAAGGTGAATAGCAAAGCATACTAAAAACTAATGTCCATTTTACAGTCAATCGTCTTATTATAAGTGTCGGAAGGAATATACAAGAAATAACTAAAGCTGCGTATATTGCACTAAGAGACACTGTGCCCAGACCATCTTTTACGTTTATAGATGACTGTAAATTTGCTGTCCCCTAAAATTTATTGTTAATGTTATTATTATTGTTATTGTAGTATTAAAATGAATATACCTGAAATGCTGTAAATTGAGTCATAAAAGCTAAAGATATTATCACTATATTTTTCAGGATGCGCCATTTTTCAGCTTTTGAAATTCTAATTTTTTCACGAATTGAAGATGTGTCGGCAAAGTCTTTTGGGGGCTATTTTTTGAAAAATTAAAAAATAATTTGAAACAAAGTCATAATTTTTAACTATTGACAATTACAGTTTAGTTAATTTTAATCAGTCAATTAAATAAGCAAATTCAGATTGCTTTGAACCTGTCTAAAAAATTGGTTATCTTAATTTATTATTTTTAAAAATTTTTTTAGATTAATGAAATTTAAAATAAAAAAGTTAGTGATCAAAAATATTATATATTACCTTTACAGGAATATCTCCTTCAAACGCTTCATTTTTATATCCGGATCCTGCTGTCATTTTAAAAATATCCTAAAATTAAATAAAATTTTTGATAATTAACTTAATTTAAGGTGAAATTTTAATAATAAATAAAATTTATAAAATTACTATTAAATTGAACTTTTCGATCCCACGAAGAAATAAAAATAAAATAAACAACTTTATTCAAACAATTTTTCAATCAGATTTTGATAGGCTTTAATTCGCAAAAATATCGTTGACAGCAGCTGCATTTTCGGTGTGCTTTAGGCTGCCTGCAGAAGGCCGACTTACGGTGCCTACAGACTGCCGGCTTACAACCAAGCTGACGCCGATTCCGATACCGAAGATTATGAAGTCGTTATGGGTAAATCAATACGAATATGCTCAAAGTGTTCAGAGTGCAAGCCTACCAAAGTTTAGACTATCACAATGGGAATCGGTGTCAACTCGGCTGTAAGCTCGGCTGTAAGCTCGGCTGTAAGCCGGCACTCTGCAGGCAGCCTTACAGTCGAGCTAATGCCGATTCCGATGCCGAAGATTATAAAGTCGTTATGGATAAATCAATAGGAATATACTGAAGTTAAGATTATTGAAAAAATTCACAAAAAAAAAATAATTTAACATCATTCCAGCAAATTTACCAGCATAAAATTTGTACTTAACAGTAAAGATTAGACGTTTATAAATTTCTTTTGATTTACTCCTTGAAAATAATTTAAGTATAGAAATTTAAAATTGTGTAGCTATAGTTGTTTTTTTTTTAACAATTATAATATTTGCATAATAAGTTATATTGATGTTTTTTATTCATTAAAATAGAAAGTATAAAATTTTCAATGCTTATCACTAGTACACGACTATTTTGAAGGATTTGATATGTCTTTTTATAATATTAGTTTATTGACTTCAAACACGTTAAGCTATGAAATTATTACCTAATAAAATTATATCGCAAGTTTTGAAAAGCTATCATTTCCATTTTCTTTAACTTTTCTTATCAATCTACTACCAATGCTTAAAAAATGATTGCAGTAAATATTATTCCACTTTAATGTGATGAAAAATCAAACAATTTAGTTTAGTACATATATAGCTAAATTATTGAATAAATTGCGGTAATTTTTCTTATCAAATCGAAAAAGGATTGTAAATAAAGGTACTAACACTTAATTAATTAAAATACTGTGAAATTGTTTATTTTAAGTGTGACAAAGATTAGAAATCAGCGTAGGTTATTTTTATATTTTCTTGTCGTGCAAATCTATAATTGGGCTATAAAATGTATTAGTTTTGCTTCTGATATAATTGAAAACAACAAAAATTTAAAGTCTAGAAAATATCATAGATAAGAATAGTCTAAAATAAAATACTACGTGGATCATATCGACGTCATTTTCAAAGTTTTTATAGTTTAGGTTTAGGTAAACAAAATATTTATTTACATTTAATATTTTTCTTTACTAGTAATTTGGAATTTTTCAATATTAATCATTACGAGAATAATATTCAAATCAAAAATTGTTTGTCCTCACCTTCTAAATAGAAATTTAAGACTTAGAAGAAGAAAAAAACCTTACACTAAATCCCCTTTTCAATACACAAAGAAATTGTTACATTTACTTTTAATATTTATGAAAACTCCATTTAATGTTGATTAAGAAAAGATAACGTCAGTTGGTATCTTTCACCATAGAAACACAATAAAATTTTACCCGGTTGCATTTTACTAGTTTGCCATTTAGTCAAATAATTTGATTTTCTAATGGCTAGTACAGAAGAGTAGAGCAGCACTTAAATGGCATCAAACTCTTGGAGTATTACAGAATTTGAAAAAAAGTAGCTTTATATTTTCTGCTTTCGGTTTATTCTTTCCATATTTATTTTTCGTTTTGATGTTGTGTAGTCTATTGTGAATTAGAATTTTATCATTTTGCAAAAGTTGTTTTTTTTTTGTGGTCCTGAAATTTAAAAGTGCTAAATTAACTGTTTTCGTCAAAAATAGTTGCTCTTCGATGTAATGTTAAATTTTACTACGATCATCAAGACACAAATGATAAAGTTTTCCAAACTAGAGAAAACAAAAAAACTCCACAAAATTTTATGTCGCTAATCGTTAACAGCTATGTGATAGCTAACACAGTTGACATATTATTGAAATCTGTTGATCATATTAATCATTAACAACTTTTTTCCTTCACAATTGATAAAAAAGAGGAATGCAAGGATGACTTTTATTGGATCTGATTACGAACTATTATAAGTATTTTTTGCAGCATTATATGACAATGGACATGGATTCATCACTTCACTTTTAAATAAAATTTGATGTCTTTTGAATGAAACGGACTAAATGAAAGCAAGCAAAAATTTAGAAATCTGCCGGTAAAATTATGAGTTCAGTATTTTGTATTTTTACTCGATTATCTGAAAAGTGGAAGTACTTTTCCACAAGAAAATGGTGTCGATAGCAGAATTAAAAGAATTCAAGTTTGAAATATTTCCTCATCCAGAAGATTTTTCAGATCCAGTACACTGAGAATACTTTCTAATTGCTCAAATATATCAGAAAGAGGCCAAGTGGAAAAAGATAAAGAATAATGATTAAGTTTTTGTTGAAAATGTCAGGTAATATGTTGAAATTAAGAAATTTAAGTCAAGAAGTATAAAAAGGTGTTTGATAACATTTTCAAACTATTATTTAAATATTTTTATAGGTTGATGATATTTATTCGCCTTCGTTATTTTTTAATGCTAACTAAAATGTAGTCTCTTTATTACCATAAAAATTAAGACAAAGACAGTTCCACAAAAAAATAACTTGATTAAATTTTAAATGATTAAAAGTCATAAATTGTTCAAAAGTATGAGTAAAAATATATTTTATTGATTTTAATCCTATTCGATCAAATATTTAACATCTTAATATATTAGGGCTCACTTTGATTTAAAAATCAATTCAATTTATTAATTAAGCATCTGAAAAATGACAATGTTTTAATTGCTCTAAAACATGAAATTGCCCATGCAAGTCATTCTAATGTAAATTACAAAATGACGTCTTGCATTGTGATTATGTCTTAGGTTTTTTTTTTATAATTTGATTCGGAAGTTATCACGTCCGTGTGTATTTTTGACGTTGTTTAGCACCAACCAAATCATAAGACTATTATAGTAAGGTTGTCTTACCAGTTGTTGTTCTTATTCATATGAAATTGTATTGTGAAAATTGTTATGCAATTCAAAAATCTGGTTTCTTGAATTAAACTCACTTTTATGCTAAAAAAAATTTTTTTTTTATCTTTTTAGACTTTACTTGAATATCGAAAAATCAATGGAGTAAATTTTATCATTGCCGTAGTTTGATCTTTTGGCAGCCTTCTTCAATTAGTTAGTGGTTTGCATATCGATTAGCAGCTCGGATATACTTGTCAAGCTTCGATTTGTTTTTCAATAACATTCATTCAATATATTTCATAAGAGGCAAAGCTTTATTTTTTTGTTTTAAATAATTATTGGCTGTAGTAATCATAGCTTTTTCTTAAAGAGTTCAATTTAACTATAGTAATGTTTATAAAATTCAACCGCTATCTGATATCTGCTTTTTCATTTTAATATGACTGAGAGTGGTTTTTATTATTTTGGATCAAAATTAGGATTTTTATTATTTTTAGAGAATAATTTATTACAGTAAATTCACTTAAAATATTTAATATTAATAATTAAGGGGATATTCTAGTTTATAAATTCGTAAAAATCGATTTTTTCCATATTTCCATAGTTTGTCCCATTTAAAAAATGTTGCCAAGAAGATTTTTTGGAATTCAAATTATTTTCAGAGTTACAGCTCATTTTATGATACGTCGACAATCCTTGTTGACCTCAAACTTTAAATGTGCTTTTCTCGAAATTACTCTTTTTGAAACTGTGTCCATGATATCTTAAGTTCTACCTAAACCGATTTACTGGAAATCTGGCAAAAAGATATTTTATTTTATATATTAGAGAATGGGACTACGAAGGGATTGTTATTAAATTCTTTTTTTAAATTTCCGAAAGGCAAAAAAAACAGGAAAAAACGTAACTTTTACTTTAAACTGCTGCCATTTTGTGAAAAAAAAATTTTTCTAAAAAACTCTTAGTAGTCCCATAAACAGACACTTCTTCTTGAAGAATTAAAAAAAAATTTTTCTTCCACTTACTGGAAGGACTGAAATCGTGCATAGGACATAGCAGGACATAGCATTTTTTGTGAGCCTCCACTTTGCAAGCCTGCATCTCGATTTTTAATATTTTATACTCTTAAAGAATTAAGAGAAAACAAACAAAAAATTTATGGTAAGAATATTTAATGGTTTTTTTTATGGCATCCGAAAAAATACTAAGAATCTGGGTATCTAAACTAGAATATCCCCCTAATTTTACAATAACAAGCCGATTTTTTAAATGAAAATCGTTATTTTGACTTTCAAAGGCTGCCAAAAATTGAAAAATCGAAAAATAAAACATCCCTCGTTATTAGTTAGAAAACATCTACTTTTATAAATAAATATTGTTTTTCAGGTTTTTGATAATTCTTTTGTGAGTTATGATGAACACCGAAAAACAACTTCTTTTCGAGGGGCCAATAGCTGCCATTCGCTCACCTATTAATATTTTGAAGTCAAAATATTGAAAAATATTGTTCAAATGTTGTATTATGATATAGAAATTAATTAAATAAACTTAAACTACCAATATTGCCAAAAGAAACCTCCTTGAAAACATGCCTTTTTTTCAAAGAATTAACCGAAAAACTATAACATTTAGATGTTAACTTTAAAGTTAAATCTAAAACATCCAATGGCTTTTTAAAACCTTAAGTTTTTTTAAACTCTATATATATATATTTTTTTTTTAATGTTTTTATTTTATTGTTAGGTGAGTCAACAGCTTGACCGAGCTTAAAACTGATAAGCAAAATAATAATTTATTATTGCGGAGTCTGTTAACACTTATTTCTACCGTTCAATAAGATTTATAATTTAAGAGATGGGTTTTTTCTTTTTTTGTAGAGTATAATAAAAATTTATTGATTGTACCAGACGTTCTTTTACAACGCATATTTTGATAACATCTAAGTGATAATTTAAAATTTTTCAAAATTAACAAATACTGTTATTATTACCTTATCTTTTTTTCCGTAACTGATGATAAGGACAACGGCTTTTAAAAATTTGGCAACAAAGATTTAAATCTTTTTACTATAGTGCTATGCCCTTGCTTTTTACAAGGTTTTTAAATATTAAAATATTTAATTTAGCTGATTGTTTAATAGTTTTGTTCACCTTAAGCTATTTAGCTAAATAAACAAAAATTTAAAGGTATTACGACTATCATTCAGTTTAGTTTTTTAAGTTCTAAGCTATTATTTTAATAAAAGTAAGATTAGGTATTCAAGTGAATAGAAATACTTTTTACAGAAAGAGACTATAAAGTTACAAAATTATAAACTAAAATTGATAAAAAAAATGATTTTCAAATTCATAGCAAATAATTTTTGTATAGTTTTTGAAGTTTTATGGGTTTCAATTACTTTAAAATTTAAGCATCTTATGTCTGGCTTCAAAATAAAAGTTTATCTTGCAATCAGTACAATATATCAGTCTCACCCTCGATTAGAAAAAATTCGTATTAAAGTTTTTGATTGTAGCAATTATCTTAGCTTAACTTTCCTGTTAACCAATTAAGCATCGAATTTAATTTTAGAAACCTCTCACGGTGTGCCGAATTAAAATCAAACGATGACGACTTGTATATACAACGAGCGCAAGGCAAAATGATCCTATTAAAATTTTATGAAAATCAAAGAACTACATTTTTATTTAAGAGAAACTTAATAATTTATTTCTGCAAAAGTTATTGTTATTATATACTTAAAAATTCTCAAATAATAATAAAATAGTTTTCATAGTCAAATGTAACGACCACGAGTATACACGTCGAACGCAAGATTTGGTTTAAAGAAGAATGTCAAATGCGTTTAAAATTAAATTCAGCTTAAGTTACCCTTTGAGGTACTAAAATTGAAAACGTAGATACGTTAAAAATCTACTATTAAAAATCTACTATTAAAAATATTTTTTTGAATTTTTGTAATTCAACTTTTGAAAGTACCAGTTTTTATGAGTGTGACTGCTTCCATAATTTAAGATATTTTTCAGCTTTTCATGAGCTTTTCTTTATTCTAACTATTTTGGTTTAGTTATTTTCAATAATTAAAATGTTATCAACTTAAAAGTCAACAAAAGCATAAACTTGATTCGATAAAACTGGAAAACCATTTATTTAACAAAACCACCAGGACGTGTTTTTTTTTCAAAGTTTTAACATTTTGATAATATTGTCTTATATATCTAATAAATATCGAAAATAGTCAAAACTGGAGCAATAATGATAACATCTATAAATTTTTACTGTTTATATAAAAAAAACCAATCTGATTGCTCTACAATCTGAATATCATGACCTAGAATTCTGCTAAATGTCCCTAATATTAAATTGATGACCTCCTTTTGTTATTTGATGAAAGCAATTAAATTAGCACAAATTTTTACTAAATTATCCTATCAAATATGAACAATTTTATCCCAAAACTTGGGGTTAAAGGAAGAAGAAAAAATCTTTGTTGAATTTTTGATTTAATGATTCACTGTTTTGAAAGTAAGACCTAGAAAGTCTTTATATCAATTCTTATATGAAAAATTCACTGATGCACATTTTTGCAGTTGGAAAGAAACAAAATAGAATTTTGAACTTTTAAAAAAATGACAAAAATGTTGGCTTCAGTGAATAAACAACCAAGCAAGAAAATAAAAATATTTCTTCCTCTTTGTAAAAGAATTTTTTCTCATAATAATTCAAAAACTCCAACTCAGATTTGTCGTCAAAGGCAATCAAACTGTATTTATATTCTTTTAGAAAAATTCAATTAAATGTTTGTGAAAAATCTTAATAACAACTTTTTTGTTTGTGGAAAAAAACTATTTTGCTATTGTTTTTATGATAAGCTTTGTAAAAAAAACCACTAATTTTTATTTGAAAAATTTAAATGTGTTGTTATTAGCAATATATAAAAAAGAGCCAACTGAAATAATTAAAATATCTAAGGTATTATTACTTAAGTCTTTAAATTGCTTAGTATTAGTTAGGAAATTGGGAAGACATACAAATGAATTTGGTAGTAAATTAGCAGCACTTGACATGCAATTTTTGAAATGCAATGAAGCAGAGTGAGTTATTGGAAGTTTTTAACTGCTAAGTTTATATATGAGCATAATTTAAAATGGAACAATAAAGTTTACTTAGTATGCAAATTTTTATCACAATTCAAAATAATTGAACGGTTTCTAGTTAACAATCTTGAAATTTCTATTTTTTATAATTATATTTGGTAGTTAAATATTTCTGTCGAAACATTTGGGCGTCTTCTTATATAATACCTCAATTTCAAATCAGTCAAAATCTTTCTTAATTATAATGCCTTGACTTTGATTATTTCATACTTGAATCTTTATTGTTTATATTTTTGTAATTATAAATTTAATCAAATTCATAACTTTAATTAACTACCACTTACATATCAAGATCAGGCTAGGAAAGCCCATAAGTGGAACACTTTTAAAAAAAAAGTATTACTTATTTATAAAAGTGATAACAGGTCAGGTAAATTTAGCTGTCATCATTGAGTTTTTTGTGATTAAGGTAGATGTGAAGAGGAGGATTTATTTATTCATTTGTTGAATTTTCAGATATGAAGAATATGCTTTTCACTAGCAATTGTTATCAAAATATTTCAATTGTTTAGATTATTTATTTGCGTTTAATGATTTTAGTGTAAATAAAAAAAGAATAAGCATAATATAACATTTATCAGCGTTACCGGAAATTGCTGAAAATTCCACTTGCTCTTAGATTGAGTGCATGGAATATGATTTATCAAATGTGTCTAATTGATTGCATTTTCTTTACATATTTTTCTTCCATTACTCTAATAAATAAGCGTTTTGATATTTCAAGCAAATACTAAATTTTTCCATTATGTTTTATTTATGTCAGTATTTTCGAAAAATTAATTTTTTCTTTATTGGAAATTTTAAATAAAACTAAACGATATTTTGTGAGTTATTACAGTTAACACTTAGTGGCAGTTGTGAAAAACCAGATATGTCGCCTGTTTTTTGTTTTTTTGAAATTACAGACAAAAATATATTTATGTTCTAGAAGCTTCTGGATCCCCTGAAAATGTATTTTGTTAACTCGATGTAATATTAATAATTAGTATAATTTGTAATTTGATGTAATTATTAGTATAAATTAATAGAGTGCAAAGTTTTTAATGCAATTTTTTCAAAACTTTAGTTTCGGGTAGTGTGATTACTGTAATCTATAAAGCACTGAATGGATTTCAATGAAATTTACATAGCTTAAAGCAAAAATAAAAATGTGATTATTTAAAATAATCATTTTTTCCTGCCAATGACTACCCCTTATCCCTTGAGTAACTACCAGACTTATCACGGTTAATATCAGCTACTAAACCAGAGCTACGAAATATTTTAAGATCTTTCCATATAAGTGGATCAAATCTCTTATTTTTGTTTTTAAATTTCTTTAGAAAAGGTCTATATTTGGACTGGTTTAGAAAATTAAAACTCGGTATTTTAGTCACTGACACGATAATAAACACAAACCTTAAATCAGAACGAAATAAATTCTATTCTTAGCTCTTAGCTTTATTGCAGTGTTAGGATATCCTAATAAGTATTAGAAAATTTTAGTCAAAAAGGGGTTATGAAAATGTGCAAATTCGAAAAATGAAATGAAAAACAGAATTACAATGCATTAAATAAATGAATTTAATTATTATAATTTCATTATTCCATAATAAAAACTGAGAAAGTGTACTTAAAATATTGAATACAAAGTTATTACAGCATAACAATATATTTTGAAAAAACATGGGTACTAAATTAACAAAATTCCAACAGGTCAAATGAATTTTCCAAAGGGAAAGAATTAAAATAATTTGAACTCGCTCTTTACATATTTCCCATATTCGAATTTTCTTAAATTTATATATTTTCAACTAGTATAAAATTTTAGCCCACGATATATCTTATAGATTCTCTGAAAGAAAACAGAAAATATATCTCCAATCATCTATACATGACAGCTGATGAGAGACAGATATGATGTAAAGTCAAAGAAATCACACAAGACCCAAAGTAATGTTTTTAATTAAATGAATTTGTTGAGTTTTTATTGATTAAATTAAGGTTATTGAAATCAGACTATCATATTGTAAAAATATCTTTAACTAAATTAAGTGGTAAAAAAAGATTGATTTGAGCACTTTGATCACCACTAATAGATATAAAATAATGAAAATAATTTTAACAAAACTTGAAAATATCAACAACAAAAACAGCTTAAAATGCAGAGAAGGATTCTTATCCATACAATTTCTTTAGGTATAACCAATGAAACCAGCAAGTCAAACAAATTGACGATATGCTTTTATTTTTTAAATTTATTTCTTGAGAGAAAAAAAACTACAATACAACTTTTATCATGAGATATTTAGAAACTATGGACCAATATGAATTTTTTTATAAAAAATGTGAATAACTCAACGACTATTCCAACCTGCCATTGCCAATACCTTAAAGTTTGTAAAACACCAAGTTTTATTTTTCTCACCTACAAGAGCCAGCTGATGTTGATCTTTGTCCTCATTGAAAAAAAGAAGTGACACCCTATTTTAACAAATTTGAATAATCGTGTTCGCGAGGCTTAAATCATTTTTATTTTTATATTTTTTCAATAAAAATAGGAGCAAAAAGAAAACTAATTACGACGAATGAGCCCAGTTTAATTAAATAAAATATAAAAAAAATTCTCAAACCTCAAATATACAATGATCTCTATGCTTTAAAGAAGAATATTAAAATCAGCAAAAATATTGTTCACAGAAAAATATACTTTCTAAAAACTAATGAAATTTATTATGTTATATTGTAAGCACCGTCCTAATTTTTAAAGATCACATAAATGAAGCTATAAGCGTTGATTTTAGTTCAGGAATAATTTTCCTGAGCCTTCGGCTTTAATTCATAACTAGAAAACTATTAATAAATTTGTACAAGTAGTTTTTATTAACTAAAATTTATCTTAAGATCTTTTTAGAACAGCAATTTTGCAGTATCTTACCTGAGAGTATTTTGTGATAATTTATAATCTTTAAAGCTCTCAAGAAATGATCGTCCTTCAAGTTGAAAATAAAAACTTTTTAAAAATAAGATTTTCTTAAAAAGTTTTTCTATGCTATTTTTGGAATCAGAATAATTATTTATGCATTTAGATTACAATGATTGTTTTAAAAATGATAACAAGAAATTTTTCTAGTTGAGGTCATTGTTAAATGTAAAGGATTTCCCAATGTTTTTTAGCATCTAAATCTTAGCTTTATAGAAGCAAAGAAGGTTATGTAAGCAACACTATCAGAAATATTAATGTTTGAAAAATTTTGTTTAAAGATTTGCTTAAATAATTATTAAGTAGATAAATATAAGAGATATGATATACAACACCTAATAAATCAATCGAAAAATAGTTGAAAGATATTAACAATGCTTGCAAGTAAATAAATATTGCTTGCACGAGAATTTCCATTAGGAAAATGATAGTATCAAAGAATTAAAATTTTGAAAGTTGCTTGTCTCGAGACTAAATTGCTGGATTTTATATGTTTTACTATCAAAGTAAATTTCCTGTTATTATGAAATTACTTTATTATTATATTTTTGTTTTTAAAGTGTATGATTTGATTTGTTTTCCTCTATTCATTTAGAAATTGTCAAACGTGACTATCATGAACGAAAAACTATCTACCTAGGTAACGAGTAATAAAGAGAATATAATAGAAAAGTTATCACTATTAAATATTTTTTTTTACGATTTAAATCAAATTGAAAATAATATTATAATCAAAGAGAGTTTCCATTTTGTTTAATTAACTTAACTGAATTCACCTGGGTAGAATTTTTAAAATTGTTGGATTAGTATTGGTAGTGGTGCTGAATTAAATACTTTTTCATCTTTTTTTAGCTGCACTTCAAATTATTTTATGTGAAAGAAATTAAAAGTATAACGTTGTATACTTTCTAGTAAATTTTTTTTTTTGATTTTGGTGATTATTGGGTCATAGAATAAATTCTCTTGTTGGTAACAATACTAATCTTAGCATTTTACTTTCTTAAATTTTAAAGTTATCCTTGGAGAACCCTAAAATCTCTGTCATATACTAGTACACCTAATTCTCTTTTTACACGATAGATACGTTCCCAAAAAATTCGTGTAAAAAAAATTCGTGTAAAAAGAGAATTAGGTGTATAGTTTAACAGCACGTGCTCGAGACTGACAACAACTAACGATCAAACTAAAAGACTTAGAATATTTTCGTAACAGAGGGAAATTTCATATATGCTAAAAAGACTTTTATTATTTTTTTATTTTTTTGTCCTCCTAAATGCGATTCATGCATACGGAAATCGAGTTAAATCAAAAAAATTCGTGTAAAAAGAAAATTATTTTTTCGTTTTAGCTCGTGTTAAATCAAATTCGTGTAAAAACAATTCGTGTAAAAAGAGAATTAGGTGTATATCTAAACTGCCAAACTTTTATTCTTCATATGAATTGGCCCTTAGTGTGCATTTCCTTCAAACAGATTCTCGCATAATGAACTAAAAAGTGTGAAATAGTATTCATTATAATATTTGCATTCAACTAAAAAAATATCCCTTTAAATTTTTAAAATTTATATTAAATCTTCAGCACTCGTAATAAATTCATTTCCGAACTTGGATAAGAGACAAACTGTTAAAAAGCCGAAAAAGCCAGCCGATTACATTTTTGAAAAGCTTCTTTCTACATTGTCTGTAAAGAAAACCGAAATCCATAATCAAATTTACGTTTAAAAGTGAATTCAAATATTATAATAGGCAATAGTACCCATGTTTAAAGAAGAAAATAGCTTTAAGGAGGTCCAGTAGTCTCAAGACTGATAGAGTGGGATGAATTGACCAAATTATGACTTAATTAGGCCAACAGTCCCTAATACCCGACTCTTTCTATTTAATCAAGCAATTTTTAAAGCAATATTAAATATTTATTAGAAGCTAAGTAATCTTGGTATTTTTAATGTATTGAGCAGGATATCATTTATTTGAAGAAACGGTCATTTTAGCAAGCCGTTTTATAAAATAGAAAAATCAAATTGTTAGTTGTAATTTCTGCCATATATTGTAGAGTCTATTTTTACTTTATTGCGATAGCGTAGAAAGACCCAGACATTTTCTCATTTGAAAACGACGGAAAGATAAAAATGGTTTAGGTTTAATGGATAAAAATTGAATCATTGGGATTCTATTTTTATTCCCCTTACTGGGATGTAGTAAAGCTTAAATTATTTATTCTGCCAAATTGAATTCAAACAATTTGGTTTTTTTTACAAAGCATGAAATGTGGTTTTAAATAAATATACCAAACTATGCTATTTCTTAATTTTACATAAAACTAAGTAAAAAAGGCATAAATTTATCATTTCTTATAGAAATAAGGGAGGTTAATCTACAGATTTGTATAAATATTATTTTTTGTAACTAATAAAACATGAAATTATTATCTAACTTCTGTATTTTCCGTTATTTTGTTTTTGTGTTGGTTTTGATGCACCAGTTATCAGATAAGAAAACCCATGAGTCATGTAAAGTCTTTCACATTGACATTGTGCAATAAAATCATCTAATTTGTTTGTAAGCATTAACAACAATACGTCACGAGCTCACGTATACTAATTAAAAAGTATACTTTGATTGTCTACCATTAAGGCTGACAAAATCTATTAAAAAACTCAAAATATTCTCTGTGAGCTTATTCATCATTATCTAAAAACTTACTTCATTCTTTATCAAAAGTTCTAATTATTTGAAGTAGTTCTAATTATTTAGCATTATATTAAATTGCTAAATTTTTGAGAAGTTAATCTTAATCTCATCTCTTTGATAAAAAATTTTGAATTATTAAAAATATAAATAAAAACTATTACGAAAATAGTCAATAAGAAAAGCAATTCCATTTTATCCTAAATATTATAATATTTTACTAAAAACTAACAAACATATCAAGGCATATTTATACATAAAAACCTGTGGAGCTTAGGATTATATCTTGATTTGAAAAAAAATATTAAAGGTGATAAATATTTTGTGAAATTCACAAAAATGACAGCCAAAGAAAAAGCTTGAAACCCAAACGTTCAGACTAAAAATCAAGCTCGCCAGGATATATTGAAAACAAATTTTTTCTAGCCTACAGAAAAATGTGAAGCCACCACGTCACTTGAAAAGTCCTGATATTGTAACAGAAATATCATCTTCCAAAAAAATCCACAAAAATTTTAGAATGATCAACATTGATAATGTATCGTATAATGTCCAAAATGGACATTTTGTTGTTGTTTGTGTAAAAAGGTTAAGTGTGTGTTAGCTGTATATGATTTTTTGTATAAGGTTTTACATTTTAATTAAATATTATTTTTAGATTTTAAGAATTACTGATCACCAGTTATGGTAATCCTTTGATCAGAAAAAAACTATTATGCTTCAGTCTGTAATACAGAAATAATTACGAAAAAGATCAAACAAGTTCCTAAAGCTTTTTATTTTATGAACGCAAAATTCTGACATTATCAGTATATCAATTAAGGATATTGGTCATATCTAGAGGAGCAACATGAAAACATCTAAATTTTGAAGGGATGCCATGTTTACTCTTAATGTTTCAATTGCTCAATGTTAAATTTAGCCCTTAACAAAAACCTTGCATTCAAGGAAATTTTATAAAAATACTGCAAAGAAAAATTTTAATTCAAATAATAGAGTCCTTAAACCACGAATTGAAATATTCCATTGGACTGATTTTATTACACTTGAAGGAAATTATATTGAAAATTGAATTTGAGTTTTGGACAAAAGAAAAATCTTTAAAAATCCTGCTGATGGTTTAAGTACATATGTAATCTCTTATATAAATATAAAATGAGATTAAAAGTTCAGAGGCTTCGTTTCTGTCTGATAGAAACTTCAAAAAAAGATAAAATTGAATCGAAGAGAAAACAAAAGATGTGGGCTATCTTTTTCCATTTAGAAGGTACAATATCTTCAACGATTTTTTATGTTTTGTTTTTACCCCGAAACATTTTATTGATTATAATTTTTGTATTAATGTAGCCATAAATTTAGAAAAATGCCGATTTAACAATACTACAAATTTGTTGTTTTAAGCTTGTTATTATTTTTTAAAATTGTTGTTTATTTTATTTCAATATAAATATTGAATTAAATCAACCTTTTTTTATGATGTTTATAATTGTATTTATTTAAAATTTATAATGACACTTTAAATTAAAAAAGGAAAATATTAAACTCCCAAATTATTTAGGTAATGAAAGCAGAAAACTTACATAAACGATATTGTTAACTGAGCCCCTAAATGGGAAATTTTTTCAATCAATGTTAAATAATAACAATGTGAGTTAATTTCTTTCAAAAATTTTAATAATTGAAGTAAAATTCTCGCAATTTAGGGAGGTTATATTGCAAAACAATTTAATGTACGCAACTAATGCAATGACTTCATAATAAGGTTATAATATTTTTAAAAATTTACGTATAGCAATCTTTAAACTTAGATATCTTAAAGTTTTTAACCCTTTGAATTATCTTTATAATTCAGCTACAAGGTTTTCATTTGTTCTCATCATAAAACTATATGAGAAATAATTTTATACTACACACAAAACATTCAGATTAAATAGTTTATTAAATGTATTATGTGCTTTATTTATTTTTCTTTTATTTCATGGATTTCATATCTAGATTTCATATCTTTTACTTGAGTCATTTTTTTGACAAATGAAAAATATTCTTAAAATAATGTAAACAAAAAATTAAAAATATTTATTTATTTCGATTATTTATGTAAAATTATCAACGAGAATAAGAAAATTTTATTTTAATCTTAAATAATAATTATTAAACATGAAAAGAATATTCCTATAAAAATCGATTTTAAACAAAAGTTTTAACGACTTCTTGAAAAATTGATAATTAATTCAAATAAATTAAACTGAAAATCTATTACAAACTTTTAAACTAGTCGTTTAAAGTATAAATATTAATTTAGTTTTTAAAATTCAATAATAATAATAAATGCGTTCAGAAATCAAACGAAAAGGCAAAAAAACAAAAACAAACCTTGTATTGGCAATGGATTTAACGCCTGCAGCAATTAATCAAAATATTACAATTTCTAATAATTTTATAGAATTCAATATTTCGCATTAAAAATTTAACAAGAAAATACCAAAAACACTTTTTCTATTTATTATTGCTGAAATATATTTTTGGTAACTAGAAAGCCTCTAAAGCAAAACAAAGCAAAGTAATTAAATGTAAATTCAATAACTTTTATGCACTACAAAAAATTTTTTTATAATTGCAAAAATTCACGAGGTACTGCTCTTGATGGAGGTTTTTTTCTACATATGAAGTTCAATTTTTAAGGGAGGTCAGCCAGAAGCTTTATGTGAGATGGTTTTAAAAATTCACCATGCAGCCTCTGTTAAATAAATTAAATAAATAAAATTCTCACCTACCTTGAGTGCGTCGCAACTTATTCTAGATTTAAAAACTCTGGCGTTACACTTTCTATTTATTGTTTAACTTAAATTTTATTCGACAATACTTTTGGTTTTTTTTCGTAAAATAATTAGGGGCGAATAATTTACATTTCTGTTATCTACGTTGTATTAAAGTTTTTATTAAATAAAATTAATCTATTACAATAACTGGAATAATTTAAGCGCGTTGCAGCTTTATTATAATAATTCAATAATTTGAAAACTGAAAATTTTAACCTATAACGCACTTATCTAAATTTTTACCCGTTAAAATTGAATGCATTCACAACGGCTGTAGAAATCACTTTAAAATTTTATCGGACAAGGTAAAGCTGAATTTGTGAGAAAGCTCCGCGAAGTTTAAGTTTTTGTTATTCGCTCAGAAACACGTCCACGCTTGAGAAATTTCTGATATATACATATATATATTATAAATAATTATACTTTAAGGAAAATTATCTTGTATTTGTTTTACTTAAAGCCCCTTTACAAGTACTTGGGATCAGGCATCAGGTGTCAAAAAATATTTGCACTTTGCGTAAAATAACAAAAAAGAGTGAGATAAGTGAAACTCATTACAACAATGCTGAGAGGAAAATTTCTCTATTTATTTAACATTTAACACAATTTTATGTATTTAGCTAAGGATTCATTTTCATATCAAAACATTTCAAAGGCTCATTTGGAAATGAAAAGCTTCAAACTTTTGCATAAAATTATAATAAAAAAATTTTGTAGTTTTAAATAATTTTGATGTACATCTGAATTTAACCGCTTTTATCTAGCTCATACTAGTAAACTGATCAAATGCAATGATAAAGAAATTTTTCAGGCGTCATATATATTTGTACAAAAATTTTTAACAGCGCTATAGTGACTTGCTGTTTTTTTTTTTGAATTAATAAGAAACAAATTTTTTAATTTTAAGAAATATTCAAATTTATTTTTAATTATAAATTGATAAAAGAATTTATTTTGATTAATAAAATGTATTTTGAAATTGAAAGTATATTTTTAACAAATAAATTAAATAGTAGATATTTTTGATAAATGTTTCCTTAAATCCAAGCAAGGCGATTGCGCTGTTTAAAGAAGACCAAGCACATTTCGAACATTGTGGACAATTGGTGGTGCGTTACTGATTCAGCTATATTTGGCGGGCATCATGAAGCTAACTCACTGGTTTTTTAGGCTAGCAAGATACCAGGTAAGGGTGAAATTCGAAATATTAAGCCAGAACACCTTTTTCAATACCCTTTGGGACTCAAATAGTTAAGGAATATTAGTACTCTTTTATATATCATGCGTATAGCTTCTATTTTTCTTAGTAATCAATATACTCTTGCACACACAAAGTGTATGATTTTAGAAATACGATGTTTTCAAAAATCATTGATACCCAATCTTCTTTTGTCTAATCAATTTTTATCTTGGTTACTTTTGAGTTTCCTCCTTAGATCGATTTGATGAATTTTCCTTGATATATCCTTCTATTTGTTTAATTATGTTTTCTTTTGCATGCTTTTAATAAAATTGATTTTCTGAGGAGCAAACTGAACGTGTAAATCAGGCTTGTTAAGTGATATATTCGAAGGGAACATTAAAACAATTGCTAAGATTCACATGGGCCGCCTCCTATTTGCAAATTTTCAATTGAGAGTTCAAATAAACTCCAGCTATATGTTATATAATTGAGGTAACATTCATTACTCTTGAAGAAAAATGAAAATTTTTAAAATTTTGTGGCTTGATAAACAATGGACTACATTTTTATGAGTAGTTCTCTAAATTAGATTCTATGTCTTTAAAAACGTGGTGAATTTGCGGTGGTGCTTAAGTACCCTCATGCGAATGAATATGTAGCGAATATGAAGCCTTTTTAATCATTTCAAGTACCTTGTTCACTTTCAAAAAATTTGAGTAAAGAAATTTTTGATGGCTATCTGATAAAAAGTTTTAATTTTCGGTTGTTTTGGATAGATTTTGTGCAATTATCTAATCAAATTAAAGACAAAATTTTCCTGTTCATCTACGCAAGAGTAAACATTTTGATAAAATAAACTCCTATTAAGTATAGTTCAAACTTATGTCTCTTGAACATTAAAATAAAATTACAAATTAAGCGTTGGTATTAAAATTGAAGATTGATTGATTTTATTTTAAAAATTTCTAGATTTTGGTTTTAAAAGAGCTTTTGCATAAAAAATTTCCAAGTCGACTTCTGTATACATATTGAAATTTTTTGAAAAATATAATACGATTAATTTAGCCCTCCAAAGTGAAGAATATATTCTAAAAATCAAGAATGATAATTTTTATTTTTATTTACGTATTAGCGAATAGCAAAAACTTTGTTGCTAATTTTATTGCTAAACTATTTGTTGCAAAGTAACTTTTCTTAATTAAATGTGTGAATAAGAATTCCATGAAGTTCTATAGTTTGTTATCGTTTATTAATAGGCCTAAAGCATATTAAAATTGCTAAAAAGCTGCTAAAAATTTTAATGGCAAATAGCTAAATAGTGAAAGATTTTAAATGATTTTAAAAGTTAAAATTGGAAACCTAATTTTCCTGCTTTGGCCTGTAACTTCGAAAAGCTGATGTGCATGTCATGACTCGTGTGTCACCACCCAAAAAAACGAAGTTTAAAACTCACTTGGCACTTAATCCTAATATTTTTGAATTATTTCAACTTTACTCCAGTGTTAAGCTCAAGATTTATTTATGCTTTCTGGGGGACTTTTCAATCTGTATTTGACTCATAATTATTTTTTAATTTTTTAGGGAGCTTTTTTGAATGAAAATATGTGTTGAAGATATTCAAACATACTTATTATTATATCTTTATAAATAAATAAATTTATAAAATTCAAGGAAATTGACACCATCATGGCCTAGATTGGTAAATTAGTTTTTTAAATATTGAATATTTAAAAAACATTAGAAAACTTTTTAACTAAGGATTAATTTGAGGAAAAAAAAATTAGAAAATGATTGAATAAGGGCGGCCCTTTTGGTCATTTGTGATCTTTAGTGTGCAAAAATACATTCAAAGAGGATGTTCACATTGAGTCCGGTAACATTTAATTTCGTGGTAAGCGGAGGTGAAAGGTAAGACGGAGTTTCGCAAATTTCGAAAGAGCTTTTACCCCTTCCTGAAGCAGAAATATTTCTGCCTCATGCTTGGTATCTTACTAATACACATTTATATATACACGTAATCTCTCTGTAATATTTTACCAACACATATTCACAATTTTAGTAGAGTAATTGAAGGGGAACATTTCCGATTTGATACCGGCCTCAATGTGAATACCCCCATTTACTTTGCTAATTAGAATTAGAACTCATTTTACATTTATGAACTCATGACATTGTAAATTTGCGATTTATGCATTTATGAACTCAGCCTTATCTAAGAAAGAAAAAAATTTAATTGGAAAAACTAAAAACTTTTTTAAAATGTGTGTATCCAAAAAAATCAAATTTCGATTATAAACGTCAATTTTTATTTCATTAATTTAATAATGACTAAAATCACAATAGGAAATGCTTTTATTGTTTAATATTTAAATCAACTTCTTCTACTGTATGACCTGTACGTTTTCCACCTGATTGAAATCCCTTAACACCACTGTGTGTTTTGTCATAATCGGACTGCAAACTTTTGTGATCTCCTGTAGTTTATGTTCAAATTCTTCTTTATCGGCTAGTGTATTACTCTCAAGCCAATCGAGAGTTCCTTGACAGTATTGATGAACCGTATTTTTATCACTTTTTGTGAGGTTATCACCGGCTTGCTCAACAGCTTGTCAGATATTAAAAATATAGCCCTCTAAATTATTTCTGGCTGAGACATTATTTCGTTGTCTTTCATCCTCTTCTTTAAATCGTTCAGCTTCTGCAAGCATTCGTTAAGTTTCGGCTTGGAACAATCTTCCTTTGTCATTTTTTATTGTTATTTTCTTTGCATTACCTGTGCCCATCTCTTTTGCAGACACATTTAAAATTCCATTTGCATCCATATCATAGGTGACTTCGATCTTTGGTGTACCACGTGGAGCAGGAGGAATCCCAGTTAAATCGAAAGTACCCAAAAGGTTGTTGTCTTTTGTCATAGCTCTTTCACCTTCAAAAACTTGAATTGTTACGGAAACTTTTGTCACCACTCAAAATCGCCGCTTGAATTGCTGCTCCGTGTGCAACTGCTTCATCTGGATTGATAGATAAGTTAAGAGCCTAGAAGTAGGACTAGAAAACAGTTTCCCGCAATACTTGCACTCAAAATTATAAGTCTTAGGTTTAATAGGCACGCTAGCCTTGTGCACTTTTACCGAATATGCTGTGCTCAGCGTTTGTTGCGTATATCGCAGGTGGTAACATTCTTACATTTGTTGCAGACGGTTCCAATAGTACTAGATACATTGAATGGTTTCCTACAATTACTGCATTTGAAATGATCACGAATCGATGGTCGATGCATGCAAGCCTTGTGGTCTTCAATGTAGTACCTGCTTAGCACTTTGTTACAAATGTCGCACATGTATCCCACATAATTATCCATATCTTCGTGAGCTGCACTAAAGTGACGTTGTAATGAAGCAGCGCATGAATAAACTTTGTCACATTGATAACATGCGTAGCCGTTGGTTGTTGCTCGAACTTCATCCAATGACGGCTCTATGTATAAGACGCCTCTTTCAGGTGGAATTAGCGTCACATATGAACCATCATCAGACGAAGTTTCAGCTTCATTGGCTGCAGGATCTTGTTGTGAATTTTGTGATAAAGTTTCACTAGCCTCTCCGTAGGAAACACTTCCTGGCGTAACTAGTGAAGTTTCATCGGCAAATTCCTCCAAGTTATCGGGTGACATTTCGCTTATTGCTAGTACATCGTATTATGTAAACGGAACTGTTACCAAAGCAGCTAGCTAAAATAACAAAGTTACAGTTATTTTATGCTTTATTACTTATAAAAGCTTTATTTATTTTACCGAACCAGAGCAAGCACCAGAAAAAAAATGCACTATTACAGGATGATATGATGAGCTAAATAACGTTTTGAAACTCTCATATGTTGCCCAATAAATTCCTAAGAAAAATTAAATTTATGCAAAATACTATATTTTATTGAATTCTATAATACCTGAAAAGGGAACAGCTCGATAGAGTAATGGTGCTAATCCTCGCCAAAATGATCTCCAGCCTTCAGATTTCATCATTGATTTCATAATGTGACTAATTTCTAGCATATTTACACAAAATAAACCTAATTATTTGAATATATTCAAATCTCACCTGAATAACTAAATTTTTGTGATTGCATTTTGGTTCTTATCAATTCTAATGGACTAACTACAATTGCCGAAAACATTCTGGCCATTGATCCTGATAATAATGGACTTAAAAACTCAAATTTATTCCATTTACTATTATTTTTTATTTTAAGTAAATTTATTCGATTACTAATATTATTCCTTAAACGTTCATAGGTTACAAAATAAATCACAGTTGCGGGTACAGCTAGAACTAAAGTTGGAGAAAGGCCAAACCAAGGGATTTTAATCCTTCTGAACGACTTATTTGAATCATTTCATCTTAAATATAAAAAGCAAAAATTACATATTTATAATTATATAACTTATTTATTAGTAGGTACTATAGTTCCTTTGATGTGAACTGGTGGCTTAGTCAAAGGTTTTGCATCTGGCCCACACGGACATAAGTGATCCATTAAACCCTTTCAATAAAGATAACATTTATTAGATGCTAAAGCCTTTTGTTGCATTTGTAATCGTATCTTCACAACATCTAATGGTGTAACTGTAAGCAAAAAAATATATATATTTCTTTAGTATACCTTTAGAGATAAAACTAGCTTTTAATTGGATTTTATTCAAATTTATTCAAATTAATCAAACAACAAACTTTTAAGAGGCAGAAATATAAGGCACGATTTTGCAAGTAGTACTGTATAGAAACCATTAGAACTTCGTGAATGTCTAAAATAATCAATTATTTAAATAATAAAAATTGTTTCTAAAATTAGTGAGGCAAGATTTTTATTACTTACAATATTCCATGATTTTCAAGCAAAAAAACTGTCGATTTTCAATTAAAAAGGAATGGAATGGTCCCGATTTTTTATCGCTTGAAATATGAGGTATTAATTTCTAAACCACCCTTACATCATGTTACAAATGAGTTTAAATAATGGAATATAAAGGTTAATTTACAAAACCGCAGTAGCAAAATTGATGTTTATACAATATATACACCAATTATCTGCTCTATGTAAATTTAAAAATATTATCCCAAAAAATTCGTTTCATTTTCAGTTTAATATATTTTTAACAATAGAGATTCAGTTCCAAATTTACCAAAAACTGAGGTTAGCAATGAACCTGCACCCGCCGAAAAGACGGATTTCAAATTTTTTATCATTTCTGCTATTTTCTTTTACTTCCTCTATATTGCTTACTTCAATATCTTTTTCAGAACCCATGTTTAAGTAATCAAAAAATAATCACAGCATTTTTATGTCGCTGATACCGTCAAATTAAATAGAAACTGTTAAACTAAATTATTCAAACAAGACAATTATTTATAGAAAAACAAATAATAAATGATGACAAATTTTTGAAAATAAAGAAAAAATGCAGGGTTATATATTCTTATAAAATTTAAGCATTAAAGCTTTTATTAACACATTTTTTCCTTCAATTTCTATAATATATGAAATAAAAATTAAAAATAAAATCCATTACATTTAAATGATTCCTTATAAACTTGCTGCATCTTTTGCAATTTTTAAATAAAGTGAAGCAAAAATTAAAATTTGTGCTCAGACAGCGAAACAGCTCAAAGATAATGTCCGTCCAACTTGGTAGGGTCGTTTGCTATATTTACCCCCTTTGCGGAAGCTACCAGCCACAGCCATCAGAACCTTACATATAAATATAATCGTCTATGGATGACTTTTAGGGATTTTACAAAATATAATATAAAGTTAGAATTGCTAATTTTTGTCCAAAAAATAAAAGGGTGGGGGTAAAAATTTGGGGTGGACCACACTTATCACTTAAGGGTGTAAAAAATAGACAAAAACCTTTCCGGGGATATCCCCAATAATTTCCCAAATTTTCACCGCGATTAGATGTATGGTTTTTGAATCTATCGAGTACATGAAGGAAATTGTATTAAAGAAAGAGATATATATATACAAAATAAAATGAAGAAAGATGCTCTACACAAAACTGTTTTCTTAAAAAAATATGATGCGCTTTTTGGTAAATTTGAATTTCGTTTTACTTTACCCCATCCCACATATTTTGTGTACCCCGACATTGTATATATTTTTTATATTTATAAACATTTTATATATTTATAAACGGCTATAAACGCAGCCTCAGGGATCTTTGAACTGTTCAGTACTATATGGCAGTGACATAACTAAACTGTCATATGTCAAAATTTTCAATTAATTCTTAAGGCACTCAGCTAATAATTGTAAATTTGTTATTCCGTTAAATCTGAAGAAATTTTAGTTAATAACTAAAAAGTACAAAAATGGTCAACGCTTGGAGGGCTGCTGGTTTAACGTAAGATACAAATTTAAAATTTTATGCTTTATTACGTAAGTCATGATGCTGAAAATCAATTCTGTAATAAATTAGATTTACAATTCTATTCAATTCCTAGATATGATATGATTTTCTATTTCAAATTATGATAAATACTGCAGCTACAGCATTAATCATATTAATTGATCTAAAAAAATTTTAAAAAAAATTATTTTCTTAGCTATATTCAATACTCTAACATTGCTGCTCGTGTTGTACGACAAGCTCTCAAAGCGGATATAAGAGCTGAAGCCGCAAGAAGAAATGAATCGCATGTTAAATTTACTCCTTGGGTTGATGGAAAACCAGCTCGTAAGTTTATTAAATAATTCAAAAAAAAAAAAAAAACTTATTATTTAAGCATCTCTATTTGAATTTATATAAAATTTCAGATGAAAAATAAAGCATCTAAAAGAAGTCAAATTTGTAAGTCGACAATGCATTGCAAAAAAGGCATAGAAAAAGTTTTTATTATTGTTTTTATCTAAAGTATTCAATATTGAGTCTTCTAATCGCAAGAATCGTTTTGATGTTTGATTTTATTCCCTCAACACTAATTAATTCTTTGGTTTGCGTAAAAATTACATAATTAAAAAAACATTCATGATTTCCCACTATGTTTTTGATTAGACAACTTCTAAACTATATAAAAAAATCCAGTTTTTTCCGTTCTATCCTTAAAATTAACAACTAATTAATGGTTAGGAATACATAACCATATTTTACAATTTTTACCCTAAAATGTTTTTAGTACAAAAAAACAAATAACTTAAAAAATAAGAGTAAAAATGCTAATGCTAATTTGATTGTGGCATGAGTTTACTCATGTAAAAATACGAAATAATATTTTTCTACTTAACAGGATTTTTTAGTTTTGAATTTATAATTTTAAAAGTTATGACGAATTTTCTAATTAATTAAGTTTAATTTTTATTTTTCAGCAAAAAAATCTACAACGTCTACATAAACAGTTTAACTATCATATAGGTGAAATAATAAATTTGCAATAAATGAATAATAAATGAAAAAAGTTCTTATTATTCTATTCCTGTGCAATTGGATATGTTCTTTAAAAAGAATCCTACGTAAATTAATTTTTTGATTAAAAAAAGGAAAATTGGATCTATGGATTTTAAAAATCATTTATTGGAATATTTTAAAAGCAATTACTTAATGGTCTTTAATGATTTCTATATTTTGAAAATATTTTAATGAATTATTTCTGAGTTTTATTATGATTTACTACATCCAGTTTTCTATACAATTTATATAGATTTGCTTACATATTTTACCCCTACAGATGTTTCCCCAAAATACAAGAAAAATTTATGTGCAAATTTATTATAGTAAAAATTTCCTTATACCTAAAAGATTTTTAATATAATAAAACAATTATATTCATTAAAAAAAACCTAATTTCATATTGCATCGCTTCCAACGGAATTTTTCAGTACTTCAGGTCCTTCACCAAGTTTTGTATGAATAATATATTTAAGAGCATTTTCCTTAGTACATTCACCTTTAAAACCTTTTAAATTCTTCTATGGAATACAATAAACAAGCGTTTTATTTAAGTTTCTTCATGTATTTTAAAATACCTCTGATATCTGAACTTGTAACCCTTTGATGTAACTATTATCTGGAAATCTTTTATTAGGAAAAGCTACGTTAATAGCGGCCAAAACAGATTCTACATCCTTTTCCAATACAAAAATGCAAGCATTGGGTCCAGCATCAAATGTGTATGCAATTTTCGTTTCTCCAAATTTTGTATTATAATCATGAACAAAATTAATAATAGAATGTGATATTTCATTCAAATATATGCACGGTGGAAATGTATCCATGCATATAGCATGAAATTGATTACTATCCTTCATTGTCAGTTCACCAAATTTCTTAAAATCTTTTTCTTTTATTGCCTACAAACATTATTTAGGATAATTTTTAAAATAAAAATCATTAACCTTATTCATTGATTCAATTCGTTCTGGAACACACTTTTGTGCTCTGAATTTAAGTAAATCCGATGTGTTGACACTGTCAAGCATACCTTGTGTAGAACTCGTTTTCTTTTTTGTATCATTGACAACAAGAATCAAAACTCGCATTTCTGGCCAATGCACTGAGGGAAATAGTTGAACTGCTAAGGAATCCTTACCACTATCTAGTTCTCCCATTTTCCACTTAACGAAACCTCCATATAAACTTCGACATGCCGATCCGCTACCTTTACGTGCAATGCTTGATATTTCCTCATTTTGAATTTCGTACAAACAGGCTATAGTGTAAACTATAGTAAAAGTTTGGTTTAAGTATGAAATAATTAACTATCCAGTTCAAATATTACAATAAATGGGAAGAGTTAAATTTGTAAATTCAAAAATAAATGTTATGAGCATATTTTGAAAAAACTTACGTATACCAAAGTTTAATACTTGTAACAATTAAATTAAATGCTTTTTTATAGGAATACATAATAAGTTTTAGAAATTCAAGTCCAGAAAGTAACGATTTCAGTATAACAACAGAACAACCAAAACTTTCTTCAAAATATTACTTTTTACCAACAGTATTACATATTTACTTATAAGTTAAATGAAGACCTTGGATAGGGTAGGAAGTTTACAACGACGACTGCATTTTGGATTGAGATTTTTAAAGTAAACCATAGGCAATTAAGTTACGGATAATCAAATTGAATATTAAAATGGATCTGAGATCTGAAATTTTAGTATCTTTGAAACAGATTGAACAAAGTTATGTCACAGATCAATTCCACTAATTTCAATTACATTTTCAAGATCGATTCTATGATCAACCTTGAATATGTTTTAAATTTATAAAAATTGTCAGGAAATTCAATTCTATTTCTAAATTTGGGATACTTGAAAATAAAGTTAAAAATATGAAAATTTTTAAGATCAAAAGTTCATCAGTAGTTTTTGGACGTAAATGTTTTGATTTATACCTTGAATGCACATTATATTATGACACGAATGAAATAAAGTGATATTAACAATATTTTATAATTAAATAGACTTACCAAGGCAAGCATATCCAGCAGCACTTGAAGCCAAACCAGCCGCTGTTGGAAAATTGTTTTCCGAAGAAATATGTATTTTCCATTCTAAAGGAACTTTCGTACCTTTTTGTTTTGCAAGAGCTTTTACTATTAGTAAATATATTAAAATAATTATATAAATGAAATTAATATAAAACAATACAATCATTCCAACATGCCATTAATCTGTTATTCGTTTCGAAAGGCATTTCAATAGAGTTTAACAATAACTTATTTTCCAAAAAATCGTTACTAGTGGAAACAGTTGTAGTAGCACACAACTAATAAAAATTAAAAAGAAAATATAAAAAAACGTATATACAATATTGCAGCAAAATATATAAAAAGTTTTATAAATTTAATCATAATTTTTCAGAAACAATTTTTGCTAAAAACTAAGAATTTAATGCAGAATCTTTGGCAAAACATAAAGAAAATCAGAGGAACCGAAAAAAAGTTTTTTAATCTTTAAATTGGTAACTAAAATACAAGGTATAATTTTTGAAACTATTGTAATAGTTGCCGATACAATTTGAAGTTCGTGTCATTAGTAACATTAAATATGTAGGGTCAAAATTAATGTAAAAATGTTAAGAAAATTATAAACAGGTGAAAATTTTGCTGCAATTCTCCTGTCTTTTCAGTCAGTAATTGGTAAATAACGGTCAAGAACTGGTTTTTAAAGTAATATTTAAGAGCAATAAGTTTTAAAAATTTTAACTATCAGAACTATAAGTAATATTGGTAATACATGTAGCGTAAAATTCTTTAAACAAACCTGATCCATACATAACGTTGCACTTATAGAATCATTTATAGGTAAAATTAGCTTTTCATTTCTTTTACCCCCTAAAATTATTGTGTTTAAAAACATTTATTATTTTGTTTGGAAACTTACAATATTTTACTACAGCAATATTCACAGGCGCTCTGCATGTCACTGTATACATCTCCAAAAATATAAATTCGTCTTTTAGAGTTATAAAATTTTGGAAAATGATTCTAAATTTTCAATACAAAACAAATAACATCAAAATTACGGCCTTTTTGACATTATTTACAAATTGGGAAAATATTCTAGCAGATTTTACTGCAACCTTATATCTACTTACTATAAATAAATGTAGCAATAAATACCATGATAATTTCTTTATGACTGATTTTTTCAGGTTTGTTGACTTATATTTTAATGCATTAGATTATATTTATGTATAAATAATTAACGTAATATGGTATTAAATATTATCTTAATTAATTATAGTAAGAAGAATAAAATTTGACAACGCACTCCGGCGAAGTGTTACGTATATATGGCAGCACTTTTCTCTACCTACAACTATATCAGCTGATATAGATTTGGTTAATTTCTACAAACAAATCTCGGCGGCAAAGATTTTGACATTAAAACAAATTAAAATATTCATAGAAAAATAAGTTAATATTAATAAAAAATATTTTTATCTGACAATTTGAAGGAATTTAGTATTATAAATACTTGAAAAAATTTTTACAATACATGAAAACAATGTAGTAAAAAAATTTGTGCGCGATCGATATTTATCGATCTAAAATTTTCTGTGTTACATTGCTAAATATTGCACCATTGCAATGTTTAATAATAAATTTATTACGAACTTTTAATTGCGAATAAGTAATAATGCATCAAAACTAGTTAATTTGTACCCAAATTCAATTATTTGAAAATAATATGGGAGTAATTGAACCAATTAACTACAGTGAAAACTTTCACGATATTTTTGTGGGCAGCATTGAAAGCAGGTAATATACTTTTTATATAAATATATACATTACATAACTATGAAATTGAACGACTTTTATCGCTGAACTAAACAATTATATCATTGATTCACAAAAATATTTCTCTGTTCATTTAATGATAAAACCAAAACACAAGATCTGATAATCCCTTTTTTTTTATTAATATAATAAACCGGCAAAAACAATAAATTTTTGAAAATATTATATAATAGAACTAGTTTTTTTAAATTTTTTAGGGACACACATTTTAAGATACGAGATAATCAGGGAAGATCAAAAGATGAAAAACATTGTGATTGGCCGCAAAATGAGGAACCATATTTTATTGATTCTCAAGTTGAAATCGAACTTGCAAACAATGCATCAAAATTTGCAATATTTTCGACAATCCGCTCAATCATTTTAGAAGCTAATACGAAATTAGGTTACTTACAAGATAATCAAAGTAAAACAAAACATAAAAGATATTGTTGCAATTGTACATTAGATACTAAGTTAAAAAAGAATTCCGATTGTTGTTGTTACATTAATAATCTTAAGCAACCTGATGAAGCAACTAGTGAAACAGATTCTTCTACAGAAGAAGATTTTACTAAAGATGTTTCAGTTAAAGTTCCACAAATAGTAGGCGCTGGTCTACGAAGCCTTTGCGAACTAATATCGGATGCTAGAAATATTCAACCAAATCTTTGTACAAAAGCATTAAAAGCCGTACTGGATGTCATTCAAGGTAGGTGTTAATTATTTAATTAGCAGCAATAACATTTTTTTTATTTTTTTATTCTTTTTTATTTACAGGTCAACATCCCGAAAGTTTTAGGTATGAGCCTGATGATCTTATTAATCCACTTTACGATTTACTTTTGGATTTGGCAACTTTACATGGTTCTAATACATCTGATTATGCCTCAATGCTTGGAAATTGGTCTTCTGTAGCTTGTTCAGCTCTTTTAGGATTATGTGTTGCTCGGGGTGATACTGGAAAAATATTAAAGGCAATTGCAGCTTTAATTATGTCACCTAAACTACTATCTACACAAATAATTCAAGTAATATTATTATTCTATGAAATGTTGAATTCTATTTTAAATTATTCTAGCTTCCAGCGGTTCTGTCTGATTTACAAAGAACTGTTTTATGTGTAGGTCTAAAAAAACCATACAAACCCGATTTCCATTCACATGGTGTACCAAAATGCTCCCTTTTTTATGAAGTATTAATATTTTTGTAATATATAAATATTTAAAAAATTAAAAATTAAAATTTTCTTAAGTTTAACTTAAAATCAACTTTAACGCATCAAAGTACTTGTAATAGTCAGCCAGTAATTACTTGCGACGGAAAGTATTTGTACTTATTGTCAGATGGTGTATTAATTAAAATTGGTTCTGGTTTTGGTGGGACACACGTGGGGCACGTTTATGCCATAAATACAGAATTTAGTAAAGACAAAGGAATTGGATGGCTTGGATTTTGTGAAGTAAATAGATAATTTTTATTCTACTTCATGAATTTAGCATAAAACTTATGATGTATTTCAATTTGATTTATTACATTTTAGAATAAGCTTTATTATAAAAGGCAGGCTAAGGCAAGGGCTGAAACATTATCGATTGTAAACACTGAAACTCTTTCGATCATTTCGGCAACCAATATAAACATACCATGCTACGAAAGTCAGAATATACTCTTTGCTGATGAAGATTCAATTAATATAATATGTACTAATAAAGATGTAAATCATAAATTTACGATATTATCTTTTTTCTTGAATAATTATTTTTATTTTGCAGGAGTCATTAATAATGAAGCAGTTGTTTAATGGCGGAAATAAAGTATATGATTTACCACTTAAACTTTCAAGGAAAAAGTTCAGAACATTAGGATATGCTGCATTTGAGGAGGAACTCTTGAATCAAAGTCAAATTGAAAAAGTTTAATTTTTTTACTTGAAAAAGAAATGATTTCTCAAACAAAAGTTTTATTCCAGGTCCAATCTTCTTATAATTCGTTTGAACCAAAGTTACCAAAAGACATTGAGATTATTGAAATAGCATGTGGAAAAGAATTTGGTATCATTCGAGGCTCTAATGGAAAAGTCTATTACTATGGAAAATCTTCATCCTTAGGGTTGAAATGTGCTGGACGTAGCCCAATTATGAATTTGACTGAACTAGTAGTATCAAAAAATGCTATGATCACTCAAGTAGCTATTGGTCACGATGGAGTGCACGCCCTGTTAGCTAATGATGATGGAACTATTCTATTTACTGGTATAAATTGCTATATATTAGGAAATTTAAAAAAAATAATGTTTGGAATATAGGAACAGCACGCAGAGGGGAAGATGGAGATACATCTAAAAACCGTCGGCAACCAAAAGCAATTAAACCAAAAAAATTATCTAAAATTGATGGGCAAATCATAGTTTATGTTGCTTGTAATAATGGAACTTCAGCATTTGTAACAAAAACTGGAAAAATAGTAATGTTTGGAAAAGATGCTATGCATTGTGATTCTACGGGGTTTGTTACAGATTTACTAGATCAGAATATAACGAAAATCGCATTGGGTAAAGCTCATTGTGTTGCACTTAATTCTAAAGGGGAAATTTTTACATTTGGATTAAATAATAAAGGGCAATGTGGAAGAGTTTTAACCAAAGAAAAAGATTCACATTATGCTGTAGGCTCTAAATCTGGCCAAAAAACAAACTTTAGTATACTTAATATTTGTGATTATGATGAGCATACAATGATACAGGGTCAATGTCGGGTAAATATTTTGGCGGGATTTTGAAAAACTAAAATATTTCAAATGTATTTTGTATTTTAGATATGTACAATTTGCAAAGAATGTACTGGATATAATATATCATGTGTTTCATTATTAAGTTTACCATTAGAAAAACGCCATGCTGGGTAATTTAGTTAAAATAATATAAAACTTTTACTAACCCAGTCTGTTATAGTTCATGTTTATGTGGACAGGGTGATGCCGGTTGTTCTAAGTGTGGTGCTTGCTCTGCTTGTATTACACTCCAAGAAGCTGATTTAAACGGTATTATTTAATATTATTTATTCAAAAAACAAAAAAAAATTGATAATAAAATATTCCTCAGATTCTAAATTGCTTCCGAATATTTCACTACGTCAAAAATCTAAGAATTTTGCTCGAAAAAAGGATAAATATTTTACAGATGATAATGTTTCATCAGACTTAGAACGTGATACTCCTAGAGTTGCTCCTCTATCACCTGAAAAAGTAAACATTCCAACAAGCAAGCCGGTTATTCAAATTTCATGTGGATTACATCATACTGTTGTTTTAACATCAAATGGACAAGTTTATACATTTGGTAGTAACCAATTTGGTCAGCTAGGTACTGGTGATTTGCAAGCAGTATTTGGTCCAGTTCAGGTCAAAATGCCTGGAATAGTTAAACAAGTTGCTGCAGGAAGCAACCATACCGTTGTATTAACACAGAAAGGTGTAGTTTATACATTTGGAAACTTTCAAGTATATAAATCGTTTTAAAGAGAAGATGTAAATATTTAAAAAAATAAAATTTTTTTTTAATTTTAGAAAGGGCAACTGGGGAGAATACCAAAAGATTCGATAAAACATCAAATTGATTCATTTACTCAAGATTCTTCTTTTAAAGAAAGCCATTTATCAAATATTTTATTACAAAGACAAAAATTTTTGTGGAATTGTTCTCCTGGTAGTGTTCTGTAAGCTTTTGAATTGATTTTTTATTGAATTACAAATTAAAATAATTTTTTTAGTGGAATCGGGCCATCTTTTGGGAAGAAAGCAACCTGGATATCAGCTAGTGGGGATCAAACATTTATAAAAGTGGATGAATCATTAATTACAACACAAATGCTTAATAAAATTTGTATTGCAGCAAATAAACGAACCGTATGTATGTATTAATAAGAAAACATAGTTTTTAGAAAGTATGACAAATAAAAAAATTTGTTTCTAGTGTTGATACCATTGATTCCTTTACCTTTTCAAATTTTATCCATCGACCGGAGAGATGGTAATTGTTATGCACACAATCGAAACCAGGAAAACTTTTTAAAAATGATGCAAGATAATGCCGATAATCTTTCAGAAATAAATCAAAATATAGCATCCAATTCGTTAAAGAGAAGTCAGGATCGATTAACTCGCAATTTTTATGAGAATAAAAGTCAAGAAAATGATAATAATATGGTTGATCAAAGAAATCGCAGGCAACATGAACAAAAATCTTCAACAGAACAATTAATACCACAATTAGCTTTTGCATTAGATCCATTGTATGAAGCATTATGGGTATTTAATGGTAATGAAAAAAAGTTTTATTGTTATAATCCGGTAGCAAGTGAACTGCATTCTTGCATTGTAAGTAAAGAATTTTAATTATTTTAAAAAGAAAACATGATTGCTTTTAACAATTTTTCCATAAAAAATAACATTAAATTCAAGACTTAAAATTTAGAATACATGATTCTTCAATTATTCATTTTTTTGTGGGCAATTCACACTCAATTTTCAAAAAAAATTAAAACTCTTTTATGCGTTGATATTTGTAAATTTGTGTTACTGCGTTATAATAATAATTCGGAGCCTTGAGCTCTTTAGACTGTTATCATTAACAAAATTATCCGTAGTTAATATTTTTAAAAAATCAATGGAGGTCAGTCTTTCGTATACTTTCCAGAATAGTTATAACTTATTTAGATAATTTTTATTCAAAACTCTACGTTGTCTTAGTTAGACAAACTGGGAATAGCATCAACTTTTCTAAATTACTTTTCAATGTTTTGGTTCATACACTTGTGAATTAAACTTATGTAGACTATTTTTATTGAATAAAAACATAAATGTAGATTTTTAAATTTCTAATATATTAATAATTGCAGGAGACGCTTGATTTTAGGGAAATTATTTCACCTAAAATAGCACTTTCGCAAAAAGGAGAATCTTTAGTTTCCCGATCACAAGCTTCACTTAATTTACTGGCATGCTTGGATTTATTGACATCAGCGCAGAGCTCAATGTAAAAAATAAAAATAATTTTTAAAAAAACAGCTTATTATTATTTTTTTAGACCACTTTGTTTCGAGAACTCAAGCATCAAGCAAGCTAAGGAAACCAAAGAACGTCAATTAAATGAATATCAAGTAGTTAATCGCTTTGAAAATTTTGGTGGTGGATGGGGATATTCTGGTCATAGTGTGGAAGCCATTCGTTTTATGGTAGACACTGATGTTGTAATATGTAAATATATATTTTCATTTATAAATATGTATTTTTTTAAATATTGCAAACGGTTACTTTTCTAGGTGGCTTTGGAATGTTTGGCGGTCGAGGAGAGTATTCATGTAAAATTAAATTATATGATCTAGGTTCTGATGGTGGGGGATATGAAAAAGATGGAACTCTCATATCTGAAACAAAAGATATTCCTTATGAATGTCCTGCTCGTAGTAAATATCATATAATGTTACCAAAACCGATCAATGCAAGTGCTGGAAAATGGTTTTTAGTATATGCAAGGATAGCCGGGCCATCGTCTGATTGTGGATCTTCAGGTCAGAGTTCTGTCACAACAGAAGATCAAATTGTTTTTAATTTTAAAACTTCAAAAAAAGCCAATAATGGAACCGATGTAAATTCTGGTCAAATTCCTTCTATTATATACAGATTAGTAAATAAAGAAAATAAACAATCTTCATTTATTTCTGATTATGATCCAATTCATAAAATTTCAAAAACATTTGCTAGCACAGTAACTAAAGAATGCTTTGATAGCTTAGTGCTTTTATTAAATTGGTCATGGCAAACATTTATAACTAATATGAAAGACATAAAATGTAACATAAAAAATTTACAAAATCAAAATACTTTAGAGTACTTGATTTTAATTAATAAATTTTGTTTAAGACTTCTAAGAAAATATATAAATGATATTTATCCATTTAAAAATAATAAAACTATCCAAAGTAATGCTTCAGAAGCAAATAAAAGCACAGGTTTGTTTATTAGTTATCGTTTTAAACATTTTTAATTATTTTTTCAATTTTAGGGAATAGTTCACAGACAAATAAAAATTCATCAAATTTATTGCAAACCAAAATCAATACGGAAAGTATTCAATTAGCTGAATCAATTGGTAATGTTCGTGCACTTTTTATTCAAATTTTGTGTAGTGATATTTTTATGTTTGTCAACGATGAGCAAGGTAATGCAAATAGAAGTCATTATATAATAATAAAATTTAAAATTGTTTTAGGTCATGCTATGATAATGCAAACTATTGATGAATGCCATAAAAGTTTTGTGTTTTGCTTTGATGCTTTTTACCCTACATCTTCATTGAAATGGAACTGTTTGTGTGAACTCTTATCGAAATTAGATAAGGTAATTTGTTTAAAGATAATAATTTCAATAAAAATCATTTGAATGGATTAATATTTATACTAATTTTAGGGAGAAATTCATTCGAGATTATTAAGTGCAGTTCTAGCTGGCCTATGTAGCCCATCAGTAAAATTGAAATCGACATTTTGTTTATTAAATCCCAACAATGAATTCCAATCTATTATAAGTCCTAGTGATAATGCGGGTTTACCAATGCTTTCTACTGCCGAGAATCATCAATATCCGATACTAGTTGAGCAAATAATTTATAGAACCCAACAAGAAAAAACTGATTTTCTATGCACATCGTGGGGCTTCAAAGATGTCTTAGTGCGTTTGCTGGATATTGTTTCAAATCCAATTAGAATAAAAATTGAAAATGTTTATAATAAAAGCGTCAATTTTAACGAGCTTACTGATGTAATGAAAATTGATAATGGACTAATAAATAATTGTTGTAAACTACTATCAAGAGTTTTAGCCGAAATTGTTTATCAAACTGCAGCTGGAGATGTATAATAAATAATTAAAATTTTAATTTTATTTCTTATATTTATTTTTTACAGTTGGAATCTACAATGAGTACATCTCGTAGTATTCATTCAACGCCATGCCGATTTGCACGCTGCGATGTAAGCCGGACTTGGAATACAGGAAATTTTGGTCCAGACGCTATTGCATTTTCAGTTGACAGATCTGGTATAGCTATAGCAGGAGCAGCGCTTTATACTGGATCAGGAAGCTATGATTACCAACTAGAACTGCTGTATGACAATACAGAAGATTCACAGTCACTTCATAAATGGGAAACCTTAGAATCAATTTCTGGTTCCTATGATCAAGAATCTGTACACAAAGATATGGCTGAGATTAAATTTGAACGTCCAATTCATATTAAAGTGATATAAGAAAGTTTTTTTTTGTTTTAACTAATTTGAGCATATGAATTTCTTTAATAGGAAAACTCAAGATATGCTTTACGTTTATGTTCACAAGGAGCTCGAACTTGTTCAGGTGATGCAGGAGTTTCATCGGTACGTGGACCTTGTGGAACAACATTCTCATTTTTTCCATGTGATTTAAGCTTTAATGGGACAACTACAACCAGAGGACAAATTCCGAGTATATTATATTATAGGTTAGTTTGAATTGTTCTGAAGCTGTAAATTTCATGAAAATTTGTTTATATCATAGCACGCCAATTAAAAGTGAAGGTTATTCAATTACGCATACAAGTGAGACAACTGCTAAGGAAATTGCTTTACAGGTTAGCAATATTTCTTAAAATACAAATTTTAAATATAATTTCCTTGTTTTTTTTAGATAGTTACAGATATCACAAAGAAATGTACAGAATTATTAATATTAGCACGCAATACTCTTGCAGCATCCCTTTCGCCTAGTGATAAAAGTCCAAATTCTTCTGATCATACTCAAACAATTGATTCTGAACATAATATAACTCCGATTGAAGAACATTTCGATATAACCTGGACAAATAATTCGAGGAATTCTTTTACCCAAGATACAGGAATTTCAACTGCTCGTGACATAACAAAACGAATTGAATCATTTTCAAAAGGACTTATAGAAACATTTAAATTCGATAAACGTAAAAATAATCCATTTGATTTTGAAATAGAAATTGGTGAAACAGAAATACACCCAATGGATTTAATAGATGATACAATTGTAAAAGAAAAATCTTATAAAAATGAAAGGATTGCTAAACTAAATGGTAATGAGCATATAGACAATAATCAAATCAATTCAGACTATTCAAAAGAATTAATTAAAAGTGATTCGGAAGATAGTACACAATTAACAATTGCTGAAATATTAGAATCATTTAATTTAAATTCATCGAATATGTTTCATATATTGTTACCTCTAATTTATGCTCAAATCGGTGTTTTAGCTTGCAATGATCCAAAAGTATAACATTTTTAAAATTTGATAAATATAAGAAAAATTAATTTTCGTGTTTGTTTTAGAGCTCTGTTCATATTTTAAATCTGATTAAAGAAGTACTTCCTCATATTTCAGCATTAAATCAATTATATATGGCCAATGAAAGTGCCTTTAAGATTAAACATGATAATTTTGACAAAGCTAGAAAAAAGGGCGAAGACTTAGAGCGAAATATATCAGCGTTAAATACTACCAGTAATTATTATGCCATTATTGAAAGTGATCATCCCTATAAAAGCTCTAGTGTAAATATTTACAGGTAATTAAGAAATTTTGTTTTGATTTTAATTTTAATGGATACAAATTAGTTCAAGCTATGATTCTCTATTAAATTTTATTTTCGTACACTAAACTTTTAATGAAAGCAAGTTAGTTCATTATGTAAGATTCTTTAATTTTATTCTGCTAGAGGTTTTAAAACTGAAGTTAACAAAATGCTGTTTTTAACCGAATTTATATTTTCAATACAACATTTTTTCGGAATTATTTTTATTAAAATTAACGAAGGTAAAGGCTCTTGGACTGGCATTTAAACCCAGTTCTTTTATTTATATATACATTCAGTATACAATATATATTCAGTACCTACACTTTGTTCAATGCTTTTCTCATAAATGGGTACAGGGAAATGCTTTTAAATGAAAGTTTTAATAAAGTGTCCCAGTTTTTAATACATAAATATTCCAGTCCTTTTACAATTTATTCAACATAAAATGATTTTTAGTTGACTTTAAATTATCTAAAAATTATAATACTATCCCTACACGTCATTCTAACTTATCTCGACATATAAATTTGAAAAAGCAATAAAAAGCCAACTATTAGAATAATCATGTTGAATTTCGCAAATTGTAATACGTGGATTAGTATAAATTTTTTAATAGATAATCCAATCAAGTATCTTTATAGTTAGATTACGTGTTTATTATTTTTATAATTTACTTTTCAAATTTCAGAGTGGAATTTCCCCCTTGTGTACAATGGATGACTATAGAATTTGATAATCAATCTGGAACGGCTCAGTTAGAAGATCAATTATCTCTAGCAATTCCATTATTGCCGTTAGGTACTGTTACTAAATATAATTCCGATGATTATGAAATGAACTATGAAAAAAATGCAAATTGTAAAAATGCATCAATTATAAGTAGCTGCTTTAGTAATATTTCCTTGGATAAAGGAGATAATTTGGAGCAAAAGATAAATGATTCTGATTGGATTGTAATCAAAAAATTTAATTCGTACGTTGTTTTGTTTTTATTTAATATTTTAAAATCTTCTACTAAAAAACCATTCACAGCTCATCTAATTGGCCTCAAAATTCTTTAATTATTCCTGGCAATAAAATCGAATTTTCATTGGAAACCGCATCTTTATATGCACAAAATCAACAGCTTAAAAGATTTGGTTTCAAGTGTTTGGTTCTAGGTTATGATATTCCATTTATGGTAAAAGTTATTTGTTACTACTTATTAAAACAAAATGAAAAATTATTTTTCTTTTTCTGAGCAGAAGAGTGTAAAAAACTCTTCTCTTATACAATTAGAACATGAGCTTGCATATTTAGGTGGAATGTGTTGTGCTAATTTAATGCGAAAAGACTTACAATTACCAGGTATATAAATTTTATTTATTAATTATTTTTTCTTTCTGACAATTTTTTTTGTGATTTTAGATGATATTTCGTTTAAAGATTTGACTAGTATTCAAGATACTTTAAATTCACATTTTAATTTATTATCAAAAGGTTTGGCACTTTCTGACCCTATTATTTCTATAAATCAAACCTTAGAAACTCATCTTCCGGTGGGGTAAGTTTACAATTTAATTTGTTTTTATTATTGAATATATCTTACATTAAGAAAAAGAAATTAAAATAAAAATATAAAAATTCAGTACTTAATTTACTTACAAAAACTTAATTATATATACATTGTAAAAAAATCTAATATTAGAATATTGCTTAAAGTTGTTAGGTATCTACAATAAAACTAAAGATCGGTCTTCATCAACTGCATGTTTTCAACTTGTAATATTATTTGTGTTTCTCTATATGTTTTTGGTTCTGGTAAAATTATATTTTGTGGTTTTTTTGAGGTATTTTTAAAATAACAGAAAACAAAAAAAAATAAAATTATTACAAAAATAAAAATGACGGTTCCTATTATAAAAATAAAAAAATACGATTTTTGTTTACAGCTTTTTTCAAGTAGTGTTTTAAAGGTTAAATGATTTTCATTGGTAAAAATAATAGTATCAGTATTTAATTTAAACAGTTCAATAGAATTTAATTCCATTGCTGTTTTACAGTTAAATTCGTTTATTAAATTTACTTGACGTAGTCTCACAATAAAACTTTCTTCAAACTCTAATGAAGTTGTAGTTTTTAATTCGAGTTCATTGTAATAAAATCGCAACTCAGGCTTTTCGCTATGATGTATATAATAGTCTTTACTAAGAAGTAAACCTAAAAAAAGAAAAAGATTATTTTTCAAATACTCCAAAGATATATAAAAACAAAATTTAATTTTTTGATGTAAATTGGCTATTTCGATTCACTAACTAAAGCAGAAATATGAAACCTGAAATGAAATAATGAACATTTTCTCTAAAAATGTAAATGAAAAGTAGATAACTCATTTTTTCAATTTATGTGAGTTAGTCCTTAATAAAAGAAATTGACTTCAATATTGTAGTTTACTACTGAAATCCTCATAATTAATTTTTAAAAAAATCTGATATGAACAGTTTATATGGCAAAATTAGAAGGAAAAAAAGAATATAGTACAGTAAAACCGGTTTTGTTACATCTGGATCCATATTTTTACCAAAACAAATCTTATTATATTATGAAACGTTCAGGATTATAAAATTAAATAATATAGAATTAATTTACTTATTAAGTGTTCAATAGTTCAAGAAATCTCTATGCTTGAAGCCTAAGACTCGGCTGCTAAGATACTAAAAGTAAGAGTATACCTAGACAACAAAGTACTTAATTCAAAAACATCCTTACATGGCCAGCGATTAAAAAGGACAAGTTGTATTACCTGATCGGCTATTTATGTAGGTTTCTTAAAAGTATAAAACTTACAAATCGTATAATTAAATATTAAAATTTACTCCCACCATCGGCCAAAGTTAAGTTAACGAAAAACTAGTGCACCTGATTAAGATATAACAAAACTATTTCTTAAGGGGATCAAAACGTTTCAAGGATTTCCCGCAGTTCAAGTCAATAAAGATATACTGGCAAGTTTAAAACGAGTGACATCAATTTAGTTTTATCGAATCTTAAAAATTTTCGGGTTTTCTGCTTTTCACCTACTGACTTTATAAACTTGTAACAGTATGTCTTATTTATTCACTTTTGGTAATAATAACAGCTTTCAAAAAGAAATAGTTAAATTCAAAACAATATTGCGTAAAGTTTCATTTTTTTAAATAACAAAACGAAAAAAAAGACACTGCATACCTCTGAAAGCATAGCCAAATACAAGTCCAAAATTATTTTTTTCCAAAAGTATTTCCTTTCCTATTATAGCTTTGAAACTTTCACCTTCCAAATGATTGAAATGATTTTCTATTAATAAAAATCTAGAAGTTTCTAAAAAAAAGTTAAAGATAAATCACTAAAACTTCAAAATATTTTCAATTAACCTTTAAGATGAAATGCTGCTGAATATAAACCTTTAAATGTGCTGTTCCATATTCGAAAATTTTTCAAAATTTGAATTTCATAAAAACTTTTAGATGGCAAATCTGTTGAAAAAGTGCAATTTTCTATTTCCAAACGATCAATGGTAAATTTTTTAAAAGCCTTTAAACATTTATTTTGCTTTTTACAAAGAAAAAAATTATTAATTCCAATTTAAAATACCTGTGCATCAATCCGTTCGAAATTTATGTTTGTAAATTTAATAATTTTAGCTTTATTTTGTAAAGAAGTGAATGCAAAGGGATTTATTTCACTTATTATTCCTTGAAAAAAATTTATTTCGTCAATATATCCACCGAATGCATGAGGTTGTATTTGTGCGAAATTAACCTACAATTTATTTACTGATTTAAATGAGTTTTATAGTTAAATTTAATAGTCTCATACTTGCTCAAATTCCAGTATTAAACTTGGATTGTTTATTCCGTGGAAGTCTAGGGAATTACTGGCAAGTGTTAAGTTTTGTATATTATTAAAACTAACTTTGTTCAAAGATTTTATTGAAGTTATTGTATTTGGTTCAACAAAAAGATTTCTACAGTTTGAAACTATTATTTGAAATGAATAATCGCTTAATTTTGGTAGAAACAGTTTCTAGAATGAAAAATATGTTTACTAAATTAACATTACTTACAATCAATTTTATATTCTTTATGCCTGAGATTTAACTTTCCGTATTTTTCTAATTTTATCAATAGTTTTTTTCTGGAATTCTTATTACAAGAAATGAGATTATTTAAAATATGTTTACAATGGGCTTGGTTAAATATTTACTTAAATCCCTTTCTTTTAAATAAAAAATAAATAAATTTATTAGTGTAAACTTTCGGTATCTATTTTCTTGTAGTTGAATGTTTGGATAAATTATTTTTTTAATATTTCTGCATGCTTAAAACCATAAATTTTGCAAGAATTACAATTTTACTTTTTAATTTGAAGAAATAATCAAATATATTTATATATTTTTTACACTTCTAAAAAAGTAGTACTTATGCCTTCAATTTGTTGCACTTGTATTTATAGTTATATTTTTGGTAAAATGTTAAATTATAAGTAACGTGTTGCTTGCAATACTGTAAAATATTTATGATTTTCAAAAACGAAGTGAATTGAATAAAAATATATATTTTTAGCAATGTTGTTGTTATAGAAAGTTTATGTGCTTCTCTCCATTTCGTGCAAATTGAAACTATTCGTCTTAAAATCAGTTTAATCTAAATTGATCAAACTAAATGTATTAAATATAAAAAACATTATACCTTAATTTTTATAATATTTTTAAATTAATCTCTAATTCTTAATAATGTAATATTTCTCTACTGTGTAAATGAGTCAGGCAGCCTTTTTGGTTTGATGATTTTTGTGTCAATTCACTTTTAAACCATTTGCACACACTGACTTAAAAGATTTTTACAAAATTAATATAAATGAACGAGGTTTACTGAAAAAGATAATATGAGCAGTATTAAGAAATTGGTTTAAACTGTTAAAAGTTTTGTTAAATAGAGTTTTAACTTGTACTAAAAGATCGCACGCAACCGTGTATGGTGCAATTGTTGTTCAATTTCAATCAAAATTTGTAATAATGTATGATTTTCTAAAAAGTTCAAGTAAAATATAAAAGGAATAAAATAAATTTATATCTTTAAAAATTAGTAAAAACAAAAATTATTTACAACATTTAGAAGATAAGTGAATTTACCTACATTGCTGGAAATACCTATAAACTCGAGAAATTTTTCCTGGATTTTTCCATATATTTGATTTCGAAGTAAAAATATTTTATCAGGTTATATTGCCTTTTACCTAAGTTATATTCTGCAGATATTAAGTTCTATATATGTGTATGGATATTGACTTTAAACAGGTTTTATAACTAAATACGTACTCCGAGCTTGGAAATAACTTTTTCAATTTTTGTAATAATTTTATTTAATAACTACTAGATTTGTCTTTATTTTTAAGTAAATGTATAAATCTTTTCGGTATACATTTGTAATCCTGTTTTTCAACTCTCTGATAGTGCGAATTTCCGGGAGTCCAGGTGCACAATCTTCAAGGAAAATAGTGTCCCATAGGTTTGCAATGGGTTCCAAATATGGTCTCCTTATTCTGAAAACCATACCTTTAGCGATCAAGCATTATTTAAAGGTGGATTACCCTGCTGGAATACGCAATTTTCTTCACAGTAATTTTTTAGTGTAATAAAAACTTATCCAATATTCTTATGTTCCCTTCTAGGTTTAGTTTTTCTTTTATGAACTCCGATTGAAAGCTGCCCATATCATTATAGAACCTCCTCCTAAAACACTTCTGGAATTAATCGTTTTTTCTTTTTTTAAATCATGCCAGTAATGTTTCAAACCATCGAAATTAAATTTTTCTTCGTCACTAAAAATGACCCTTGACCACAATCAATTTTATTGAATACATTTTTCTGCAAATTGCGGCTGCTTCAAAATTTAATGATTTTTTAAGTTTGGAGCTCGATAAATTTTTAATTTTTCGTGTCATTTGCCCATTTTCTAACCAGACGCCAACTATATCCTAGGTGGAAACGTTGCACAATTTTCAAAGATAATGCTTTAGATTTATTGATTTCCCGTAAAACTGCCCGTTTTCTCTTTGGATTCCATAATTTTTTAATCCTAAAAATACAGGTTTTTATGAACGGTTTACCTTTGTAGCAATTTGTCTTTATGACAAACCAGCACCTTTAAAATTTAATATCTTTTGTTTTTCAATATTTATTGGTTTTTTACCTATCGGCACTACAACAATCCAAACTCAAAATTTTGATATAAAAAGTACAAAGTTTTTATTAAAATTAAAAGTAAATAATTAAAACATAAATATTTATATTGAGATAAAAAAAACTTCTGGATTACTAACGAGCTGAAAAAGAAATTGGATATAGGTTGAGAGCTTATAGCTTCAGGTTCAGAGTAGGTATTTAGTCATAAAAGCTGCAACAGTAAATACCCATACACATAGATAGAACTAATTACCTGCAAAATGTAATTGAGGTAAAAGGCAATAAAATTGATAAAATATTTTTACTTCGAAATCAAATATATGGTAAAACTCAGAAAAAATACCCCAATTTTATAGCGATTACCAGCACTGTATCTTAAAAAATGTCATACTTTTTTAAAATTTTAAAACATAATTTTATTGAATTTATGATTTAATTTTGAACTTCTTAGTAAATTCTTTAAATCATTGATTTATATTTTTTTTATTTAAGTTGTTCAGAAAATTTTTTCTAGCAATGTATGGTACATCTTTATAAATCGCCTTTTCTACAGTAAACATTATATTACCATATTAAATATATATTTATATATATGTACATACATATTAATATCAAACACAGTAGATCTAGTTTCATTCCATTATACTTGTTCGCGACGTTTCAAATTAGTCAAATATAACCAATTTTGATGCCCCAAATATAATCAATAAACAAATCAGTATGTTTAAAAAATTATTTTAAATCGAGATACACCAATCAAATATTATATCATAAATTTTTCCTATTTATTTATTTAAAAAATGAAAATTGAATTCAAAATTTAATTTTATACTCAATTTATTGATTTAAAACTAAAAACACTAATACAATTAATTTATTTAATCTAATTTTGTAAATAATTCTGTATATCACTTAAAGCAATGAACATAAGAATGTGTCACTTGTAAATATTGATTATTAATTTTCCCACCAACCATAAAAATTTTAAATAAACAATCATCATTTTTCTCAGTTTATAAAATAAAAGATAATATTACCTCAGCACTATTTGCACAATCGCACTTGTACTTGCCATCATGGAATATACACTTGACGGTTTCTTCACGACTAATTGATGGTCCATTTAAACATTTTGTCAAATTAAAATACGATATAAAAACTAAAATTTTAACTAGGTTGATTGACATTTTGACTCATAGAAAATATATTGAATTTATAGTTAAATGTTTATAAAGTTGAATATAAAGAGTGTTGAATTAATAAGCGCCATTACCCCCAAGAACAAAACGATAACTAAAAGCTTCAGCTTGCACAGCGTAAGGTACTTTATCACTTCGATTACGGCGCGATAACAAATTATGTCTGTATTGCCGCGTTTATTTAGGTGGAAATTAATAAAACAATTTATAAGAGAAAAATATTGTTATTGTAATTAAGAAAATTTGCATTTTCTTTCAGTTCTGTTTATTTAACTGTGTATAGAACTAAGTAATAAACTTGTTCTTGAGGCATATTCAAATTTTAAATATAGGTATTTTCTAAGAAAATATTTATTAGAAACTTTATTATGAGCATTTAATATATTTTAATTTAAAATACGCTCATTGATATGCGATCTCATGTTTAGTTGTTAAATTTAAATTCTAAGAAAAAATATTTAAGAATAAATTTTTTTTATTAAAAGGTTCAGATCTTAAATTACTTTCAAAGTATTAGTTTTATATCAGCCTTTCATCAGCTTACAATTTTATTAATCATTTTTTTTGAAATGCTAAATGCAATAAATATACAACAAAATTGGTATTATAAGTAGCTGTAAAATCGCTTACTAAATCTGCAATTACTTTAAAGTTTAGCAAGAAGCAAAAAAATAGCGAATTCTTACCATACTTGCCAAGAAAGCAAAAGAGCATAATGAATCAGATCGAGCTATATTAGAAATAAAAGCAATTAAGTCAAAATAAGCAGTGCAATATAGGAATATAGTTCTAAACTCATTGCCAGTCTTAATTTAATACTTGCAATAAACAAATGATTTAGAAAGTACTCTAATGACAAAGTTTTTATAAAATTGTATTATTTCAAGTTATTCCTACTGATTATAATTCTGTTATTTTAAATACCATGATAATTTTCAAGTAAGTTTTCAAATGCCATGACATGTGTTGATGGATCGATATAAGATGATATTCGCTGAATTTATTGTCACCTTCCGGTCTGAAATAGCATTTATAAGCGAAAGAATAAAGGCAAGGGTCTAACAGAATTTTTTCTAAAAATATCCACTACACTAAGTGTCCTCACTTGGTATCCTTACCAGAGTTACTTTTCAAAAGAATTATGCTCATCATTTATAAAGGAGATACTACAAAAGAAAGAATATTCATTTTAGGATAGCCTGTTACGTGACCATATGTTTTTATGCAGGGGTCCATACCCCTGAGGACCAAACATAGGCACGATATACCAGGTGTCTTGTACGTGGCGGCGTAGCGAGCTCGCTATGCGCGGCTATTGCGGTAGAAATGAAGGGGGTGGTTCTTGCCACAGACACACTGGACCAAATCTCGCTACTTGAAAGTAGAAATTTCAAAGACGGGAGCGCTAAGCTCGAAAAAAAAGGACTGCATGCCGCAGGAAGAGAAAAAAACTAAAACAGGAGAACAAGGAGAATTCGATACAAAGGAGTTAAGCCCCTTGGATCGTTCATCATATGGCTGAACTGGCTGACCTGAAAAAAAATAAATAAAGAGAAAGGGATTAGGACATCTTAATCAAAAAAAATTTTATTCATACATCATAATATATTTTGATCATAAAAAAAACATTAAATTAGGAAAGAACAATGTGTAAAAGTAAATCAGCGTTTACTTCCTTGTTTCCCTTACTATATGTCTATTAAATTTTCTATTCACATAAAGCAAAAGTTCAATACAAACAAAAAAAAACCCATTGAGGATTGATTAAAATAATGATTAGAAAAATGTTTAATTACTTATAATACGAGTACAATATGTTAATAATATTAAATCTAATCAGTAAATCTACGAAAATTCAACGAAATAAGCAAAAAAAAAATTTTGGAATAATAAAAAAACTTTATTTGAAGAAAAAAACTAAAAGAACTCACATGTACCTTCTTGTTCCCCGGTTATTTGATGGGCCCAGCAAACTTCCTGGAAGAAATGTTCATTAAAAAAAAAAAACTAAGATACAATAAAATTTCTTTTCTTCAATTGTTCGTCGTTCCTCTTTTTTTTTCTTCAACCTATACTATAACTACGTTACTTAATAGTCTTCAAAAATAACCTATTTATATGAGCAATTCAGAGATAAAAAAAATTAAAGAAATTATGTACCTAGTAAACTTTCCTTTTTTTTTTTTTTTTTTTTTTTTTGTTGTTTACATAACTATAGACTTATATTATAATATTATAACATAATAACAAACTATCAGTTTGTTAGACTTCCATCCAAGCATGGTCCATATTGCAGTTGCAATTGTTCATAGTAATTTGTACTAATATCCACCAGTCACCATAGTCACAGAGCGCATCAGTGAATTTCCGGTCTATTAGTCACTATATTTTCTCTTTCTTTTTGTGATATTCAAATTTTTGTTTTTTTTTTTTTCTTTTTCTCTTTGAAAATCAGAATTTTTGGCTGACCACTAAAAGAATATTAACTTTTCGAATTTTACAACAACTTACACAAAAAAAAAATACTTCCTTTGCTATTAGTTCCTTCACTATTCATATGATTATTTGATTTTGTATTTGCGCCATTTTTTTTTTTTTCGCTTGTTTTGTTTTATATACAAAAATATTTAAACTCTTCGCGATAAACCCTTACTACTGATCTCCTTTGTTCCAAAGAAACTGTAGTTTTTTTTTTTTTTTTTCTTCACTTTAAAAGCACTTAAATTTCCAAGGTCCTCGGCTTTTGTTTTCACCAGTTTCATCTAGGTTATTTTTGTTTATAACCCTTTAATATTATTTTTAAATTTAATTAATCGAACTTCTGTTTTAAGCTAATGTCAATAAAATGATTTTTTTTTTTTTTTTTTTTTTTTTGGTATATCAACTATATATATATATAATTATATCACTATAGTTTATGCGTACGTATAAAATTTTGTAATCCTAACTTTTGTAAAATTTTTTTTTTTTGTATTTTTCAACACCATGTGCAGGAAAGAAAGAACAAAAATCTAACTTTTAAACTTTTAACCGTAAGCACAGAACCCAAACGACAAGGGCTCTGCCTTTTCCAAAATCCCAAAATCGACTGCCTGACCCAAGCCACGCTAACTTTTCTTTCTGCATTTTGTCAACGGGAAAAGATAACAGTCCCGTTGGCAAAATGCAAAAATTTATCGCAAACAAGTGGTCAAGCTACTTTAGCTTGGCCTCTTGTCTACAGAAAAAAAAATTTTTGTGTAATTGGCCCGTTACAAGCCTGTGCTTAATGCAAACTAGAATTGTATTAATAGGGAATTTGTGGGATATAATTTCGAGAAAAGAAAAGAAAAAGCAGAGAAGGACTAATATTGCAGAATTGAAATTCAGAAAAATAAAAGTGTGAAACACATTTCCAAAGAAATGTTGGTAAATCCAATAAACTACATACCTGCAATTATTTTTGTTAAAATTGTCCTTAGTCTTATAGCGATTCTCATTTTAAACTAAAAGCATTTTTCAGTTAATTGTTTTCATCTCCAGTACCTTTATCTGCAGGTTGAATAGGATTCATGATAATGTTATGGAAGGTGTAGATTTCAGTTTCTATTTTGTATGGTTTTTGCATGACTATTAAGTAATTACAAATTTTGTAAGTGAGTATATAACTATTCACAGCTCTGTTTGAGTTTCGAGGGCAATTTATAAAAACCAATTATAAAACAGAATCTAAATTGAGATTTATCTGGGTATAGACCGACTCATAAAGATCTGGTCGGAAGGAGAAAATTTATTTATGATCAAGCATTGTTTGAAAATTATATTTTTTAACTTCTTATTTAGAACCTATCGTCCCAAAAAATTTTGTAAGTTTTTGTTGGAACTGGCAGAAGAATTAATTGAACTTTCCTCTAAATTTTGAAAGTTCATCAAAATTAAATGGGGCAACTATTCAAAAAAATTGTACCTTATACTTTAGATAATGTTATTTGGCCATGAAAAACAAAATTTTTATTAAAATTAGTTGAACATGTTTAGCAGTTTGAAAAATATAGTTTCAAGAACAAAAAAAATTGCTGAAGCTGATTCTGCAAGACTTATTTTAAATGTTTATAGCTCCAAAACAAAATCAAAGTTTTTGGTCCAATAATTATCAATTTTTTATATTCTTTTCTAGCTCTCGTACAACATTATTTTTATCAGCCTTAAATAAATTTTGTAGTCAAAACAACAATATTGACGATCAAAGATTTCAGCGCCGTTTTTATTTTTTAAATTTCAATAAACCGCCGACAAACTTGCTGCTTTCGAAGTAAAACAGAGCATTACTGTTATCATACCATCATAAATTCCATAAAAACAATCAAAATTATTTTATTCTGCCTAAAATAAAAAACACTTTCATGAAGCGGTTAAAGCAAAATTAAAATTGTAAAAGGAACTCAAATTGCTCAAGCGTTTCACTTTCAATTCATAGGAATCCACAAAAGACTGCTAGCCTACTTATACTCGTACACTGTGTGTATAGACTGATTTGGTTAAAATTCTGCTAAAGTAAATGAACCTTTTATTATTTTTATTCAAATTATTAATTTTATTCAAATCATACTGCATGCTTTATGAACAACGAAAAATAGGAATTTTACTATTTCTAAGAAAAGGAGTTTCTATAAAAAGAACTATCAGAATAGTTTTTGTCTCACAAGTCCTGAATTTATCAAAGATATCTATATAAAATTATATATAAGTACAATTTTGATAAATTTAATCTTGTTGAGTAAAATCTTATTATTTACTAGTGGAGTTTAATTATGAAAGCAGAATTCGTCACGCGATATGAGAGTTTAACAAATGTTGATATCCAGCTTGATAGATTAAGCTTGGACACATTCTGATTTCACTTTATTATGTTCTGGCCTGTAAATTTGGGAAGCTTAGGTTTAGATTATTAAAATTAAGTTGAGCGCTTGTTCTCTGCTAACCTAAAAAGGAAAATCTTATGTATATAACTCAGCCTGACATTAGAATTAGATCAGGTTCGAATACGTTTCAACATATTCTTAACAGTAGGAATTTTGCTGTTTCAAAAAAAAAAATATTTAAACAAAATCAATTTTTACAATGACAATTATTTGGACTCTTTTTCTAGAAAATCATGGTTTTCCTGAATTTTACTATTTTCTAATTACATTGTGCTTGCTTTTAGACAATTTTGAACACGGTAGTTTTAAATCTTAAATATAGCACTCTGTTGATTAAAAGTTTTTTAAAGAAAAAAATTTATCAAAGTTAAATATTTTGAATTATTTTACCAAATCAGTTAATTATATTTAACTATAATTATTAAACAGGAAGTTAAATATTATTGTATGTTGGTGTATTATAAACTTCTTTTATTTTAAAAGATGTTGGTAAATTTTGCATTTCATAATTCTATTTTAAGTGTTATTTTGTGAAAAACAAAAATTTCTTCATAAAAATTTATTTTTTACAGCTGTAAAAAAAATATCACTCAAATACTTGTTATTCATCTTACAAGAGCTAATCAAGCTCAATACAATATAAAAACTAAGTAATCACAAATCTGTTTGAATATTTAAAATAAAAATTTTCAAACATTACATAATAATATTTATAATAAATTAATATTATTTCTGAATATCTTATGCATCTGCATAATCGATTATATCATCAATTTTAACTGTAATATCGCTACCACCTGAATGATTTGATCCTGAATCGGTTGTTGCTGAAAACTTTTGTGTTCCAGAAGTGTAAGCAATTTGAGAAGGTATCGTATCATTGACAATTCTTCCTTTAGTTTGTGGAATTGTATACTTTGGTATTATTCTGTTTGTATTTGGTGAATGTGTAATATGAAATATCTTTTCATTTGCTAGATTTTCAGGCGTTTCTCTTATATTTGAGACTAGCTTAGGTGTAGTTAGTACATCAGGAAGATTTTTCGACGTTGACGGTTGTTGAAATCCAATATGTTTTGGATTAACTATAGCATATGCTGGAATAATGGTGCAATTATCTAAAAAAAAAAAATAAATTGATCAAAAATTTATTAAATTCTGACATTTAATTTATATAACTTATTCAAGATAAATATGTGTATTTTTCATAAAAAGTAAAACTTGTAGGCTGCAGATTCATAAAATTTAACTTTGTAGCTCATGTTAAAAAACTATTGCATAGAATATTATGTATTTTTTATAAGGCTGGCAAACAAATATCCCCAACACAACTTACTGATTTTTTTTTTAAATCTTGAGATTGGAAGCTAAGAAACCCCCAATTTTTTTTTATCAACGGACAATTTGAGTTGTATTTAATATTTTAAAATAAAAATAAAAATGCACACTTTTACTTTGTTCAATATAAGCACACTAATTTTGTTTGAAGCTATTATGACATTCCTAAAAAGGTTTACAACTACTAAAATGTGTCTAATATTTTTTTAATTAAAAGAAATATTAGTTAATATTTTTTGAATTTGTTACATTACTCAAAAAATGAAATTTTACATTTTGCATTTTACACGTAAGAAAGTATTATTCCTGAATCGTAATCAATTTAGTCTCAATATAATTAAAAATGGTATATAAAAATTTATACAGAAATTTAAATTGATAAAATTTTATTTTGTTGTTTCTTTTATACCTTGAATATTTGAAAAAGGTTCTGAATACAGTCCAACAGTTTCAGTTTTATCAGCTGGTGAGGCATATTCATTCGTTAAAAGAGGCTGTTGTAAGCTACTAGGCTCTGCATAAATATGATCAACATTTGTTTGTCCTAGGGGTAGATCAAGATTCCCAATGACACTTGTACTATGTAAAAATCCAGGCTCAGCATAGAGTGGATCAATATTAGGTGTTCCAGTCGGTGCTAAGTGTTTATATAAGATATCTGTGAATGCTACAAAATCTTCTCCAGGATTCTGACATTCACCTAATATCTGTACAATTTCTCCAATTGTTTGCACTCTTTGCATTTCAGTTATATTATTTAATAATAAAATTTTAGTATTATTAAGCACTTCATTATAAATATCTGGTGAATATTTATCTTTCATTCTTTGTAATGTTTGATTTATTATTTTCCTATCATCATCTGAAAATGTTTTAAGATCTTTTAGTGCTGTACCACTGTGTGTTGTATTTGTTGGAACTTCTGAAATAGCAATACTCGAAGATACTTGTCGCTTGCATTTAAATATAATTATTATAGTGATGACTATACAAAGTGCCATTAAAAATAAACTAATTAATATATAAGTTATAGTTAGGGCACCGATATTATCTTCTAATTCTTCAGGCGATACAAAATCTCCTTTGATTTTTTTTAATACTTGATTTTTCATACAATCTAATTGATTTTCGGAATAATCGCATATCTCATGTTCATATTTTAATACGTTAAAAATTGTTGTGTTAAAACAATATTTTAGAGTTTCATCAATTGTACAATAGCTTTCAGATCGAATATCTCGTGATGTTAATTGACTTAACCAGGTTATATTACAAGAGCATTTATGATAAAATGATATTTCACGAATAATACAATATGAATTTGTTATATTCAAACTTCCTGGCTTTGGATGAGTTATAAAATTACTTTCAAAAGCACAATATTTTGGATTAACAGTTTTATCAAGCATTATCAAATCAAATTCACCAAAACTATTTTTCGATATTGTAATATTTGTCCAATCTTTTACACGTAACCATTTGTGACCAGTGCGTTTTATTTTGTTTTCTGTTATTGAAGCATTTATGGCTGTTACGTAAATAGCATTTTCTTGGATTGTATCAATTCTAAAAATACAAAAAATGATTAAGTTTGATTATATTTCTAAATATTATAAAAACTTTTATTCTATTTTAGAGATTTTATATTTTTTAATAACACTATTTTCCTTAATATCAAAGATTAATAAAGAAATTTGCAGTGCGTGGAACAGAACACGTATTTATGAAGTGTGAGAATAAGAATGAAAATATTTATTCAATTATTTTTTATAAGCAATTCTCTATTGCTGTCAGAATTGAAAAATCTGTTTAAATCTTTTCATGTGAAAAATATTTTCTCCCTGACGTTGAATTCTGTTCGCAAGTAAAATTTTTGTTTTTAACATATAATACCGGAAGCTTAGAAATTTGGAAACTTCGAAGTGAAATGTGATACAAAATTTATTTCTACTTCATAAGTATCTTAACATGAAATGAAATTTATTTGTTTTGTAGCAAAATGTGTACATTCTTTTATAATTTTTATGTGAACATGTATATGATTATTTGTCTGAAAATGAACTCGAAAAAAAATATCCCATATGACTAACTAAACTAACTAAAGTCTCAGAAAAATTAATTAAGTAAATTGTTTAATAAGTCTAAGGCGAACATAATGAACTTTTTTATATATAACTAGATCTAGTTTAAAATAATTGAAAAACCGAATTTATGGTAATTGTTACTAGGTTTACCAAATATTGAACTTAAACACTTACTCGTTTTTTGACAAAATCAATTCTGATATGCCACTGCCGGCGATTGCTTCACTTTCAATTATTCCTATTATTCCCCCGGTTATAGCTAAATGATGACTAAAGAGCTATAAAAAATTAATTTATATTATTTAATATTATATATATATATATATGTATGTAATAAAAACCTTTTCGGTAATTGCTCTTGTTTTAAAAACATCAATTTTACAATATTGAAAAATAATAGAATGAATATTCAATACATCAAATGTACCCTGATTAACAGATCCAATTGTACAATTGAAGAATTTTATTTCTCTTATTGACGCCTCAAAACGGAACAAATTTTCAATTCTTGATGATACAATATTTAGCTGTAAATAATATTTAGAAAATGAAACTATAAATTTTAAATTTCATAAGTTTAACCTTTGCTTTAGCATTATTAAATGCTTGCTCGTGTATCCTTAGATCTAGGATATTATTTAAGTTCCCATTAAATGAAGTATTGTAAAATGCATTCGAGTAAATAATAACTTCATTGCTGTTTGATATATTTAACAAAAATTCCCCTGAAAAAAATAAAATCTTAAAAATTATATTCGAATTTTTATAATCTTAGTTAATATTAATTATTCATGTGAGAGGTTATAATATGTGACTAATTTTTTATCTGTAAATTAAATCCTGAAATATAAAATGTACTTTTAAGTCTGAATTTTCAACGAATTTTGGTCGGTGTATATTCTTTTGTGATTTGTATAAATTTTCGCCAATGTGCTTAAAGCCATTATTTGTCGTATTGTCATCGAAAGAAAAGTTTGTTGCTCAAATAATTGTTAGTCTTCATCGTAAAAACTTCCAATAGAAAATGTAGGATTCAATTTCAATACACAGTGTGACAAATAAGTTTTGACAATGTCTGTGGAAAACATCATTTGAACAAATTAGATGCTTTGAATATTTCAAGTTTTTTATTCAAAATATTCTATCCTATTTTTAATACATTTGTTATAGAGAGTAATTATTAGAAAATTTGGAACAAGTTCCTTGAAGATGATTTCCTGCATTGCTTTAATTTATTATGGAACTTTTTCGTGTATTTGGTTTTTGAAAAATTTCTGTTAACTTTCATTTCCCACTTTGACCTTTTTGGATCACGTCACTCATAACGAAAACTCTGATAATTTCTTTGGGATGGTTGACATGCACTAATTCTTGATCTTCCGTTCAGTTATGTGGGGCTAAATTTTTAGGAAACTTAATTTAGCACAAATTTTTGTGATTTAAAAGCAAAACAAGTCACTACAGGAGATATGGCTATCTAATTATCGTAAAGTTCAAAAAAAAAAATCGTAATTTGGAAGCTTTAACCCTTAAGACTTAAACTTTAAACTTATGCTTATAATGCTTGAGGGAAAGAAAGACTCATGAAAGACAAATCACTTTCAGTTAAGGAATGAAATCTCAAAATACAATAATTATAGATTCTAGATTTGTTCACGATATTCCTCGTATATGTTCTGTTTTATTAGAAATGAGTTGGTTTTAAAATACCCAATTAAAAAAAAAAAACAGAACACAGATTTTTTATCTCTTTATTGCATAATATCGTTAAAATTTATAGCACGCACGCTTGTAAACAATTATTGTGACGAACTATAATCAATAAAATTTATATATAAAAAATATAAACATACCTAAGAATGCATTATTTCTTAGAATTATTGTATGGCAATTGGATATTGTTATATCTGGAAATGGTGCTAAATTTCCCTGAAAAGCTGATGGCCTAATTTCCACATGTTCACGACCGTTTGGTACTCCTTCAATTGAAATACGATTAACTTTATTCTCATAAAATAAATTTTCTTGCAATTGTAAAGTAGCTCCAGGCGCTAATTTTATTGATAATGATGATGCTGTCGGTGGAATATATTTTCTAGAACCAAAAATATATTGCTATAAGAAAAATGAAAAATTAATGTTAATAAAATTTCTTTGATTAAAAAGAATTTGTGTATTGTCAACATAAAACGGATGTAATAATTGAAAAATTATTTCCCTATTGCTACAGTCACTTTATATTTGTTAAGGGGAACATTTTTAGAAATATTTGAATAACGTTCCTCCTAAAGTGGTTTAACAATTTCGGCATAGTATCACCAAAATGTGAATTTCATACAATAAATTATCATCCCAGAAGCCTTGAAAAAGAATAGACAGATTCCAAGTCTATACTTAGAAATACAGGAATAGTCCCGAATGTCATTTTAATCACTAAATATTTGCTCTCTTATCCCTGATATTTTATTGATATATTTAAATTAAATAGAATTTGAATTAAGTGTGAAAGAAATTTGTCATTTTTATTATATAGTCAGAAATGTGTTTGTTTTTCTTCGTTTCATTTTAGTTTTGATTTTATGAATAACAGAAAGGTGTTAATAGCAACTATTTCCATCATTTATTTAAATCAGGTCTTGATTATTTGATCTTTATAATTTTAATGTTCATTTTCGGCAACGAACACAGTTTTTTATTGCAACTCTTTTATTTTTGATCCACTTATATGCTAAATTAAAGTTTTCCTGGTCTTTATGTATAAATTTTTGAAGAAAAACTGCAGTATTATTATATTTATTACAAATATTATTAATTATTTTACATTATTGTTTGTATGGAAGATGATGAATAATTTTCAACTTCAATTTCTGTCATTTGGGGTCTTGCGATATGATGCAATAAGAAAAATCTATCTTTTGATCGTCCCTGACCCTCTGTCTTGTGTATTTATATCAATTAATCCAATTGGTATATTTTCAATTATGAAGGAACCAATTTTGATGGAATTATAATGAATCCGATCTAAGCTAGACCACCAAACACTCATCATCACATTCGTCTGATGGATATTTTATTTTGGAATGATTGTCAAGCCACTAGTTTAATATTTCTGATAATAATATTGAATCCATTTCTCCTCTTAAATGACAATGAAAATCAAAAGAGAATAAAATTTGTGACGAAAAGGAAATTCTAGCAAAACTTCCAAATGCCACTTTTTTAGGTTTCTCATCCAGTTGATCGAAATATATTGAAAAAAGAAAACTTAATCTCGTGTTATTGTTTTGCCTTTTTCAAGAATTCAAGAATTTTCAAGAATTCATCAATTTTTGATGACGTATAATCTTACTTACAATGTAACATATTTTACAAAACTGTCAGAAGTGTTAATTCCTAAACACAATTAAGAGTTTATCAAGTTGAATTTTGTCATTAATTTACAAATTAAATTTCTCCGTGAAACGTTCAAGTAGCTTAATTCTTATTTACTTTAAAATTAAAAAAAAATTTAAGCATTGTTTTTTTTTTCAAGTACAAAAATTTTAAAATATATGCATATTGCATATCTGTTGTTTTCGGGCTTGTAATTAATCCAATTCCGGACAGATAAAGAATTAAAAGATTTCCTTTTCTCTGATTATTAAAAGGTTACTTTTTACTATATATAAATTTCTATCTGTATTATTTTACATCTTCTTTGTATACATTCGTTACGTGATATGGAAACTATGTAAGTTGGTCATGCATTTCGTTTTTATTTTACAAGTTCAAAGCTAATGTAACGCTAGAGTTGAAAAACGAAATTCTATCTTAAAGTTGAAAACCACACAATAATTTTGCCTTTATTTTTTATTCGAATTGAGGATATAGTAAACTTTTAAAAAAACGACAAAAAATTGCTCACACATATTAACGGTGGGCGTTTTATTTTATTTATTCTTGAGCAAGGCTTCTCAAACTTGGAAGGAGAACTGCTCTCATGACAGTTAGTTATAATTATATACATATATATTAGTTAAAGAATTTTCGATTTTATAAAAAAAATTCAATGACTGCTTTTAGATTACAATTATTTTAATTTTGGTGAAAGTTTTCTTTGGGAGAAGTATATCGTGCAAGTTAAAAAAATTCTTCAAAACTAATAAAAATTTTTGAAAATTAGTAAAGTAATTATGAAAAATGCGCGGGTATTATGTAATTTTTTAATTCAATACAACGTATTTGAAAAAATATAGAATATTAATGTTATATTTCAGAAATTCGATCACTATAAGTAAGATTGATTAACCTCTAAGATATTATTGCTATTATGTGAAGATAAGAACATACTGCTAATATAATTATACTACTTTAGACTAAATTTGATAAAAATACGCTAACTATTAACAATTTTCTAGCAGAGTATTTTTGCATATTAGACTGAAAAACTTTAAACCTCCTGCTGTTTCATTGATAATTTTAACACACTAATTTTATTTGCAAATATTTTAAAAGAAATCAAAATTCAATTGACGGTAACATGTGTTAATTATCAAGAAGCATCCACATTTCTTGTACATTATTTCTAGATAATAAAAAAAGATACATTGATAAACGAAAAAATTCATTTATGTCTGGGCAAATTTTACTTCATTGAATTCTCTTGTGTTTTATATCTTGTCACATAGAAGAGAATATCTGTTCTGGATATGATAAAAATAGAATACTATATCCGGTTTAAATAGACAGAATAAACAATTTTATTGTGTATTAAATTTTGTAAGAAAAACATAGCAAATGCATTAAAATAATTTCGAAATGATGATATCAAAAATTACTTCAAATTATCCAGAAAGTATTTTTTTTTTAAGATTAGGCTAAAGACTGTGATAAAATATAAAACACTTAATTTATTTGCTTATCTAATCACAGAAATTAATGATAAGGATAAACCGAAAAACTAATTTAAAAACAATGGATCTGAAAATACTGAAAAAAAATATATTTAGGTTTTTATTTGTTGATAAGTAATAATTGGGAGATTTTCGCAAATATATTTCTTTTAAAACGTGATTCATTATTCTTTGAAGCTATGTTGATTACAAGTTAAGTTTGGAAGAGTGTTCAAAGTTTATATTTCTAGCTCTGTAAGTACTTATGAAAAGAAAATCAAGTCTTAGAATAAAAAAGCATTATTTTTAAATAATAATTTTATCCACAAACAATTCTTATACAGCCATTAGGCAATAAATCCCTAGGCTGCCATATAAAAATATATTTTTTTGTTAAATTTAAAGTGTGGTATATACATATCAAAACTTCTCTAACTTTTCTAAAATATTCATGAAGAGTAATTTCTTTTTGGTCTTAATAATGCTCCCAGTTTCAGCAGAACTGTTGTATATTCTATATCTTTCCAATTCTCCTTGGCTAAGCTAAAATAACACTTCCCCTTTTTTCCTTACACTAGGTTTTTAGAGCTGTAACAATTTTATATGATAAACGAATCACAGTTGTAAAAACAAGTGAAAGAGTAGAATTGAAAACAGATTAGACTATTGGCCTGGGATAATTATAATTAGAAAGTGACAGAATATATTTAGAAACACATCAGCTTTAGAAAATGCTCTTAAAATCCATGACTTTACCTTCAATTACAGTGGAATAAAATAAATGAGGCACTAGTATAAGTTTTCACAATTTATTACACCGATTTTATTACTATCAAGGTTTAAGCTATTTTAGCTTTTTTAAAGTTCCTAAATATTATGAAATAGTCTATGTTACTTTCTATTTCATAAGTACAGGCAACAATTATAATACAATGTATATATACACTTTTCGCCTAATCAATTTTTGCACAAAAAAATGCATGACGAACAGTCATCGCTAGTTAGACCTTAAACCTTATCCAATTTTTCTTTATTCATCTTATTGTTATTATCATTCATAAGAAAAATATGAATATTTTCACAAGAAAATTAGTAGAAAAATATTCATTCAACGAGTAAGAATTTGTATAGAGGTTTGCAGATTAAAACTACTTTATTCACAGGTGATGGTTAGAGTAATTAATTTTAGAAGGAGAAATAAAAAAATTATCACTTAAATATTTTCCATTTTATGTTGAAAGTAAAACCGTATTAGAAATGACCGATAAAAATATAATAAAATAAAATTGGTTGTATTATGTAACAATTTTTTGTGATAATTTCTAATGTACATATGTAAACTTCTACGGTTCCAAAGTGTATTCTTTCCTTTATGACTGCCTAATAAAATCAAAACTAAAACTGGGTTATCTAATGAAACCAAAAATTTTACCGATTGCTTTTTGTAAATGGAAAAGTTTTATAAGGTTATTTTATCGCTTTAGATAAATAAACGAATTGATTCTTCCATTATTACATTCAATTGAGGAATATTTATTTATGTATATACTAATATTTTAATTAGTTTAGCTTATTGAAATAAATTTAAAAAAAATCAGAAAAAAAATTTATTTTAAGCTTTTTTTTCAGTTTTTTTTAACATATTTATAAAACTCAATTTATTTTTTTAAACAAATACAAAGTCATATCTATTATAAGTTATTTTTGAATTTGATTATCGTCCAGAATGTGACAAATTTTTCACAATAAATCTGATATCATATTGCTTTTCCTCGGGTACTAAATTAGAATCAACATTTAAACAACAAAGTTCAGATTTCAATAAAAATAACATTTTAAATGGAATCTATAATGCTCTTCCATACTTTGCATATGGGAATATGTAAATAGTATTAACAATTATAATTGAATTTTTTTTGTTTTTGCTAGCAAAATGTTACAAAATGTGTTAACCAGAATAGATTTTAGTTTAAGTTGAAACTTGATACAAATAATTTTATAAATTTCGTACTTTGGCATTTTTTATAGTAAGTTATTTTGTTCGGGGAGTATTGTTCGAAAAGTTAAAATAGTTTTTTTAGAAATAAGACTAAGTTGCTAAAATATTTATATTTAAGTAAATTTCTTTGAATTTATCCTGCACTGGAAATTCTTTTAAAATCTATATAAATACTGTATACTGTCATCAATTTAATTTTTAGCATATACTCTTACTATATGTTAAAAATACAAAGTGAATTCATATTAAATAGACAGTATGTTCGGCATGAAACCGGAAAGATTTAACCCTTTATCTACTGACGGTACTTATAAGTACCAATCACTTTAAAACTTTATAGAACAACAACCATTACTTATATTCTGATGATAAATTTTAGAAACATTCTTTCAACTCTACTTTATCATGATAGATAGCAGTAGTTGTTCTAGGCTGATTAATTTTGCAAGAAAGAATGATTTTTCGGACGGACATTGTGTTCTCTTGCTCCTATTTTTGTACGGATTGCCACTCTTATCTTTTCTTTGCTCTAAGTATATAATATCAAACCAAAGGTAAGTTCTGTATTTTTTTTATTCATTCTGTATTGTCTTAGAATATTATTAGCCCAGTTATTATAAAATAACAGATTATGTAATGTGATTTACCGTCGAATTATTCGGTGGTACTTATAAGTACGGCCAGTACATGCCGTTTTCATTTTGTCAATGGAAATTTGTCTGTTTCTAATGACGTTCGCTTAGAAAATAGAGGATGCCGTTGGCCAACATTCGTGCCGAATCGAGGACGTTGTGAATTCTGTGCACTCAAAAATATTCAATCAAAACCACATTCAAAATGCTCAAGTTGCAATATATTTTTGTGCGTGAATGAAAAAAAAATTGTTTTTATGATTATCATCAAATGTGAATATATATTGTATATAAAATAAAATTATGTCAATTTGATAATTACTTTGTTTTCTTATGAGTGTTCTTGGCTTATTTAGCATTTTTAAGTGGTTAAATTTTATTAGAAATATCATCCGTAATTTTTTTCTATTATGAGGAAATTTATACATAGTGTACTGGCGGTACTTTTAAGTACCACTTTAATTAATTAGTTCTAACAAATTAAATTTCGCAAAAATGAGCTTTTTTTTCTTGTATATTCGTTAATTATAAATATGGCAGCTAAAAAAAAATATATTTACGAAAAAATTATCAGTAGTTCATAATGCGGTAGATAAAGGGTTAAAAGAAGTTTAATAACAGCAAGCAAAGTCCATTTTCTACCAAAAGATAAAGTACACCTCTTCGCTTTAAGAAGAGGTATGTCTTCATGAATATATACCTTGTATGTGGACTACTAACGTTTTAATTCGGTGCTTTAGTTTCTTAATAGAAAATATAACTTGAATTTTTATGGTGTTTAAAAGATAATGACAGAATTTGCTATTATAATAGCAAGTGTTACTTTTGATCGTGATGGCAAATAGTTTCCAATAATGCCAAATAAAAATAAAAAAGAAAATAAAGGACTTCTCTTGAAAATAGAAAAACTTTTCAAAATATTTTCTCTAACTCTAAATCGTAAATTAATATTATAGGTAATTTATTAAGGCATAGAAAACACAAAAATGACAAAAGTATATTATTTAATTTAGTAACTCAATAGAAGATATATGTTTGCATTCATATTTTAATTTAGGTACCAAAGTAAATATGAAAAAATATATCCGTATATTATTGAAAATAACAAAACAATAAGACAGGTAGATGTAGTTTCAGTCAGGTATCTCTTTGGAATTAATGCTGTAGTACATAAATAAAACTAAAAATCTAGAGAAAAAAATTCTTTTCTCTTAATAAATTATGACTTGGAAGTCATTTTGTTGTTTTTTGTTTTTTTACATTTTAAATTAACTAAAGAATCCAGTTTTTGTATACAAATTCTAATAACATTTAGCCAGCAGGTAAATTTTTTGGGTAAAGAACTTTAGATTAGAAACAAAAAATAAATGAATAAATAAATCTAGCCATGGCTTTTTATATACAGTAAACCGGCTCTTGTGATAAGCAGACAAAATTTTAAAAAATTTGTGATATCCTTTTGATTACATTTTCAAATTAATTTTAAAAGGTAACTTTTATTTTTCAAATAATAAAAAAAATAGATATATAAAAATTATATTGATCATAGAATAAATATAAATATATTAACTTTTTATATTAATATTTGAGAACTTACCCGATTTTTATATAAATCGCAGTTAACTGTTATAAAACTATTTTCTTGTCTGCAATCGCAATCAGTTTCACACAAATTTTCTTTAGTATTTCTTCGTCTTTTAATATTTTTTTTCTGTTCTATTGTAAAAATATGATTTATGTTTCCATTATTTGACGTTAAATTAAATTCTTTAAAAACTAAATTCCTTTCAATACAATCAATAGAAGAAATGTTAAAAAAAATAAACATTGCAATTTGAAATAACAAAATGATTTTAAAAGCTATCAATTCCATCATGAATAACGAATTTCAGCATAATTCATTGTCGTATTTTTGAATTGAAGGATAAACATTTTTTTGTGTGTTTTTTAAAACTTTTGAAAAATAATTTGTTAAAAAATATATTTTCACAGCAGAAAAAAAAATCACTGTACTGTAAAATCACATATGGCAAATTTTTCTTCACGATTTCATTCAAATGCAATTACATTTTACACAATACTTTTTTTTTCTTTTCATGATTTATCACTTTACGTGATTCACTCTCTTAAGCATAAGTGAATATGATAAGAACTAATTTCTTATAAAGCTTATTTAAAAAATTGAACAAAAAACTAAACTTCCGTAATATAAAAAAAATAAATTTCACTGTAGAACTTTTAACAAAAAAATCTGAATAAATGATGCTTTCTTGGTGTTCAGCCGTTTGGTGTTTGTAGATTTCTTTGTTTGAAGATTTTATGGCGTGCCCTGAAAATAGATTTCGTATAGAATTAGCAGAAGATAAAAAAATGTGCAGATTATTTTCTGTGTAATATTTAAACTTAAATAAATGAAGACTGTAGAAAGACATAAAGAAAAGTACCCTAAGTGGACTTTAAAATTTGTTATTGTAGACAGTTTTTTTATTTCCTTGATTAATTCGATATATTCAATTAGCTAGTAATTAGTAATTACTCCAAACAAATTTTATGTATATCAAATACAAATCACGATTATTAGTCCCTTGTAGAGATCAAGTCGGTTTAACACTTACAAAAACCCCGTATATTTGAGGACAGAAGGTGAATATTCGAATTGTTTCTCTGTGATTTTGATCACTCTTTTAGGTTTGGATGCATTGTGTGTAGACCTTTGGTAAACAAGGAGAATCTGACAAATTATTCTTATAAGACAGTGTGTGACAGAAACATTAGTATTTCAGTTTAAAAAGAAAGATCAAAACAAACGCAAAAATTTTTGTTCAAGCTAGACCTAGGAAACTACTGCTGTGATTAAATAAAGATTTTTAATTTAGCAACAAAAGTTTTCTTGTTACCGAATACATTCAGTTTTACTAAATTCAACCGTTGTCAAAATTAAGGATTCAGCCTAGTTAAATAAAAATAACAACATCAGTAGAAAACATTACACTTTATCTAACAAGAATAACAATTAGTTAGTCTATTTTGAGTTTTCTGCTGTAATTAAGTCGAAAATTAAAATTATCATGAGAACAACTACATACTTAAAACTTTATATATCCTCACACCCCGTTTTCAGTAGAATGAGTTTCCGTCTTAGCATAAAATACCCCAGATTTTGCTATTAACCAACTTAAAATCCGTAACAATCTCTCAAAATTCATCTCGTCTAAAGCGAGGTATTCACTATAAATGTGAATCAATGATTCGGCTCTCTCATCCCATTTAAATAAGTATATGGCTGAATCATTTGTGAGTAAAATATATTAAACATATTAAATATGTTGGATATTTTGTCTCTTATTCGTGCTTTCCATATACTTTAAATGGAAACTAAGAAAAAAATTTACTAAGTTTATAGTTTTAAATTTCATGTAAAGAAAAAGGCTAAAAAAGAAAATAAGGTTTTCAACCTATTTTGAAATATAAAGAGATAATTATAATGGTATATAATAGTTATAGTATCTAAACTTTTTAAGAAATATTAAAGATGTTTTGAACTGAAAATATTTTTCAACAAATAATACTGAGATGACATCATTTGTAGAACATTTCTTTGAAGTAACTAATTATATGTCAAATGAAAGTTAATTGAATATTCATTTGGAACAAATCTAACATCAACCATTTGTATAATAGAAAATTGCTTTTTGTCAATTAGCAAACACGGACAATTTATTTAACGGGCAGTTTTCCATGATAACATGCTGTTCTAAGGTTCAAATTTTTTGATATTATAATTTATTAAAAAATTTTCTAAAACATTGTCGTTAATCAAAATGAAGTATTATGTTTGAATTTATATAAATTTTGTAAGATTTTAATAAAACAACTTGTATCTATTAAACTATTTTTTATATATATCTTAAATTATTATATTTTTCAAATGTCTTGAAACTAATATCATTTTCCGTAAGTACTGTTACACAAATTCGATTGTATTTAATATTTTTACTCGTAAATTGAAGGTAAAAAACAATTTTTTTAAATATATTTTTATCTATAAACTATTCTTTTATCAATATTTATCTAACACACGGGAAAAAATTTCCTGTCCAAAGCTAGAATAAAATTTAATTAGAAATTGAAAAAACAAAATTCAGAGTCAAGAAATTATGTTTTATACGATTACGTTAGCTACAATTACCTTTTATCATTTCAGATGAATGATTTTGAAAGCGTTAAACCATAATGACGTAAGTCAGGGACTCCCAAAGTGTCCGTCGCGAAACGGTATACGTACAAGTCATCTGCACGCAACGTAATGAGTGAATATTCTTTCACCTCGCTTCTCGCTTTTTCGTTTCCTCACTCTTTTGTATATTTATCGTTCGGCCAGTCTCGATTTGTAAAGTTATGCTTAGAAAATCAAACTTATCCTTCTTATTAAGTTTACAATGTACTACAATGTACTACAATGTACTATTATGTGATTTTTGCAGTTTTCTTTAATAACAAATAAAGTAATCTTAATGCATGTATTGCATTTGTTTTTGTGCACAGTTGTTTTTTAAAGAAGGGCATTGCGAAAATATTAAAGCCTGTAAAGGGCGTCGGAGGTATAAAAAGATTGGAAACTTCTGACGTAAATAATAATTCGAAAGTAACGTACTTTCACTTACGAAAGAGCAAACCGATATAATTAGCTGTCAACAGGAAAAAGAAAATCAAATGACAGTAAAGTTGAAAAAGAAATTGATCCTCTAAATTATCAAAAGAAAGGTTTTTCTTAATATACATATTCGTAACAAGCCGCAAAACCCCACCTCAAATTTTACTTATGCTAGTGTAACTTAACATATTTAGGATATATAGCATTGAGTCCGAATTGAGAATTCATGCATAATTTGTATGCTTTAATTTTAAAAAGAAATTGTTCTTGAAATTTATTCGCATGCGATTTGAATTTAAGTTCGCAATTAAATTACCATAAATTTAAAAGAAAAGTATTGATAAATTCTATAAAAATGGAATATACTCTAGATAATAGTCCTAGTAGAATTTACAATATTGCCAAAAATCAAGTGTTAGCAAATTTCACGGGTCAGTAACGTCAAACTCTTAACTAATTTTATGTTAACATATACATTGTAGATGATATAAGGAAACTTAATTTTGTTGAAATTTAATTCATTAAGTTTAAAACTTTGTTAAAATTAGTTAACAAACAGTCCCAGTAGGAAAATTACTCATCACTGAGTTTCTCTTGCATGAATTCATGTGTGAATTATATCGGAAAGTTCACTTGTGAAATATTCATTAATTCAGTATGCAAAAAGTGGCTATCATAGCTACTTTTCAGTCATATTTTCATGCAGAAAGTCATCATGATGGCAAGTTTTTTGGCCATTTGTTAACTAAATTCATTGATGTTTTCCCCAAGAAAGTAGGTGCTATGACTGAAAAGTAGCTCCTTTTTATGATGAGGTAGAGCTACTTTCCCTACTAGGACTTTTCTACAGAATTTTTTTCTATTTTCACTTAAAGTTTTTCAGTTTTTGAAAGTTAAACAATTATAAATTTCAATTTTTTAAAATAAATTCATTTAAAACAAAATTGCAAAAATTGAATCGTTAATTTGCTGTCTATACATATTTCAAAAAATCAATTAAAAGATAATACTATGTCAATCATATAATATTTCTTATAACAACTTGGGAAATAAAGCAATAATCACCGAGGTGAAATATTAATTATATTATTTATACTGTTCGTATGTGTTTTCTGAAACGATTGCATATATCGATTTTTAGGAATAGTGTAGCAAATACATATATAAGTATGTAGAAATATATGGATAACTTTCAAATGACTAGTAATCTACCATAAAAATTAAGTTTAAAGTATCTTCAAAGATTTCAGTATAATTTCTCATTAAATCAAACACAATTTTTTTAAGTTTGTTTACAAAATTTAACTTCTTAAGATTGCTTTTATGTTTATAATTAGTTTAAAAATTTCATGCACCGCCCTTTTTATGAACTTTTAAAAACATTTGTGATCTAAGGATGTAAAAATATTTCTTCATAGAAATTGGATAATTATAGCAAAATAAAGATATTCTAAATTTATTCTAAATTTAGTAACAAAAAGTTCGTATTATTCGTATTAAAATTTAAACAGGAAAAATTATTATTCAAAAATACTACATATACAAAAAAACTAAAATTTCAATTGTAACATTCTACACACTTGTTGATAGTAACACTATTAAATTTAATAACTGTAATAAATTTCAAATAAAACTATATTTCTCGAAAATTAGGCACTGAATTTTCTCTTTGTCTATATATACATATATATTTAGACTAATGTCATCTTTTATTTTTTTATTTTGTTTAATGTAGTTCTTTGAATTTCCACTTGACAATGACACTTATTCATTTAGAAAATCTAAATATACATTATTAATATCAACAGAAATTATCTTCCCAAACTGCTGACAAAGAAAAATTTAAGGAAATCACTTTTATTAATAACGAGATAAATAAATTAAGAATAGAAAGGAATTCAAGAAGTTTGGCTAAGTGCAGCTAATTAACTTTGTATTCAGATCCATTCTAAAAGTGGGCGCACTTGTTTTAAAAATAAACACAATAAAAGGAGCATAAATTATGCTTATTCGCAAATATATAACATTGATTACATTACAATACTTACATCAATTAATTTAGTAGTCATACATTTCAACCAAAAACTAGTTTTTAAACACAATTACTTCACTTAACACATGTGCAACAGTCTAAATAATTTCTTGTTTAGAACAGAATGACCGAATAATTTCACTAGACTTACAATGACTGAACCGAGATTGTAAAGGCGACTGAATAGTGTTGAATGCAGTAAGCATACATGGAAACACAGAATTCCCCATCCCATTCCACTCGATCCATTTTTGATTAGAGAAAAGTAAGTGGCAAGAGTACTTATATTGCAATTGACTTAAATGATCGCATACAACCACATTACACAATTTTATTTTTTTAGTCAAAGAAATAAACCGCAAAAGATATTTAGATCTTAGAAGCGATCACTGAAAACGATGAGACAAGAATATGAATTAGTCAACTTGGTATATGTTGATAATGTTGATTCCCACTGTTAAAAAAGTAGCATATAAATTGAGAATATGTGGTTGTGTATAGGAGACATATATAGACACAAAGCCCAATCTCTAATCTGTTGAGGTAAAGTGGTAGACAGCATACAAAATAAATCACTCGACAACTAAATGCGGCAAGTATGTGCTTTCTGGAACGATAGATTTTAAATAATAAAATTCAAGTTTTTTTATTATTTGATTTTACCCGGAAAAATAGAAATTACTGACCGGAAATAGTATATTCAACCTTGGAATGTTAGGAATCCAAAAAACAATTTTTTTGTTTAGGTTTTCCACTAACGAAAGCAAGAAAAAAACGCATTGTTAAATTCTTGTAATTTTATCTATAACTATCGAATGGAAATGTAAATTTTTTAACTAAAAATTAATGCCTTTATTTTAACTAACTGCAAGGGTTTCAACGTTGGTACATTGAACCGTCGTCTATACACCGTAATAAATATTCATGAAGCAGGTTCTCCAAGAATCAGTTGCCTTGTTTGTGCCATATTTGTACCAGCAATTTCAATTAATTCAATTTATTTAATGAGTAAAGTTGTAAGGGGTCGATCAAAGACAATTTAACTAATCGAATCTTGATTGTTAGTTTTGCAGACTAAAAATGGGTGGAAATGGCTGGCATGCAAGTTTTATTCAATATTTAGTTGACTACATTATAATAATTAATAATGCAGGTACTTTCACATATAATTTTACCAGTACATCATATACTTTAGATGACATGAGGCTTTGCAGAGAAAGTACGATCGATCTAATTAGCGGAATAAAGTTCGAAATATTTTATTAAGGTTGATATTATATAAGAGGCTTTTTTATTTGTAAAAACATTATAAATGCAATTAAAAGCAGGTTTTTCTCAAATTTTCATATTCGCTAATGTAACAACATAAAAATTATTTGTTAATAAATGGTAAAAAAAAATTTTTTCTTACACACTTAAAAAATTCGAAAGTATTAAGAATAGTGAAAAAATTTCAAATCCGAATCGTATAGTATATTGCCACAGTCATTAGTGCAATATGTGTTTTAGCATTTACAATTCATAAAATAGGAATCAATTTGTTCACCAGTCTAGTTGGTTTTCCCTTAAGAGATTAATTCATTTCTTTAGTTGCAGTATATTTCTGCTGTAATCGATTTGCCAGGCTTCATGAAATTAGTATATAATGTATCCTACTGTAGAGTGTTTTATGATGATTCATGCTTTTTCATTGTACTTAACGGTTGCAACTGTCGCTTTCTCTAAATTTCATCAAAAGTAGCCATTTGCTTGAAAATGAACAAATTTGTAATGGGAAGTCTATTTTGTACTTGTCGTACTCATGTATATCAATACAAAGTGTACAGGAGAATAATTTTCAAGGCCCTTTGGAATTTATAAATTTGACTTTTTTGTATTTTTTGTAAATTTACAAGAAATACGACCAAAATCAAAATGACACTTTGTTTATAATTTACTGAAAATTCTAGCAAATAGGTTTGGCAAAATTTGATCCTAAACAATAATTAAATATTAAACTATAATCAAGATGCCTATACTATGAATCCAGGGATCAAAATAGTTTACATACGATTAATTTCCAGACGAAGGATCATGATATGGTGAAAAATATTCTGTGCAGATAAAAAATAAACTTTACTTTGGTTACTGGAAATTTTATTTTATTATAACAAATTTTTTCAAACTTTGGACAAGTTTTATCATAAAATTTTATTCACTAATTCGTCATGATTTTTCCTTTTTTAAATTTGAATCCTACAAGTCAAACTGAATCATATCAAATCAAATTTTTCATAAAATTACTTATCTCATCACAATATATTCAACAGTAAGAAAATATGTAATCGATGTGATTTTTCAGCTCCCAATCCAATGAGCGTCAATTTCTAAAAGATTTCATCAGTGGAGCACCTGGATCTTCGGGTGCACGATTATCAGCTTGGCTACAACCGGAGTCACGATTGGACCCAAACAAGTAAATTATTTTTACTATAATAAAATTTTATATTTTGTGATTCTTCATAGGTGTGAGTTAAACACTTTGGTGGAACCAGTAAGATTCGGATGGCCAACAAAACTATCTGTCACAGTGAGGGATCAGTATGGCGATAAAGTCATTGTACCCAATTTAAAGGTTAAAACTGATATATGTATTTATATTACTAATATATGTATTTTTATTTTATATTTTGCTTTCTAAAATTTAGGTTGAAATAAAGGCAACACCTGTTGGTCCATTCACCGCCAATTCTACAAAATCGCGACAAAGTCAAAACTATGAATTGAAAAATGTTAACATCTCAAATTTTCCACCACGAATTAGTTATGAACCCACAATAAAAGAGAAAATGTGCTACAAAGCAATAACTTTTATGAAAGTAATTATTTTAGTATAATTTTAAGGTTTATACTAGTTTCATAATACAAATTTACAGTCCTATAGTCAATATTCTTTTGAGGAATTACGTTTTAATAATCCGATTCAGACAAGGACCACAGAAAACTTACAAACAGCTGACATGGAAGATGGAACATTTAACGTATCTTGGACACCTAGTTCAATTGGATTATATTGCTTAACGGTCATAGTTGATGGGATTGCTTTGGAAGAAATGTATAGAGTAGAAGTAAAAGAAGGTGGAAATCCACCTCCATTACAGAAATCAACAATTAAAAAATCTCAACCCCCGAGTAAACTTCGAAAATTTATAGCCAAAAATTCTTCTGGTCTGCGTATTCGCTCTCATCCGACTTTGCAATCAGAACAAGTTGGCATTGTTAAGCTTGATGGTATAATATCATTCATAGATGAGGTAATTTAATGTAGTTAATTATAATAAATTAGCTTTAGTATCAATAGTGGTTAAAGCATAATCCTTAGTTGATCTTTTTAATTTATTATTTATTTTGATACTTCTTAAAAATAATTTGGTTTGAATTGAATTTATAGATTGAAAATGATGACGGTGTTTGGGTACGTTTATCTACAGAATCAATACGTCAACATTGTACAATTGGTTGGTATCCCACGGAAGCATGGTGCTTACAATATAATCAGCATCTAGGAAAGACTTTACTTTATCCAATACCAAATGCTACTATAACAAGAGCAATACAGTCAAAAAACAGAAAAAAAACGTAAGCTTTAATTTAAATATTCTAATCATAAATTTTATTATTTATATATTTTAAAATTAAAAAAAAAAAATTTCAAAAGTACTTATGATCACGGAGAATCAGGATCTGTAGACACATATACTCGTCCTAGATCATCATCGCCAAATAGAAAAGGTTTTGATTTTTCCAAGGCTAAAGTAATTATTAATTTTTTGCTTAAACTATAACTAAATACACTTTAAACTAGCTAACACCACCTTTAACTAGCGAAATTGTAAAATCTTCGACAAATCCCTTTATATTTAGTCCTGTAAAAACCAGAAAAGATAAAGCTTTGAACAATGAAGACATCAGTGATGAATATAATAAAAAAATTGATGATTCTAGTACTTTTGAGAATATATCAACAACTTTTAAAGGTAATCAAAATTACCAAGATCCCATAAATATTGTCCCAAATATAAATCAACCAAATATTACTTCTGCTATTGCTGGAGTTGGTGGTGGTAGTGCAAGTAAATTTCAAGCCATACAAAAATGGTTTAAAGGTGAAAGCATGGATGGAAGAGAAAATTCTCGTAAAACGAGGTAAAATAAATATATGATAATCTATGTAAATTTTTGACATCATTTAGTTCAATTTATTTATTTTTTTTTAGTGATGGATCCGATTCACCTATTATAGGCGTTGAAAACGAAAATCAAAAATCGGAGAGTAAAATAAACATTACAGCACAATTTGAAAATATTACAACACCTTCTCATCATAAATCAGGTATTTTTAAAACTTAATTTTTCGGTCGCTTTGAAGGGCTTTTATCAGCTGCTTTCATTTGTCTGTCTGCGGATTCAAATTCGGGGTGTACTGGTGGATTTATGTTTTATGCATTGGCGCATATCAATAAAAAATATTTTTACTGTGAATAAGCAGCATCATACTTTGCTTTTAATAATTGACGAGTTGTTAGTTTTTCCAAATTTTTATAATTGTACAGCTATATCCTTGAAATTTAAGAATTGTTACCCCAGCTTGTGTAAGGTAATTAACGTCAATCAGGTGTTACTTTTTCAGTATGGTGGCTATAATATTAAAAATCAGGATGTTATAATACAAAATTTCATTCACTTTAAGCTTTGTGTCCATTTTTACTGAATTCAAATTTAATAACTGCAAAGCTTTTTTGCGTCTTTATGAGTAAATCATAAAAAGAATCTGAGTTAAAATTAATTAAATTTCAACATAATTTTAAACACGTTCAAAATTTAAAATTTTTAAATGAATTTTATAGATAAAAATATAATTTTCTTTTTCAGTAAAACGTTCTAATGCAGAACCTTCTCAAAGTGGAAGTACTTTCTTTCTAGATCAGTCCCTTAAATCTTCTTCAATTTCATCAAAAGAAGTATTAATATTATATAATATAACAATTTTAAACATTTAAACTGAATTTTTTACAGTTGTTGCTAGATGAAGAGAATACTCAAATCTCAGTATTAACCAGAGAAGAAAATAATCTGCTTTTGAAAGGTTTCGAATTGGGTATGAGGTTTTATTTTAAATCTTATAACAAGAAATTAAATTTTATATGTTATTAGATAAAAATAAAATAAATGATGATTTGAATCTACATAATTTAAACCAAAAAATCAATGATAATATAACATCGGAAGTAAATTGTTTTGAAGATAAATCGAATTGGGAAAAAAGTTCATTACCAAATCTAAATTCAAAGCGTGAAATTAATTCCATACCGCCTCTAAAACAAGCAATACCACCATCATTAGCTGAAAGCTTACGAGCAGTTTTTGCTGCTTTACTGTGGCACGAAGGTTTAGTTCATGATGCTATGGCTTGTGCATCTTTTCTAAAATTTCATCCATCTTTACCAAAACAAGGTGCTCTAGTAACTACTAGAAAAGAAAATTCAGAAAACCAATTTAATTTATCGAAGTATAAAAATATAATTATTTTGCAAAATGAGAATATTTTAGTAAATTGATTATTAAAGGGAACAAAAGGCACAACAGCGGCACTCTGTTGAGGTAGCAAATGCAGGAAACTATTTGAATATAAGACCATCGACATTAGAAACTTTGACGAAATCTGGAAATTCTTGTGTCAATAATAGAAGATATAAAAAGAAAATATTACAAGTACTTTTATAAATAAAACTTCATATCAAAAGATACTTATTTAAAGCTATAATATAATATTTTAGAATGATGAAGCTGACAAAATAAAACTACAGCCTTTACCCGAAACGATAACAGTTCTTCCACCAGCCTTAAAATGCCTTGTCTATTTATGGGAACAACTTTGTAATAGCTGTATTGATATCATTCAATCAAATGTTCTTGATCACCCCAAAGAGTAAGTATTGATTGCGTTACACATTTCACGTAAAATTTATGTTTAATGTTATTGCAGGAATACACAGAACACTGTTATTAAAGAGTCCTTAAGTAACGCTGATAGAGATAAAAGAAAACAATGGAAGAAAAAACAAGGTTATTATTTCTGAAAAGTAATTAAAGTTAAAATCCTACAAGACTGAACACTTAATGGTTCATTCATTTAATCATATAAAAGTCAAAATTTCTTTGTATTATCGTCTAACGATATGATTTCAATTTCAAGCTGACAACTTTGTAACTGGCAAAAGATAAATATCTTTCTCGTACATCACCACTAATTAATTTTATTATAAAAGCTGTTTTTTAAACTACTGGAAAAATCATTTTTAGGATGCGTTACATATAGCGCTGAACCTAAAGTTTGTAATCTTTAGTCTGAATTAGGAAAAGTTTTTTTTCTCAATATTCATATTGTATTAAAATTTATTCCTTCTAACTGTTGGATCTAATTTTGTCTAAACACTTTTTATTTTCTTTAGTAACTTTATCATTATTTTTTGCTGTTTTTCGTGAATCATACTTCTCAAATGCTTAATTGATTTATTATGGAATCCCACTTAGATGTCAATGTTACAAAATAACACATTTGGAAAGTCCGTATTCAAAAATTCAAAGATAAGTTATAAATATAAACTTTAAGTAACGTCTTCACTACAACTCTCTAGGACTCAGTTCTTTCACATTTTCTTTGTATGTAAATCCTTTTTAGACAAACTTCGTGTACAAGGTTTCTCCAAGTTTCCTTTGTTCAGAACAACAGTAACAATAATATTTTTGATAAACATGTAATATTTTAGATGAAGGATCATGGTGTGAGTTATGTGAGATTTTTTTACCAATACCAGTTACTTATCATATGCGTGTCGTCCATCCTGGATGCGGAAAACCGGCTAAGGGTAAATCTAAATTCTATTCATCATGATAAGAACTTTCTAAATTACTCTATAATTCTAGGAAAAGGATATAATTCAGTTGGAATGTACTGTGAAGGATGGGCAGGAAATTGCGGTGAGGGAGGAAAAGGTGTTTCAAGCTGGTTCTTAATATGTGATGCTTGTCGTCAAAAGTATGAGTAGCATTTATTTTGTTAATAAACTAAAAATTAATTTCTTTAGGTATATATCATTAAATAAAAACATAAATAACCTAAATCATGATAGTGGTCCTACTACAGTTCCGCGTAACAATTTATTTGCTATTAAAGCATCAAGTTTAATTAATAATTTTGAAATTTATAATGCAATGAAGGAAAATGCTTTATTTTTATTAGAACTTGCATCATATACACCATGTATGCTTTCAACTCAAAGAAAATCCCCACCGCATATGCCAGTTGTTGTCGAAGATCAATCAAACATGTATTTTGAAATGAACAACCCTAGCACTAGCCGTGGTGATTCCTTGATTATAAATCCTATTCAAAAAAATAAAAATTGTCATAAAGTAAATGATAAAAGCTCAAATGGTAATATTTTGAATTTGTTTTTTTTTAATTCATTTAAAATTAATTTCATTTTATGAAAATCAGCCTCACATAAGAAGATTTCAAGTAGCTTCCAAAATAACATAATAACAGATTTAAATTGGCAACAGCCGGAAATATTTTCTTGTTTAGAATGCTTGGGAGCTTCTATGAATGATGAACTTCCCTATGAAATGCTTGGACTAAATTCTTCAGAAGCATTCTTTGAAAGAGTACTCATAGTCTTTAATTTCAATGCATATTTCAAAACCAAAAAAAATCTATTTGCAGCCCCTTTCAGAAATATCGTTTGATTCAGGAGAACAACTTATTAAAGATCCTGTTAAATCTTCAGAAATAAATACAAAAACTCCGCTATCTCGATTTCATAGAAGTTTTTCTATGGGCCAAGGCTGGGTGAATCAACAAATATTAAATAATAAACTGACTATTCAAAATTTAGAAGATCCACAATATCCAATGGCTGTTCTTAGGAGGCGTAATATGTCGACTAATGATACTGGTATGCTTTCAAGTTTTCTTATTATTAATCATTTGCTTTAATAAATATTTTTAATTAGATGGAAACTCACTTTTATGTTATCCATCAGAAAGTTTACGAAAGTTGATTCCGGAAAATTATTTAAATGCCTCTTGTATTGTACAAGCAAATACCCAAATAGAGGATGAAAACATTTCAAATTTAAAATCAAAATATACTGAGGAAAATTCTTCATCTTCTTATTTTTCATTCAATATAAAAAATGAAGCAACAGTTCCTGATCAGGATTTGGAATTAAATACATCCAATAAGAAATATAAAACTAGTTGGCTTCTATCACGTCCAGCAATTTCTTTCATTACACAACAACATGATTTAGAAACATTGCGTTATGCTATGAAGAGAACTATTCGTATTGCTACATGTCGTATTTTTGCGTTACAAGCATTAAATTGGCTTATAAGATCGGTTACACAATCGATTTGCTTACACGATCTAATGTGGTGGTTTGTTTCATCACTTAGTGCAGCTAATATTGATGAAAATTTAAAACTAGATGATGGTGTAAGTTTGAAAAACTAGGATTAAATTTATTTAAACTAATTTAATTTACATTATTTTTAGGAAGCGGCTCTAGAACATCCCGTTTGTTTAGCAGAAATGAGTGGTAGTTTTTCGCAACTGCTTTCTGATTCGCTTCATAACTTCCTACAATCTGTTGCTGATATAACCCTTCTACTTCCAGCCGGATCATCTCTACAAAGAATTGCCATCCAATGCTTTGGAATTAAATTTCGCCCAGCAGATCATCAATTCCTTCATAGGTTTGCTTAAATCAACTACTATTTAAAAGATTTTTTGTATTCAAATCTAAAATTTGTAGGTCTCATGTATTTGGTAATATATCGAAAATCCTTTCAAAATCAGATGAACAAAATGAAGCAATGATGATATCATCATCAGGAGCTGTAATTGATCCTTGTTGTCATATGGAACATAGTTTAAGTAGAATGAAGCTCCCTGGAACTAAAATATATTACTTTTACGATCTAAGTGGAATGTTTGAGGTAAGTCATAGCGAAGTTTGATCAATTAATTTCTAAAAAAACTTGATTTAATAAAAGTTATAATGATTTTATTTGTATAAACTTAATCTAAACAGGATTTTTAAAATTATTTTTCAATTAATTCTCCTTAAAATCAGATAAATGTTTCGTCAAGACAAGGAATGGCTGAATCACTGGTGGATAATATGACTGAAACATTTTGGGAAAGTGATGAAGATGATCGTAATAGATGCAAAACTATTGAAATTTCTTTGAATAGATCAAATTATATTTGCAAAGCGATACTTGTTCATATTGATAATACCCGTGATATTCAGGTACTGATTCATAGTTTTTGTTTATAAATATCCTTTAAATTTCCACATTTTTTTTTAATTTAAAATAAAGTTAAATTTTTTCGTCAGATTCTTAATCATACACTTTTTATGAGGGGTGTTGTCCAAATTCATTAATTACTTTATAATTTAATAATTTGGTTTTAAATTTCTCCTTTTCTACTTCTTCATTTTTAAAAAAATAGCTAATATAACAATTTATAACTAATTTTATTATATTTACAGAATAAAGTGTTAAATATTGTTTTCCTTGGTGGTCAGTCATTAAGTGACACAAATTTAATAAAAACAGTTGATATTGATCCAAAAGCTTGTGCTTGGGTTTCAGCAAAAGTTATTGGTTAAAGAATATATTTTTTAATGAATTATCTAGATTTTTTTATAACAAATTTGTTTTTCCGTAGATGAAAGTTATACACATTTCCGTCTTGAACTGAGAGGGTCTGATATAACCCTACGAGTAAGACAAATCAAAGTAATGGGCATTCCTATAACTCCTGAAGAGAATTTAAATACGAAGTCATTGTTAAAACTTACCAATGCAATACAAATTCAGCAAAAATTGTGTGAAGCAGAAACACTTCGAGTTTTTAGGCTTCTAACAGCACAGGTAATAAATTTAAAAAAAAAAAAAATTGGGATATAATATTAATTTATTATTAAATTAAGGTATTTGGTAAACTAATTTCGGCTGGCAATGAAGCATGTGAATCCGAATATCGGAATATACAATCAAATGCATCAGTTATAGATTCCAGTTTTAATTCAGCCTTAGCTGATTCCTTGGACTTACGAGAGCATATGGTTGGAATTCTTTTTAGCAGAAGCAAACTTAGTCATTTACAGAAACAAGTTATTGTTCATATTGTGCATGCGATTCGAAAGGAAACACAGCGTGCCAAAGATGAATGGGAGATCTCAAATACTTGTTTTAAAGATGCTCAATCTAGTATTGAACAAAAAAGTGAATCTTATAGTGATCATTCTAGAAGCCCAGACACATATTGTTTTGAAATGTTAAGCATGGTAAATTAGTATTTTTTTTATAAATTCAAATGATCATTAAATTTGCATTATTTTTCAAAGGTTTTAGCTTTATCCGGAAGCTCGGTTGGGAGAAATTATCTATCACATCAGCATGGGCTCCTTAAGGACCTTTTAAGCTTATTACACACAGGAAGTGATCGCGTTCAAAGACAGGTAATGTGAAAGATTTAATTCATTAAAAATAGTTTTTTTTAATGGTATTTAGTTGATAAGAAAATTCTTAAGTAATTGATTTTGAAAATATTTAAACACTTGTAAAATCTCAACCATAATTTTTGTGGATATTAGCTATGTGTCAAACGGCTTATTGTAATCTTGCGGAAAATAAAGTTTCCTTAGAATGAGTCATAACTGAGGAAATAACATTTTTCTTCTTATTTTGCATATCCTAATTTACATCATTACTCTAGAAACTTAAAATGTGTAGTATGATAAAACTAAATTTGAAATAGACATGTCCTTCACTTTTTGATTCTCTATTTTTGCTTTCATAAAACAAATCTTATTACTAACCCAAAAAATAATTTTCCAACACGTAATTTAGCTACACATAAATTTTCCCTGGTCTTTTTTAATAAAACACAAAGTTTATAAAAAAATTAAATTAATTTATTTCAGTCTTGCAATTTCAACATAATACTTTAAAAACTAAAGACTAGTTTAACAATAGATTCTAATAATTTGTTTTAACATAAATTTGAAAATTTCCTAAATTGTTTAATCTACTTCTTCAACTGTTGGCCCTGCACGTCCTCCGCCAAATCCACCTGCTTGCTGTCCACAATTACTTTGAGCGCCACCACTGTGTAGTTTTGTCATAATGGGGCTACAAACTTTGGTGATTTCTTGCAATTTGTGTTCAAATTCCTCTTTATCAGCGAGTGTATTATTGTCCAGCCATTTGAGGGTTTCTTGGCAGTAATTTTTGACCGTATCTTTGTCACTTTGTGTGAGTTTATCACCGGCTAGGTCAATAGCTTGCTGTAAATTAAAAACATAACCCTCTAAATTATTCCTGGCTGAGACCTTTTCTCGCTGTCTTTCATCCTCTTCTTGGAATCGTTCAGCTTCTGCAAGCATTCGTTCTATTTCGGCTTGAGACAATCTTCCTTTGTCATTTTTGATTGTTATTTTCTTTGCATTACCTGTGCCCATCTCTTTTGCAGACACATTTAAAATCCCATTTGCATCCATATCAAAAGTTACTTCGATTTGTGGTGTACCACGTGGAGCAGGTGGAATCCCAGTTAAATCGAATGTACCCAAAAGGTTGTTGTCTTTTGTCATAGCTCTTTCACCTTCAAAAACTTGAATTGTTACGGCAGGCTGATTGTCTGCATATGTAGAGAATGTTTTTGTTTGTTTACAAGGAATTCTCGCATTCCTTTCTACAATCTTTGTCATTACACCTCCAGCAGTTTCAATACCAAGCGACAAGGGTGCAACATCGACCAGAAGTACATCTTGAATTTTCGAACTCTTGTCACCACTCAAAATCGCCGCTTGAATTGCTGCTCCGTATGCAACTGCTTCATCTGGATTGATAGATAAGTTGAGAGCCTTTCCGTTAAAGTAATTCTGCAGGAGACTTTGAACTTTTGGAATTCTTGTTGAGCCACCAACAAGCACTATATCGTGAATATTACTTTTGTTCATTTTTGCGTCTCTCAAAGCCTTCTCCACAGGTTCTAGTGTCGAACGGAAAAGATCCGCACACAATTCCTCAAAGCGAGCTCTTGATATTTTTGTGTAGAAATCAATTCCTTCGTACAAGGCATCTATTTCAATTGTAGATTCTGTGCTTGAGGAAAGTGTTCGTTTGGCCCTTTCGGCTGCTGTTCGCAATCTTCGTAACGCTCTTGGATTAGAACGAAGATCTTTTTTGTGTTTTCGCTTGAACTCTTCAGCAAGATGATTAACTAAACGACTGTCAAAATCTTCTCCTCCCAAATGTGTATCACCTGCTGTAGCTCTGACTTCAAAAAGTGAACCTTCATCTATTGTAAGTATTGAAACATCAAATGTTCCACCTCCCAAATCAAATATCAAAACATTTCGTTCACCAGATAAATTTTTATCCAAACCATAAGCCAGAGCTGCGGCTGTAGGCTCGTTGATAATTCTGAGAACATTCAGGCCTGCAATAGCACCTGCATCTTTCGTCGCCTGCCTTTGTGAGTCATTGAAATAAGCTGGAACTGTTATGACTGCGTCGCTAATAGTTTCACCTAAATAGCTTTCGGCTGTTTCTTTCATTTTTGTCAATACCATTGAACTTATTTCTTCTGGCGAAAATCTTTTACGTTCACCTTTGTATTCCACACTAATTTTTGGCTTTCCATTTTCACTTACTACTGTGAATGGCCAATGTTTAATGTCTTCTTGTATTTTTTTGTCGTCATATTTTCTTCCAATCAATCTTTTGGCGTCGAAAACTGTGTTTTTCGGATTCATTGCAACTTGATTTTTTGCAGCGTTTCCAATCAATCTTTCCGAATCTGAAAACGCAACATAACTTGGTGTTGTTCTATTTCCTTGATCGTTTGCAATGATTTCCACTTTTCCATGTTGAAATACTCCAACACAAGAATATGTAGTTCCTAAATCAATTCCAATAGCTGGCATTTTGTAAGTTTTTTTAAATTGATAATTTTCGCTGTTTAACGTTTGTTTCGTAACTTTGTTTATGATACTAAACAACTTGTGCTCACTACGTGGTATTTATACTTTTTCGCATGCCCCACTCAAGCATAATTTGTGCTATGGAAATTTCATGAATTTACTAGAAACTTCGAGAAAAAATAAACAAATGAAGAGAAAATGAGAGCTTTCAAAGTCAAAAACCATTATAAAACAAAAATAAAGAGAATGTAAAAACCGTTTAATGGGAAATTTGATAACCGCATGCATAAGAGAGTTTATATTGAAAAAGAAAGTGCCGAAGAATCATGAATGTATGAGGAGTACAGATGATAGTCAAAAAAATCTTTGTGGGAAAATGTATAGAGAGCACATATTAGGAGGGAATTTACAAGCAAAAGAAATGTGTGGAATGTTCTAGAAATTTCTTTATTGAGGAAAATAATTCTATTACACTTAATCCTAGAATTACACCATAAATAATAATTATGCTAAAAGTTTTAAAACAATTAATTGTATTAAAGTTTTTAAGCTATTTTCCTATTATGTGGTTCGTACACTGGTAATTCACCATTTGATCACTTTTTTTGATCAGTTTTTATTTCAAATATTTTAGATGCATGATAACATAAAAAATAAAAATGTTTTTTAATTATATAATATTACTAGAACTTTATAAAAAGCTTGAAATTATAAGGGATATATGGATAGCTCACTTGCCAAATCGATTAACTCCATAAAAAAAAGAGTCGAGACTAATGAAATGATATGAGTCTACGTGTAAAACCAATGGCCTTTTAAAGCTATTAACTTTCTGTTTTTTCGTATTCGAAAACCTGACCCAAACTTTTTGGTATTTAAAGGAAGGCTTTTATAATTATCATTTTACAATCAAATCAACCTCTTATTCTAGCAGATATTGTGTATTATATTCTTTAAATTTTTTTCATAAAAAGGCACAGTTGTGAAACGTTTTACTTGAAGTAATTAGTTTTCAGTAAAAGGGAAAATTTTGCTTAGAATACTGTAATAATAAGGAAAAAAAAATTATATTTAGTTCTCATCAGAGCAAAATTTCTAGTATTTTTGTTATTTTCTTGAACTATTGAAAATCCTTCTTCAATTAGAAATCAAAAGAGCCTTATTGTACACTTTTCAAGCACCCAATTGGCTTAGGCTGCCTGCAGAGTGCTAGCTTACAGCCGAGCTGACACCGATTCCCATTGCGATAGTCTAATCTTTGGTAGGCTTGCACTCTGAACACTTTGAGTATTCCTATTGATTTACCCATAACGACTTTATAGTCTTCGGTATCGGAATCGGCGTCAGCTCGGCTGTAAGCCGGCACTCTGCAGGCAGCCTTAGGTTTTGTTGTTAACCCGCATAAGATGAGTATTTTGTATTTGTTCTCCTTATATATATAAAAAAAATATGCTCTTCTAGAGCAAATAGTTTTTGCCTTCTCATATGTTGCAATTTGTGTCTTTTTCGTAGTATATAATATTATCTAACTTTCTTTTGTGTATTTTGCAGATTACCGCATTATTGAGAAGAATTTTACCAGAAATATCTCCTGAAAATCTTGGAGATCTTCTTGGAGTAGAGAAAATGCCGCCTTATGACTTTAACATCGTTAATCACAGCAGCTATGATTTTGATATGAACCGTTTAGGAATTCTTGATATATTTTTATCAGTAATCGCCAAATCATTACAATTGCAAGTTAAGATAAAGTCTTCAGCACGACCGAATCCATCAAAAGCACAGACAATAGTTAAATTAAATGCCTGTATTGATTTTGCTGTACATTTGCTTAAAGCAACAAAAAGTAATTCCAGTAGCAAGGAAATTTTATCCGATTGTGTAAATCAATTTGTATTTGAAGACAGTTTAACTATAGTAAAAGACAAATTTTTTCAATCTAACAAAAAGAAAGCAGAAGAAAAGAATGAACCTCCAAAAAATCTTAATCAAAGGTGGTTCTTAAAAGGCATTATTTCAGTTAAGGAAGCGGAAAGTATTATAAGTCTTCTACGAGACATGTCAACGGTAAAATTATTTTTTATAATATTATTAATCGTGTTTAAATGCTTTTCTTTAATAGGGAAAATTAGGAGATAAGTGGGCTATTGTAACTAAAGCTGCAATTGCTGAATCTATTTTAAACTTAACTCGACTCGATGAAATATTTCGAATCCCAGAAAATTGTACTAAAACAGCAACTTTGTGGTTAGCGCTAGCTAGCTTATGTGTTTTAGATAGTGAGCATGTGGAAAAACTTTCATCTGGACAATGGTCTAAGGCCTCAGATACTCGGCCGCTGTGTAATAATCATGATGACGGAGAAACACCAGCAGTACTACAATGCAATATTTGTGGATCTCTATGTTGCGATTGTGACAGATTTCTGCATTTGAATCGTAAAACAAGATGCCATAGAAGAACAGTAATAAGTCCAAAAAATATCTTGTAGAATATTTAAACATAAAATTGTTTACTTCAAAAGGTTTGCAAGGAAGAAGAAGAGGCAATTAGGGTTGAGTTACATGAAAGCTGTGGCCGAACTAGACTTTTTTGGTTATTAGCTTTAGCTGATTCTCGAACACTCAAAGCAATGGTTGAATTTCGTGATGGAAATAACAGCATTATATCTGGACCACAAGAAACTGTTGGTCGATGTCGTTTTTGTGGAATTAGTGGTAATACTGGACTTTTAGAAATTGGAAATATTTGTGCTGATACTCAATGTCAGGAATATGCTACCAATGCATGTACAAAAATTAAATTATGTGGTCACACTTGTGGTGGTGTAGCAACTGAATCCAAGTGTTTACCATGTCTTCAGCATAATTGTCATGAGCGTGAAAATGAAAATGCTGAAAATTTAAAAAAGCCAAAATTAACACAAGATGCCGATGACATGTGTATGATTTGTTTCACAGAAGCATTATCTTGTGCTCCATCCATTCAGGTAAAACTTTATAAATTAAATTTTCATATAATTGACTTTTTAAAATTTAGTTGAACTGTGGTCATATATTTCATTACCATTGTTGTAAAATGGTTTTAGAAAAACGTTGGTCTGGTCCTAGAATAACTTTTGGTTTCTCTTTATGCCCTATATGTAAGGTAAGTAAAAGTATCTTTTTCTTTATTATCTACTACTATGACAATTTCTTAATTGTTTAATAAATTTTAATGAAATGAGAAATGTTTCAAAGAGTTTTAAATTGATAAAAAAGCTAAAAAAATTAATAACACAACTTTTTTAAATAATAGTTTTTATTTCTTAAAATAGGCGGACATTCAGCACCAACTTTTAGCCAATATAATTGAACCAATTAATGTTCTAAAGCAAGACGTCAAACGTAAAGCACTTATGAGGTAATATTTTGGAAATTAAATTTCAACTATTAAAAGTTCCCTTTCATTTTAGATTAAAATACGAAGGGATGACAAAACCTATAGACACTAAAGATCTCACAGTTTATGCTATGGATCGCTACGCTTATTATGTTTGCTTCAAATGTCAAAAAGTTATTTTATTTTGGTTACCATTTAAAATATAACTTATAAAATTTTTTCTTTAAAAGGCTTATTATGGGGGTGAGGCGAGATGTGATGCAGAAATCGGAGAAAATTTTGATCCCTGTGAATTAGTTTGTGGAGCTTGTAGTGATGTGGCACGGGCACAAATGTGTCCTAAACATGGTACCGATTTTTTGGAATATAAATGTCGGTATTGTTGTTCAGTTGCCGTATTCTTTTGTTTTGGTACAACACATTTTTGTGATACATGCCATGATGATTTTCAACGGTTAACCAATATATCGAAAAATAAGCTACCACAATGTCCAGCTGGACCAAAAGCAAAACAATTATTTGGTGAAGAGTGCCCTTTACATGTCACACATCCGCCTACAGGTGAAGAATTTGCTCTTGGCTGTGGAATTTGTCGTAATGCCCAAACATTTTGAAACTGTTTACATAATAATCAATATGAAACTACTAAAATAGTTAAACTTGCTTCTGACAAATAACAGAATTTTTAAATATGAAATTAATATATTAAATACTTTAGAAGTTTTTTGATGTCTTAAGGAATATAAGCAACTTTATATATGCTCTTTTAACATTTTTACTATTGAAACTAGTCAAATTAGAAGACTGTTAAACCAACCATCAATTTTTTCGCAAAGCTAGATATAATGTAAAGACTTTCTTTTTCAATAAATGACAACATATAAAAATTTCAAAGTTGTTTTGTAATATTTTTGTTATTTAGTGGTAGCAATTATACTAATTTCTAAATTTCTTTGATTATGCATACTAAACGTACGTAAGTTCATTTTCTATAGTTTTTAAGCTTTGATTTTTTTTACAAAAACAAGAAAGTTTATTAATTTCGAAAACAATTATTAGTTTGATTAGACCAAGGACAAACAAAAATTTCTATTCTTCGAGAGTGTTTCTGGGATCAACAAACGTAAAAGCAGGGATTTTATGTAGATTTTATGTATATTTTTTTATTATTAAAACATGGAATATGACATAAAACTGTACTTTAATATATGCTATCAAAGTTAAAAATTAATGATTATTGCAAAATTTCAATAACCAGAAAAATAAAATATATATTTTTAAACATATGGTTTAAAGAGTAACTCCAATAGAGTTCTTTTTAAAATTCTATTTGAAAATAAGGGCCAAGGTTTCAAATACGAGGAAAAACAGAAAGTTAATAACTTTAAAAGGCCATTGGTTTCACACGTAGATTCATACATACATCCCTTATAATTTCAAGCTTTTTATAAAGCTCTAGTAATATTATATAATTAAGAAACATTTTTATTTTTTATGTTATGCATCTAAAATATTTGAAATAAAAACTGATCAAAAAAAGTGATCAAATGGTGAATTACCAGTGTACGAACCACATAATAGGAAAATAGTTTAAAAACTTTAATACAATTAATTGTTTTAAAACTTTTAGCATAATTATTATTTATGGTGTAATTCTAGGATTAACTGTAATAGAAATATTTTCATCAATTTCTAGAACATTCCACACATTTATTTTGCTTGTAAATTCCCCCGTAATATGTGCTCTCTATACATTTTCCCACAAAGATTTTTTTGACTATCATCTGTACTCCTCATACATTCATGATTCTTCGGCACTTTCTTTTTCAATATAAACTCTCTTATGCATGCGGTTATCAAATTTCCCCTTAAACGGTTTTTACATTCTCTTTATTTTTGTTTTATAATGGTTTTTGACTTTGAAAGCTCTCATTTTCTCTTCATTTGTTTATTTTTTCTCGAAGTTTCTAGTAAATTCATGAAATTTCCATAGCACAAATTATGCTTGAGTGGGGCATGCGAAAAAGTATAAATACCACGTAGTGAGCACAAGTTGTTTAGTATCATAAACAAAGTTACGAAACAAACGTTAAACAGCGAAAATTATCAATTTAAAAAAACTTACAAAATGCCAGCTATTGGAATTGATTTAGGAACTACATATTCTTGTGTTGGAGTATTTCAACATGGAAAAGTGGAAATCATTGCAAACGATCAAGGAAATAGAACAACACCAAGTTATGTTGCGTTTTCAGATTCGGAAAGATTGATTGGAGACGCTGCAAAAAATCAAGTTGCAATGAATCCGAAAAACACAGTTTTCGACGCCAAAAGATTGATTGGAAGAAAATATGACGACAAAAAAATACAAGAAGACATTAAACATTGGCCATTCACAGTAGTAAGTGAAAATGGAAAGCCAAAAATTAGTGTGGAATACAAAGGTGAACGTAAAAGATTTTCGCCAGAAGAAATAAGTTCAATGGTATTGACAAAAATGAAAGAAACAGCCGAAAGCTATTTAGGTGAAACTATTAGCGACGCAGTTATAACAGTTCCAGCTTATTTCAATGACTCACAAAGGCAGGCGACGAAAGATGCAGGTGCTATTGCAGGCCTGAATGTTCTCAGAATTATCAACGAGCCTACAGCCGCAGCTCTGGCTTATGGTTTGGATAAAAATTTATCTGGTGAACGAAATGTTTTGATATTTGATTTGGGAGGTGGAACATTTGATGTTTCAATACTTACAATAGATGAAGGTTCACTTTTTGAAGTCAGAGCTACAGCAGGTGATACACATTTGGGAGGAGAAGATTTTGACAATCGTTTAGTTAATCATCTTGCTGAAGAATTCAAGCGAAAACACAAAAAAGATCTTCGTTCTAATCCAAGAGCGTTACGAAGATTGCGAACAGCAGCCGAAAGGGCCAAACGAACACTTTCCTCAAGCACAGAATCTACAATTGAAATAGATGCCTTGTACGAAGGAATTGATTTCTACACAAAAATAACAAGAGCTCGCTTTGAGGAATTGTGTGCGGATCTTTTCCGTTCGACACTAGAACCTGTGGAGAAGGCTTTGAGAGACGCAAAAATGGACAAAAGTAATATTCACGATATAGTGCTTGTTGGTGGCTCAACAAGAATTCCAAAAGTTCAAAGTCTCCTGCAGAATTATTTTAACGGAAAGGCTCTTAACTTATCTATCAATCCAGATGAAGCAGTTGCATACGGAGCAGCAATTCAAGCGGCGATTTTGAGTGGTGACAAGAGTTCGAAAATTCAAGATGTACTTCTGGTCGATGTTGCACCCTTGTCGCTTGGTATTGAAACTGCTGGAGGTGTAATGACAAAGATTGTAGAAAGGAATGCGAGAATTCCTTGTAAACAAACAAAAACATTCTCTACATATGCAGACAATCAGCCTGCCGTAACAATTCAAGTTTTTGAAGGTGAAAGAGCTATGACAAAAGACAACAACCTTTTGGGTACATTCGATTTAACTGGGATTCCACCTGCTCCACGTGGAACACCACAAATCGAAGTAACTTTTGATATGGATGCAAATGGAATTTTAAATGTGTCTGCAAAAGAGATGGGCACAGGTAATGCAAAGAAAATAACAATCAAAAATGACAAAGGAAGATTGTCTCAAGCCGAAATAGAACGAATGCTTGCAGAAGCTGAACGATTCCAAGAAGAGGATGAAAGACAGCGAGAAAAGGTCTCAGCCAGAAATAATTTAGAGGGTTATGTTTTTAATTTACAGCAAGCTATTGACCAAGCCGGTGATAAACTCACACAGAGTGACAAAGATACGGTCAAAAATTACTGCCAAGAAACCCTCAAATGGCTGGACAATAACACACTCGCTGATAAAGAGGAATTTGAACACAAATTGCAAGAAATCACTAAAGTTTGTAGCCCTATTATGACAAAACTCCACAGTGGTGGCGCTCAAAGTAATTGTGGACAGCAAGCAGGTGGATTTGGTGGAGGACGTGCAGGGCCAACAGTTGAAGAAGTAGATTAAACAATTTAGGAAATTTTCAAATTTATGTTAAAACAAATTATTAGAATCTATTGTTAAACTAGTCTTTAGTTTTTAAAGTATTATGTTGAAATTGCAAGACTGAAATAAATTAATTTAATTTTTTTATAAATTTGGTGTTTTATTAAAAAAGACCCGATAGCTTTAAGAATTATTAACCAGAGAAAATTTATGTGGAGCTGAAGTAAACTTCAGTAGGAAATTGAATGAGGCAACTTATAGAAGAAAGAAGTTTTTTTAAACAAATTGATCTGCGTTACCTTTTATAGGTTGAAAGCTGCATCAATCTTCAATGAAGTCAGAACAAGTTTTGGTCTTATATTTAGGTTTTAAGTAAATATAGATTAAGATTTTTTGTTATGTTTTATGATTAAATAACATCTGAAATACATTTAGACTTAATTCAGAAAACTGTGAGCGAGCAAATGCCACATCGTCCGAATTTTTGTTTTATATCAGAATTCTATTTTATAATTAACCTAAAAGTTTACAGATATATTACAAGATAAAGATTTTGATCTTTTGGTTTACGGGTTTATATACACACGAATGCATGAATGTATCTTATGAGTTACCTACATAAGTCCTTTTTATTAAAATTCTATTGGAAAGTAAGGGCCAAGGTTTCAAATACGTGGAGAAATGGAAAGTTAATGGCTTTTAAAGGCCATTGGTTTAACACGTAGATTCATACATACATCCCTTATAATTTCAAGCTTTTTATAAAGCTCTAGTAATATTATATAATTAAGAAACATTTTTATTTTTTATGTTATCATGCATCTAAAATATTTGAAATAAAAACTGATCAAAAAAAGTGATCAAATGGTGAATTACCAGTGTACGAACCACATAATAGGAAAATAGTTTAAAAACTTTAATACAATTAATTGTTTTAAAACTTTTAGCATAATTATTATTTATGGTGTAATTCTAGGATTAACTGTAATAGAAATATTTTCATCAATTTCTAGAACATTCCACACATTTATTTTGCTTGTAAATTCCCCCGTAATATGTGCTCTCTATACATTTTCCCACAAAGATTTTTTTGACTATCATCTGTACTCCTCATACATTCATGATTCTTCGGCACTTTCTTTTTCAATATAAACTCTCTTATGCATGCGGTTATCAAATTTCCCCTTAAACGGTTTTTACATTCTCTTTATTTTTGTTTTATAATGGTTTTTGACTTTGAAAGCTCTCATTTTCTCTTCATTTGTTTATTTTTTCTCGAAGTTTCTAGTAAATTCATGAAATTTCCATAGCACAAATTATGCTTGAGTGGGGCATGCGAAAAAGTATAAATACCACGTAGTGAGCACAAGTTGTTTAGTATCATAAACAAAGTTACGAAACAAACGTTAAACAGCGAAAATTATCAATTTAAAAAAACTTACAAAATGCCAGCTATTGGAATTGATTTAGGAACTACATATTCTTGTGTTGGAGTATTTCAACATGGAAAAGTGGAAATCATTGCAAACGATCAAGGAAATAGAACAACACCAAGTTATGTTGCGTTTTCAGATTCGGAAAGATTGATTGGAGACGCTGCAAAAAATCAAGTTGCAATGAATCCGAAAAACACAGTTTTCGACGCCAAAAGATTGATTGGAAGAAAATATGACGACAAAAAAATACAAGAAGACATTAAACATTGGCCATTCACAGTAGTAAGTGAAAATGGAAAGCCAAAAATTAGTGTGGAATACAAAGGTGAACGTAAAAGATTTTCGCCAGAAGAAATAAGTTCAATGGTATTGACAAAAATGAAAGAAACAGCCGAAAGCTATTTAGGTGAAACTATTAGCGACGCAGTTATAACAGTTCCAGCTTATTTCAATGACTCACAAAGGCAGGCGACGAAAGATGCAGGTGCTATTGCAGGCCTGAATGTTCTCAGAATTATCAACGAGCCTACAGCCGCAGCTCTGGCTTATGGTTTGGATAAAAATTTATCTGGTGAACGAAATGTTTTGATATTTGATTTGGGAGGTGGAACATTTGATGTTTCAATACTTACAATAGATGAAGGTTCACTTTTTGAAGTCAGAGCTACAGCAGGTGATACACATTTGGGAGGAGAAGATTTTGACAATCGTTTAGTTAATCATCTTGCTGAAGAATTCAAGCGAAAACACAAAAAAGATCTTCGTTCTAATCCAAGAGCGTTACGAAGATTGCGAACAGCAGCCGAAAGGGCCAAACGAACACTTTCCTCAAGCACAGAATCTACAATTGAAATAGATGCCTTGTACGAAGGAATTGATTTCTACACAAAAATAACAAGAGCTCGCTTTGAGGAATTGTGTGTGGATCTTTTCCGTTCGACACTAGAACCTGTGGAGAAGGCTTTGAGAGACGCAAAAATGGACAAAAGTAATATTCACGATATAGTGCTTGTTGGTGGCTCAACAAGAATTCCAAAAGTTCAAAGTCTCCTGCAGAATTATTTTAACGGAAAGGCTCTTAACTTATCTATCAATCCAGATGAAGCAGTTGCATACGGAGCAGCAATTCAAGCGGCGATTTTGAGTGGTGACAAGAGTTCGAAAATTCAAGATGTACTTCTGGTCGATGTTGCACCCTTGTCGCTTGGTATTGAAACTGCTGGAGGTGTAATGACAAAGATTGTAGAAAGGAATGCGAGAATTCCTTGTAAACAAACAAAAACATTCTCTACATATGCAGACAATCAGCCTGCCGTAACAATTCAAGTTTTTGAAGGTGAAAGAGCTATGACAAAAGACAACAACCTTTTGGGTACATTCGATTTAACTGGGATTCCACCTGCTCCACGTGGTACACCACAAATCGAAGTAACTTTTGATATGGATGCAAATGGAATTTTAAATGTGTCTGCAAAAGAGATGGGCACAGGTAATGCAAAGAAAATAACAATCAAAAATGACAAAGGAAGATTGTCTCAAGCCGAAATAGAACGAATGCTTGCAGAAGCTGAACGATTCCAAGAAGAGGATGAAAGACAGCGAGAAAAGGTCTCAGCCAGAAATAATTTAGAGGGTTATGTTTTTAATTTACAGCAAGCTATTGACCAAGCCGGTGATAAACTCACACAGAGTGACAAAGATACGGTCAAAAATTACTGCCAAGAAACCCTCAAATGGCTGGACAATAACACACTCGCTGATAAAGAGGAATTTGAACACAAATTGCAAGAAATCACTAAAGTTTGTAGCCCTATTATGACAAAACTCCACAGTGGTGGCGCTCAAAGTAATTGTGGACAGCAAGCAGGTGGATTTGGTGGAGGACGTGCAGGGCCAACAGTTGAAGAAGTAGATTAAACAATTTAGGAAATTTTCAAATTTATGTTAAAACAAATTATTAGAATCTATTGTTAAACTAGTCTTTAGTTTTTAAAGTATTATGTTGAAATTGCAAGACTGAAATAAATTAATTTAATTTTTTTATAAATTTGGTGTTTTATTAAAAAAGACCCGATAGCTTTAAGAATTATTAACCAGAGAAAATTTATGTGGAGCTGAAGTAAACTTCAGTAGGAAATTGAATGAGGCAACTTATAGAAGAAAGAAGTTTTTTTAAACAAATTGATCTGCGTTACCTTTTATAGGTTGAAAGCTGCATCAATCTTCAATGAAGTCAGAACAAGTTTTGGTCTTATATTTAGGTTTTAAGTAAATATAGATTAAGATTTTTTGTTATGTTTTATGATTAAATAACATCTGAAATACATTTAGACTTAATTCAGAAAACTGTGAGCGAGCAAATGCCACATCGTCCGAATTTTTGTTTTATATCAGAATTCTATTTTATAATTAACCTAAAAGTTTACAGATATATTACAAGATAAAGATTTTGATCTTTTGGTTTACGGGTTTATATACACACGAATGCATGAATGTATCTTATGAGTTACCTACATAAGTCCTTTTTATTAAAATTCTATTGGAAAGTAAGGGCCAAGGTTTCAAATACGTGGAGAAATGGAAAGTTAATGGCTTTTAAAGGCCATTGGTTTAACACGTAGATTCATACATACATCCCTTATAATTTCAAGCTTTTTATAAAGCTCTAGTAATATTATATAATTAAGAAACATTTTTATTTTTTATGTTATCATGCATCTAAAATATTTGAAATAAAAACTGATCAAAAAAAGTGATCAAATGGTGAATTACCAGTGTACGAACCACATAATAGGAAAATAGTTTAAAAACTTTAATACAATTAATTGTTTTAAAACTTTTAGCATAATTATTATTTATGGTGTAATTCTAGGATTAACTGTAATAGAAATATTTTCATCAATTTCTAGAACATTCCACACATTTATTTTGCTTGTAAATTCCCCCGTAATATGTGCTCTCTATACATTTTCCCACAAAGATTTTTTTGACTATCATCTGTACTCCTCATACATTCATGATTCTTCGGCACTTTCTTTTTCAATATAAACTCTCTTATGCATGCGGTTATCAAATTTCCCCTTAAACGGTTTTTACATTCTCTTTATTTTTGTTTTATAATGGTTTTTGACTTTGAAAGCTCTCATTTTCTCTTCATTTGTTTATTTTTTCTCGAAGTTTCTAGTAAATTCATGAAATTTCCATAGCACAAATTATGCTTGAGTGGGGCATGCGAAAAAGTATAAATACCACGTAGTGAGCACAAGTTGTTTAGTATCATAAACAAAGTTACGAAACAAACGTTAAACAGCGAAAATTATCAATTTAAAAAAACTTACAAAATGCCAGCTATTGGAATTGATTTAGGAACTACATATTCTTGTGTTGGAGTATTTCAACATGGAAAAGTGGAAATCATTGCAAATGATCAAGGAAATAGAACAACACCAAGTTATGTTGCGTTTTCAGATTCGGAAAGATTGATTGGAGACGCTGCAAAAAATCAAGTTGCAATGAATCCGAAAAACACAGTTTTCGACGCCAAAAGATTGATTGGAAGAAAATATGACGACAAAAAAATACAAGAAGACATTAAACATTGGCCATTCACAGTAGTAAGTGAAAATGGAAAGCCAAAAATTAGTGTGGAATACAAAGGTGAACGTAAAAGATTATCGCCAGAAGAAATAAGTTCAATGGTATTGACAAAAATGAAAGAAACAGCCGAAAGCTATTTAGGTGAAACTATTAGCGACGCAGTTATAACAGTTCCAGCTTATTTCAATGACTCACAAAGGCAGGCGACGAAAGATGCAGGTGCTATTGCAGGCCTGAATGTTCTCAGAATTATCAACGAGCCTACAGCCGCAGCTCTGGCTTATGGTTTGGATAAAAATTTATCTGGTGAACGAAATGTTTTGATATTTGATTTGGGAGGTGGAACATTTGATGTTTCAATACTTACAATAGATGAAGGTTCACTTTTTGAAGTCAGAGCTACAGCAGGTGATACACATTTGGGAGGAGAAGATTTTGACAATCGTTTAGTTAATCATCTTGCTGAAGAGTTCAAGCGAAAACACAAGAAAGATCTTCGTTCTAATCCAAGAGCGTTACGAAGATTGCGAACAGCAGCCGAAAGGGCCAAACGAACACTTTCTTCAAGCACAGAATCTACAATTGAAATAGATGCCTTGTACGAAGGAATTGATTTCTACACAAAAATATCAAGAGCTCGCTTTGAGGAATTGTGTGCGGATCTTTTCCGTTCGACACTAGAACCTGTGGAGAAGGCTTTGAGAGACGCAAAAATGGACAAAAGTAATATTCACGATATAGTGCTTGTTGGTGGCTCAACAAGAATTCCAAAAGTTCAAAGTCTCCTGCAGAATTATTTTAACGGAAAGGCTCTTAACTTATCTATCAATCCAGATGAAGCAGTTGCATACGGAGCAGCAATTCAAGCGGCGATTTTGAGTGGTGACAAGAGTTCGAAAATTCAAGATGTACTTCTGGTCGATGTTGCACCCTTGTCGCTTGGTATTGAAACTGCTGGAGGTGTAATGACAAAGATTGTAGAAAGGAATGCGAGAATTCCTTGTAAACAAACAAAAACATTCTCTACATATGCAGACAATCAGCCTGCCGTAACAATTCAAGTTTTTGAAGGTGAAAGAGCTATGACAAAAGACAACAACCTTTTGGGTACATTCGATTTAACTGGGATTCCACCTGCTCCACGTGGTACACCACAAATCGAAGTAACTTTTGATATGGATGCAAATGGAATTTTAAATGTGTCTGCAAAAGAGATGGGCACAGGTAATGCAAAGAAAATAACAATCAAAAATGACAAAGGAAGATTGTCTCAAGCCGAAATAGAACGAATGCTTGCAGAAGCTGAACGATTCCAAGAAGAGGATGAAAGACAGCGAGAAAAGGTCTCAGCCAGAAATAATTTAGAGGGTTATGTTTTTAATTTACAGCAAGCTATTGACCAAGCCGGTGATAAACTCACACAGAGTGACAAAGATACGGTCAAAAATTACTGCCAAGAAACCCTCAAATGGCTGGACAATAACACACTCGCTGATAAAGAGGAATTTGAACACAAATTGCAAGAAATCACTAAAGTTTGTAGCCCTATTATGACAAAACTCCACAGTGGTGGCGCTCAAAGTAATTGTGGACAGCAAGCAGGTGGATTTGGTGGAGGACGTGCAGGGCCAACAGTTGAAGAAGTAGATTAAACAATTTAGGAAATTTTCAAATTTATGTTAAAACAAATTATTAGAATCTATTGTTAAACTAGTCTTTAGTTTTTAAAGTATTATGTTGAAATTGCAAGACTGAAATAAATTAATTTAATTTTTTTATAAACTTGGTGTTTTATTAAAAAAGACCCGATAGCTTTAAGAATTATTAACCAGAGAAAATTTATGTGGAGCTGAAGTAAACTTCAGTAGGAAATTGAATGAGGCAACTTATAGAAGAAAGAAGTTTTTTTAAACAAATTGATCTGCGTTACCTTTTATAGGTTGAAAGCTGCATCAATCTTCAATGAAGTCAGAACAAGTTTTGGTCTTATATTTAGGTTTTAAGTAAATATAGATTAAGATTTTTTGTTATGTTTTATGATTAAATAACATCTGAAATACATTTAGACTTAATTCAGAAAACTGTGAGCGAGCAAATGCCACATCGTCCGAATTTTTGTTTTATATCAGAATTCTATTTTATAATTAACCTAAAAGTTTACAGATATATTACAAGATAAAGATTTTGATCTTTTGGTTTACGGGTTTATATACACACGAATGCATGAATGTATCTTATGAGTTACCTACATAAGTCCTTTTTATTAAAATTCTATTGGAAAGTAAGGGCCAAGGTTTCAAATACGTGGAGAAATGGAAAGTTAATGGCTTTTAAAGGCCATTGGTTTAACACGTAGATTCATACATACATCCCTTATAATTTCAAGCTTTTTATAAAGCTCTAGTAATATTATATAATTAAGAAACATTTTTATTTTTTATGTTATCATGCATCTAAAATATTTGAAATAAAAACTGATCAAAAAAAGTGATCAAATGGTGAATTACCAGTGTACGAACCACATAATAGGAAAATAGTTTAAAAACTTTAATACAATTAATTGTTTTAAAACTTTTAGTATAATTATTATTTATGGTGTAATTCTAGGATTAACTGTAATAGAAATATTTTCATCAATTTCTAGAACATTCCACACATTTATTTTGCTTGTAAATTCCCCCGTAATATGTGCTCTCTATACATTTTCCCACAAAGATTTTTTTGACTATCATCTGTACTCCTCATACATTCATGATTCTTCGGCACTTTCTTTTTCAATATAAACTCTCTTATGCATGCGGTTATCAAATTTCCCCTTAAACGGTTTTTACATTCTCTTTATTTTTGTTTTATAATGGTTTTTGACTTTGAAAGCTCTCATTTTCTCTTCATTTGTTTATTTTTTCTCGAAGTTTCTAGTAAATTCATGAAATTTCCATAGCACAAATTATGCTTGAGTGGGGCATGCGAAAAAGTATAAATACCACGTAGTGAGCACAAGTTGTTTAGTATCATAAACAAAGTTACGAAACAAACGTTAAACAGCGAAAATTATCAATTTAAAAAAACTTACAAAATGCCAGCTATTGGAATTGATTTAGGAACTACATATTCTTGTGTTGGAGTATTTCAACATGGAAAAGTGGAAATCATTGCAAACGATCAAGGAAATAGAACAACACCAAGTTATGTTGCGTTTTCAGATTCGGAAAGATTGATTGGAGACGCTGCAAAAAATCAAGTTGCAATGAATCCGAAAAACACAGTTTTCGACGCCAAAAGATTGATTGGAAGAAAATATGACGACAAAAAAATACAAGAAGACATTAAACATTGGCCATTCACAGTAGTAAGTGAAAATGGAAAGCCAAAAATTAGTGTGGAATACAAAGGTGAACGTAAAAGATTTTCGCCAGAAGAAATAAGTTCAATGGTATTGACAAAAATGAAAGAAACAGCCGAAAGCTATTTAGGTGAAACTATTAGCGACGCAGTTATAACAGTTCCAGCTTATTTCAATGACTCACAAAGGCAGGCGACGAAAGATGCAGGTGCTATTGCAGGCCTGAATGTTCTCAGAATTATCAACGAGCCTACAGCCGCAGCTCTGGCTTATGGTTTGGATAAAAATTTATCTGGTGAACGAAATGTTTTGATATTTGATTTGGGAGGTGGAACATTTGATGTTTCAATACTTACAATAGATGAAGGTTCACTTTTTGAAGTCAGAGCTACAGCAGGTGATACACATTTGGGAGGAGAAGATTTTGACAATCGTTTAGTTAATCATCTTGCTGAAGAGTTCAAGCGAAAACACAAGAAAGATCTTCGTTCTAATCCAAGAGCGTTACGAAGATTGCGAACAGCAGCCGAAAGGGCCAAACGAACACTTTCTTCAAGCACAGAATCTACAATTGAAATAGATGCCTTGTACGAAGGAATTGATTTCTACACAAAAATATCAAGAGCTCGCTTTGAGGAATTGTGTGCGGATCTTTTCCGTTCGACACTAGAACCTGTGGAGAAGGCTTTGAGAGACGCAAAAATGGACAAAAGTAATATTCACGATATAGTGCTTGTTGGTGGCTCAACAAGAATTCCAAAAGTTCAAAGTCTCCTGCAGAATTATTTTAACGGAAAGGCTCTTAACTTATCTATCAATCCAGATGAAGCAGTTGCATACGGAGCAGCAATTCAAGCGGCGATTTTGAGTGGTGACAAGAGTTCGAAAATTCAAGATGTACTTCTGGTCGATGTTGCACCCTTGTCGCTTGGTATTGAAACTGCTGGAGGTGTAATGACAAAGATTGTAGAAAGGAATGCGAGAATTCCTTGTAAACAAACAAAAACATTCTCTACATATGCAGACAATCAGCCTGCCGTAACAATTCAAGTTTTTGAAGGTGAAAGAGCTATGACAAAAGACAACAACCTTTTGGGTACATTCGATTTAACTGGGATTCCACCTGCTCCACGTGGTACACCACAAATCGAAGTAACTTTTGATATGGATGCAAATGGAATTTTAAATGTGTCTGCAAAAGAGATGGGCACAGGTAATGCAAAGAAAATAACAATCAAAAATGACAAAGGAAGATTGTCTCAAGCCGAAATAGAACGAATGCTTGCAGAAGCTGAACGATTCCAAGAAGAGGATGAAAGACAGCGAGAAAAGGTCTCAGCCAGAAATAATTTAGAGGGTTATGTTTTTAATTTACAGCAAGCTATTGACCAAGCCGGTGATAAACTCACACAGAGTGACAAAGATACGGTCAAAAATTACTGCCAAGAAACCCTCAAATGGCTGGAAAATAACACACTCGCTGATAAAGAGGAATTTGAACACAAATTGCAAGAAATCACTAAAGTTTGTAGCCCTATTATGACAAAACTCCACAGTGGTGGCGCTCAAAGTAATTGTGGACAGCAAGCAGGTGGATTTGGTGGAGGACGTGCAGGGCCAACAGTTGAAGAAGTAGATTAAACAATTTAGGAAATTTTCAAATTTATGTTAAAACAAATTATTAGAATCTATTGTTAAACTAGTCTTTAGTTTTTAAAGTATTATGTTGAAATTGCAAGACTGAAATAAATTAATTTAATTTTTTTATAAACTTGGTGTTTTATTAAAAAGGACCCGATAGCTTTAAGAATTATTAACCAGAGAAAACTTATGTGGAGCTGAAGTAAACTTCAGTAGGAAATTGAATGAGGCAACTTATAGAAGAAAGAAGTTTTTTTAAACAAATTGATCTGCGTTACCTTTTATAGGTTGAAAGCTGCATCAATCTTCAATGAAGTCAGAACAAGTTTTGGTCTTATATTTAGGTTTTAAGTAAATATAGATTAAGATTTTTTGTTATGTTTTATGATTAAATAACATCTGAAATACATTTAGACTTAATTCAGAAAACTGTGAGCGAGCAAATGCCACATCGTCCGAATTTTTGTTCTATATCAGAATTCTATTTTATAATTAACCTAAAAGTTTACAGATATATTACAAGATAAAGATTTTGATCTTTTGGTTTACGGGTTTATATACACACGAATGCATGAATGTATCTTATGAGTTACCTACATAAGTCCTTTTTATTAAAATTCTATTGGAAAGTAAGGGCCAAGGTTTCAAATACGTGGAGAAATGGAAAGTTAATGGCTTTTAAAGGCCATTGGTTTAACACGTAGATTCATACATACATCCCTTATAATTTCAAGCTTTTTATAAAGCTCTAGTAATATTATATAATTAAGAAACATTTTTATTTTTTATGTTATCATGCATCTAAAATATTTGAAATAAAAACTGATCAAAAAAAGTGATCAAATGGTGAATTACCAGTGTACGAACCACATAATAGGAAAATAGTTTAAAAACTTTAATACAATTAATTGTTTTAAAACTTTTAGCATAATTATTATTTATGGTGTAATTCTAGGATTAACTGTAATAGAAATATTTTCATCAATTTCTAGAACATTCCACACATTTATTTTGCTTGTAAATTCCCCCGTAATATGTACTCTCCATACATTTTCCCACAAAGATTTTTTTGACTATCATCTGTACTCCTCATACATTCATGATTCTTCGGCACTTTCTTTTTCAATATAAACTCTCTTATGCATGCGGTTATCAAATTTCCCCTTAAACGGTTTTTACATTCTCTTTATTTTTGTTTTATAATGGTTTTTGACTTTGAAAGCTCTCATTTTCTCTTCATTTGTTTATTTTTTCTCGAAGTTTCTAGTAAATTCATGAAATTTCCATAGCACAAATTATGCTTGAGTGGGGCATGCGAAAAAGTATAAATACCACGTAGTGAGCACAAGTTGTTTAGTATCATAAACAAAGTTACGAAACAAACGTTAAACAGCGAAAATTATCAATTTAAAAAAACTTACAAAATGCCAGCTATTGGAATTGATTTAGGAACTACATATTCTTGTGTTGGAGTATTTCAACATGGAAAAGTGGAAATCATTGCAAACGATCAAGGAAATAGAACAACACCAAGTTATGTTGCGTTTTCAGATTCGGAAAGATTGATTGGAGACGCTGCAAAAAATCAAGTTGCAATGAATCCGAAAAACACAGTTTTCGACGCCAAAAGATTGATTGGAAGAAAATATGACGACAAAAAAATACAAGAAGACATTAAACATTGGCCATTCACAGTAGTAAGTGAAAATGGAAAGCCAAAAATTAGTGTGGAATACAAAGGTGAACGTAAAAGATTTTCGCCAGAAGAAATAAGTTCAATGGTATTGACAAAAATGAAAGAAACAGCCGAAAGCTATTTAGGTGAAACTATTAGCGACGCAGTTATAACAGTTCCAGCTTATTTCAATGACTCACAAAGGCAGGCGACGAAAGATGCAGGTGCTATTGCAGGCCTGAATGTTCTCAGAATTATCAACGAGCCTACAGCCGCAGCTCTGGCTTATGGTTTGGATAAAAATTTATCTGGTGAACGAAATGTTTTGATATTTGATTTGGGAGGTGGAACATTTGATGTTTCAATACTTACAATAGATGAAGGTTCACTTTTTGAAGTCAGAGCTACAGCAGGTGATACACATTTGGGAGGAGAAGATTTTGACAATCGTTTAGTTAATCATCTTGCTGAAGAATTCAAGCGAAAACACAAAAAAGATCTTCGTTCTAATCCAAGAGCGTTACGAAGATTGCGAACAGCAGCCGAAAGGGCCAAACGAACACTTTCCTCAAGCACAGAATCTACAATTGAAATAGATGCCTTGTACGAAGGAATTGATTTCTACACAAAAATAACAAGAGCTCGCTTTGAGGAATTGTGTGCGGATCTTTTCCGTTCGACACTAGAACCTGTGGAGAAGGCTTTGAGAGACGCAAAAATGGACAAAAGTAATATTCACGATATAGTGCTTGTTGGTGGCTCAACAAGAATTCCAAAAGTTCAAAGTCTCCTGCAGAATTATTTTAACGGAAAGGCTCTTAACTTATCTATCAATCCAGATGAAGCAGTTGCATACGGAGCAGCAATTCAAGCGGCGATTTTGAGTGGTGACAAGAGTTCGAAAATTCAAGATGTACTTCTGGTCGATGTTGCACCCTTGTCGCTTGGTATTGAAACTGCTGGAGGTGTAATGACAAAGATTGTAGAAAGGAATGCGAGAATTCCTTGTAAACAAACAAAAACATTCTCTACATATGCAGACAATCAGCCTGCCGTAACAATTCAAGTTTTTGAAGGTGAAAGAGCTATGACAAAAGACAACAACCTTTTGGGTACATTCGATTTAACTGGGATTCCACCTGCTCCACGTGGTACACCACAAATCGAAGTAACTTTTGATATGGATGCAAATGGAATTTTAAATGTGTCTGCAAAAGAGATGGGCACAGGTAATGCAAAGAAAATAACAATCAAAAATGACAAAGGAAGATTGTCTCAAGCCGAAATAGAACGAATGCTTGCAGAAGCTGAACGATTCCAAGAAGAGGATGAAAGACAGCGAGAAAAGGTCTCAGCCAGAAATAATTTAGAGGGTTATGTTTTTAATTTACAGCAAGCTATTGACCAAGCCGGTGATAAACTCACACAGAGTGACAAAGATACGGTCAAAAATTACTGCCAAGAAACCCTCAAATGGCTGGACAATAACACACTCGCTGATAAAGAGGAATTTGAACACAAATTGCAAGAAATCACTAAAGTTTGTAGCCCTATTATGACAAAACTCCACAGTGGTGGCGCTCAAAGTAATTGTGGACAGCAAGCAGGTGGATTTGGTGGAGGACGTGCAGGGCCAACAGTTGAAGAAGTAGATTAAACAATTTAGGAAATTTTCAAATTTATGTTAAAACAAATTATTAGAATCTATTGTTAAACTAGTCTTTAGTTTTTAAAGTATTATGTTGAAATTGCAAGACTGAAATAAATTAATTTAATTTTTTTATAAACTTGGTGTTTTATTAAAAAAGACCCGATAGCTTTAAGAATTATTAACCAGAGAAAATTTATGTGGAGCTGAAGTAAACTTCAGTAGGAAATTGAGTGAGGCAACTTATAGAAGAAAGAAGTTTTTTTAAACAAATTGATCTGCGTTACCTTTTATAGGTTGAAAGCTGCATCAATCTTCAATGAAGTCAGAACAAGTTTTGGTCTTATATTTAGGTTTTAAGTAAATATAGATTAAGATTTTTTGTTATGTTTTATGATTAAATAACATCTGAAATACATTTAGACTTAATTCAGAAAACTGTGAGCGAGCAAATGCCACATCGTCCGAATTTTTGTTCTATATCAGAATTCTATTTTATAATTAACCTAAAAGTTTACAGATATATTACAAGATAAAGATTTTGATCTTTTGGTTTACGGGTTTATATACACACGAATGCATGAATGTATCTTATGAGTTACCTACATAAGTCCTTTTTATTAAAATTCTATTGGAAAGTAAGGGCCAAGGTTTCAAATACGTGGAGAAATGGAAAGTTAATGGCTTTTAAAGGCCATTGGTTTAACACGTAGATTCATACATACATCCCTTATAATTTCAAGCTTTTTATAAAGCTCTAGTAATATTATATAATTAAGAAACATTTTTATTTTTTATGTTATCATGCATCTAAAATATTTGAAATAAAAACTGATCAAAAAAAGTGATCAAATGGTGAATTACCAGTGTACGAACCACATAATAGGAAAATAGTTTAAAAACTTTAATACAATTAATTGTTTTAAAACTTTTAGCATAATTATTATTTATGGTGTAATTCTAGGATTAACTGTAATAGAAATATTTTCATCAATTTCTAGAACATTCCACACATTTATTTTGCTTGTAAATTCCCCCGTAATATGTACTCTCCATACATTTTCCCACAAAGATTTTTTTGACTATCATCTGTACTCCTCATACATTCATGATTCTTCGGCACTTTCTTTTTCAATATAAACTCTCTTATGCATGCGGTTATCAAATTTCCCCTTAAACGGTTTTTACATTCTCTTTATTTTTGTTTTATAATGGTTTTTGACTTTGAAAGCTCTCATTTTCTCTTCATTTGTTTATTTTTTCTCGAAGTTTCTAGTAAATTCATGAAATTTCCATAGCACAAATTATGCTTGAGTGGGGCATGCGAAAAAGTATAAATACCACGTAGTGAGCACAAGTTGTTTAGTATCATAAACAAAGTTACGAAACAAACGTTAAACAGCGAAAATTATCAATTTAAAAAAACTTACAAAATGCCAGCTATTGGAATTGATTTAGGAACTACATATTCTTGTGTTGGAGTATTTCAACATGGAAAAGTGGAAATCATTGCAAACGATCAAGGAAATAGAACAACACCAAGTTATGTTGCGTTTTCAGATTCGGAAAGATTGATTGGAGACGCTGCAAAAAATCAAGTTGCAATGAATCCGAAAAACACAGTTTTCGACGCCAAAAGATTGATTGGAAGAAAATATGACGACAAAAAAATACAAGAAGACATTAAACATTGGCCATTCACAGTAGTAAGTGAAAATGGAAAGCCAAAAATTAGTGTGGAATACAAAGGTGAACGTAAAAGATTTTCGCCAGAAGAAATAAGTTCAATGGTATTGACAAAAATGAAAGAAACAGCCGAAAGCTATTTAGGTGAAACTATTAGCGACGCAGTTATAACAGTTCCAGCTTATTTCAATGACTCACAAAGGCAGGCGACGAAAGATGCAGGTGCTATTGCAGGCCTGAATGTTCTCAGAATTATCAACGAGCCTACAGCCGCAGCTCTGGCTTATGGTTTGGATAAAAATTTATCTGGTGAACGAAATGTTTTGATATTTGATTTGGGAGGTGGAACATTTGATGTTTCAATACTTACAATAGATGAAGGTTCACTTTTTGAAGTCAGAGCTACAGCAGGTGATACACATTTGGGAGGAGAAGATTTTGACAATCGTTTAGTTAATCATCTTGCTGAAGAGTTCAAGCGAAAACACAAGAAAGATCTTCGTTCTAATCCAAGAGCGTTACGAAGATTGCGAACAGCAGCCGAAAGGGCCAAACGAACACTTTCTTCAAGCACAGAATCTACAATTGAAATAGATGCCTTGTACGAAGGAATTGATTTCTACACAAAAATATCAAGAGCTCGCTTTGAGGAATTGTGTGCGGATCTTTTCCGTTCGACACTAGAACCTGTGGAGAAGGCTTTGAGAGACGCAAAAATGGACAAAAGTAATATTCACGATATAGTGCTTGTTGGTGGCTCAACAAGAATTCCAAAAGTTCAAAGTCTCCTGCAGAATTATTTTAACGGAAAGGCTCTTAACTTATCTATCAATCCAGATGAAGCAGTTGCATACGGAGCAGCAATTCAAGCGGCGATTTTGAGTGGTGACAAGAGTTCGAAAATTCAAGATGTACTTCTGGTCGATGTTGCACCCTTGTCGCTTGGTATTGAAACTGCTGGAGGTGTAATGACAAAGATTGTAGAAAGGAATGCGAGAATTCCTTGTAAACAAACAAAAACATTCTCTACATATGCAGACAATCAGCCTGCCGTAACAATTCAAGTTTTTGAAGGTGAAAGAGCTATGACAAAAGACAACAACCTTTTGGGTACATTCGATTTAACTGGGATTCCACCTGCTCCACGTGGTACACCACAAATCGAAGTAACTTTTGATATGGATGCAAATGGAATTTTAAATGTGTCTGCAAAAGAGATGGGCACAGGTAATGCAAAGAAAATAACAATCAAAAATGACAAAGGAAGATTGTCTCAAGCCGAAATAGAACGAATGCTTGCAGAAGCTGAACGATTCCAAGAAGAGGATGAAAGACAGCGAGAAAAGGTCTCAGCCAGAAATAATTTAGAGGGTTATGTTTTTAATTTACAGCAAGCTATTGACCAAGCCGGTGATAAACTCACACAGAGTGACAAAGATACGGTCAAAAATTACTGCCAAGAAACCCTCAAATGGCTGGAAAATAACACACTCGCTGATAAAGAGGAATTTGAACACAAATTGCAAGAAATCACTAAAGTTTGTAGCCCTATTATGACAAAACTCCACAGTGGTGGCGCTCAAAGTAATTGTGGACAGCAAGCAGGTGGATTTGGTGGAGGACGTGCAGGGCCAACAGTTGAAGAAGTAGATTAAACAATTTAGGAAATTTTCAAATTTATGTTAAAACAAATTATTAGAATCTATTGTTAAACTAGTCTTTAGTTTTTAAAGTATTATGTTGAAATTGCAAGACTGAAATAAATTAATTTAATTTTTTTATAAACTTGGTGTTTTATTAAAAAGGACCCGATAGCTTTAAGAATTATTAACCAGAGAAAACTTATGTGGAGCTGAAGTAAACTTCAGTAGGAAATTGAATGAGGCAACTTATAGAAGAAAGAAGTTTTTTTAAACAAATTGATCTGCGTTACCTTTTATAGGTTGAAAGCTGCATCAATCTTCAATGAAGTCAGAACAAGTTTTGGTCTTATATTTAGGTTTTAAGTAAATATAGATTAAGATTTTTTGTTATGTTTTATGATTAAATAACATCTGAAATACATTTAGACTTAATTCAGAAAACTGTGAGCGAGCAAATGCCACATCGTCCGAATTTTTGTTCTATATCAGAATTCTATTTTATAATTAACCTAAAAGTTTACAGATATATTACAAGATAAAGATTTTGATCTTTTGGTTTACGGGTTTATATACACACGAATGCATGAATGTATCTTATGAGTTACCTACATAAGTCCTTTTTATTAAAATTCTATTGGAAAGTAAGGGCCAAGGTTTCAAATACGTGGAGAAATGGAAAGTTAATGGCTTTTAAAGGCCATTGGTTTAACACGTAGATTCATACATACATCCCTTATAATTTCAAGCTTTTTATAAAGCTCTAGTAATATTATATAATTAAGAAACATTTTTATTTTTTATGTTATCATGCATCTAAAATATTTGAAATAAAAACTGATCAAAAAAAGTGATCAAATGGTGAATTACCAGTGTACGAACCACATAATAGGAAAATAGTTTAAAAACTTTAATACAATTAATTGTTTTAAAACTTTTAGCATAATTATTATTTATGGTGTAATTCTAGGATTAACTGTAATAGAAATATTTTCATCAATTTCTAGAACATTCCACACATTTATTTTGCTTGTAAATTCCCCCGTAATATGTACTCTCCATACATTTTCCCACAAAGATTTTTTTGACTATCATCTGTACTCCTCATACATTCATGATTCTTCGGCACTTTCTTTTTCAATATAAACTCTCTTATGCATGCGGTTATCAAATTTCCCCTTAAACGGTTTTTACATTCTCTTTATTTTTGTTTTATAATGGTTTTTGACTTTGAAAGCTCTCATTTTCTCTTCATTTGTTTATTTTTTCTCGAAGTTTCTAGTAAGTTCATGAAATTTCCATAGCACAAATTATGCTTGAGTGGGGCATGCGAAAAAGTATAAATACCACGTAGTGAGCACAAGTTGTTTAGTATCATAAACAAAGTTACGAAACAAACGTTAAACAGCGAAAATTATCAATTTAAAAAAACTTACAAAATGCCAGCTATTGGAATTGATTTAGGAACTACATATTCTTGTGTTGGAGTATTTCAACATGGAAAAGTGGAAATCATTGCAAACGATCAAGGAAATAGAACAACACCAAGTTATGTTGCGTTTTCAGATTCGGAAAGATTGATTGGAGACGCTGCAAAAAATCAAGTTGCAATGAATCCGAAAAACACAGTTTTCGACGCCAAAAGATTGATTGGAAGAAAATATGACGACAAAAAAATACAAGAAGACATTAAACATTGGCCATTCACAGTAGTAAGTGAAAATGGAAAGCCAAAAATTAGTGTGGAATACAAAGGTGAACGTAAAAGATTTTCGCCAGAAGAAATAAGTTCAATGGTATTGACAAAAATGAAAGAAACAGCCGAAAGCTATTTAGGTGAAACTATTAGCGACGCAGTTATAACAGTTCCAGCTTATTTCAATGACTCACAAAGGCAGGCGACGAAAGATGCAGGTGCTATTGCAGGCCTGAATGTTCTCAGAATTATCAACGAGCCTACAGCCGCAGCTCTGGCTTATGGTTTGGATAAAAATTTATCTGGTGAACGAAATGTTTTGATATTTGATTTGGGAGGTGGAACATTTGATGTTTCAATACTTACAATAGATGAAGGTTCACTTTTTGAAGTCAGAGCTACAGCAGGTGATACACATTTGGGAGGAGAAGATTTTGACAATCGTTTAGTTAATCATCTTGCTGAAGAATTCAAGCGAAAACACAAAAAAGATCTTCGTTCTAATCCAAGAGCGTTACGAAGATTGCGAACAGCAGCCGAAAGGGCCAAACGAACACTTTCCTCAAGCACAGAATCTACAATTGAAATAGATGCCTTGTACGAAGGAATTGATTTCTACACAAAAATAACAAGAGCTCGCTTTGAGGAATTGTGTGCGGATCTTTTCCGTTCGACACTAGAACCTGTGGAGAAGGCTTTGAGAGACGCAAAAATGGACAAAAGTAATATTCACGATATAGTGCTTGTTGGTGGCTCAACAAGAATTCCAAAAGTTCAAAGTCTCCTGCAGAATTATTTTAACGGAAAGGCTCTTAACTTATCTATCAATCCAGATGAAGCAGTTGCATACGGAGCAGCAATTCAAGCGGCGATTTTGAGTGGTGACAAGAGTTCGAAAATTCAAGATGTACTTCTGGTCGATGTTGCACCCTTGTCGCTTGGTATTGAAACTGCTGGAGGTGTAATGACAAAGATTGTAGAAAGGAATGCGAGAATTCCTTGTAAACAAACAAAAACATTCTCTACATATGCAGACAATCAGCCTGCCGTAACAATTCAAGTTTTTGAAGGTGAAAGAGCTATGACAAAAGACAACAACCTTTTGGGTACATTCGATTTAACTGGGATTCCACCTGCTCCACGTGGTACACCACAAATCGAAGTAACTTTTGATATGGATGCAAATGGAATTTTAAATGTGTCTGCAAAAGAGATGGGCACAGGTAATGCAAAGAAAATAACAATCAAAAATGACAAAGGAAGATTGTCTCAAGCCGAAATAGAACGAATGCTTGCAGAAGCTGAACGATTCCAAGAAGAGGATGAAAGACAGCGAGAAAAGGTCTCAGCCAGAAATAATTTAGAGGGTTATGTTTTTAATTTACAGCAAGCTATTGACCAAGCCGGTGATAAACTCACACAGAGTGACAAAGATACGGTCAAAAATTACTGCCAAGAAACCCTCAAATGGCTGGACAATAACACACTCGCTGATAAAGAGGAATTTGAACACAAATTGCAAGAAATCACTAAAGTTTGTAGCCCTATTATGACAAAACTCCACAGTGGTGGCGCTCAAAGTAATTGTGGACAGCAAGCAGGTGGATTTGGTGGAGGACGTGCAGGGCCAACAGTTGAAGAAGTAGATTAAACAATTTAGGAAATTTTCAAATTTATGTTAAAACAAATTATTAGAATCTATTGTTAAACTAGTCTTTAGTTTTTAAAGTATTATGTTGAAATTGCAAGACTGAAATAAATTAATTTAATTTTTTTATAAACTTGGTGTTTTATTAAAAAAGACCCGATAGCTTTAAGAATTATTAACCAGAGAAAATTTATGTGGAGCTGAAGTAAACTTCAGTAGGAAATTGAATGAGGCAACTTATAGAAGAAAGAAGTTTTTTTAAACAAATTGATCTGCGTTACCTTTTATAGGTTGAAAGCTGCATCAATCTTCAATGAAGTCAGAACAAGTTTTGGTCTTATATTTAGGTTTTAAGTAAATATAGATTAAGATTTTTTGTTATGTTTTATGATTAAATAACATCTGAAATACATTTAGACTTAATTCAGAAAACTGTGAGCGAGCAAATGCCACATCGTCCGAATTTTTGTTTTATATCAGAATTCTATTTTATAATTAACCTAAAAGTTTACAGATATATTACAAGATAAAGATTTTGATCTTTTGGTTTACGGGTTTATATACACACGAATGCATGAATGTATCTTATGAGTTACCTACATAAGTCCTTTTTATTAAAATTCTATTGGAAAGTAAGGGCCAAGGTTTCAAATACGTGGAGAAATGGAAAGTTAATGGCTTTTAAAGGCCATTGGTTTAACACGTAGATTCATACATACATCCCTTATAATTTCAAGCTTTTTATAAAGCTCTAGTAATATTATATAATTAAGAAACATTTTTATTTTTTATGTTATCATGCATCTAAAATATTTGAAATAAAAACTGATCAAAAAAAGTGATCAAATGGTGAATTACCAGTGTACGAACCACATAATAGGAAAATAGTTTAAAAACTTTAATACAATTAATTGTTTTAAAACTTTTAGCATAATTATTATTTATGGTGTAATTCTAGGATTAACTGTAATAGAAATATTTTCATCAATTTCTAGAACATTCCACACATTTATTTTGCTTGTAAATTCCCCCGTAATATGTACTCTCCATACATTTTCCCACAAAGATTTTTTTGACTATCATCTGTACTCCTCATACATTCATGATTCTTCGGCACTTTCTTTTTCAATATAAACTCTCTTATGCATGCGGTTATCAAATTTCCCCTTAAACGGTTTTTACATTCTCTTTATTTTTGTTTTATAATGGTTTTTGACTTTGAAAGCTCTCATTTTCTCTTCATTTGTTTATTTTTTCTCGAAGTTTCTAGTAAATTCATGAAATTTCCATAGCACAAATTATGCTTGAGTGGGGCATGCGAAAAAGTATAAATACCACGTAGTGAGCACAAGTTGTTTAGTATCATAAACAAAGTTACGAAACAAACGTTAAACAGCGAAAATTATCAATTTAAAAAAACTTACAAAATGCCAGCTATTGGAATTGATTTAGGAACTACATATTCTTGTGTTGGAGTATTTCAACATGGAAAAGTGGAAATCATTGCAAACGATCAAGGAAATAGAACAACACCAAGTTATGTTGCGTTTTCAGATTCGGAAAGATTGATTGGAGACGCTGCAAAAAATCAAGTTGCAATGAATCCGAAAAACACAGTTTTCGACGCCAAAAGATTGATTGGAAGAAAATATGACGACAAAAAAATACAAGAAGACATTAAACATTGGCCATTCACAGTAGTAAGTGAAAATGGAAAGCCAAAAATTAGTGTGGAATACAAAGGTGAACGTAAAAGATTTTCGCCAGAAGAAATAAGTTCAATGGTATTGACAAAAATGAAAGAAACAGCCGAAAGCTATTTAGGTGAAACTATTAGCGACGCAGTTATAACAGTTCCAGCTTATTTCAATGACTCACAAAGGCAGGCGACGAAAGATGCAGGTGCTATTGCAGGCCTGAATGTTCTCAGAATTATCAACGAGCCTACAGCCGCAGCTCTGGCTTATGGTTTGGATAAAAATTTATCTGGTGAACGAAATGTTTTGATATTTGATTTGGGAGGTGGAACATTTGATGTTTCAATACTTACAATAGATGAAGGTTCACTTTTTGAAGTCAGAGCTACAGCAGGTGATACACATTTGGGAGGAGAAGATTTTGACAATCGTTTAGTTAATCATCTTGCTGAAGAGTTCAAGCGAAAACACAAGAAAGATCTTCGTTCTAATCCAAGAGCGTTACGAAGATTGCGAACAGCAGCCGAAAGGGCCAAACGAACACTTTCTTCAAGCACAGAATTTACAATTGAAATAGATGCCTTGTACGAAGGAATTGATTTCTACACAAAAATATCAAGAGCTCGCTTTGAGGAATTGTGTGCGGATCTTTTCCGTTCGACACTAGAACCTGTGGAGAAGGCTTTGAGAGACGCAAAAATGGACAAAAGTAATATTCACGATATAGTGCTTGTTGGTGGCTCAACAAGAATTCCAAAAGTTCAAAGTCTCCTGCAGAATTACTTTAACGGAAAGGCTCTTAACTTATCTATCAATCCAGATGAAGCAGTTGCATACGGAGCAGCAATTCAAGCGGCGATTTTGAGTGGTGACAAGAGTTCGAAAATTCAAGATGTACTTCTGGTCGATGTTGCACCCTTGTCGCTTGGTATTGAAACTGCTGGAGGTGTAATGACAAAGATTGTAGAAAGGAATGCGAGAATTCCTTGTAAACAAACAAAAACATTCTCTACATATGCAGACAATCAGCCTGCCGTAACAATTCAAGTTTTTGAAGGTGAAAGAGCTATGACAAAAGACAACAACCTTTTGGGTACATTCGATTTAACTGGGATTCCACCTGCTCCACGTGGTACACCACAAATCGAAGTAACTTTTGATATGGATGCAAATGGAATTTTAAATGTGTCTGCAAAAGAGATGGGCACAGGTAATGCAAAGAAAATAACAATCAAAAATGACAAAGGAAGATTGTCTCAAGCCGAAATAGAACGAATGCTTGCAGAAGCTGAACGATTCCAAGAAGAGGATGAAAGACAGCGAGAAAAGGTCTCAGCCAGAAATAATTTAGAGGGTTATGTTTTTAATTTACAGCAAGCTATTGACCAAGCCGGTGATAAACTCACACAGAGTGACAAAGATACGGTCAAAAATTACTGCCAAGAAACCCTCAAATGGCTGGAAAATAACACACTCGCTGATAAAGAGGAATTTGAACACAAATTGCAAGAAATCACTAAAGTTTGTAGCCCTATTATGACAAAACTCCACAGTGATGGCGCTCAAAGTAATTGTGGACAGCAAGCAGGTGGATTTGGTGGAGGACGTGCAGGGCCAACAGTTGAAGAAGTAGATTAAACAATTTAGGAAATTTTCAAATTTATGTTAAAACAAATTATTAGAATCTATTGTTAAACTAGTCTTTAGTTTTTAAAGTATTATGTTGAAATTGCAAGACTGAAATAAATTAATTTAATTTTTTTATAAACTTGGTGTTTTATTAAAAAGGACCCGATAGCTTTAAGAATTATTAACCAGAGAAAACTTATGTGGAGCTGAAGTAAACTTCAGTAGGAAATTGAATGAGGCAACTTATAGAAGAAAGAAGTTTTTTTAAACAAATTGATCTGCGTTACCTTTTATAGGTTGAAAGCTGCATCAATCTTCAATGAAGTCAGAACAAGTTTTGGTCTTATATTTAGGTTTTAAGTAAATATAGATTAAGATTTTTTGTTATGTTTTATGATTAAATAACATCTGAAATACATTTAGACTTAATTCAGAAAACTGTGAGCGAGCAAATGCCACATCGTCCGAATTTTTGTTCTATATCAGAATTCTATTTTATAATTAACCTAAAAGTTTACAGATATATTACAAGATAAAGATTTTGATCTTTTGGTTTACGGGTTTATATACACACGAATGCATGAATGTATCTTATGAGTTACCTACATAAGTCCTTTTTATTAAAATTCTATTGGAAAGTAAGGGCCAAGGTTTCAAATACGTGGAGAAATGGAAAGTTAATGGCTTTTAAAGGCCATTGGTTTAACACGTAGATTCATACATACATCCCTTATAATTTCAAGCTTTTTATAAAGCTCTAGTAATATTATATAATTAAGAAACATTTTTATTTTTTATGTTATCATGCATCTAAAATATTTGAAATAAAAACTGATCAAAAAAAGTGATCAAATGGTGAATTACCAGTGTACGAACCACATAATAGGAAAATAGTTTAAAAACTTTAATACAATTAATTGTTTTAAAACTTTTAGCATAATTATTATTTATGGTGTAATTCTAGGATTAACTGTAATAGAAATATTTTCATCAATTTCTAGAACATTCCACACATTTATTTTGCTTGTAAATTCCCCCGTAATATGTACTCTCCATACATTTTCCCACAAAGATTTTTTTGACTATCATCTGTACTCCTCATACATTCATGATTCTTCGGCACTTTCTTTTTCAATATAAACTCTCTTATGCATGCGGTTATCAAATTTCCCCTTAAACGGTTTTTACATTCTCTTTATTTTTGTTTTATAATGGTTTTTGACTTTGAAAGCTCTCATTTTCTCTTCATTTGTTTATTTTTTCTCGAAGTTTCTAGTAAATTCATGAAATTTCCATAGCACAAATTATGCTTGAGTGGGGCATGCGAAAAAGTATAAATACCACGTAGTGAGCACAAGTTGTTTAGTATCATAAACAAAGTTACGAAACAAACGTTAAACAGCGAAAATTATCAATTTAAAAAAACTTACAAAATGCCAGCTATTGGAATTGATTTAGGAACTACATATTCTTGTGTTGGAGTATTTCAACATGGAAAAGTGGAAATCATTGCAAACGATCAAGGAAATAGAACAACACCAAGTTATGTTGCGTTTTCAGATTCGGAAAGATTGATTGGAGACGCTGCAAAAAATCAAGTTGCAATGAATCCGAAAAACACAGTTTTCGACGCCAAAAGATTGATTGGAAGAAAATATGACGACAAAAAAATACAAGAAGACATTAAACATTGGCCATTCACAGTAGTAAGTGAAAATGGAAAGCCAAAAATTAGTGTGGAATACAAAGGTGAACGTAAAAGATTTTCGCCAGAAGAAATAAGTTCAATGGTATTGACAAAAATGAAAGAAACAGCCGAAAGCTATTTAGGTGAAACTATTAGCGACGCAGTCATAACAGTTCCAGCTTATTTCAATGACTCACAAAGGCAGGCGACGAAAGATGCAGGTGCTATTGCAGGCCTGAATGTTCTCAGAATTATCAACGAGCCTACAGCCGCAGCTCTGGCTTATGGTTTGGATAAAAATTTATCTGGTGAACGAAATGTTTTGATATTTGATTTGGGAGGTGGAACATTTGATGTTTCAATACTTACAATAGATGAAGGTTCACTTTTTGAAGTCAGAGCTACAGCAGGTGATACACATTTGGGAGGAGAAGATTTTGACAATCGTTTAGTTAATCATCTTGCTGAAGAATTCAAGCGAAAACACAAAAAAGATCTTCGTTCTAATCCAAGAGCGTTACGAAGATTGCGAACAGCAGCCGAGAGGGCCAAACGAACACTTTCCTCAAGCACAGAATCTACAATTGAAATAGATGCCTTGTACGAAGGAATTGATTTCTACACAAAAATAACAAGAGCTCGCTTTGAGGAATTGTGTGCGGATCTTTTCCGTTCGACACTAGAACCTGTGGAGAAGGCTTTGAGAGACGCAAAAATGGACAAAAGTAATATTCACGATATAGTGCTTGTTGGTGGCTCAACAAGAATTCCAAAAGTTCAAAGTCTCCTGCAGAATTACTTTAACGGAAAGGCTCTTAACTTGTCTATCAATCCAGATGAAGCAGTTGCATACGGAGCAGCAATTCAAGCGGCGATTTTGAGTGGTGACAAGAGTTCGAAAATTCAAGATGTACTTCTGGTCGATGTTGCACCCTTGTCGCTTGGTATTGAAACTGCTGGAGGTGTAATGACAAAGATTGTAGAAAGGAATGCGAGAATTCCTTGTAAACAAACAAAAACATTCTCTACATATGCAGACAATCAGCCTGCCGTAACAATTCAAGTTTTTGAAGGTGAAAGAGCTATGACAAAAGACAACAACCTTTTGGGTACATTCGATTTAACTGGGATTCCACCTGCTCCACGTGGTACACCACAAATCGAAGTAACTTTTGATATGGATGCAAATGGAATTTTAAATGTATCTGCAAAAGAGATGGGCACAGGTAATGCAAAGAAAATAACAATCAAAAATGACAAAGGAAGATTGTCTCAAGCCGAAATAGAACGAATGCTTGCAGAAGCTGAACGATTCCAAGAAGAGGATGAAAGACAGCGAGAAAAGGTCTCAGCCAGAAATAATTTAGAGGGTTATGTTTTTAATTTACAGCAAGCTATTGACCAAGCCGGTGATAAACTCACACAGAGTGACAAAGATACGGTCAAAAATTACTGCCAAGAAACCCTCAAATGGCTGGACAATAACACACTCGCTGATAAAGAGGAATTTGAACACAAATTGCAAGAAATCACTAAAGTTTGTAGCCCTATTATGACAAAACTCCACAGTGGTGGCGCTCAAAGTAATTGTGGACAGCAAGCAGGTGGATTTGGTGGAGGACGTGCAGGGCCAACAGTTGAAGAAGTAGATTAAACAATTTAGGAAATTTTCAAATTTATGTTAAAACAAATTATTAGAATCTATTGTTAAACTAGTCTTTAGTTTTTAAAGTATTATGTTGAAATTGCAAGACTGAAATAAATTAATTTAATTTTTTTATAAACTTGGTGTTTTATTAAAAAGGACCCGATAGCTTTAAGAATTATTAACCAGAGAAAATTTATGTGTTGATTTAAAATTTTTTTTTGTTTTTTTTCCTCCAATGCATAATTCGAAGAACTTATTATAATTTCCATCCTGAAAATATTAGCAATTTAGAAAATGAATCTAGCTTTAGTATTAGAAAGTTTATATATATGTACTTGTTTGTTACTTAAAATTCTTACTTTCCGACTTTCTTACTTTTACGAAGTAATTAAACAAAATGATTGTCAGTAACAGCTTTTTAACACTTGTTTTGTTTTAATTTAGTTTAAGGTTAATAAATATGTAAACAAATATTCCCTTTTCCTAGATATAGTTTATAAGTTAATTAATTAACTTCAATGAAATTGTTTAAAGAGTTATAAGAATCTTTACAGCCAAATGATAAAACATTGAAACAAAAATCGTAGTTTATTACGATCCAAGATAGTGTTCCATAATTTTGAGGGATAAATTTATATACTAGGCTAAAATTCTATATCCCGCGGATTTCAGTTTTTTATTAATTTATTCCAAATAAAATTGTGGCAAAGGTTCTTGGTGTGTGTTAGTACTTTTAAACTTTTTGAAATTATGTTTAATTTAAACTAGGAGATTATTATTCTTTCATATTTATATTTCAATTTTTGTTTTATATATTATATATTAAAATAGTTTTGTTTATTTTATGAAATGGAAGGGTTAAAGAAAATAAATCTGATTATGCTTCCGCTTCGACTTCCTCTTTTATTTTAGCATCACCTGGTTTCCCTTTTGACCAATCAGGCTTTTTCTGAAAATTTAAATTTAAATCAATACAAATTTTTGAATAATAGTTATTAATAATATTATTTTAGCTACAGCTAATAACATTCACTATTGATGCATTTCTATGGATCACACAACTAAGTGTAACATAAATAACTTTCTTTATAATTTAAAATATATTAGTAAAAAGCAATTGAAAAATTATTAAAAGGAAAAATTTAGATTTTAATATTGGGTTTTACTCATTGATGTTGAAATAAATATTAATCACATGGATTGAGCATTATCTTACACTTCTTAACAGCAGTAGCTTCTGCTTTAGGGGTAGCCTCAGATTTTTTATTTTTATCTTTAGCATCTTTACCTTTAGCTTCTTTACCTTTAGATTTAACCTTATTTGGAAAAGTAAAAGTTTTTTGAAAATTAAAACACAAAATTATAAAAAGCATTAGTTAAAGCTATTTATATATAAATTTACATTTTTTTACAGCTCTGATTTGCTAAAACTAAAAAAAAAATTAAGTTACAATTAATAATATAAAGAGTTTAAATTTAGAGTTTTTTGCAAAATTAAAGAAAAACTTTTAATGTGTTCTTTGAGAACTCATTTTAATCCAAAATAGAAGACTTAAGGAAAAACGAAAGTAAGTTTATTTGTGCCAAAGCACCGATTAGGACTATTGTATGATAAAATCTTAAGACCAGGATTCACTTAACATAACGAGAAGGAAAAGTCTACGCAAGTTACGGAGTGAAAAAGCCAATCACTGAGATTTATCGTATTCCATGCAATCAAGTAACGCTGAATTAAAAGCAAATTATTTGTATGATTAATTGAAAAAACTCCTAAGAAAACTAAATGCTAAATTTTTTAAAACATCATTAAGAAATAAGTAAAAATATGCTTCTCAAAACAATGCTTTGAAATTTTTCAAAATTTTGCACGAATTTTTTTGCACTATATTTAATTAAAAAATCTTTTTCCCCCCATTTGTGGATAAATTTAAAATTATTTTAGTTTTGGTTTAAAAATGATAATCAAACGCCTGGTAATGGTTACTTTAAATGTCTACATATTTGTTTGATTCTCATCAGTCAAAACGCAAATATCTTTTAAAGAGAAAAGAAAAATAACAATTAATTACAATTGTAACAATAGAAGTTTAGACTTAAAATTCGAGAAAAAGAAAATATTTACATTTGCATTAAAACTCATAGCTAGCAATTCATTTTAAAGGTAATAAAGAAGTTTAAGCGCTCTGAAGTTTCGTCTGATCCTTGTATTAAGTCTAAAAATTATTATTAATGTAAAACTACCTCTTTTTCTTCCTCTTCAAGGGTGAATTCCTTTTTCTTGACAACTTTCAGTTGATTCCTGAAATTGAACTCAGCAGCCTTCTTTTGAAGTTTAGCAAATTTATTCTCGTATTTAGATACTTTTTTCAATGTAGGCTTAACACTAATAAAATCAAAATTTTTATGTTTATCCAGTAAGTTAATTTTAATAACAAAACTTACAATTTACCCCGGAGGTCATTCACTTGAGCATTTAGATCGGTGATCTAGCAAGTAAAATAAATATATATAAATATAATTCAGTAAAAATTCATATTTAGAAACAAAATTTCTGGTTAAAGGAAATTAATGTTAAACATTAGAGAAACACACACATAATTAGTATAAATTTAAGTAAAATCAATAAGAAAACATCAAGTAATTTTGAGAAGTGAAAAATCATGCATAAAAAACAGGAAACTACTATTATATATACATATGTTGAAAAAGGATTATAACAATCAGGTTGTAAAGTTTTTGACACAAATGACAAAATTATCAATAAGCCTAAGTCAATTGAAAAAATTAGTTTGTTTCAATTAGGATCAAAATTCAAAGAAAAAAAAAAGAAGTTTTTCAAATCCCAAGACTAACAATATCAAAAAATTAAAAATACATAAAGGATAACTTGTCCGATTTATAAAGTACGTATGTTTTGAAACGGGAATATCTATATTAAATTCGATGAATAATTCAAATTCCAAATGGAAGAGGTACTGCAGAGTATGGCACAAATTTTTATTTTCTTTTGGTTTTATCATTCAAAGTGTATTTAGTGGCAAAAAATATTTTTTTATTCTTTTAAATTTCAATATAATAGTGTTTTACTTAGAAACACAAAAATCAGAAAAAAGCAATTTAATAAAAAAAGGAAACTAAAAGCATTTACATTAAAAGCAAAAATAATTATTAATATTAAGAAGCAGTGTCATGTAGATAAAGTCATTTTGATGATATCTAACTTGCTTTGAATATCAATGAAAACTATATTACAAAATTTTGTCTCAATTGATTAAAAATTAGAATAATGGTACATATTAACATAAGTTATGGATTTTATGTTCATTAATAATGAATATTTATATTTAAATATTTTTATCCAATAGTTTCAGGTTGAATTTAGTTTATCGGGTGCTAGAACTGAAATTCAGAAATATTAAAATTTTCTTAAGGGGTCTGTTTAATGTTATGAATATTTTCGGTCATAAGGAAGCTTATATAATATTTGGTTTTTTCAATGTAGGCAGTAAATACATGTTAAAAGTATATGACAAAAAATTTAATAGTTTGTCGAAATCTTGACAATAAATGTATCCAACAAGAAAATGTACATAGAACTTTTCTTTCATGAAAATATGTCTAAATATTTTCAATGTATTTACATATAAAAATTCTACATTTCATATTCTTATCTTTGTGTTTTTGCTCGAAAATTTGTCTTATTAGATCATTGTAAAGAAATTAATTATTATGAATTTAATCAGTTATTTTACACGAGAAGGATCTGAAAAAACAAACAATTTTAAATGGACATCGAAGAAGTTGGATTCATTTGGATAACTTTCTGTAGCTTAAGCAAATTTACGTTGCAGTCTTATAGCCTTATAATATTTAAGTTAAAGTCCAGAAATATATCCTCAAATGAATTTTTGAAAAATTTTACATTGGTTAAAAACTAAAAAATATTTTTACATACTTAGCATTAATTGATATGAATATAAATAATTTCAATTATTTTAAAAGTGATAATAATTTTGATTCGTTATATATCAAAAAAATTTAAGTGCTCTGAAAATCGTTAAAAATTTCAGCTAACATTTACAAGCAGAGCCTTTTAAAAACAGCAAACTGCAAGCCAGAAGCATGAAAAACTACCCTTTTACTAGCATAAATTTTAAAAAATGTTCGTAATGTATTGAAGTTGTCTTTAAAAATAAATATTCCTAGGAAAGTGTTTCGAAATCTACTCAAGCTGCAGGAAAAATACCGTTAAGCTCCGAAACAACTTCTGAACGAAATGTTTACTAGATAGATATAAAATAGAGCTCTTACTAGGTTTAAATATTAAAACAAAGCTGTCATGATTTTTGGTTTTTTTATTTTTCACAAAACAAAAAACGTGGAAAAGATTAATGGAATTAAAGTGCATATAACACTCTACTGTAATCCTGCATTCCGGAATAAATCATATTTCTATTTTGAATCAGTGTTATAAAGACAAAGAAAAAGACAGAACTTGGTTGGAGATAAGAAATGTCTGACACATATGTAATGCTACATATTAGTCACAAATTTGTGTCAGATTTTGAATTCGGAATCAAAAAAACCGGCTCTGATCCACAAGCCTAGCCGGTTAACGAAATATTTTACTAATAAATAAAAAGTAATTTAGTTTTACTTTTAAACAAAGTCACCATTTTGTTTTATATATGTAAATTATCAACTATTATAAGTCTGAAATTAATTCAAATAAATGTTTTCTCAACTGCTTTGACCTAAAACCAAAATGATGCCAAAACTAGTTAATTTTTATAAATAGTTGGCTTGCATTCTCAATGATTTTACTATCATTTTACCCATATTTCGATACAATATTAATGTAAGCTGGAATTTTGAACGCAGTCTTATGCATTCCATCTCATAGAATTTTATCCTTCAACTTTAAACATAATGAAGATGTTAAAGCTTAACAAATTCTATGCATAAACTTTTCTTGGTCATGTTATCTTTTTGTTATAGAAGTTTGTTATGATAATTGTAATTGCATATTTGTCTAATTTTTTAGTTGTAAGTTTTTTCAACTTTTTTAAAATAAGATTTGTTTTACAACTTAAGTTTACTAATTCTGATATTTAGAAATATTTGCCTATACTTAATACAAAAATAAAATATTATGGTTCTTTGTCCTATTCATAAATTTCAAATATAAAATTTTAATGTAATTGTTAATATAAATGAATTTTATAAAAATTATTTTAAAAACTTGTGTGCCATACTACTGCTTTTATATAATACTGCTTTTCTGAGATCTTTCAAATTTATAATGAAGTTAGTAAATTTTGGAAAAAATGCAAAACTTAAAATTTTTCAATCAATTATAAAAACAGAAGTTCCTAGTTCAATTTGATACAAAAAAAGAAAGTAAAATATTGCTTTAGGAAGGTAAAATGCGTGAATAAAACTTTAGAAACATATTCAAATTCAAACACAAATTATAAATTGCAACTTTTTTTATAATTGTTTTATTGATTTTTTCCTTTTTTAGGAAATATCGACAAAATTAAAGAAATTGCATTTAAGCAATTTAAAGGTAAAAGTATTCAAGGAGACGCAGAAGTCCAGCACAACAAACATATTTTTGGCTACAAAATTGACCTTAATGAATTATTTTAAAACAAGTTTTTTTTTTATAAAATATGAAATATCGAAATATCATTGCTATTCTTGTTTTTTAAGTTTTAAATTGATAAAAATAACCATTTACGGCTTTTTAATTTTTTGTTTTATACTTTTTGTATCGATTACATCCATAAAATATTTAATTGAAATTGGAAATATATTTTCTTATCTTTCATAGTTTTTATATCAATAAGAATTGTACCCGAGAGTTATTGTCAAGATCTTTTATTCACACAAAATTTGGGAAAACTCACTTTAAAATAAATGAAAATAATTATTTTACAATCATGAGCGATCATTGATTATCACATGTGGTAAATACCATTCTCCACAAAGAAAAAAAAAGTATTATTTTTAAGGACTCGTTTATGCCTCCCTGTGATGGGTTGTCTACAAAAATTGGGTTGCATAATATTCAACTTTCAAATTATTAAAGAGATTGAAAATGAAATTGCTATTACTAATATAAATAATAATTATAATAAAAAAAATATGTCAACTTACAACGTAATTGTTGCGTAGGTGCGCTCAAAAGTAAAAGCAAGTTATCAAATTTCTAACTATTCTCAAAAAACTTTATAGACTGATTTAATGTTGCTATAGTAGCAGATAGTCTGCAATATTTTTTGTAAATTCACTAATAGGTTAATTAAATACCTACAATTTGTTTTTTCGTATAATTGATCATACTACTTGAGCTAACACCGTCAAATGGATTTCTAAACTCTATTAAGTGGAAAAACAAGTGAAACTTATTAAGTAAATAAGTCAAATTTAAGTCAAAATTGATTTTGATTAAAGAAAAAGATATTTTCTGCTAAAAATTTAAATAATTTTGTAATTTTGCTTACAAAAAGCTGGCTAAATTTAAACTTAACAATTATTTTAAGGGTTTTATGCCGCAATTCGTATTAAAATATTTTCTGATTTCTTAAATTTATTAAATTAAGGAAATTTGAGCTATGATCGTTATTAAAGATTGTTTTCATAAGTTTTTTTTTTCGAATGCTCTAAAATAATAATTAGGTATATTTAAAGCAACAATGAATGTTATGAATCATAAAAGGTGACAAATGCATGCTAATTGAATGGAATGGTAGTGCATAAAAAGGCGAAGTAAAATTTTGCCCTTTTCTTTGAATTCAGATTTTTGTGTTTCAAACATACAAAAAACTTACACACACTACATAAAAGGTATTTAACAAGATTTTTGAATATTTAATTAAAATATCTGTGGTGTACTCTTGTTTTTATTAAAGGTGCCGTGTTGTTCGTGTTTTTATTTTTTCGAAAAAAGTGAAAATTTTTTTGAAAATTTTTGTTTTTTTTGTTTTGACATTTAAGGAATTATATTGATCATATTTAATATGCAGTACCTCCCACTCTTTTTTCCTGACTTCATATTCTAGATCCCATTTTTGACCCTCACATAAATACATACGCTCGAAAAATTCTTCACAGATTTCTCGTAATTCGTCTGCAAAACATTAATGAGTGAAGTATATTCAAATTTGAAATTCCGTTCAATAGTTTTTTATAACTTTGTTCACTTTTTGTATAGTAAATATTTTTAAATTTGAAAAACTTTTTCAGATAAAATGAAACGTTTTTAATTTTACTGGAATGTAATGAAATAAAACTTTCGAGGTATGCTAAGTATAAAAATAATGCGAAAATGTGATATTCTGAATGAAAACTATCAGATTGCTATCCTTTAAAATGAAGAAGAAGAAGAAGAATTATGAACTAACTGAATTAGATGAACTTTTTTCACAAGCAATGAGTTTCATATCTGAAAAAGCTTTTCTGCATTTCGAAAAGCTAAATTTCTGAAATTTATAGCATGAAATCAAAATTTCAACAGTAGTGAATAATTTCGTTTAAAATATTTGTAGTGTTCTGATACATTTTCAATTCACCTTGAAAACTATAAGGTATAGAGACTAACTACTACTAACTACGAACTATTTATAGATTTTTTAATTTAAATATCTTGATATAACAAAAAAAATAATTAAGCTTCAGAAATTTTAAGGATAAGGGAAATTTTTTAATAGTAACAAGTGTTAAAAAATTTTAAAACAATTACAAAAATTATTTATTGCTCAAAAGAGCAATAACTCTTAAAAGTAAATCTTCAGAAGTAAGAATAATGTACTGGGATACACTTCTGATCAAATTTTTAGAGCAGCGCATCAACTAAAACCATAAAAGAATAGTTATAAAAGTCTTTTAAGTAAACTAAACTATCCAAAAAGTCTTTTAAAAAAATTCAATTACAAAGAACTTCTATCTCGTTTTAGTGTCCCACCTATATGAAGTGTTTACCTCAAACTGTTTAATTCTGAAGGTGCGTTCTAAGTCATATTTATCACCCTCCAAGCCATATATCCTGTTCCAGTATTGTTTACAGATCGTTTGAAGTTCAGCTAAGTACAAATTTTATGACAAATTACTTATAATTTATTTGAAAAAATAACAATTATCCGCAAAAAGACTTCTGTGATTTTGATTGTAATTATAAATTAATTATTTTTTTGACATTTGTGTAAATAAATAACAAATATCTTCATTCAGTCGATAATTTCATGAATTTCCAGTAAATAAAGAAAAACGGTAACGTCTATTTACAAACTATTTTTACATCGACCTATTTACATTAAATTATTTCTATTACAACTAATTTTTACACATAAAGCTTTTAGCGTATTTTGGTCATTTGAAATGAAAGTTAATGAAGTTTAAGTAACATTCAGATATTTGTTTTATATTTTAAAATATAACATAGTTTTAATTTTTTTTGAAATTATAGAATCCCAATCAGTTTAATTTATTATAACTAAAAGATTTTTCACCTTTGCTAAAATTTTTAACAAATTCAAGTAAAAAAAAAAATTTAAGTAAAAAAAATTTCGAGTATTTTATGAAAATTTTCATTTTTTTCGTATAAAATGAGCTAACTTTGAAGTCATAAGTGCTACTTTTTAGGGGAAAATCATTAAACTTTTTTCAGACTGGCAGCAGCTACTTTCTATTCTGCATTAGTGAATTTTTCTCTGATGCGATTCCACTTTGAATAGTTTTTATTTATTTTTTATGCTTATAACCATGCGAAAATTAAAATTCCTTTTGTTCTGAAATTTTTTTGTTGGGTATAGTGAAGTTGTAAAGAGCTTATATAAATAACGTGTTTTAAATTCATTTCAAATGACCATGTCATGGAATAAAAGATTTTTTTTGTAAGCTTATCGCTCTAATAAATAAATGTTTGAAAGATCTACAAGTGTTGAATATCAATAAACAATAGAAAGATTATCTTGCCTCGATCCTTTTTCGGGCAACTTCAAGTTCAACATCATATTTTGTACTTTCTACTAAAGCAATTCGAGTATGGTACTCCTTGATGATCTTTCTTAGGTCATCTATAAGTTAAGTGAAATGATTAAATTTATGATCTTGTTTTCCATTCAGGTTCATGGAAATATCTTTCGAAGTGAACTTTAAAAGTTAGACTTAAACTTCAGTCTAAGTATATTAAGTTTTTACACAGATTAAGGAAAATATCTAGTACTCTTGTACTGTACAAAAATATTTATTAGATAAAATATACCTTTAAGAGTGGATCTGATTTGAAACTAAACTTGAGTGCTTATTTTAAATGATTTCATAATAATTAATAATTGAATTAATAATTTTTTTTTAAATATTTAAGTCCAGTTAATTATTTAGGCTTCCTAAAAAATTATAACATATTAATAGCTAGAACTATGTAATAAAGAGTTCATTAAAGAAAAGGAATATTTGCTTACAACAACCGGACAACATGTAGTAAAAAGCTAGTTAGTTGCTTAAATTTAATTTTAATAATAAGGAGAGTGAAGAAATAGAATGACTTTCACTAGGGCTAGGAAAAAATTCTGAAAATAAAGTAAGTTGTAGTTTTTTAAAAATAAATTTGCATCTTTGGTTGCGTCATCTTAAAATGCAATAAGAAACAAATGAAAGTTAGTGAAATAGAAAAGATGTTTAAATGATATCTGAACATTTTTATTTCACTCAGTTTAACTTGTGAAATGAATTTAAACATTGAAATATATGCGATATTTGTCAAAATATTTATCGTAGCTTACATTTTTAAATAATTTAATGTTTGAGAATTAAAATATTTTAAAAGAAAAGAAGTCTTTATTTAATCGTTCTTGGAAAAGGGTATTAGAGTAGTTTCCCTTTAGCAATTATATTTACACTTTGAAAAGAAAACTTTAACCAATTAAGTAGTTGCTCCCAAAAACACAAAACATTCAACATAAAAAGTTGATGTGAATTTTAAGAGAAATTTTAACATTACAAGAAAAAAGAAGAGTTTTGTGCATAATTATATAAGCTGCAAATTCATTATAACAAAATAAAATTTGGTATCGTAGTAAAATTTCTTGCAAAATTCATGTGAAAATTCAAATTATAGCAAATTTTCAGATTTTTTGTTTATCCCAGGCTTAACATGAGTAAGAAAGTTTAATTTTTGTTACTTTATGTCAGTGTTAAAAATTTATGTTTTTTTTTGTTATGTTGATAAAATGATCAGTGATGGATACCTCTACATCCTTTCGTTTAACGACATATTCTAGATCATATTTTTGGTCCTCCAATTTGTTAATCCTGGTATGATAATCTCTAAGGATGCCCTTAATTTTGTCTAAAAAATTTTTTCATTGTTTTGTTGTCATTTTTATGAATATTGTGTCTTATTTGGTAAATAACTTATAAGTAAATAATTTATAGTACTTTTATGTTTGATAACACTTATATAATAATCATTTAAGGAAAAAACTATTTAATTTAGAAATACCTTCACTGGCATTGTCCAAATCTTTTGGACTGCCACATCTTTCTTCAATAATGCGTCTGCGTTCAGCTGCTTTGCGTTCTTGTTCTTTTTTCAATTCTTCAGCGGCTTTTTTACGTAGTAAAAGCTTTAAGAAATTTTTTTAAATTTCATAATCATATTTTAATAATTTGAATAACTTACTCGGAGCTTCTTTTTTCTTTCAGGTGTCATAAATCCTTTCTTTGCCTTTTTAGCCTTAGATGCTTCTTCCATACGCTTACGCACTTCAGCACGCTTGCGCTCAATTTCAGCCTGTTTGGCCTTTTTAGCCTAATAATATATTGAATAAGTAATATTTCTCAAAATTAAAAAAGAAAAAACCAAAAATTTGTGCTTTATTTGCTTAATAATCACATAAGATCCCTTCTAAGTTTTATATATTTTCGCTACTAGTATTAAAATATTTATAAGTAAAACCTCTTAACTATATCCTGTAAACGTTCCTAGGTAAAAATTATATTTCTTCATCTAGTTTACTTCCTTTAATAGTTTTTAAGTTAAAATATAAAACAAAAACATATTGATGAAAGTTTGCATTTTTTGTTTTTAGATATTTCAAAGAGACAAAAACACTTTGATTTTTAATTTTTAATATTTACTTATGATTGTTTGCAATATACGAAGGTATGATTAAAGTTGGTGCAAAAAATGAAATTTTCATTTTGGCTTCTATAGCCAATCAGACTTTCCTCACATCAAAATTCAATTAAAACTAATTCTTGGCAAAAGGAAGCGTAGTTGTATAGGATTAGGAGGATTACTTATATCTGTTTAGATTTTGGTTGAATTTCTTTTTTATGGTCATGGAAAATTTATTCATTTCTTTTGAAAAGATTATAGTCTCACTTGTATGACTTTCGAGGGACTTTGAGCTTTCCAAACAGGGTACTGATAGAAAAAAAGCACTAAAAGAAGAAAGTTTCAAAGAATTTTTTTAAAAAATACCTAATTTGTCGTTGTAGTGACAAATATTATACTCTGAGGTCAAGACAAAACTTATCTTTTAGTGCATTTTAGTGGAGTCAAAATAATACTCGATTTTATTTTTGAGATCTCAAATAAATTTTTATAAAAAAAAACGATAAATTTTAAAATAAAATTCTTTTGTTGAATCAATTCTCCTAGAGTTTTATACCTCTTCCAAGCGTTTTTTCTGAAATAGAACAAAAAGTTTTACATTAGAAATGAATTTTATTTGACTACAGATTAATCGAAAAATCCAAACTAAAAACAAAACAATCTGTTTTTAAAAATTATTTTAATAGAGTTTTCATTTTAAGAATGAATTTTTCAAATCTTTTTATTGGCTATATTCAAACAATTAACTTTTGAAATGAGTTTCTAACCAAACGTCCAAACGTTAGTTTTAAATATATCAGAATCATGTTATCAATATTAACATTCTCATTTTTGAAAAACTTTTTGAAGATGTTACATATGTATACCTGAAGAAATATGTGTTCTATTTTTTGTTAGTAGCATTATCACAGCGATTAATCTCTCTCAAAACATGTATGCATGAACACTTTTTTAAAAAGAATAATGAAAAAACACTTTCATTTTCAACTATTTTAAGTGACAAAGAAAATTTTTGTTTGTTTTGTTAGTTATATTCACACGCGTGCATTTTTCCAGTCGTATAAAGAAATTGAAGCTAATTTGATTTATTTGTCGAAATTTAATTTACACACTACCACAAATTATTGAGGGAAATTGACTAAAATTAACTAAAAGGCATAAATGAGGACATAACTATTAAAAGATATGTATGTCTTCTACTTTGAAAGACAAGACACTAGGGCTCTGTGTTTCTACTTAACAAATTCTTTTAGCTTCCATGGAAATTGTAGCCCAGATTTTGATGAAAAATATAAATAATTTTAATTTTTTGAAACTTAATATAACTTTGTACCCTTGATTGGTTTCTTTTTCAAACTGTATTATTTTTATCTTCACAAATAATTCACATTAAGCAAAAGCTCTACGTAAATAAGGAAAATATTTAAGAGACAGAGAAATGAAGACCAATCATAATAAATATGTACATGTGCTAAAAGTTGCTGAATTTATTTATATTTCATTGAACATTGAACGATTTTATACTAAAAATCTAAATAAAACTATTTTAATAACAAGCAAAATATAAAAGCAAAGCCAGAAAGGTTTACTTACAGCATTTTTACTTTTATTCACTTCTATGTGAATTTACGTACTTTTTATATATACCTATGTATGTAATATGTATTTTTAGCGCATTATATTTACATTTTCTTTTTATTCATTTTTCTTAGAAAATATTTCTCTTTTAACAGATTTTTTTTATTTTTTTCTTTTTACAATCTATATTGAAATTATTATACATAAGCGAACTACAAAAGTATTCAATCAAACCAAACATATATTTACCTAAAATTTTCAAAGGTGTTCTAATATTATAGTTTTTTGACTTTAGATGAAAGATGTAATCCCAGGAAAAGTAAAAATTAATTAAAAAAATAAATAATTGAATTAAACATAATGTCTTTTTTTATAATTATTAAAGAATACTTACCTTACCTCATCATCTGCCATGGCTCTTAGATTATATCGTTAACTGAAAGGAAAAAATAAATCAAATTTAAATGTAATCCTTTTGCATTATTTTTTAATATAAAAACTAAATATTTCAAGAAAGCATTGATTCAATAAAGTATTGACTTTTTTTCCTAATAAGAATATGGAAAAACAATTAAAATCCAAGATTAAAATATTTTTAAATTTTTGTACTTTAGGCGTATTTTGTAAAATATTCATTTTAGCAAATTCAACACATTTTTGCTTTAGATAGGAAAAATCATTCAATATAGAAATGTAGTATACGCACGTGTCCAAAGCATTACCATGAAATTTTTATTTATGTGAAGTAATTAATATTTACGGCAAAACATGAGTCAGCGTTAAATTTACACTAATCACAATATTAATAGTTTTCATATTATTGAAATGACAACAATAAAAACTTTCTTGTTTCTTTTCTTTTCTTTTTCAAACTTTTGACTACGGTGTTAGTTGTAGAATTTTTGATACATACTAATAAAAAAAAGCCACTATAAAAGATTGTTAAACCAGATTCAGTATATAGTTTACAATAACTTCTTAAATTTTTATTAAACATTATATAAAATTACTAAATAGGTATAAATTTTGGCAGAAGCTGTTTAGAATTATATATAATAAGAATTGGTCCTTTATAATCATATACTCGTTGTTTATATATTAATATTAAAATAATTTCTAGTTGATAAACTATGTGGACAATATAGTTATTAATGTGGTATGAAAACAAAGAAAAATAAATACTTTGGTAAATCAATATAATTGCTTGAATATAAAACCTCCTGGGAAATTTTAATAAAATGGCTATTATGATAATACGTGAACCTCTGCGTAAACGTTTTCATATACACTCCATGGATAAAAAAGTTTTTCAAGAGATTTTGATTTTTAAATATGAAAAAAACTCTTTTTGAAGTATCATTTCTGTTTACTACGTCAACGAATTGCACTTAATTTTAATTTACAGCATTGACCAATAACACTCAAAAATTATAATAATTCATTATTGCATTTTATAGCTGAAATTTTTTTTTCACATTAATAACTTCCACCGGCTCAAAATCCTTAATTTGATATTTAAATTTGAATCGTTATTTTTATTGCTTAATATTTTTGGGCCAATATGGCCAAAACATATGAAGAATGCTTAAAACATTACTATCACAAGTCTCCATATATGTTGATAACAATCGAATTAAATCTGATTTGATACTATTCCCAAAAACTAGGTACTACTCAAGAAACAAAATGATGAGTCTTGTAGTTGACTTACATCTATATAAAATCTAATCAGCATTAAAATTGGTTGACAATTTAAAGTGTTGAATCTGTTTAATTTGTTCTTTGGAAATGTCTGATGTTGTTTCTTATTTTCATTGTAAGAATAATTTCTTTAGCATCAAAGCCCTTTTTAGCTAAATAGCTATTTTTTAAGCAAATTATATACTTTAAAATTGGAACAAGGTTACAATTGATTCGTAAAATGCAATTACATTTACAAAAAATTAATAGTTTGGCTTTGCTTCCTTTGGTACCATTGAGTCATATTCTTTCTTGCTTGATACATAAGGGCTAAGCTGCTGCAAATAAAACATCACTTACATAGAACGTTAGTTATACGTACACCAGAAAAGGGATGATGAATTATTTTCAATTTAGGTACTATATTAGATTTTCTGCATATGCCTCTAAATTTGACAATTTATACAAGTTTAAAGCCAAAAATGAGAGTGATATTTTCGGAATATTCAACAAAATGTGTCAAAAAGAGGAGAACACGGATTTTAAAGAAAGGATCATTGCAAGCTGATATATATTCGATATCCCAGTAGTGAAAACGCTCATACATAATAGTTTGAAAGTATTAAAGTTTTTAAGTTTTTTTAAATTGAATTTATTTTGTATTTTCAACAGAATAAAAATCATTTGGAATAAAATATTGGCTTGATGAATACTTCATTTATTTATGAGTATTCACTGAAAAAGTGTTTAAGTCATGAGTGAAATGTGAGAAACTTTTCATGTGAGGTAAATTGACCTTGCTTAGATCTAATATTAGGCTTTAAATTTTCAAAATTTAACCCTTTTATCCTTACTTCTCTAGCTACATACATTAAAATAAAAAATACTAAGCCCAACTTCAATAAAAGGCCAAATGATTGATTTAATTACCTTTTAAAAACAAAATATAAAATAACCGTAACTCAGAAATTCTCCTAGTCTTGTGTGCAGTTCAAAAGACTATAAAAAATCCCTTACTACATTTCAAGTCTATAAACGATAAAAATAATGAAAAGAAATTCACAAAAGCAACAACACTGAAAATTGAGTAGAAAGCTTAGAGAAAATACTTTCTTTATTTTTCAGGACGTGTTCTTCATCGATTATTTTTCACACGTAACATAAGATACAGGAAAATGTTATGCAGTGTTATTAGGTTTTCAAAATAATGGAAGATGGAAATATGAAAAGCTTGTGCTAAGAAATTTCAAGTTTCTTTGACTTTGCCGCTTTATTTTAATTAATAATTTAGAAAATTTTTTAGCTTAATTTAAATAATATGTAGCTTTACACGTCAAAGAAAGAGTTTTTTCTTGGCTAGAGAATTGAAAATTTTAATTCAATTTTTTGGTATCCTGTTTGCATAAAATGAATTTTGCCGATGCGCATGCACCATGGCAACATTTATTTTTACGATTCTTTTTTTAGTAATCATGTCTTGTTTTCTTGTAAATTTTACAATAATTAACTATCCCAAAAGTTAAATTATTTAAGTAAAACTATTAATCATTGCTACCAACACTATGCGCTTAATAGTCTTCAAATATTTTTTAAAAATAATATTCTGTTATAAAATTATATTTAAATTAGCTTGGCCTTCACATATCTCATACAAGCCAAAACTGCTGTTAGCTTATTTCAATATCATAATTTTTCAATTCCCATCTTCAGTGATGATTTCAATGCGTAATCGTACCCAGAAATAGAATCGAAAGTAATGAATTTGGTTTAGAATTTCAATTTCTATTTTTGTATACTGAAAAGCTTTACAAGCAAAATACAAATAAGAAACAACAACAAAAAGAGGCATAATTATTATAAATTTTATAATGCTACATTAAAACAGCACAATTTTTTATTTTATTTTGATTTAAAGCACATTTCTAAAATTATTAATTGAAAGATAAACAAAAAAATTTCACTATAATTTAAATCACTTTTTGCATTAAAGAACAATATCACTTTTTAACCGTTAAACCGTACTCCATTTTGGAAAAATTTTCCATAGTAATTTTGATAATTATTTTAGAACTCACCTTTTGGAATTTAAATTAAAGATGTAATAAAACGGACACTTGAACAAACTATTAGTGACTGGCCCGACAAATAAATGCTGACTGCCATGCGATGGACCGGATTGGTCTCTAAGAAAACTAGGCAGATAGCTAAAATTGGATCTGGCAGAAATAGAAATTTTTGAAAGCGGAGATGTTCTGCGGGTGGAAATCGACACTAATAAATATATTTCAAAAAAATATATTTTTCATTTGCTTTCTTTAAAATAACAGGTTTTTGTTTAATAATTAAAATAAAACTAGGGACAATTTAAGATTTTTGCTGTTCTTTATATAAATAGACATTATTATTATTTTGAAACACAATTCAAAATGATTAAGAAAAAGTGATTCATTCAATTGCCAAATCTAAAAAATTACATTTAAATTTTCTTAGCTTTATTTTGCTATGTAAAATCCTTTTTTTAATTATATTGCTAGAAATAACGTTATACATTTGCACTTCTTTTGAATGACTCTGTATATATATGTACGTGACTATAACTTGTTTGTGGTCTATCATTTTGGGTTGTGAATTTCATTAAATTACTTAAGCTTTACTTTACGATTCACATTTTTGTTTTTGACGCTTATTTTGACACTTTTTTAAGTGGCTTGCATTTATAATTTATAGGTCTATTGGCCCATATTCAAATATTAATAGAACTACACCAGTTTTCTTTCAAGGACCTACTTTTGATACACTCTCAGCGAAAATTAAGATTTTTTGGAAATATGTTTATATTTTAAGCTGGATTTCTTTACGAAGTCAATTGTAAATATTCCACAGCAAAAATAACTTTTTTCAAAACTCATTACTGAAAAATCTATGGCTACAAAACTGTTAAAGTTTTACAGTTTTTTGTTTGAGTGTTTATTGCAAAAGTACTTTAAAGTCCTATTTAAATTTCCAGTGCAATATTGATCACATGTTTTAATAAATGACATTTGTTCAACTTGTAGACTTGAACCCTACACGGGCTTAGTTTTTTCAGAGTAAATTTAGCTAGAAAAGAGAAAGCAGTTGGATAAAAGAAGGACTTTCCAAATATATCAGAGCACTAAAAGCATCATGCTTTTTCGACTATATGTTGCTTTGAGAAAATGTGTTTTTTTCTTAATTTCCATTTTAGATATGCCAGTCAAGGGGCAAAATAGCCATAGAGATCATAAAGGACCCTATCTGAATAGTAAAAAAATTATTTAGAACGTAAAACTAAATGTACTTATATCAAATGCTTGATTTTTCACTCTTTTCAATTAAAAATAAAAAGTTGAAAGTCTTATATCTAATTAAAAACTTCTAAAGGTCAAAAAATGTACTTTTTGGTAAAAAAGAGAAATTTAAAATTTTGCTTAAGTAAGATACATGAGAAATAATTTTGTCTATGAAAAATAATCGCAAAATTAATCGCAAAAAATTTTGTTTTTATTCAGATATGATTCTTAATTTCTATTAAAATGAAGCACTTAAATTAAATACCATATTTCTCAAGGATTCAAATACTAAACCCTACTTGTACAAAATATAAAAATTGTACTTTTTTATAGATTTCACAAACATGTTTACATTCAAGAGATTGACTTCTATTTATAGCCTTAAAGTGTTGTTATGAAAACTCATTGAGTAAATATTTCTGCAAATGGGGCCTGCTTATATCTCCATCATCCTTGACTCTCAGCCCCCCAAATGACGTCAATGTACTAAGAATAATCGAATGCAATTCTGTTTTGAATGTATTTGCCCCAAAATTATCAATTTGTTTTTATTTCTAAAATCAATAAATTTCTGATTTTTTAAAAGCAAAAAAAAATTTATTTTTAAAATAATATAATGAAATAATTTCTATATAAGCTTTATTCAAATAATTTAAAGCTTGAAGTTAAGATTACGTCATCACTGCTCTAAATTCTGAAGTAGAAATTATACAAATGCAAAATATAGGCCAAAGTACGCATGAACTCTTTGTTAAGGCAGGAGGAGGTATCTTACCTCGATAGGATGCAAACTGATTGTGCACAAATAGAAAATTTCTCCCCCAGTGACCCAGTTTGGTAGATATGACGTCAGTCACGTGTAAAATGATGTTTGTAATTATGTCTTCTTAGACATAAAATCAGTGAAAAAGCTTGAAGTAAATTGAAATTTTGTTAAGATATAAGAAAATCTTAATGGATTGATTTTGATGCAAATTATTTAAGACATTTTAAAATGAGTAAAATGAAATCCTAAGAATTTCATTCTATTTTAGATATTTTAAGTTATTCAATTCAAATCCTTTAAAGAAAATAAATAAAAAGCGAAAGGTTAATTATCTCATTTTCAAGCCTTTTCAGGTTCTTAAAGCTCAAAGTAAACAATTTGGTTTACTACAAAGTTTCATTCTTTAAAAACAACATTTTTTGAGATATGATATAAAAATTCCTTAATATTGCATATAATAGCCACAAATTTTAGCTTATCGTGTTTCAAAACTTAACAAAAAGAACTTCAGTCATAACATTGTTTTTAGAGTAGGATGGAAAATCCATCTTAAGCCTTCTTTAAGTTTAAATAATTTGTAGTTGCCAAAATATAGTTTTCTTGGTAATTTTAGCTTTGACAGTAAAAAAACTTTGTAGTAGTTTTCCATTTTCTTTACTCTAATTTTTAATCGGCCCAAGTTTCGCTACTACACCCCGAAATACTCATTTTTTTCAACCCCTCAAAAAGAAGAAATTTTATACATTCTATTGAGCATTATAATTATTTAAGACCAATCTCGTACTTTATTTATGTAACCCGTATAAGTGCATTTTCTTCAAACTCAAATATACCAAGAAAATTAAGGGATTCTCATATAATGCACATTAATTGTAGTCTTAAAAAATTTTTTGAAGCATAATAACCTTTTGTAAGATTGCTATCTCTAACAGGGAATTTATTGCAATTTTACACCAATGTTCAATTTTTGCAAGAATTTCTTTAACTAAAGCTAGAATTTGTGTTATAGAAGGAGGTAGTTTTTATGGGGTAAATAGATTTTTCTTCCAAACCACCAAAATAAAAAAAAACTTGTTTCTTTTTTTTAGGCTTAGAATACCTTTTTTTTATGTGTTTAATGCTCCAAACGCTCAGTTTTGTTAATGATTTAAGGTTGAAAGAATCATTTTTTGGTCATAAGAAGTCAAAAATGAACAAAATTTGACATTTAGATAATTACCAATTTTATATGGAAATCATGTGAAATTATAAAAATTCAGTTTTTGATACAGACGAAAGGTCTATGTTGGCCATTTTCCGCGGTTATATTGCCTGTTGAGTAAAACTTCAGGAAAAGTGTATGAATGACATCTAAGACACTAACTGTATAAAGGAGTTTGGTTCTCAAAGTGTTTTAGATTCACATTTTAAAATGTCTTTTCATATAGATACACTAGGAAGTCGATATATAAATATCTATATTTCACCAAAACCACAAAAAAAATTTTTAGTGTCAATTTTAACAATATTTCACAAAACTATTTCGAAAATATAAGCAAAATATTTTCTAGTATAGCTGTGTAAAATGTTGAACATCTTAAAATCAATTACATTTAGAAACTGGAAAAAGCTTTTAACTAAGAAAACAAAAAACTTCTTATATTATTTAAAGAAATAGTTTTTCATTCAAAAATTTTACATATAACTTGCTATCTAAAGCAGTAAAAAGGTAATAGTGCACAGGAGTAATGACGTCATTTTAATCACCCTCATGAAAGAAAAAACTGCTAACACAGTGACCCAGTCAAGAAAGACGACAAGTTTAACCTGAATTTGTTTCTTTTCCATGTGTCTGCGTTAGTTCATGTTAATTTGATATCCTGTTTCCGTTTTCTTGGATAAATATATATGTATATTCTTAGTATCAAAAATAAATTAACGTAAATTTCCATCCTTGTCCTATTTCTAAGAACTTTTCCTGTTAGAAAATATAAAATTTCAATATTTTTAAAATCATAGAAAAGTTTTATTCACTTGCTTTTATTTAATTTTTGGAATCTATTTAGTATCCCTGTATTCATCTTTTGCTAAATAAAAAGATTATAAGATTAATAAATTTTTGCAATCGATTAAATAATAGTTTAGTTTATTTTACTGAATGAAATTATTGTCTAAAAATCACCTGCCTCAATACATAAACTAATGTTCCAAATCATGATAGGACGTCATTGATTTTCAACCAATCCGGTAAAATCTTCATTGACAAAACTTTTGTATATATTGAAGGATTAAGTGCGCATGCTTTTTGGGGCAAAATATGTTAGCAAAAATTTCATTCAAGGAAGTTATATTTTGTTTGGAAAATATTTATCTTAGTTTGTGTTTGTGCTGTGAATCCCAAAGGATCTATGATGGCTGAGATGTTAAGGATCCAGTTATAGTTCAATCCTCGAGCTGTCAGCTGCCAAATTTTCATGGAATATAGGAATTTCAGTTTTTTATTATTTTTAAGAAGTGTTAAATTAAGAAACTTTAATTTCAAGTCAACTAAAAGTCTAAACTCTAACATTTGTCAGTAATTTAATAATGGTGACACTCTAAAGTGATTATATTTTATTTTTCAATGTGAAGTTTTGCTAGTAAAATGAAATATCTAATATTTTTTGAGAATAATACTTTAAAGGGAAAAAAGTAAGATAATTCATGTTAATTATATTTTAACTACCTAAAAGACATTGAAAAAATATTTTAATCAAATTCAATTTAACTGAAGTTTTGCATTTGAAATAGCAGGCGCAGTAGAGCTTTTCATATGACGTAAGCACAAGAAAGCCTAATGTATAAGTTCTTTTTTATAGCTGAATAAATGTTAAGGAGTTTGAAGGACATGGTTTTTGAATTCTATATCTTTAACAAACTAACAAAACTTGTTGCACTGAAGGCTTATACCTTCAAAATTTTGAGTATGTACTTTTTTTTGAGTAAGCAAAACTATAACTCATTCCTTTTATAACTTTTTTTGAACTATCCATCTTTTAAATCTTTTATAAAAGAATTAAATATTTTCGAGGATTCAAGGTCAAGATATTGGGGAAATCTTCGACTTAATTAACATTCAGGTCTTCATTTTTAGACTTTAAAATCAACTGTTCAGAAAGCCTTTTAACGATTTTCTGTCTGAAATAATAGAAAGTAGAATAGAACAATTTTAATATAAATTATATAATTTTTGCTGTTTAGTTAAGAAAAACGAAATTTTCAACTAGCACCTTTTGAGTGATTAACTGTTTAACCTACATGATTCTTCAATTTTTGATAAAAGAATCTCAAGATTTCGCAGTATAAAGAAAGCTATCAATTTTCTTTACTTTCGAAAATTAAAATTGAGACCAATTTGAGAACTGTTAAAAAGTTTTTTTGGAAAAGATTATTTCTTTTTTCTATAATACTCTACATTCTATAAACTGTTTCCTGATTGATGAAGTGATGAAGAAGTAGTACCTAGGAAAAGCAACTTATTTAAGTTTTTTTCAAAATCTAACCTTATAACATTAATCATAAGACGTTGACTTTTTATAAAAGCTCTTCTGGAATGATTGGAATAAAATTTAAGCTCAAAATAAATTTTTTGTGTAGTTAAATTTTTGATGTATTATCAGCTATGATATTTAATAATACAAAAGAACTAGCATAAGCGTTTTCTTTGTTTTTGTTTTCTTAAACACAATCCAACTTGTAGATCTATAAGATCTTGTAAATCATGATCTGAATAAAGCTTTTATTCACTCAGTCTTTTTCATTTGTATGCATAGCACTTGTAGCTTATATTAACTAGAAAAATATTTGCTTGTATTTTTGTATAAATACACGAAAAGTTTATTTTTTGTGCCAAGAATTTCTATAAAATCATTGTAACTAAACAAATAAATTCTAATCTGCATGAGTACTAAAAATAAAACAAGACGACTAGACAGTAGGTTAGATGGGCACATCATCTCGTATAGTGTACTGATTTGACTTACGTGGGAAAAATACTGAAATTACTTTTTAATATTTCTTTATAAAATTTTCTTGCGATATAATACTTTTATGTGCACTAAGCTATGGGAAAAACTCAATAGATTTGACAAATATTTCCACTGTGTCTCCTTTCATTATAATGTTTGATATATTCTCTCATCTAACCTACCATTATAGCTAGCAATATGAAACACATAATCATTTTATCCCTTTCCTGATCAAGTGAATATCTTCCAGATACGTTAAAATAAAATAAATAGTAAAAATTTGATAAAAATATAGCCTTAACCAACTGGATATAAAATATAAACAAAAACATAAAAAATTTTTTTGTATAATTTTTAAAGCATCTTATTGATTTATTTTGTAAAATAGAGCACCCCGAATAATCCTTTGCTGGAATGGCTTTATCAAAGTTAATATCTTTTGGACTCAATAAATATCTCTTTTAATGTAAAAGCTTATTTTTTTTAAATTATTTATAAAAAAAAGTTTTATTATTTTCTTTTAACTTTGCAACTTTCTAATTAAATATTTCACTCATTTTGCTTTTGCCTTAAAGAGAAATCAAAATTAGTATAAATATAATTATTTGACTAGAGTGGCCCACAAAATATACCAAGTTACCCAAGGCAAACTTTTCATTATCTTATATTACGGTGGGTTCAATTTATTGAAAACATTTTCATTTCAGCTTGCATTGCCTGAACTCATTTTCTAGTAGAATAGCGACATCTTATATTTTCAACATTCTAAAAAAACTAACTTAAAAAACTAATTCAAGTGCAGCCCCATATATTGGTGTTTTTATTTAAGTTATTGAAAGAGAAAGGCGAATTCTCTTTTAATTGTTAAAAACAACTCAAAAAAGCCTTTTAAGAAAAATTTTACCTTAAAGTTTACCTTGGTTATTTACCAAAAAACGTGGAATAATTGTACATACCTCCATACATAATGATCGATGGCTGATACGACGTATCAATGAAATAAATATTGAAACAACAGAAAAGAATTTTAATATAATTTTTTCATATTAAATGAAAGACTTAACTTAATTTAATTGAGCTTTCAATTACATTTTGGATTAATAAAATTTTGGAGCCCCAACTGATGCAATTTCTTTTCCCAAATTTGGCAAAGCACTTATTTATTTTATTACAAAATAAATTTTTATACATTTTTACGTAGTTATGATTTAAACTTTAAAACAACAAAAATATTAACACTAAATTTTCTTCCTTATTTATCAGAAAAAGTTATCCTTTTAAAAAAAAAAAAATTAACTTTGATCGACTAAAAAGGCATTGTAACAAAGTTTCATACGTAAACCAAACTCCATTTAAATGCATGGGTCAGAAGGCTATTTACCCTATTGACGTCATTTACTCAACTTCTCTGTTCCAGTGACCCAAAATCCTTTATACAGAAAATTTTCCTCAAGTATATAATGCTTTAACACCAAAACACTTAAATACAAGGTATGAGGTTCTAAAAATAGAATTTATACTCTCTTCCTGTATATGTCCTCCGAGAATATATAACTATATACACTTAAACAAAAACTTCAAATATATATCTATATAGCATCTTGCGACTAAATGACGTCACTGAATAAGCGTTAAGCTTTTTAAGCTTTAAACTCATCTTTTAAAATGTTAAAATATTTTACATAAAACGGAAATTAAGTTTTTACAATCAAAAATGTTTTAATAGAGAATTTCTTGAAAAATAAATTAGATGACTTTGTTAAGATGACAACATTGATAATATTGATAATATTGTAAAAGAAACTGATAACAAAATGAATGAGCAATACGGGTTACATAGCAGAAAAAAGAAGCCGCTTTCTTGAAGGAGAAATAGTATATATTCATTCATAAACTTAGAATTAAAATTCTAATAAGCCCGGTAATTTTATTAAAGTTTAATAAAATTATTTGATCAGTTAATTTTTGATCAGCAATTTTTTCATATAGTCTGTAACTTCTAATAATTAGCTGACATTTTTTTAAGGATTTTAACATTAAAGTTATGAAATATTGCCTGCTGTGGAAAATCGCATCAATGGAAGCATTCAACATGTTTATTACGGACGTACAACGTACCACTGCTTAAAGTCTGTAAAAAAATATTTTCTGTATTACACTTGAGGTTAAGGTGAAAAAGACGCTTTAAGTATATGTAGATATATTATAAAGAAAGATATAAAGCACTACGTTCAATTCCTGGAAATTGTGCAATTGTTTTGACAGGAAATCGTAAGCTTCATTATAAAATACGAGCAAAAGCTAAGTTTTGATGCGGTATTAAAGGATAATATCAATGGTTTTTGAATTAATCGAATGACTTCATGAAAAATTTGCATATTGTGGAAAATCCTCATATATTTCATATTCACATGTATGCACAGATTGAAAAGTATTAAGCGAAAGTAAAAGGGAGTATTTTTCAAATGCGATATTTAACATTATAGCAAGTAAGCTATATGTGCATATTTACTGTGTCAGTTCTCTGTAGTAATTCGATTAATAGAGTAAAGAACCAGAGCTCTGATTGAAGAGAATTTACGGCTCCATTATTTTATATATCGTGCTCTGCTTGAACTAAAAAATAAGTTCCATGATATTAAAAAAATGATTGAATCGATGTTTACCTTGGATAGTGTAAAAGTAAAAATCAATAATTTCATATATATATATATATATACATATATGTATATTAAATGTAGTTCTATTTTCCGTTCGGTTGCATTATAATTAAAATTATTGGTTTTTTGTATCAAAATCTAATAACTAAAATCATTCTTTCCTAATTTATGTCATTCATGGACTATATTCCGATATAAAACGCATTAACTAAATGATTTCAAAGGTATATGTGTCCTTTGTATAAACGAAATTGAAGAAAGTCTTACTATCTACAGAAGATGTGCTGATTCTATCTGGAGTTATCAATGCCATATAAAAAGTAATTTTGCTATAAATTCTGCTAAAGCTATCAAAATTACAATTAAATATTAAATGAACTCATTTTTATTTTACTTGACATATTTTACGGAATTATTTTGTTACTTGCACATAAAAGCTTTTATTGTGCCTCATATTTTTCTTAAAGAAGCCATCGTTAAAATAGTAAAAGCTTTTTAGCTTCACTTCTATGGCATCAGACTTTGTAGACATTAATTCTATGTATATAATTAAAATTTAAAAGTATCAGTGCAAAATTTAAGCCCGGAAGGAGTTTCAAACAAATAAACTATTAACTCTATTCTTAATTAGATAAAATTATGAACATGTATAAAGTGAAAAAATTTAAAATCCAAAGGAATGCTAATTGAATATATTGAGTTATCAATAGTAAAATGTTTAATTCAAATGTTTTTTGAGTTAAGTAGGGCGACAGCATTGAAAGGGTTTCCCTGACGCCAGTCAATTATTCTAGAATAATTCAAAATGTTATTAAAGAAAAAAAGATAGTAAAAATTTAAAACTTCTTGAGATTGTAGCATGCAACATTGAAACAATTTTTAAGTTGCTTTGTTTTTAATGAGTTCCTTGGCCTATCTTTGTTGACTTGAAATCATAGATAACAAATATTTATTTTCATTAATGAGAAGAATAATCAATAACATAAGATCCGCCAGAAATATTTGTATAAATATGGTGTGAGCAGCTATCATAAAAAAGTTGCGATCAATACAATTTATCTGCGATATCTGTGTTCTTATTTGGAGTTATATAAGTGGAAAAGTTCAAATAATCAAGTCGTTCATTTGTATATCTTTGCTTATGCAGACCGAATAAAAATATTATGCCTCATGCGACCGGTCTTCGGTAGTTTAAGTAGAGAGAGTTTTGAGAAAAATGTGTTATAAAAAAATTTGCTATTTCAGAAGCATTTTTCACTTATACCTTGAAACCATATGGTTTTATCTTTTTCAGAGATCAAAAGTTTGTATTAAAAAATCGCGACTACATTTCTATTCCTTATTAAGGTGGCACCCACTTAGTGCGTATATCCCAGCGGGTAACTTTTATGACGTCATAGACTCACGCTAAAGTTCCCCCTCATATGTGGATATTTCAGCGTGAAATTCATTTGTACGTCATTTGACGTAAAAAAAGTTACCCGCTGAGATATACGCACTAAGTGAGTGCCCACCTTTACGCATAGAAAACTATTTTCAGGTCATATGTATATGAAAATGAAGCTGAAAGTGAAACAAAAAGTAACAAAATTCTTTTTCTGTTACTTTGCTTTTTATCTTTCAAATTATTTTCAAAAAAAAGAAGCTCAAATTTTATTGTAAACTTTTTTAAATGCTCAACTGTTGTTTGTTTTTTCGATTTAAATAAAAAAGTTTTTCTCTGAACGAGGTGCAAAGCCGTAAGCTGTAGATCTCTTACATTATGAGCTTCTTAAGACTTATTTGTTAGTTATACTTAATATAAAGAAATATTAAACGTATTTTGATATTAAATTAATTTTGATATTGCCTGGTCCTTAATAAGAAATACATCAAACTATATGATAATGATACTAGAATATGTGTTTTATAAAGGCTCAATGAATGATCACATAAGTCAATAAATTTTATGTTAGATTTGTCAAAATTTAAATTACAGTTAAAAATTTGTAAAAAAATTATAAAATTATACAAATAATCCTGAATGTAAGATTTATTATTAATGGTTATCTACCCAAAACCAAATTTTATTGTTACCCTTATTGAAAAATTTATTTGAAACTTTTTTGATTTAATAATGTATAAAACAACAAAAAATTTGAGTAGTAATATTTTTGTTGTTATTTTATGGAAATAAAAATGTATGTCAATTTCCCAAGACTATAAGTCGTAAAGAGGATAAAAGTGACAACATTGTTGGAACCTATTGGATACCATACATGTTCTGGGTAGTTGCGTGCTTATAAAAGCAAGTGCCACAGTTTACAAGTGCTCAGTACAGAATTATTCGCGTAAACCTGCCATTAAACATTATTATTTTCTTCAGTGTTTTTTATTTTTTACTTTCAATATAAAAAAAGGAATTTTATGAAATAGTTTTTTGACATATGAGTTATAAATTTTTTGTGGTAAAAAAACACTATTTAATTTTAAAAAGTCTTTTGGGTAGTTTATTTTAATTTTTGGTAAATAATAAGAAATTTCTTTCTGATAATATTTATCTCATTTAATCAAATCTTTTTAAATAGTAGCACGCTTTGTTATATACCCCAAACATTTCATTGTTGCAGATTTCTTCATCATTTGCGCTACCCGGATTACAAGCTCGCATATTTTTCGACAAACGCTGTACCCATAGAGATAGTAAAAGTTTATCAGAAGCTTTATCGTCACATGACTCGCATATTTCTCACAACAGCTGTGAAAGTTAACGATATCCTAAACTTAGATCGTTTACAATTAGTTCAACTTCCTCGCCAAATGGCGAGATTAGACTTAAGATTGTCATATAAGCTTCATGGGAATTAGCTTCTCTTGTTATATTAAACACGATTTAAATAATATTACCATCCAATACAAAAAGAACATAATTAAATGGAAATGTTTTAATTGAGACATCAGATACAATGATATCAAGGGAATACGCATAAAACGCTAACAGTCTAAAAATAATAATACTAATAATTCTAATAAATAATTTATTTTAATTAAAGTAAAAGCTCTGATACTTGTTTTTGTAAGTTGTTTCTTTGTTGATCCAAGCTGATTCTTGATTTAAAATATTTTTGAAAATTTTTTTGATCTAGGTTGACGTGATAATTGTTATCGGGTTAGTGTTATTGAAACGGTTTCAATACTAGGCTTGCCTTCTCTTAAATATTTTTCATCTATTTGCATTAAAAGTATATTTAATTTATTTTCTTTCAATTTTTATTACTAAGACTTTTTTAATTAATTCCATCCATTAATATATTTGGAAATCAGTGTTCAGGTCTATATTATTCTCTTTCGCATATAATAATTAAGGCTTTACAATTATATCTTCTAAATTAAGTTTAAGTGAGGAAAAATTTTTTTTTGAAGGTTTTATTAACATTTTTTCGCCTTAATATGTAGACGACTAGGTAGAAAAGTGGAAGTCCAAGAAGATAGGCGGCTACAATACTCTACTTATGTAAGTAAAACTTATGTAAGTTTTCAGTTGTGTGACTCTTTAAAATAGGTAAAAATATTGAATCTAAAGTTTAAATTCCAAGCAATAGATTAGAATTTATCAAAAATTCATATTCATATGAGCCTAGGATATAAAATTTTTATGTAATACCAAAATCAAAAATCTGTTCGCGATAGCAGCATTAATGAATTTAGAAACTCCTAATAATAACTTTTTGCTAAATAAATGTAATGAAAAAGGATACAAGGGAAATTATGCTCCTAAGGTAGAATCCCCAATAAAGAGAAGAGTATCTACTAGAAAAATGAAATTACCTATCAGAGTGCTGCTCCAAGTACTAGCTGCATCCTCAAATCTAATGTAGAGTTACAAGCAAATTTTAGACCTGATTCCCGTTCATAATACTAAAACTAGTGAAATGTTATTTCAAAATTATGTATGTACTTGGAAATCGAGCAGATTTTCTGATATATGAGGATGACAGAGTAAGGCTCTAACTAAATTTTATTTATCTTTACTTTGGAATCAGTAAAGTATAAATATAATATTTAGTTAACAGTTTCCTTTGTTACCAATTCTTTATAATTTCTTGTATTCTTTAAGGTTTTTTCAAGTTAGTCAGGGAATATAACTTAAAATATTATGCTTGAAAAACGATTTAAATGTTAAATCAATAATAATTTATTCAAGTATGAAACAAGAGATTTATTTTTTTATCACTAAAAATTGATAAATAACATTAACAATATTATTAGCACTTCCATTTTTTACAAATATAATCTTTTTTCTTCTTTTTTTTCAGCAAAAAGCAAATTAGTAGACGCTCATTTATTCTGCATAAGGGATACCATAGAGCAGTTAAAACAATATCAAAGCTATTCATTTTAATTGAAACACACCTGACAAATCATTTCATAAATTTAAGTCTAGCACGCTTGACTCATTTCTGCTTGTAAAAGGATATTCAGGAGGAAATTCTTTTATATCGTTCTCCTTCTAAGCACATTGTTTTCAAAAATGACACCGTAATCGATCACATAATCCTAGAAATGAAGCCCTAAAAATATTTAAAGCCCATTAGTGTACTGAACTAATGCAGTTAGGGAGGAAATTGAAGACAGAACTCACTATCGTTATATTCAGTTACAAAAAGTTTTCGTACGCATGTTACAGAATAGATTAGTAAATGAATAACTCTACATAAATTACTACAAATAATTTTAATTTTTATTAAAAGTCTATGGTTTGTCATCAGTCAGGACACAACACTCGATGCACCTGATACCTTTCAATTTTGTTAAGAATTTAAAAATCAGTTTAATTGAATTAATATTTAAGAAATTTATTGTTTTTAATGAAAAATGTGATGTTTGTTTTATATTTTATTTAATGGTTCTTTTTAAAGTGATATATCATGCTAAAAATTCGTTATAATATAAGGCAATCATTACAGCTGCTGGCCACTGCACAAGATTAGATCATGACTCTTGTGCGTGTGACAGCGGCTATTGTGAGTTGCTCGTTTCAACAGAACAACAGAACTTAATATTAACACTATATTCAAGGATTTAATTAATATATAACAACATAAATTCCACACGTTAAAAATTATAAAATCTTAATTTTGAAGGAAGCAAAATATTTGTTTTTGAATGATAAGTTTTAAAAGAAAGTTTTTAAAATAGAAGAGACTACAAACTGTTGAAAATCATCAGCGTAGGATCTTATGATTAAAGCCTCGTGTTTTGTTTGCCCAACTTTAAAAAAAACTTAAAGCATTTAAAATTTCAATTTGAAAAATTATATGTTTTTTAATGTCTTGGCAGTTTTTTTGATGTATTTGAAATTTTCAAAATAAATGTTTTTCAATTATAAATACTGTTTTGTATTTTGTACATTTTTAAATTTTGTATAAAAATTATCCGGAAGAGGCTGCACACTGTTTTTTTTTTTTGTTTTTCATGGACAGTGAATAAAAAATATTATCTGAGTGATTTTAGGGTGTTAGCATTTGAATATTTAACAAAAAAGCCCAGATTTGTGGAAGGAAAGTTCTTGCATTTTGCATGACAATAATGATTCAAAAAGAAATTTTTTTCAGAGATATGGTCAAAGTATATATTTTTATATTTAAATAATTTTTCATTAACATTTCATAGCATTTTTGTATAAAAATATTTAGAAATAAACCAATAGCAAAGCATTTCCTAGGTCATTAGTGAAAAAGTTCACGGTAATCACCATCATTCAAAAAATATCAGAAATCAGAATCGAAATTTGTTAAGTTAAAAAATAATTTTTTCCTCTCAACGATCGTTTTTAATTAATTTAATATTTTTTTTGAAAAATCTGCCATTTTGTCATATTTAACCACTGTATTAAAACAAAAACAGCAACGTTGGGTGGGGGGGTTGATACTTTATTTGTACAGATAAATGTGAAATTTTAAATAAATTGGTATAGTAGTTTTTTAATATTTCTAAAAACTTTCAAAATGGCGTTTCGAGAAATACGCGTTTAAAGTTTTAATCTCTGAAATATGTACAAGAAATGAAAAGTTTTAAATACCCAATTGTCTTAAAATTTAGACACAACGTTCTTAAAATGTTGAGAGAAATGGAGTAAAAAATTATTATTTTTAAAATATCTTATTCCAACCATGCACCAGATCATTTTTCTCTTAAAAAAAGAACTCCGCTCATGAATTCTAAGGAGCATAACTAACCTGCGAGTAGTAAAGATATCACACTACCAATATTTGCACAAGCATATACAATTGCAGAAAAATTATTTCTTTCTAAGGGTGGAATTCAATAAGGTATATTTTTAACGTTTGCTTCAGAGACGTCTGTCGTCTCTCTTGACCAACAAAGAAACCATAGGTCTTCATCACACCAGCTGCAGGGTCTATATGGCCAAAAGTACCCTAGAAAAGTTTTTGAAATCAGCTTAGGTTTTATCTCAACTTCTGATGTTTTGCTAGCAGACCACTAACATTGTGGTCACTTCATATTTTATCAATAATTTTATATTATCCATAAAACAAATAAGCAAATCTACAGTTTTACTCAAAACACTAATGCCTAGCAAATTTTCCCATCATTTTTTTGTTTTTGTTTTAATGACAATGCCGAACAACTACTTGGAAAATCATCAAAAGAAATTGGCGATGCAATTGATCAAAATCCAGATATTGCTGAGAAAATATTTTCAGACTTTAACTTTAAGTCATTTGTTTTTTAACTAAGAACAAAATATGAAATAGTAGGGGTAAGTCATACTTTCGATTTTGGTTTGCTAATATGTGACAATAACTTTATCATTATAGGATATGCATAGAAAGAAAATAACAGCCGTAAACGCTTCTCCAATTAACCATAAACAGTATAATGCGTACCTTCTAAAAAATTTACAAGAACTAACCGGTATTGGAAAGAAATAATGTAATTCATATTTTTTTTTTTTTTCAATTTACACCTGTTTTAGGTTATTTTGTATTCTTAAATAAAGCAATAGTTTTCATCAACGTTTTTAATAATTCTAAAATATTCTGAAATTTTGAAATATAAACATGTTATATAAAGTAGTAAACAACTTCTTTTTTTTTTGCAATATAAAAATTGGTATAAAAATTGGTATTTTATGTTTTTTAATGTATCTCAATCAAATAACGACGAATATAGATTTCTTTTAGACTTTCGTTTTTTTTTAGCGGTTAACTGATTTTGTGTGCCACAATTCAAATTTTCATTACTTTCATTTTCTTTACTAAATTCAGAAAAATCTATCTCGCTTAATACTATTTTCTTCCTTTCCAGTATTTCCCATAATGCCTTCATTCATTTGAAATGGTTTTACAAACTTTTCATATTCTTCAAAGACTGCGGCATTTGGATTGTTTAAAATTCCCATAATTTTTGAAATATCATTGGAGCTTGGTCCGATAGATAAAGTTTCCATTTGACAACCATTATAATTGAATAGTGTATCAAAACCATGTGAACAATACATAAGCGCAATAGCTTCTATTGCGTCCATAGTTTTAATTTCCTCACGGAATAAAAGTCTTGCATTTGCTTGCGCAAGCTTTTTGAGGCTAGCAAATAAGCATGTAGTAGTTCTTGAAGCAACACGCATTGCATCAGATCAACTTGGAAAGTCATTAATTGAAGAACTTAATTTAACTATCCCAAAAATGAGAGAAAAAAAACCATGCCAGATATTTAAGAAAATCTGGTTCTATTCATAAATAATGAATCATAAAAAATAATTTCATGTGCTTTGATATAATTGAAGAAATAATAAAAATTTTATAAAAAAATAAGATTAACTTTCTAGCATCTAATTTTTTGACACAAATTTCAAGGAATTTACATAATCAAAATTCAATAAAAAGGTTCAGCTTAAAATATAAATAAATGCTAGACCAAATCTTTAAAATTATCAACAAAACAAGTAATATAAAAAGAAATTTTTTAAAGTATATTCCTACTTGAGATTTTTTTTTATTTTTTCTGAATTAAGAATTCGTAATTCGTTGCATTCAGTTTTCTGAAGTTTTCTCTCATATAAAATTAAAATTAGTTTATTAAATATAATTAATGAATTAATATTTGAACTAACTGCATTAACATCAATTGTCATCCACTCCCAACACAACAAAATTTATTTGAACTTGATTGGATAAATAGAAAAGGGTTAAATTAACGATGGAAAGTTCCAAAAAGATATTGGACATTATGAGCTAACGGTAAGAATAAATTTTGAACCAAATGCATTAACATCAATTGTCATCCACTCCCAACACAACAAAATTTATTTGAACTTGATTGGATGAATGGAAAAGATTTTATTAACAATTTAAGATTTTTACATACTTTTTGCAAGTTAATAGTAGGAATATAAAAAAGAAGCCATATATGTATTAAAAGGAACAAAATTAGCTTCAAATTTGTTTTGAAAAAAATTTTTTATAGTTTCAACAAGAAGCTCTAATCATAACTTAAACCTCATATAATAATATTTCCTCTAATCGATGATATAAAAATTTTGAACAACTGAACTGAACAACTGAACAACTAAATTTAGGTTTTCATTTTGGATCTATTTATAATTTTTTTTACAAAAGTCTATATTGCTATGCAATTACGACATTAGCATTAATAATGCCTCCATTTTAATTCCCGATTTTTGTCAAAAATTTTGGGCAAGGGGTTAGGTATTCCTTAAAAATATGTATTTTCGAATTTTCGCAGTGTAACCGCACCTGAAAATTTAACATGTCAAAAATTAAACCCTTAACGACGCGCGTATGCACGCGATACGGACAAGTAGGAGTTGCTGGAATACAGGAATGCAGAATAACATTCCAACATTTTGAAATTAAATTACTTCTGAGGTAGATTATATGCTTGACTCACGGCATCATTTTACAAAACATAAATCTTAATTTCACACTTGTTGATTTGTACTAAAAATACTTTCATTTTCATTTAATTTATACTTTTTGACATGTGAGTAACTTTGACAATTTCGAACCCAATTGCCCTAAAAGGATCGGTGGCACGGTTGCACTTAGTAGTATATTGACTGCAATAAAGACATTACAAGTCCTTTCGGAAAATGTAATTTGTAGCTTTAAACTAATTTTATTGCATTTAAGACAAATCAATTTATTATAATAAGTTATACATTTTCAACTCAAGAACTAACTGAACTGAGTATAAGCGTGCTTCAGTCTTTCAAAAGCCTTGGAGTTAAATTATTGCAGTTAATGTACTCTAATAATTTAAGTACTGTCAGATCCTGTTTATGAGTTAATAAATATGATTATGTTTTAAAATTGTTTTAATAATACAATATCCAATATTGTTTTGTTTTTGAAATATATTTGAATATACAAATAATTAAATTTTTTTGTTTTAAGCAAGAATAAATAGGAACGCGCATTTTGTGTCTGGCCCTTTAGCTTTAACGCCTGCCATTAATTTAAAAACCCTGCTTGTTTGACAATTAACAAACAACCCAGTAGGAAATTAGGAGAGCAATCTTGAGCTGGAGTATACAATCTATGTAACCAGCATGCCTCCAAAGTCAGGCAACGAGGAGTAAATTGAAGCTTTTACTCATTTATATATGAGCTCTTTTAAATGGTGTGTATCAAAGTATATCGGTGAATATACTACGTTTGGTAGTGTTTGTTTAAAAGCATAATTTTTGACATTTCGGAAAGTATAGGCATGTGATGTGTTACAAAATAAAAATTAAATATATATAATTAAATAAATATATTAAATATATCTATTTTTGCTTAATTTAATATAATTTAATAATTGTTAATATATGATTTATGTAATTTTTGATAAAAAATATAGTTAAATAACTTGTGATTTTATATAGGTTAAGTCTTGCATTAAATTTAAGTTTTTACTATAACTAAAATGTTCAATTGTATTACTAGTGAAGAATAAATAAAATATTTAGTTAAATAAATAAATAATGTTTAATTTATTCCATTTTAAATTATTTTATTAATTCTATATTTATTTTCAGACTTACCCTTTGGTGAAAGAAGGATGGACATATAACAGATGATCATATAGCATATGCTTTTTCATCACTATATGTGTTATATGTCCGTCTTTCTTTTACTAATATTTCAAAGAACTTTTAAATTAAAAAGCTTAATTATTCCCCTACAAAAATTCTACGCACACATATGCATCGTTAAGTTTGCATGTGTATTATTACTCCAAAAAGTAGACATATGTTCTAGAAATGTATATGAAGTGTCATAGGGAAAGGCAAGTAATCCCAGACTCAATGCATACATAGCAAAACTACTCCTGCTATACTCGCATTTCCTACTGGGAACATACATTACCACAAAATTAAAAAAAAAAACTGCTCTAAAAAGTTAGCTTCAGTTTTTAGAAATAAAATATTATTGAAATTTAGTGAGCTTGCTTGCTGCTTGGAGTGTAATTATTTTTCAATTATTTCTATTGTGATATTCTTTTTGTTGTTTTGATGTTTATCTTCTACAGCAAGAAAAGCAAACATTTCTTTTTCTTTTTGTGCCTAACTCCAGCCAATTTATTAATAATGAATAACAATTATGTTTCCAGTTATGAACCTAAACCATCCACTTCAGGGTGTTCATCCACTAAAAGGAAGGTTACTTGTGCTTCTTCATCCACTAAAAGGCAAGCTCCAGCCAGTTTATCAATAATGAGTAACAATAATGAAATTTTCTCACCCTCATCACTGTAACCAATCGCTACATTAAAACCATATCACAATAAGTAATTTATATTTAAATATATTTTTGGTCTTTCAATATTTAAATGATTATTTTATAAAGATTTGTTATTAAAGTAAGAGTTACTGCAAAATCGAATGTTGGAACTTGGAGTAATGCAAAAGGTGAAGGAAAACTTTTCAGTATGGATTTAATAGGTAAAAGTGGTGGAACTAGAGCAACTGCATTCAATGAAGTGTGCGAAAAATTCTACGATTTGTTTGAAATTGATAAAGTTTACTATTTATCCAATGCTTTAGTAAAGCCTGCTAATAAAAAAATACACACATTTGAAAAATGATTACGAATTAACATTAACAAATGAGACAGTTTTTCAGTTATGCAATGATGTCAGAACAAAAATTCCAAATATACAATATAATTTTGTTACTATTGCACAAATTTCTAATATTGAACCAAAGGGTATAATCGGTAAACAATTGTTCGCTTTTTAAGTATTTTTATAACGTTGTTTTTTTGCAGATGTAATTGGTGTATGCAAAAGTATTAGCAAATTACAAACTTTCATTGGAAAAGCAAATAATCAGGAATATAAAAAACGCGAAATTAAACTAGTATATCAAAGCAAAGCAAGTGTGAGTGTTTCTTATGGAATATCAAATATGTTGTAATAAAAAAGAAACATTTATTTCAAAATACGTCATAGACATATTATTTCGTAGTAATATAAACGAAATATTTATTTGAAAATACGCAGTAGATTATTTGAATTATTTATATGTTGTCATGGAAAAATATGAGTATTTTGTTTTTTATAGCGTTAAAAATATTAAGTAAAATTGTAGTTTGTTAAAAGGATAAAGATTAGAAAATAGTTTGTGTTTTATCAGTTCAGAATTGTTTTTCTACCTGTAAACATCAAACCTTGTTTTCATTTGAAATTTAATAAAAACTTAAGTGTTTTGTATATAAATATTAAAATTTTAGTATTTTAAAATAAAAATTTTATTTAAAATTGAGAAAAATAGAAATATTTTGAGTATGGCAAAAACTGATGCCCAAAGCTGTCGTGAATATCGTCAGAAAAAAAACAAGAAAAAACCAAAATTAGAAAAATCATTAAAACTTCAAAAGAACGTGTTCGTGAGTTTCGTGCACGCCGAAAGGCGTTATTTAGTGTTGAAAATAATACTTCTATTTCGTTTAATAATACAAAAACTAGTGATGTGTCAATTGGTAGAACCTGAATTTCCGTACTCACAATTTCATCGTGATAAATGTGCTCATAAAGAATTTCGTAAAAAGTTTTTGAACAATATGTTCGGTTATACATGCTCTGTTTGTGATCGGTTGTGGTTTCAAAAAGATTTAAGACCACCACGTGTAGAACATGATGAAATTTTAGTGTAATAATTGAAAATTATACCACAAGTAACAATATTTTACTGTGCAATACGTGTTACCAAGCAATTGAGAAGAAAGTAATTCCAACGATGTTCAAATATAATGGTTTCAAATATCAAGAAATAAACAGCATCTTTACCACCACTGGATTTAATTTCCGAAAGACTTGTCTCTCCACGAATTCCATTCATGCAAATTAGACGTTTGTGACATGTTTATGGACAATATGGTATTTATGGTCAAGTCATCAATGTTCCTGTGGAAGTTATTACAATGTATTATTGTATTATATATATGTATTATATGTATTGTATTATGTCAATATTAATCGAAAAAAAATGCAAAAGTTAAGTTTTCTCCATGGTTTAGTTAAAAAACAAACTATCAAAGAGTGGTTACAATATTTGGTTAACACTCCTCTTTACAGGACATACAATATCACGATAGAGCTAATTGAAGATATACCAATTGAAGAGTGCTTATTGGCTCAACAACAAACAGTAATGTGGAATGATGATTTCTACTTAAGAATAGCTCCAGGTGAAAATAACTTACCCATAAGTTTATTATTTGATGAACACGCTGAGGGATTATCATTTCCATCAATTTATCTGGGTCAGTTTTGTCAGTTTCGAGAAGGACTTACCGTCCCTCCCTTTATGATGACAACTAGTGAATTAAGACGATCAGATAGACGCGGAGTAACGCCTCAACATTTATTATATATGGCAATGAAAATAATGAGAATAAGAGTAAGGGATTGTCTCACTGTTGCATTTAAACATGTAGGGAAAGAAACCAAAATTACTAAAGATGAAATATAATCTTGCTTTTCTACGTTCTATTTCTAATTCTACGTGGTATTGGTCAGAAAGGAAAAAGGATCTATTCGCTATGATTAGACAACTAGGAAAACCAACTGTATTTTTCTCTATAAGTGCTAATGAGACTGGGTGGTTAGATTTGAACATATCACAAAAGACGAAGTATCGCAATTACATTTTATTGTAAAAAGTACTCTCATTAATGAAGACACTGTTACTTTACCAAATTAGTTAATGTTATTATGCATATTCTTCAATCAAAAGTATGCAGCCCTTTTCGGAAATACAGAGTTTTGAAATACTTCAAGCGCATTGAATTTCAACATCGAGGTAGTCGTCATGCACATATCTTGGCATGGCTTGATAATTCTCCAAAGGATGCTCTCAATGATGATTATGATAAGGCTATTGATCTTATAGATAATTTAACATCTGTTTCCGCATCAGAAGCATCTGGGGATATTAAACTTGAAACGCACAAGCACATATTTACTTGTTATAAAAAAATTACTACAAAAAAAGTACAAAAATGTAGATTTGAGGCACCGTTTATGCCCTGTAAAAAGACTATGATCTTACATCCTATGAAAACCGCTGAAGAAGGGTTTAATAGCTATAAAAACGTTATACTGAAGTAAGAGTACGGTTAGAATATGAAGATTTTGTGGGAATGTCCAATTTTTACAATCGTAATGGTATTCTTTCTGATAAAGATTACATCAGTGTCTTAAGAGCAGGAATAAATAGACCGAAAGTATTGTAAAACGTGACCCTTCAGAAAAATGGCATAATTCTTTCAATCCATTTATCTTTAATATTGTTAAGTCTAATACTGACTTTCAATTTATCACAGAGGAATATTCATGTTGTAGAATATTTTTTTTTTTTTTTTTTTTTAAACATTCCTTTACTTACTACAATCTTAATCTTAATTAATTTATTAGTATTATTGATAATTAGCTATATATTACTTAAGTTATTGTTAAGTGTGGGAGTTCTGTCCAGTGATCAGTTCCCTATGATAATGTTACGTTTTATATGTTAGTTCATGTGGCTTGGTGCGCTGAAGTCTTCTCAGTTGTCCAGTTATATCAAGTAATTTAATTGCTTCTATGTTGGTGTGATATAGAAGCCGTGACTCATGTCTGGTCGCATATTCGTGAATGACCTCTTCAATCCATTTAATTTTTAGGTCGTGATGGAGTTCTTTGTTCGTTATAAATCTGTACGCGTTCGTAATCAATCTCAAGAACTTATTTTGGCATTTTTGGATGATTTCCCTGTTTGATTTGCGTGTACATCCCCATATCTGAATACCGTAAGTCCAGATTGGTTTAATTATAGACAGGTATAACAACCTTTTGTTTTTTAGTTCAAGTTGAGAATGCTTCCCAATTAGCCAGTATAATTTGCTTGTTTGATGTTTAATCTGTTTTGCTTTCTGCCTCATGTGATGCTTCCAGTTAAGTTTAGAGTCTAGGTGGAGGCCCAAGTATCTAGCTGATGCAGCTTGAGGGACTCGTTCACCGTCAAGGTATATGTTGAGGTTATTGTTTTTCCTCTTCAGTGTGTATGTCACTTGGACTGATTTGGTTCTGTTGAGCTTAATTTTCCAATCATTGGTCCATTTGTTAACTTTGTTTAATGTCCGTTGTAGTTTTTCCACTGCTTTGACCTGCGACACATCGCTCGCTAGGATTACTGTGTCGTCTGCAAATGTACCCACGAATGTATTTTATGTTGTAGAATATGTTAACAAAACCAATAGAGGGGTAAGCCACTTACAAAGAAAAGTAATCGAAACAATGAATGAACATCCAGAATTTGATATCATTGATTTAACTAAAAAATATCAGTGTGAATGTACTAAATCATACTCAAATTACAAGCCAAGAAGCTGTTTGGTATTTATTACGTGAGCCTATGTCGAAAAGTTCAGTGATTGTTGTATATATTCCAACAGTATGGCCAATTGAACGTCAACGAATAAGAAAGACTATAAAGAAGTTAAGCGAATTAGATGACGATTGTACTGATATCTGGAAAGAAAACTGGTTCGACAAGTACTAAAAAAGACCGGATTACTTAGAAAATACTACATTAGCAGAATTTGTATCTAAATATACAATAAATAGAAAAGGCGAATTTATTGAAAGGCGTGAACCAAAAACTATACGATATCGCAATTACGATATGGGTACTGATTTAAACGAATACAAGCGAGAAATGGTGACATTGCACTTACCATGCCGAAGCGAAGAAGAACAAATATTAGCAGAAATGAAATTTATTTCCATATATGATGATAATGAAGATATTACATTGCAAAGACGAAAAGAATTTGAATCCAATATAGATATTGCTAAAACCATTCAAATTTGTAGAGAACTATGCCGCAAGGAAGCACCCATAGATGACATTGAAGTACAAGATGTTGCTAACAGACATCCCGAAGGAAATCCTTTTGAACAGTTATACAATAATTTAAATAATGAAATCAATAGTGATCTTCAATTGGCCACGTTAAATAAGCTTGGTGCTATTGCTAAAAGAAAGGAAAATATTATGCCTCTTTCGGACTTTTGTGCAACTATGAGAATGGCTAACACAAAACAAAAAGCGCTTTTAACTCATGTGATCCACAAACTATTATCAAATGATAATAGTTCTTTACAAATATTTTTTACTGGACCAGCTGGATGCGGCAAAACTTTTGTTATAAAGTTACTGATGGAAATATATAATCGGTTTTCTGAAAACGATGGATTTTGTAATGCCCATATAACGTGTGCATCTACAGGAAAAGCAGCTGTTGCAATAGAAGGAACAACTGTTGACACTGCTTTTAAAATATCTTTGTCGAAATTGTTACCACTGAGTATAGAAGTTGCACATCTATACAGATCACTGTTCAAATATGTCAAAGTAATAATAATTGATGAAGTGAGCATGATTGGTGCAGAGCTTCTAGAATAAACCGATTTACGCCTTAAACAAATAAATGGTAATTTCACTACTAATTTTGGTGGCTTAGATGTAATATTAATTGGTGATTTGAGACAATTACCACCAGACAGAGCAACTCCAATTTATAAGCAAATAAGACGTAGAATGACGGGGCCTACAGTATGGCGCCATTTAAAATTTTATGAGCTTACTGAAGTCATGAGACAAACAAATGTAGTGTTTTCCAATGTCCTTACGAAAATTGTAAATGGAGAAAAACTAAATGCGGATGAACTTTTATTGCTTGAATCTAGATTCGTCAGCAAAGAAACAGCTGACATTAATTGCCCTCATGGAATACGTCTATTTTTATCAAATGCATCTGTCCAAGCTTATAATAATTCTATATTAAGTATAGCAGAAAACAAGGTGTCTTCCTTTGCTAAAGATATTTATACCGGCTGCCATAATGCCGAGCAACAAGCATTCGTAAAGCAAAAACTACATAAAATGTCAACGATTAATACAGGTGGATTGCCTTACGAAATAACATTTGTTTTAGATAAATATTATATGTTGACGACCAACATCGATGTATCTGATGGACTTACTAATGGCGCTGTAGGAAAATTATGTTACGTAGAATATGATAGACGAAATCAACAGAATTTGGCTTATATTTGCAAATCCCGAAAAAATTGGGAAAAAAATTAGAAGCAAAGATTCAGGGTACATGTCAGCTTATAACATTCCTAGCAATGCAACACCCATAGCCAAGAGATCATGCACTATTCCTCCAAATAATAATAAAAATATAAATGCCAAACGTTATCACTTTCCAGTGGTGTCAGCATGTGCTATAACTATTCATAAATCACAAGGAGCCTTATTCAATGAAATTGTTTACGAGTATGAGAAAACACATTCTCAGCAACAGGTATATGTTGCATTAACTAGAGTAACACATGTTGAAAAGCTATACATTGTAACTAAAAATCCAAATTCAATTGTTTTTCATGGACGAAGAGAATCTACATCTGTATCTGATTTACAAAATGAATTTAAAAGATTGTCACTCAATAGGCTTCAAACTATCACTGATGACTTGATAAACATTATTTCCAATAGAAAAGGAACATCAATATATTCCTTGAATTGTCAAAGCTTACATGCACATGTTTTGGATTACGATGACCGAGTTGTTCAAAATTCAACTATTTTGCTCTTATCGGAAACGTTGATGGATAACGAAGAAAATATTCACATTCCCGATTTTCATTGTGTTACAAAATTCAAAAGGCGTAACAGCAGAGCTGCAGGTGTGTTTCTATATTTAAAAATAATAGAGATGCCACAAATATTTTCAACTCAGAAGTGAATGTAGCATTCAATAAATTCGAATCATATAGCACTAATAATTCACACATCGGAGATATTTGTTTAGCAAGATGTAAAGTGGAAAATGGACAAGAAATTGTGGTAGCTGACGTTTATATTTCGCCAAATCGTAAAAAAATCATTGATTTTCTCCACGAAAACTTACTTATTTATACTGAAGCTGGATCAACTCTTTTAAATCAAGATCTTCATAAGCTACCAATGATTTTGAGTGGAGATTTTAATGTGGACTTTTCAAATGACAAATCAAAGCCCTTACTTGATTTTTTGAATTCAACTTTAAATTTAAAAATATCAAATGATCCAAATGAGAGTACAACTAAATGTGGAACGATGCTTGATGCAGTTTTTTATAGATATTTGAATGGATTTAGATCCAAAGTCTACATAACATATTTCAGTTTTCATAAGCCTATTGTTTCATTTCTGGAATATAACACTGAGCTTCAATCAACGTAAAACACTCCTTAAATAGATAATATGGATTGTAATAGGTTATAAGTTACGAATATTAATACATTATTTGTTGTATAATTATATTTCATTATAATAAAATGTTCTATAAACACTATTAAGTTTTCACTTCTACCGTGTGGTTTTAAGCACACACTTGATTTTTTATTTGCCTTAACCTTTCTTATACCACATGAAACACTGTAATTTAGATTGTGCATATGATGCATATTTATTTAGTGTGCCATCATATTAATTAATTACTGCATATGGTTACAATGTAATATTTTCAAAAACGTGAGGAAATAAATATCTTATTATATAGATATATATATATATATATAAATATATAAATATATTTCCCACAGCGTTACAGGTTTTTCAAATTTATTTCATCCTTTTACAAATGAAGTTCATCTTTTTACAAATGAAATTCACCTCTTTACAAATGAACTTCATCTTTTTATAAGTGAAATTCATATTTTTATAAATGAAAAAAACCCTGTAATAAGCTTAGCTTAAATGTCAAAAATTTCATATTCTTTTGTTGTCACGGGGCAGTACTAATTCCTTTTTTATATATTTTATTGTTATTTTTGATAGGACATTTTGAAAATTTTCAGTGCTTACCTTACTGTAAATGTAAACTGCATGTGAAAATGTATTTTTATAAAAGTGATCATGTGTTCGATCGAAGTGGAAGAAAAAATGAAGTTGAAGAATGATATTCTCGAGAACACGAATACCCTTATCTTTATATCTAATTTGTGGTACATTTTCATTTGTATAGAAAAATATTAAATAATCGAAATAGTTTTAATGCAAACTATTGCAATTAAAAACAGTTACCTTTTCCATTAGATTGTAATTTTTGTGGTTATTGTCCTGTAAAAATTTAAATAAATATTGAAAATAGAACAATTAATATGTTGACTAAATGTTAATAGCAATGGATTATAGACATTCTAATTCGGACTACAAACAATTTATTAAAAAATATATACGAAACTAATCTAATAAATTATTCTTTTAAATTTCAAACTAAAAATTGTATTGTATTGATTTTATTTATTATATTTTAAAAATTCTTCAAAAAGAAGCAGAGAACAAGATTTTTTCAAAATTCATGACATTTTTGGCTAGGTTAGTGATAGTTAAACATGGATATGAATCATCGCATATAAAAATTGACAATTCCGTAAATGAAATCGTCAGTCAACTAACAATAAGTGACACTAGCCTGTAAAATCCATCAGAAATTTCACAAAAAGCAAAAGTTAGGTGGTAAGAGGTTATGTCCACTTTATTTTATGGTGGTAACAGTATTCTTTTCAATTATTGACTCAAGGAAGGTAACTGTGGATCATTCAAAAAAGAAATTATAACTAAATGGCCATTTGAAGATTAGAAAACTATTGTTTCCTCAAGACAATGTAAAATGTCACAATTATCCAATAATACAAAATGAAGTTCAATTTAGATAACTTTTAAAATGAATCTAAACAGCTTGAAGGAGATTATTTCTACAAATAATGACAAAGTTTCATAAAATTTGTATTTTAATTTGTCAAAAAATATTAAAGACTTATTACAGTAATGACTTACCGGTGTAACATGTATTTTACTTTGATTTTGCTTTTTATTAAAAGTTTTCATCTTGAGTATTTTCAGATTTCAAGATTTTAATATAAGTTGGCCAGTCATCACTTTTGCTAAAAGTTTCCACATAATATCGCAAAATATATGAATACAATTTGGGTAGATATATCATATAATCTTCTGGATGCCTACGACGGATATCCCTTGAGATGTTATCTGCTATATTTGTCCTTTTTCTAAATTCCCCAAAACTAAGGGTTTTTGGATTTAATTTATTTGTATTCACTCAAAAGAAATACTGTTTCTCAAATTGAAAACAGTTCAAATGGACAAAATTTTATACAAGATATAACACCAATAAGAGTAGAAATTTCTAACAATTCGAATGATCAAATAATAACGCGACGCGATGAACAAATGATTAATATTGAAAAGTCACTTCTAACTTTTACAAAACCTTGCCCTTTACCTAAAAAGCGAGTTGTCATAATATACTCTGATATAAAAGATTGTCGCTCTTCTGCTGGTCCAACAACAGATAAAAAAACTTTTGGTTGAAAGAAAAATGTTAATTTAAATACGTTTTACGTTTAACATTAATGGGATAAATTTATTATATAATAAAATATTGAAGCTCCTAAATTTATTTTTATATTCAATAGTTGGCGTGGATACAGGAATTTTCTTCCATTTTTTAAATGATAAATGCATGTTTGTATCACTATCAAAGAAAGTGAACTGAATAAATTTTGAGCATTTAATTGAACTAAGTAGGAAGTAGCAGTTAAAAAAGAAATGGTTAAAAAACTAACATTAAAATACCTATTGCAAGAATTTAAAACAAAGGAAATTTAATCTACTAATATTTGATTTATAGAAATGTTTTTAAATACAAATGAAATCATTTGTTGAATGCATATTAAAATCTGAAACTATAAAAAATGTGAATAATTTTAAATGCAAACAAACCTTGCTGCATCATTGAAGCATAGTTGCAAAACTCACTATTGGTTTTCAAATAGTCAATGAATGGTGATTTTAATATTGTTACCAAAATATTCGGATTTTTATATAATTTTGCGATAAATTCAGTTTTTAATTTATTTATTTCTCTTGGAGTCAAATTTTTATGGAAGATTTTTATTCCCATTGATATAATATCCGTTAAATTAGTATATTTATCAAAAATCAAAAATTTTTCCAAAGGCCTGTCCTGTATCTGTTGGACCAGCAGAAGAGTCACAATCTATTAATTCAGTGTTTATAACAGGTCGTTTTTTCGACAAAGGGCAAGGTTTAGCAAAAGTTTTAAATGATTTTTGATTACTATTAACCTTTTTATCATTTTCAGAATTCCATATTTCTGCTATTTTGTGATAAAAGTGTAGACTAAAATATATTATTTAAATTATCATTTTCCTTTAAACCGAAATTTCTTCTCTTATTGGTGTATAAAATTTTGTCCATTTGAACTGTTTTCAATTTGAGAAACAGTATTTCTTTTGAGTGAATACAAATAAATTAAATCCAAAAGCCTTTAGTTTTGGGGAATTTAGAAAAAGGACAAATATAGCAGATTACATCTCAAGGGATATCCGTCGTAGGCATCCAGAAGATTATATGATATATCTACCCAAATTGTATTCATATTTGCGATATTATGTGGAAACTTTTAGCAAAAGTGATGACTGGCCAACTTATATCAAAATCTTGAAATCTGAAAATACTCAAGATGAAAACTTTTAATAAAAAGGAAAATCAAAGTATAATACATGTTACACCAGTGAGTCATTACTGTAATAAAAGTCTTTAATATTTTTTTAAAAATTTAGAAGAAATATGGAATTCTGAAAATGATAAAAGGGTTAATAGTAATCAAAAATCATTTAAAACTTTTGCTAAACCTTGTACTTTATCGAAAAAGCGACCTGTTATAATAAACAGTAATTTAAGGAAGTGCTGCCTTCAGTTGTTGCAAAGATGGAGAAACATCTTTTAGAATTTAACCTAAATAACTTGGAAAACAGAAATAATTCAGTCAGAGAAATAAACTGGGAAACAGGACAAAATTCAGATTCGTCATCTTCATATTCATATTCATATTAGAAAAAGTTTTGATAGTGTTGAAACAGTCAAAGAGAATAAAGAATAGTTTTATGCGCCCTTTAATTTTGCGTTTTTACTTAAATATACTAATTTAACGGATATTATATCAATGGGAATAAAAATCTTCCATAAAAGTTTGACTCGAAGGGAAATAAATAAATTAAAAACTGAATTTATCGCAAAATTATATAAAAATCCGAATATTTTGGTAACAATATTAAAATCACCATTTATTGACTATTTGAAACCCAATAGTGAGTTTCACAACTATGCTTCAATGATGCAGCAAGGTTTGTTTGTATTTAAAATTATTAACATTTTTTTTAGTTTCAGATCTCTTCTTGGTTTCTAACCTCGACGTGGTGGAAGAGCCTAGTACCTGGTCTGCAGCCAGCAGACGAGGGAAGCTAAGGAAACCAAACCCTACGCCAAGGTGGGACACACGCGCCGAGGGCTGAATGGCCAAGCGGATGAGTGTAACTCGAATCTTGGTCTCTAGCGTGGAACTCTGGACACCGGGTGCTTATCATGTAAACAAATTAAGCGCATTTATTTCATCTAATATACCAGGTCCGGGAATTCAAGTGTCCGGTTAATGTAAATCGTTGTCAAAAATAAACCGCTTATCGGGCAATACTAAAATTTAAGATGAACATAGCTTGACATATTGTCTTTTAGTGGCAAAAGTTTTACGGTGGTTAAAAGACACGTTCTCTTGTTTTTTTTACAATGGTAGGAATTCAATTATTATTCTTCATTTGATGGGTAAATCAAACATCAAAATTAAAAGAGAGTTAAATCATATGAATTTGTGCGAGAAGTTTGTGTATCGTACTGTGAAACGATTCAACGAAACTGGCAGCATAAAAAAAAGGTGTGGTGGTGGTCGGCAATGGACTGCAACTGGTAAAGAATATGTAAATAAAGTGCGTAGTCGGTTGTATCGCAATCCGGAGCGAAGTTCAGCAAAACTAGCAAAGGAATTGAGCATAAGTGGGAGGAGTGTTCGGCTTATCATGAAAAATAAGTTGAAAGTAAAGCCTTTGGAAAAAAGAAGTTTCAGGTAATGGCAGATGCTCAAAAAGAAGTTAAGCTCAAAAGATCAAAGGACTTACTTCGCATGCTCTCTCGTGGTGATTTACCAAACTTGGTATTTTCGGATGAGAAAACATTCTGCATAGAACAATTTCTCAACAAACAAAACAATCGTGTTTGGCTAAAGAGACGTTCTGATGATAATTCTGAACATTTAAGGATTATACGGAAACAAGGTGCTGTACAGTTGATGATTTGGGCAGCTGTCACTGAAAATAGCCGTTCATCACTCATTTTTTTACCACCAAGCGTGAAAATTAATATCGATGTTTATCAAAGCTTGAATTTAAAAGAGGTTTTATTACCATGGACCAGAAAACAATTCGGGAATAATCGATTTACATTTCAACAGGACTCTGCGCCATCACACAAGGAAAAGAAAACTCAACAGTAATTACAAAACAATGTTCCTCAATTTATTTCAGCTCAACAATGGCCACCGTATTTACCAGATCTGAATCCGTTAGATTTTTCGATTTGGGGAATTTTGCAAGCAAAGACTTGTGAACGGAACAGTTTAAGTCAAGATATCGTGCGAGCAGCTTGTGGTTCGTTTAAAAAGCGTTTGGAGCTAGTTGTGAAGGCAAAAAGAGGTTACACACCATTCGAGTAATTTGTAAAAATAACTATATATTATAAACAATCATTCCCATAAATTTTAATAAAATTAACTAGTAAACGAAAAAACTACAGGGCTTTTAAATCCGGACACTGCAATTGCCGGACCCGGTATATTAAAGATTTTGTTTTTCTGCTTTGCAAAATAAGAGTAAGGCACGTGCCTGTTTTTATTTTTTAAAATTTTGGCGCTTTACTTTAAAACAATGCCCAAATTAAATTAGTTGCAATTTGTAACTATGCCAATTTGTTCATTTTTTGAATTGAAAAATAAAAAAGAAGCGAAATAAAAATTTTAAAAATTAAGTTTTGCTATTTAATTAATGATTTTTATTGATGTGCAGGATTTTTTGTAGGATTATTATTAATAAAAAATATATTAAAATATATTTTTATAATAATTTTATATATTTATAAATATTATAATAAATTTTAATTATGGCCAGCCACACTCACCTTCATCATCTCTTAAAAAATTTTAATCCCTATTCTTCTTATGATGCAATCTGCGGCGATGAGACTAGGGCGAGGATTTTCGCTGAAGAAATAGGTCTTTGGTCGCTGGAGAAATGATCTTTGGAATTAAATTAAAACGGCAATTTTGTAAATTAAGTTTGTAATTACAAAAAATTGTTTTATTTTAAAAATTTTGTTTATACTTTTAGGCTTGACTCCTTCAAGGTAATCAATGACTCCGGAATGCTGCAATATGATTATGAGAGTGGAGGAGGACCCTTCAACGAAACTAAGATGGCGGTGGCACTTCAACGCCAGCTACAAGGAAAAGAAAAAACAAAGGAAGTTCCCTAGAAAATATGCAGGAAAACAAAAAATCCAACGGAAGGGACGTTTTTTGAGGGTAAAACATGTCACATGAATATTAAGGACGTATTAATAATTATTATTAACTTCGCTAATAATGTGCCGGTGAGTGACGTTATAAATACAATGACTCTTTTTAGAAGGAAAAATAATGAGTGGATATTATCTCCTAATACGATTGTGGACTACTACAACTATTGCCGAGAGGTTGCAGAAGTCATAATTTCCCATACAGAAACTTGTTAAGGTGGGGAAGGTAAAACCGTACAGGTAGATGAAACCTTCCTCACGAAGGGAAAGTATCATCGTGGGAGACTAATGAAACAGATGATTATACTAGTCTTAGATGTCTATTGTCAAGAAGAGTTCGGTGTCTTTTTTAAGGTGAAGTTAAAGTCAAAACGGGAACTTTGGCCTTATATTAAGAAATACATTCACCCAAATACATCGCGAATTTGCACTGATAGTGGTAAACAATACCATGGTGTCGATACTTCATTTTCAAGTAACACTAAACATTTCACAACCACAGCAAAGGAGAAGTAGTGGAAAAAGGAAACCCGAACAACACAATAAACCATTTGGAAAACATGAATAGTTTATTTAGAAAATTCATCAAGAGTAGACGGACAATTAAATCCTTGAAACAATATATGGTCCAGTTTAGGTACCAAAGGTAAGTTTTTGTGAAATACGCAAAGGATGGTTCACGGTGTCAGAGGATTATGGAGGATATAATAGAGTTGTTTCCAAGGTGTGCGAACGGAAACATTCAAGAAGGATTGACACTAAAGGAAATCGATATATCGACAGCCGAATCCGAGGGCATTGAGAACTTATCGCCATCGCCATCAGGTGCACTCCAGTGCGGCCTTCTAGATTATGATAGCGTTGACGATGATGATGACGTTTAGGATACAACGCAGCAGCAATGTGACTTCTTCTAGTCTTACGATTAGTATAAGTACTAAAGGAACACTGCCATATTCATATTCTCCTCCTGAGCTAATTTTTTTACAGATATTTTGACTTTTCATTCTTATTCCAGGCAAGTATTTGCCTTTTTTCAAATGTTTTGATCTTTTCTTTCAATTTTAAGCTCCTTATATTAAAGTTTCTATATCAAAACAATTTCGTTTAACCCCTTCGGACCTCGTGGGCAGAAGTCAATTTTCAAGAGTCGGAGGGCTTAGTGGGTGTGAGCCACACACGAACTATGAACCCGCTGAATTCGTAGGGGTGTTTTTAGGCATTCCCCCCAACTCCAGATAAAAAAACAAAAACTTTTAAAAAATATAAAAGATAAATTACTTTTTATTGTGACAGACAAAGGCAATGGCACCTTTTAAGACGTCGAAGATATGTTGAATTAAATTTAATATACTCACTCCAGGACCAGCACGGAAGAGAGTAATCTAATGATTTTAATATTTTAAAAATTTGTATAATAGATTTTGTATGTTGATTTGAAAATGTAATTTTATATTTAATTAAAATGAATAAAACTTATATTTTTCTATTACAAAGAAGAAATAAAATTGTTTGGCAAAATTTGACTAGTCCTCATTTAAACTGATAAAGTGTTTACAATTTTAACTCTTTTGTTCGTTATTTTGTCACTGTCTTTTGGATGCTGAAACGTCTTTCTAATTTCCATCTTCAGAAAATTGACTTAAATTACATTCTGATAGATTTATGGAATTTGATGATTCTTCCAGAGATCCATTTTTTCTTTTTTTCTTTTTAGGACTATAAGAATTATATTTTGTAATAATAGTATCGTTTTCACTGTCTATTTTCATTTCATCACTTGGAATATCCTCTTGCATTCGATATTGTTTAGGTAAATTACTTTCATTTAAATCATCTAAAATAAATTGATTACCATTTTTCTGCATTTGCTGTAAAGCTGAATATCCTGATTTCTTGGAAGGTAGAGACACTTTTATAACGTTTTATACTTTGTACGATAATTCTCTTTTGGTGATCTAGTTGAGGAAAAAGTTCTGTCGATTTTTCTAATGCTTTGCTACTTTGTAATGCTACTTCCATAGAAGTAGCACTATATTCCAAATCATTTAGGTTTTGAATGTCTTGTAATTCTTGAAAATTTTCATGATCTCTTATGTATACATAATTTGCTGATAAGCACATTAAATAATGTACTAAACCTAATATTACTAAAATAGTTGATAGAGATGGCAAAATGAACATAAGGCGCGGCATTACTAACAGCATCCTTACAAAATGGCTCAATTTCACATTCTTCGCATATTTAAGTCGGTCATTTTGATCTATAATTTCAAGTCCTTCGAATGTTGATTTATTTATTTTTACTCCATTATAAAAACACTTCAAAATCTTCAAGATTTTCCATTAATTGACATTTTGCTTGGACACTATAGTAATTTTTTGTGTTTTCCCTCAACAAGTTTCACAAAACGTGCATCATATATATTCTTCTTCCAATACTTATTTGGCATATTTAATTTTTCTGGTGTGTTTTTCGTAGTTTTCTTTCTCTGCCATTGAAGATGTAACACAAATATTAAATTGTTGGAAATATTGTTGAAATTTCGAATGCTAATAAGTTAGACATTATATTATATATATAATAATATTTGCATAAAAAATCTTAAGTCTTTCATACATTTTTTATGTACTTGTATAATTGTCTACACCTTTTTCAATTAAAATAAAACAAAAAATATAATTTAATTTTACCCCCTTTTTAGTTAAAGAAATTACCATTTATATTTAGCCTTTTCTGTTTCAGGACAGTTACAATCTTGGTTTCTGATCTGTCGTTAATTCAGAAGAAGTGAACTTTTAATACTTTTAATAACTAGTCAACGTTTTTGTCAAAAATTATTTTACAATTTTAAAATATGTACTTTTATTATCAAAAAAAAAATTATCTTGGTGTCTACAATAGCGTTTTGGACAGCGGTATTATAGATGATATAATAGGAGTTAAGAGGCGCAGTTATACTCGATAGTTTTTTGATAGTTTGATAGTTTGTTATTTTGATTTAAAATATATAACTTATGCTTCCTAACTAATTTTATTTTATTAAATTGACTTGCCGTAAATAATAATGCATAGTAAAAACAATAAAATTAGTTGAAAGGTACAAATTATATTTTTCGAAAGGACTTGCACTGTAAATATTGCAGTCAATATACTTCTGAATATATCCGCGCCCCAAAACTTCTATAATATCGCCTATAATACTGCTATCCAAAACGCTAATCTAGACACTGCTTTTTACTACTCAACAGTTTAAGTGTACTTTTAAAATTTAGTACATTCTATCTTGGTATATTTTCAGATTAAGTACAAGATTCAGGCAAAAAAAAATAAACGAAAATTTTTTATAAATTTTATACGCAAACTCTAATATTTTTCTATTTGTTGAATATGTTCCCCAATACATCCTTTACGCATAGAAAGGATGTAAAAGACGAACCTCTATCAGTTCTAATTGAGATGACGGATATTTAGCACGTGTAAACTAATTACAGTTGTTTTGATTTTATGTTTTGGCAAATTTTTAAACAATATAAAATTAACTGTGCCAATGGATGATTTGAATAACTATTGAATTCTTTACATTATTATTTAATATTTTATACCTTGGTTTTACTCAATAAAAGTATCCGTCTTTGAAATGAAACAAGGAGATGGTTTATCCTTTTTGAGATAAATAGTAAAAATCATATTAGTGCTAAGAAATCATTTCAATAAGTTTTCCCTTGTGTTATTGTGTTCTACTTAACGGCATCCAGTGGGTGTGTACGACCTTACAACAACATAGTGAAATGTATTTTTTCAAGGATATTTGAGGTAAAATTTTACAATGTCATCAGTCTTACCATGTGCTATTAATGCCAATAAAATAAAAACAAAAAATTAGGCTATACGGTAAGGATCGTATGTTTGTATTGAAATCTTTATTTTCCTTAGAACGCTTTAAAAAAAATTTTGCTTCCAAATGCTTTTTGGAATTATACTAAAACTTTGTACGAAACTCCTTCTATTTTATAATAAAATCCTTCTGAATAATACAAAATCAAGAAGAGATATATTGAAATTTGAATACAGTGGGAATATGAAAAGAATGACATTCATTGAAAACAAAAGTCATCAGCTTATGGTCTTCATTTTAATCATAGTCTTTTTTTCAATCTTTTTTAAAATTATGATTGTCTTGAAAAATTGACAAAAACATTTTACTTTGTATTCATTTGTAAAAAATATATGAATAAATATTCAAAATTTAGGGAAAAACATGAAAACCTTTTAATAAATTTTATATATATTATTTGGTTTGTTTTTGGAAAATTTCTTTTGAGCCATAGTAAATTTAAATCAATTTTATTTTTGGCCTATTGAAAATCTAACTAACACTTTCATATGCAAAGTTAAAAATTTACGCTCAATTGAATAGTTTTAGTAACCCTTCTGAAATTTATTTTCATTAAAAATTAGTTCTTGTTTCTAGAGTAAAAACTCTTGTATAAAAGCTATGTTAACTTACCACTAAAATGACTGTAGCTTGTTGTTATACAGAAAAGATCTGCAACACATAAATTATTTTTGTACTTTTGCGTAAATATGTAGCTAGGTAAAAGCAGTTGTGGTCGGATAGTCTTGCATTTTCAAAAAGTTGTATTTCGTTTTTATCTATGAGTCCATACGCAAATAATGTAATGCAACACAGTGAAATCTTATTATTGGACATTAAGTTTGAAACTGATTTCATTTCATAGCTTTTGCTGGAAGGATTGTAAAGAAAACAAATGGAGTATCAACAAAGAGACTAAATATACATAGATGTAGGTTGTAGAGTAAGAAAATTTATTCCTTATTGGTACACCAAATTGGATTTTCATTTACTTATTCAATGGCTAAATTACATTATCTATAAAAATAAAAGTATTTGAGCAGGAGTCATTATTGATTTGTGTTTTAGTTTATTATACAAGAGAAAAATTGACTCTGTGTATCGAAAATGCATTGAGATCGTGATATTTATACTCTAAAAATACATGAAGCTGTTTAAAAAGCTGACAATTCTTTGTTTTTCTTGGCAAATCAATTTATTTCAGGCCTTAGGACATCATAGAAAGAAAAGAAATTTATACAGTAACCGATATATTTGAAAATATTGACTCACAAACTAAACTTATTATTCAATACATATTCAAGCAATACAATAGAACAATTATTTTAATTATAAAATATAAAAAATTTAAGAAAAAAATAAGCAGAAGCGAGTACTTTTGAGTACTTTTGCTTTCCTAGACTTGTAATGACTATAATATAGTTTTATTTAATTATTTTTATTGGTATTTACTTATCAAAAATAAGACGAACAATTACGATTTAACACAATGCTTTCAAAAGTATTGTACAAAACTAAAAATCTTTTTAAAAAAATAAAATTGAAGAACGTAAAACAAGTCCTTATAGTCACAAGTTTTAAAGAGCAATGTCCTTATGCTGTTTAAATAAGCATAAGTTTTCTTTTCCCTAAAAATTAAAAAAGCATCTATATATTTTAATAGAATATTTATAGACAGAATTTAAGTCTTTTAATATTTAGAATAGATTAAAATTCTAAGGGTATCTATTAAAATGAGTTTTATTCATTGTTAAAGCTAATAAGACAAAGTAAACCTTTGAAAATATTCAAAAGGACTAATCTCTAATCTGGATAGTTAGAAAAACTTTGTTTGCAATCAAAGGATTTTAAGCCAGCAGTATTTGTATAGTAAAAAACTTTTGCAAAGTAAATATATATATATATAAACAAAAAATTTGAACAGCAATTTAATATTAGGTAGCAAAAATTCAAACATTTTTCATTATAAGCTTTTAGAACTCGTTACTTACGGCTATTTTTATTTTTCTAAATCAAAGTTCTTTAAAACAATACCAAATACAAAAATAGCACACAACTGACCTAAATTTACTGGTTGCAGTCATCCACATTCTAATTTAGTTTATGCTTCGAAATTTAAAAATATAAACAGTTTATCAGAATTTAATAGAATTTACGCATAAGTAGATAGCAATGCAGTTGTCGCATAAACTAGGCTCTTTCCGTTATAAATTAATAGCATGAGTGTGAGTTGGGATGATATATCATATATCATATGATATTGTGAAAAGCTTGATGACTTCGGTAAGTAACATATTTTAGAATATGTATTAATTACAGCCATTCTTACTAACATTAGGGACTAACGGTATTTAAGTTACATAAAATTGCATCAAGGGCGTATTTATGACTGTTACATGTGGGGGGGGGGGGGGGGGGTAATTTTATTTTTAAAGTATAAAGTTTAACCTAAGACTGTAACAACTTTTTTTTCATAAGTTAGCTGAGAGCTGAAAATTGGCACATACCTTATTTATGTCAATACAAATAAAGGATCAAAAGTCCCCATCGATCCCACTTGTGCAAAAAATTTTATTCAAGGTCAAAGGTCAAAAATTTCGGTTTTTTACAATTTTCTCAGAAACAGTAAATTTTATCGTAAAATAGTTATTACAAAAGTTATAGATCATAAAATTCTCTACAAAAAATACACTAACACCTTTTTCGTACGAATTACCATTGATGAGATATCGCAGTTTTAAAAGTTAAAAAATTTATATTATACATAATATGTACACATTTCTGCACGACCTACGAGGTAATGTACTAGGCGTATTTTTTTGTTCAATAATATTTTCAATCTCAATTTGTGGTGTTTGATAATTTTAACAAAATATCTGACAACTGCTTTATTTGTAATAAACCTTTGTAAAAATCAAGTTGTTGTTTTGATCGTGGAATGAAGACTTTAATTGATGCAAGTGTTGAAAGAAATGAAAATCATTTTGAATATTTGAAAGATATTAATTCTGTAGCAGTCCACGTTCAGTGTCGTAAAATGTACACTCGAAAGAGTAGTATCGCTGTAGCTAAAAGAACGCGTTAGACAGAAGAAGCTAATACATCCACGACAAGTCCACCGCATACGAGAAAGTGAAACCGATTTCAATTTTAAGAAATATTGCTTATTTTGTGGCGATGACACAGATGAAGCAGCTGAAAAAAAGAAAGTGCATAATATTTGTCGTAAAATATATAATTTTTCCTCAATTGAGTTCAAAGATTCTATTCTTAAGGTAGCTCGGACTCACTTTGATGACGCAACAAGCGCTGTTTTGTCCCGCATTGGGTATGTGTTTGATTTAGTTGCTGCTGGAGCTAAGTACCACAGCAACTGCTATCATACGTTTTTGAGGCCCGCTACGGGGCATAAAGTCGGTCGTCCTGAAAATGATTCCGTTACCTTGACGATGGAGCAAATATTTACATACATTGAAAGTAATGATGATTGTCAATTTACATTGGAAGAATTAAAGGACATTGGCAAAAATCAAATGTCATAATGCTCGTTCAGTTTGACTTGCTTCGATAACTGGTCTAACATTTAATAATATTAAATTAAAACGGGCTGATAAAGTACTCCCTATTTTGAGTACAAGCAGCTTCATAAAAGTACATAATTAAAAGGTGACTATAGACTCTGTACTATTATTTCAAGGTATGAGCATTACTAAGACATTTAAAGATGAACTTGAAAAATTCTTCGAGTATGAATTAGCTCCTTACCCATTATCACTTTTCGACGCAATAGGAATGCGTAAAACTATGAAGTCAGCTCTTTATAATTGCTTTGAATGTGTAAACATTCAAATTGATAACACAAATGCTATCTACATCATCGATGGAGGATATTTATTACACCGTGTTGTATGGGATCGAGATGAAGCCTTCATAATATTTTTGAAAAATATATCCAATAGTACGATTGTATTTGATGGTTATACTGATCATAAGAAAAATATTAAAGCTGCAGAATAACGCCGTCAAGTTCAAGTATGGCTAGGCAATGAACTGGACACAGAAGCATGGGGTTGGAAATTAAAAGATTATTTATTGGAGCCAATTCAAACCCTACTCCCGCCTGCGCCAGAAAAACTATTTAATACTATTTTTTGTAACTGCAAGACGGATTGTAATAAGAATTGTGGTTGTCAGGAAGTGGGATTATTTTGTTCGCCAGTGTGTATCAATTGTCAGGGTCAGACTTGTACCAATATTGACTCAACTGCATCAGATGACAATACTTATGACATAAATGAAGATAAAACTGATACATCACTTTTCTTAGAACCGTGTATGGAAATTCTGCAAGGAGAAGAAAATGAAAGTGAAGATGAAGAAATAGTTGTTGAATTCGACTTAAAAAATTATTTACAATAAAAACTTTCAAAAAATTAACCCGTGCCATTTTTTTTCACTAATTCTCTTTATTAATCGCAATAATCCGTTGATTATGCCTACTGGGGAAACCACGTTAAAAAAAATGCGCCTAGTACATTACCTCGTAGGTCGTGCAGAAATGTGTACATATTATGTATAATATAAATTTTTTAACTTTTAAAACTGCGATATCTCATCAATGGTAATTCGAACGAAAAAGGTGTTGGTGTATTTTTTGTAGAGAATTTTATGATCTACAACTTTTGTAATAACTATTTTACAATAAAATTTACTGTTTCTGAGAAAATTGTAAAAAACCGAAATTTTTGACATTTGACCTTGAATAAAATTTTTTGCACAAGCGGGATCGATGGGGACTTTTGACCCTCTATTTGTATTGACATAAATAAGGTATGTGCCAATTTTCAGCTCTATGCGAATTATTCCGAAGTTGAATGTCTATTTTGACTGGACTATTCCTTCTACAACAAAGGTAAAATCCAAAAATTTTCCCTCATACTACAATACAATGAAATCAATCAAACACAAAAAAAAAACATGGAAGCATAGTCTATCCGCAAAATTATTAATTTTCAGTAGAAAATATTAACTTGAAGCTAAACGCATTCAACTGAGGTCATTTTTCCTTCTCTTTGTGCTATTTTGCTTTGTAAAGGTACTCGCATTAAGGCTTACGATTTAAAACAACTCCTCTAGTCTAAGAACTTATAGCAGGAAATATGACTACAAAATTTTTGATTTAAGAAATTTTTCTAATACAATTACGAAGCCAATATCGTACAGGTCACTATGCACTTGAAGCATACTCTGAAGTATATATTGAGGAAGAGATTATTGAGATATGAAGCGTTACAAAAGGTGTCATTGTATCTTCAAAGAGTCAAAGTGACAATTATTAATTTAAAACAACACTTAAATCACTATGCTTCTTGAAAAGACAAAAGTCCACTTAAATATAGAAAAACTTGGGTTATATGTTAAGATTACCCTTTTCCAGATAAGTAATCGGGTCACTTCCCTTTTGTAATTAAAAAAAATTGATCAATAAAATACACATAAAACTGAAATGGATGTAAAATTGACTTTAGAGTAATTTTAAATACTGGTCCATGACTTGAAATTTAGAGTAGCTTTTTTTGCTCGTAGTAAAATTAAGCTAGTAGTACTTTAAAAATAGATCCAAAGATTTAAATAGAAAGAAATTTTAAAAATTATCCTTAAGTCGATGTATACTTAGACAATCATTTAGGCAATAAAATTTAATCATTTCATAAGTTCAGAAACCATTAAAATTTTGCATTTGAATTTGAATTTGAAAATATAAAATTGAAGAAAAACGAGAAAATAAAATATGCATGAGATTGGGGAAACTATGATTTATTAACCATCAAGAAAGCTAAAGTGTTATAAGCGAGTCGTATGCCTATCAATATATTAAAAATAATCAAAAACTTCATTGAAGCCTCTGGTAGAACATTTCTTGGCATTAAAAGTAAATCTCAAAAGAAAACGTATCAGAAATAAATGTTAGAATTGAATCTGACAAAAAACTAGCGAAATATGAATTATAAGTTATACAAACCACAAGACACAGAAAAGTGGCATAACATGAAAATAGGTTTTACCCAAGAATTTGAGAATAGTACAGAATTAAAATCACTTAGATTAAGAAAATGCTTCTGGCTTCTTTTCAAAAACTTTAATAATGTTTCTATTACAGCACAAAAGAGAAGAGTAAACATGAAATTTAAATAATTAAATATAATTACATTCTTTGTCTGCTAGTAAGGCAGTAAGGCAGTGAGAAAATAATTAAAAGAGATTAAGTATATCTCTAGGCTTAACACACTTAAAAATTTCATTTATTTTAAGCTCTGATATTAAATAATAACATTAAGCTATAAAGTACTATTAAAATTTTGAAAGTGAGACAAACTGTACAATGCTCAAAATCAAGACCTTATGAATATAACATTTAGCTAAATGATAAGTGTCCATCCTTAATCCAAATGGTATTTACTAAAAAGGTTTTCAATGCTATTTTATAAAAATATAATTGGAAAAAAAAAATCAGATTTTACGCTAAATAATATTCAAAATCTAAAAATACTATCAAATTTATGTTAACATGCCTATTAAATTTTCCTAGCGTGAAAATAACCTTAAATGTTTTAATTATTTGCTTCAATTCATTCAAACAATTCTGAAACTAACTGGAGACATTATGTCTGAATTGAATTAGACCATAGAAATGTCATTCAGTATGCTACAAAACTATAATCTTTTAAGGATTCACTATCATTTAAGACAAACAATATTTTATTAGTTCCTTCTGTGAACACATCATCTTACACAAATATTGAAAAGGATTTCTGTTATTTGACACTTTTCATATGGTGTACTGACTACTAACTTAAGAATCTTCAATGAAAGAAAATGAAAAATTTTTTTAGCCATATGTATGTTAAAATAGCTGAAAAAACAAATTTTTGGTGCCAAAATGTCTATAAGTTTTTAACACTTGGAATTGATTTTCCCAAATTTGACACTCGTGATTGCGGCTTGTTTCCTTCTTATTGACCAGAATTCCTCATATAATATTACAACATAAACATTAAAGTTGCCTCGTTTTAGCTTAACCTTGAATGAAGTATACGCCTCATCAATTTTAACAGCTGTAAAAATTTGTTTGGTATTGAATTTCTTTTAAAGTAATCCTTGTTATGGATCACTAAAAAATTTGTGGGTGCCTAATTAATTGTATTAGTGAAAATTTTTGTCCATATTTATTATCCTATTATAATCAAATAGCTGTATCTTAAAACAATACAAGGAGAACGGAAAAAATTTTTTTAGATTAACTACAAAACACATAATGCGGAAGGATGTAGTAAATGTAATGAAATCATATATTTAATAAGAGTAAATTTTATGTTATATGGTTTCTAAAAATAACTTAAAGAAAAGATTATATTAAACATAGCCTTTTGGGCTTGATTTTCTTGTAATAGTTAATATCTTACTCAATAAATGCCGAAGTCCTTTTGTTTAACCCTACAAGTTATCTCTTTCTTATTGTATTTAAATTATATGAGTATTTTTACTAATATAACAACTCCTAAGTAGAACAACTCCTTTTATGAACAACATTGATTAAATTTATTTAATTCAAGATATTAAAAAATTAAATTTATTTAAATTACATTAAAAAATTTCTAATTTTCATAATATCTTTTTCTAGAACTCTTGGTGCCAAAGTTGATAAGTACTATAAATTTTTTATATCATGGAACTTTTCCAGGCTCTGGCAACTACACTAGTAGTCATTGTTATTGTTATTCTTATGTTTGTTTTTACTTGGCATTATATTGGGCTACGTGCCAATGCCTGGATCAAATCTAACCGAGAAGAAAAAATTGGATTATCAAAGAGTAAACTGTTTAATGCTAATGGATATATGGTAAGTCTGAATCTTTGATATTTAGGGAAAATTAAAAAATGAAAATTTTTAGATTCATTCCAATTCAGACTTTTTACTAAAGTCAAGCGGCAGTTTCAAAAGATTTGAGTCCATAGATAAAGATTTAGGACAAAATGGTCAAAGTTCATTGTCTTCTCCCCCTTGGAATCTTCCAATTACGGATATTCCACCTCAGCCCCTACGACCAGCACCTATAATACAAGCGAGTAACAAAATAGAAGAATATAATGAAAAACACTGTGAAAAAGAATGGTACCTAAACAATGATCAATTTACTGTGATACCAAGACCATTAGTCAAAAGACAGCTTTCTTCACCAAATTGTAATTATGTCAATAATGAAATCAATTTATCAAATATTGTGGCGAAAATTGAACATAAATCACAAACTAGTACAAATCCATTCCTTCAAAATAAAATTAACAAATTGGAAAACAATGACAAAGAAAATTTGACAAATAACTACCATAATATAGCAAATAAAGTTGAACCCAATCAAATGATTAATGTTAGTAAGAAAAAGAGCAATAATCCTTTTACATCAAATTCTGAACAAATTTTAGCCTCAATTAATGAGCCAAGTGATTTAAAAACAAATTCTGAATTCAAAAAAACTTCAACGCTAATAGATTTTGACGTCCCTGAAAGTTTTAAAAATACTCAAAATATAAATTTAGTATATATCGATCCTATTGACAATATTGAACAAATGCTTAGAAAACATTTTCGAAATCGATCGCTTTCAGACACAGAGGCAACAGATACTGGCCTTAGTATACTATCAAAAAATGCAGATTACTTTAAAAAAATTAACACAAACCCTTTTATTGATACAAATATAATTATGCAAAAAACTTGTTCGGAAAATATTATATCACGTAATAACAATACTCAAAACTGGGGATTTAATCATTCATTTTCTAGAAATAATTCTATAAGTAGCTTGGGAAAATTTAACTCATCACAAAGCTCATTGGACAGTGAAAAAGGTTCTCTAGAAACACTACAACGTGCACTATCCTGCGATTCTGTTAATTCTGAATCTTCCGTGATGTTGACGGATTTAGAACAACCGATTCCTCTCATCACGGGCTATCTTTGTGTCGGTTTGCAGTATGACAAGTAAGTATTTACTGTTATTTCATTATTCAAAAATTATTTCATAAATTTTGAATGTGCTGGCATGAACTTTAAAAACAAGCGACAGAACCAACATAAAAATTTTACTTGGATTTTCAATCAACCTTAATATTAATTGTTTTCAAAGACAAAAAACAAAATCAAAATTTGCTATTCGACAATTAAGACTAGGACTGAAATTGAAAATCCACCACAGGGCGGTGCTCTTCCGTTCTAACTGCAACTAGTTTTTGCTTTGCGGGTCAATTAGAATAAATATATACACACACATCTGAAGTATTTAAAAAATAAAAAAAATTAAATTTAGCTATCAAAATCAAATTTTAAATTTGTCAGTCATTTAGTTTAAAAGCTTCGAGTGCACTCACGATGAGTTATAGACGAGTTGCACAAATAAAATTGATTCCTATTATGTATTTGTTTTAATAAGAACTGAATATCAGTATTTTGACCGCTCTATGTATGTATGATTCCTACTGTGATACATGAGCTCAGTTTTTATGTGATGATTATATAGAGCCAAATATTTTATTAGTTAAGTTTCACAAAAATCCTTTTTATATTCCTACTATTAGTTTGCATAAAAATCTTCAATTGTTAATAAAATCTTTTCTAGTCATCCAATCAAGTGCAAATAAATTTTGTTGTGTTGGCAGTGGAAATAGTTCTTTTATAGATGTAAATACAATCCCAAAACCAGGTCTTAACAAAATTTATATATTTTAAATGAATAAGGTATTATTTACAGAAATTCAGTAACAGACCAGGGTGTCGAACTTGTTGTTACAATTATGGAAGCAAAGGAACTAATAGGGCCACAAAATGTTGAATCTTTTGACACATTTGTTAGAGTTTATTTGGCACCTGATAAAGCGGAGGCATTGCAAACAAAGGTAAATTTAACATTTTACATTAATTTTTGTTCCAATGAAAGTAATAATTTAATTTTTGTGAAAAAAATATGAAGAATATGTTTGCATAGTTCATATCAAACTTATTTTGTGTTCAAATTATTATTAGTAAGCACTAGTACTAATATTTCCTTCCACTTTTGTCATTTTTAATTGAGTAAATGTGATTATAGCTACTTTATTTTTTCGGAAAACAACAAAACATAACCCAAAAAAAATTAAACATAGTTTAATTTTTAATTTTAATTCTACCATAGGTTTTTAAGGATTCAACATCCCCTAGTTATAATGAAACCTTTTGCTTTTGGCTAAGAAAAAGTCGTGGCCAGCATTCATTATGGTTCCATCTTTACCACAGTGGAAATGCTCACACTTTAATAGGTAAATTTTATTTATTATCAAATAAAAACTAACATAAATATTCAATTCTTTTAAATTTATTTTATAAAGGTGAAGCTGAAATGCAAATTTGCGATGTAGCACGTCCAATTACAACATGGTTACCACTCTCTGATTCCCGTCTCAATAACGCTCAATGGGGTGAGCTAATGTTTTCCATAAGCTATCTTCCAACAGCTGAAAGACTTACTGTTGTTGTTGTTAAAGCAAGAAATTTAAAATTTAATGAACAAAACCAAGACACTAAAGCTATAAATAATATTTTTGTAAAGGTTGTAAATGTATATCATATGAACTACAAACTTTATTTTAAAAAATTTTTTCTTTAGGTCTATTTGTTAAAGGACGTAAAAAAAGTATCAAAAAAAAAAACATCATTAAAGAGAGCTGACCGTTGTCCTATTTTCAATGAATCAATGATCTTTAGTATACCACCATATGTTTTGCACTCAATTCAAATACGCTTGACTGTAATGAGAATGTCGAATGCAAAAATGTTACCTATTGGTCATGTTATTATTGGAAGTAATACCTCTGGAAAATGTCAACGTCATTGGAATCAAATGTTATCATCTTTAAGGAAGCCTGTAGCTATGTGGCATGCATTGTGTAGAACTAATACCAAAAATGAAAGTGGTGTTACATAATTTATTAAATAATTTTTTAATGATTACAAGAAGTAGGTCAGAAGAATGAACTTTGTTATCTACGAGTATGATTGGATTTTAAAGCAAAATCCAATATTTTTATTTTCCTTCTTATTTTATATTGCGATTGGTTTGATGTATGGTGTTAGAGAAAGACTTTGTATAAAATTTTACACATCCTTCAGATATTTTTCATCTTTATTCTTAAATATTAAAAATGAAAGATTATTTGACAAAAAATTTAATTGCCTTCCTTAGAATTAGTAAAATTTTTAGCAAAAGGAATCATTTCCACTTTTTTATTACAATTATTACAAGTTTCATCAACTCACCAAGAAAACCATTTAAAAAAATATAAATCGATTAAGATGTGTATGTCACAATTTTTTGAAATCCTTGCGTAATTATCTACACTTCCTATATTAAAAAGAACAAATGACTTAAGGGTGAGTTATGAATTGTTGTAGAGGTGAATAAGCGAAGAAATGCAAGAAGAGCCCAATGAAATTGAATAAAATAGTACTTTTTAAGTTTAATTTTTAAAAATTTCATTTCATAATTTCTGTTTTTAACTTACATCTTTGTAAGTATTATTGAGTCTTTGATACATATATTTTTCACCAAGACTTACACATGCATAGCAGAAATCCCACAAGAAAAACCACTGCCATGTTTTTGATTTGTATAAAAAATTAGGGAGTCCTTTGACATAGCACAAATCTATGCAATATACATACTTAGCAAATAATTCTAATTAATGATTGCTAAAAATTTGTACATAAGCCGATATAATCACAGAAATTAGGTTTTTTAAAAAAAGACCGTTCTTCATATATTGATTTACAACTTAACGTAACTAGGATCAAGTTTTGATAGGCTATAAGTCAAAATTTAAAAATGACCAAATAACTGTGAAAGCTTTGAAACTCAAAAAGATTTTCTAATTCATAGTATTATAACTCAATAACACTCAAAGGACACAGGAATATCTTGCTCTTAAGGCTCTGAGCAATAATTTTAGTTCCTTTAGGTATCTTAAATGCTTGTTCTTGTGATAATACAATGAAAATTTTTAAAAGCAATATAACCACAGTTTATGATGTTGAATTTCATCATCCTAAAATCATGCATAATTTCCATTATAGATATAATTATAGATAAAAAGTGAAAGGAAAATAAAAAATGCAATAAAAACTTTAAATTAATGTAGACTTTGAAGTCTTACCAAATTACGTATATTAAAATTATTTGGTACTGAAATCTCTTAATCTCAATTATAAACTAACTTGTAAGTGAAGTTCATTTTTTTGCACCAGGATTTAAAAAAATGCTTGCAGCAAAAATGTGATTAGAAACAAAAAAAAAAAGAAGTTAAATTAAAATTTTTGTAATCTAAAATTAAAATTTTTAATTTTATGGACCAAACTCTCAGCTTTTATGCTGTTCAATAGTTAATATAAGAAAATTATCAAAGAGTTTTATGCAAAGTTTTTAAATTTAAATTTTACAATTTCAGCGATTTAAGCTTTATTAAGATAAATTAATATTACATCCAGTGGCAATAATCTAAAATTATTAAGCTAAGTCTTTTAAGTGCAGGGTAATTTAAATTTTTTTGAATTGCTAGCGCTGGGTAAGACTCAGATGCTATTAAATTAACGCAATTGTTTCGCTTAAAAATTCCAAAAACTAAAAATTCAAAGAAAAATACAAACGCGTTAAGATATTAAGAAAATAATGATGGAAATTTTGAATATGCTAAAACATTGGTCTGATTTTCAGTTTTAGCGTTTTAATATTATTACACTTACATATGTATCAAAATTTATTTAGATATACCTGTTTTTCTAATCATATAATAGAGTAATGGATCAAACTTCACACACATAAGAAACACTTACAATTAGAACAGTTTTAATACTAATTAAATGCAAAAAACAAATAAACTATGGCTACTTTTATTTTTCCACGGTAGGGAAAAAATTTCTTTTAAGCTATGCGGATAATTAAGAAATTCTTGCAATTTGAAAAGAACATAACGGCTGTAAATTTTGTAGATGTTTTAAGGCTAATTATTGCTAACTAAATGAGCATAAAAATTATTTACATCTCTAGATAGCTTCTTCCATATCCTTAAAACCGGTAATTTCTTAAAAGCCCGTACATAAATAACTTCTCGCTTACTGCATAAAAAATTGAAAAATTGCTACTCTTTACCGGTAATGAAGACTTCTATTTCCTTAATTTTTTTGGATGTAAGGCTCAAGAAATCAAGAATTTAATATTTTTCTATACAAAATTATCATTTCTTGATAAACCAGCACTTCATTCTGCGTCACTTTTTTACCATAAACAATAATTTTAATAATTTGCGTCAGTCTTATAGAAATCAATTTTATTGATTTATTTATTAAGCTCATTTTAGACTCATTTAGGATATGGTTTTTCGAAAAACTAATTTATATTAATATTTTGCAATAACTTCCCAGGTAATGGAAATATTTTACAAGTTTTAAATTAATATATAAGCTTCTAAGAAAAGAAAATGAACTGTAAATTATTTTAATGTGCATTTAACTAGTATTGATTCAACAAGTTTGGGGAAATTATGCTCTATGATACTTCATATTTTACAATCTATTATTTTTTTACGCAATTTATTTAAATTGAAGAGTGGAAAAAAAGCTTCAATTATTATTCTCAAATCCCATTGGTTGTTTTTGAATGTTTCACTAAAAGAGCACTTTTAATTATGCCCTTTTTACACAAACCTAAAAATTAATATCTCATAAAGACAAATATGAAATGTATTTTTTGTAAAATAATGTTTAGTTCAACGTACAGTTTTTAAAAGTAGCTATTACAATTGTGTTTAGAATTCCTATATAGATACTTGATTTTTATTTCAGTTTTCTAGCACCTCTAATTTATTTTATTTCTTACCTTCAAAATGTACAAAAATATTTGATACCTTTATCAAACTTTATTTGATAAACTTTACTTTTTATTAGATTTTTGTTTTTTTTTAAGTTTTAGTAAATCCTACTTTCTATATTTTACATAAATATGACAATCCGTCTGTAAGAACAGATGCCTAAGTATACTTAAAATTATAACAGAAATAATAATAACTAAACTTTTCCAAAGAAATCCAAGAAAGACCAACAAAACAATAAAAGTAAATTTAAAAACAATTTTAATTCTGAATAATTATTTGAAATTTCTAAAATTTGTTAAATGTGAATGTTTTATTATACGTAAACCAAAAAAAATAACAGATGAAAGACAATAACTTAAAAATATTTAACAATACTAACTCCTCTCATATGAAACGAAATTTCTCATTGCTATAGAACTTTTTCTCAAACGTTGCAAAAGCCATTCAGAGCTCACGCTAAATTTTTTATTAAATAAATACATTTGAAAATTATTTTAAAGTTATTATTAAGGAAGAGGATATATAAATAAAAATATATATATATAATGTTAATGAAATTAATCAATGTTTTACTTTAAATTCAATTTTAGTTGCCCTAAATCCATCTTTACCAAATCCATTTTATCAGGATATTTAATAATGAAGGCATAAATCAATACGGCAACACAATGAAATAAAATGAAATAATTTGGCTAAACCTCATGAAAAATGCAACTAGTGTTTACACTTATAATCTCTTCAAAACTAATCAGATACTGTGTGATCATATCCTTTAAGCTTTCTCTACTTTTATCCTTTTCAATTAATTGTTGCTAAAAAGAAGATTAATTTCTCGCATTTAAACAGAAAACTAAATATACTACCGTATCGTGTGTTTTTTAATTTCATATATCCAAATGCTATCAATTCTGCAGGATTCTTTAAAAAGGGTAGCAGCAATAGTGATGTGGTTTGTAGATTAGCATACAATGCTAACAATCGTATATGTATTGTGCTTCAAAAATAAAACTTTCCATAGACTAATGTTTATGTATGTAATGTGTGTAACGGGGTAGATATTATTTCTTCTTCCTCATGGCAAATTCTGCAGTTCATTTTCATTTACTTTTATATTTTATTGAACTAAAAGGATTTTGCCTTCGACATTCAGAGACTTCGTTGATACTTTTTAATTTTTATTTAATTTTGCTATGGCGGTAGATATTTGATTTATAGCCTTTGAGTGGAGTTTTTACACCCGTAAATTTAATACTGCTTAAATATGTCTATAGAATAGAAGACTTGTTTTGTTTGAGCTGTGTAAGAACTATTTCATCTCATTCTAGGAATTTCTTTAGATCGTCCGTGTTGCGTGTTTTTAATGGTAGAACTAACTTTTTATTATAAAAGTCAATATGCGTCAACTTCTTTTTGACTTGAATTGTTGAATTTGAAGTTGAATTTTAATGTGCCTACTTTATCTGCTTATTACTTACCTTGCACACAGATTGTATTTCCCGGTGTAGTGCTACAGATATTAAGTGTAATCTTTGCTTTTTGCTTAAAGCCTAAAAGGTAAATTTTTTGCTTTAAACCCAAAAACAAATTCCTAGTAATCAATCTGTAGTCTACAGCAGCAATAATATCTCAAAGATTTTACTATTAATACAAAACAAAATTATTCATTACGCATAACGTTCATTCGTTTTCACCCTCCATAGTAAATCCATATAACATAAAAAAACTTAGATGTTAACTAAATGGAAGAACTTTTCCTAAAATAAAAGTTTTTAAAACTGTTAAAGTAGTTAGACCCAAATTTTCTCCACTAGAAAGTCATTTATTGAAGGATATTATAATCAAATTTACAAAACTTTTATTCTAAAAATCTTAGTCATAATTTTAGATATTACAAAACAATTTTACTAATTTTTGTATGTATTCCCTACACTATTGATTTCGAATAATTGCTTCAATGGAAAAATCTGTTAAAGTTTTAGTTACTGAGATGTTACTCTGATTTTCTAATTTCCTACTTTGAAAAATATTTGATTTGGCTAACTCTATGGTATTAAAGTAAAAATTATTATTATTACTATGAATTAAATTATTTTCACAGTAATTTCCACCAATATTGTAGGTATCTAACTGTCTCATCTGCAAAAAATTAAATCTTTTTGGGTTTCCAGTAAACGTTTGCTGGCCAACGTAAGCCATGGTAGTCCGCATTACCAAATCACTAGCATTATTTAAATCTCGATCAGCAAAAGCCCGTCTTTTTCGCATTCTTTGAAAAATCGGAGCATAATAAAGTGGCAGTCTTCCAATATCTAAAATAAATAATGGAATATGTGGTTTTTAATAAAACAAAATAAAAATATTATCAAAAGAATTAATTAAAAAAGAGCTAAAAAAGTTAATTAAATAGCTTGGTTAATGACACTTATTGTTAGTATATTTTTTGCACAAAAAAGTTTCTCAAACAAAAATTCATCCAGAATTGCATAGTCCAAAAAAGGTTTTAGGAAAATTTGTTTTAACATTATATTTGACTTTTAAGCGTAATTTAAGGCATATAGAGCTGCTACAAGAGCCTTCAATATTTATTCGCAAGAATCCAAGTAGCCTTTATCTAAAACTGCAGCCTTTGAAGTAAATATGAAGTAATAAGGCTCATACTCAGGAAGTATTTCAACGGATATTATAAGGAATCTAAAGCAAAATTATGATCACTATCTCTTGGCTTGGTTTAAGAAGACCTTAACGAGGGAAGGAAATTAGAAAAAACGTTCCTCAGAATGTTGAAGAGGTTCATACTAAAACGCATTCCTTTTGACCAATACCAGTGACAGTGAAAGTGAACTATAGATCCTGTCATGAGGTAAAAGACCCGCCTATCCGCCTAATGTTTCACATGTTGCTTATATTGGTCAGGAACGCACAAGCTAGACAAATGCTTTTTAAGTAAACTCGGTCGTTTCAATCACAAAAGCTAATTTGGGATATTTAAATGAAATTTTTTTGAAATATATGTAAATAATCTAAATTTTGACATTTCCCGCTGTTTTCTTCTATACCTATGTATGTATTATGTTTTCTTACTATCAAAAAGGCAAGGTAAGTTCTGTTGCAAGTCGGGAAATTCTCGACAACATTAGAAGGAACACCTACTTTTATAAAAATGCGTAGAAATGTTGTCTCAAAAAAATGGAAAAAGTATCTTTTTTTGACAAAGTTCCACTGGAAAGAAACATTGGCAAATAATGGATAGAAAATTTGAGATTGAGACTCATTATTTGTAACAAATGTACCATAAATTGTGTTATTTTTTTAAATCTTACCTTCCGAAAATTGATTAGGAATTGACAAGCGTTGTAAATTCCTTAGATGCCTCTGATAAGATTTTTTGTTGGCCACCAACTGTTTAATCATATCACTTGAATTTGCTGTGTTTTGGGCATCCTCGTTGTATTGATTTCTTCTTAAGGCAACTTGAGCAGCCATAACACGTTGTCTTTCAACAACTAATAAACAACTAGGACAGCTACACTCACGCCATCTACATAATTTCTTATGACCCTTTAAACATGAGATAACCCCATGATTACGACATCTGGCACATTTCGGTATCCTAAAATTTCTCCTGCTGCGAGAGCATGCTGAATTACTTTCCTCTAGTTTCATATTATTGCTGGAAATATTTAATGAAATTTTCAATACAAACTATAAATAGTTTTAAGGAAGTATTTTTTGTTCGTGTCAACATAACGCCACTTTTTCCTATTTTAAAAAATAGGTATAAGTAGGTAATGAGCATTTAAATTATGTTTATTTATATAGTATGGACTTGGTATTTAACCACTATCCAAATACCCAGGAACTTTTAGAATAACAAAAATATTAATGAAATTAAATTGCTAAGAAAAGTACTCCAAATAAGAACCTACCAGAAAATAAATCATACGTATATAGTTCGACAATGGGGATAAAAAAGGAATCAAATCCAAAGTTTTCTATTTATTACTAATAAAAGAGAGCTTTAAACAGAAAAATCTGTTTTGAACACTAAAAGAAAGTAGAAAAGCCAACTGATCATGTTTTCACACTGAAAGAAGAGCTATATATGAAACCTTAGGAAATAATTTCAATTTAATTTCCTAAATTGTAAAAATAGAAATACGCTTTGAACCTGCATCTAAAGAAAAAGATTGAAATGTTTTAAATTGATAATTCAGGGACATATTAAGCAATCCTGTAAGGGAAAGATATCAAGCATGAAATTTGTAATGTACGTTTTTGTGGTTTTAAAACTCCTTCATCTTTTATTCTCATGAAATCTGGGAAAAAAAATGAAACATCCGTTTAACAATGTTATCACGATTTCACGATGTGATAGAAGATTTAAACCCAAGAATAATTTCTTTTCAAACTAAAGGTGTTTTTATAAATTCAATTCGAAAATGAACGACTAACTTTTTGACTAAATAGTCTAAAAACAGGACCGATGGGTTAAATCAAACTACTTCATTAGTACGTTTAGGTCGTTTGAATATAATCGAACAAATTTATTGATAAAAGATAAACTTTTTATATGAAATACATCTCGAAATTTATAACAATACACAACAGTACTGCTAATATAGAAATTTAAGTTTATCATAAATCAATCCTTGGATTTTATATAAAGAGTTTTGGTAAAATTCAACTTCTCTGTAAGTTTCTCATTTCAAAATCTGCTTAAAGGCGACTATTCACTATTTTTTCCAAATCGTCAAATGGCCATTTCCATCTACTTAATGTGGGACGAGATTGACGACTTGGAAGAAATAGTGAATAGTCCCCTTTAAACGGCCATTTGGCTCATATTGATTGCTTTCAAAGCTTTCGCTTAGTTACTAACCCATTTGCGTAAGTGTCTTTTATCACCAGCTGGAAACTTATTTTCACAATTAAAGTACCCGAACGATTGATTGTTAAGCTAACTTCAGCTTAGGTGCATTACAATAATTTCATTTCAAAGTCGGATGAAAAACTAATTTGTGTGTTAAAATTATTAAGATTTAGGAATACGCAAAAGTAATATGAAAAAATAGAATTTCTGTCACAGGTTACAAAAAGTTTAAAAAGTAGTTTAAATCATTAATCCATCCTGCATAGATTTTTTTCACTTAAGATTTGAGACGGATTGTATGCGTAATATCTATGCGAGCCATCAGGTTATTCTACGGGAGGGAATATTTTTCTGTTCGTTCTTATTTAAATGATAACAATAAAAATAATAAAATACTATACAATTTCTGTAAGCTAAATAAAACTAGTTCTTATTCGGTGCAGATGGAAATCCGAAATAAAAATTAACTGTATGATTTTTTTTGTATTAAACTAACCTTTCACTTTCTCACTATAAATTGTTTTACACTAAAAATATTCGTTCCCGGGATATTATAGAAAACTTATCCAAGTAACAATAGATTATTAAGCATAAACAAACATAAAATCACTCATTTATTTTAGGGATCTTTAAAAGAAAAAAGTTTTATTTGTAGTGTCTTACTAGCCACTCGGCATTATACTAAACAAAATTTAAAAAAAGCAGATGATTAGAACTTGGTCAGAAAATATTTCGAAACTATGGGAGGAGCTTATAAAAGGATATACCCTAAATATCTAGATCTTTGTCATATATTTTCCTACTTATTATTTTAAAATAAACAGATAAACAGATAAAAACAAAAACATACGTTTTTAGACTTATTTGATTTAATACTGTTTAACATTTGTATAAACCTAAAAAATACGTTTTAAGGCGGGAGGATGTTCTAAATTTTAAATTTTTTTCAACTTTCACATTTTGATGTCTTATAGTTTTAGTTGTTTCATGGATCAGAGAAATGAATTTAACATGATCAAAAATAAAATTTTGCATTTTGTAATAAAATCTGGTACATTGCGAGTCTATTTAAAATATATAGTTATAGTTTTCAAAAGCCGAATGTAGGACCTGTGATAAGTGAAAGCTTCGTGTGTTACAATAAGGAAACGTGTAAGTATAATTATTAATACTTTAATAAAATAAGAAATAATGAAAATTATTTGTAACAGCATTAATTTCACTATAAACTTTTGCTGTATTTAAAAGAAAAAAAGGACTCTTGAAAATGGCAATTTTTATATTAATAAGTTCTTTAGTCTATTTTGAAATGCCGTTGCATCGTTTAAAACTCTAAGGTCTAAGACTCTAAGACTCTCTTAAACCAGTAGAACCAGTATATGTAGGATTTCAAGATCCTAAAATAAACTTTCCACGACTTACCTTTTTTTATCAAAAAATCCTTTAGATGGAAAATATATCGTGCAACAAGGTTGAATCCGTAAAAATTTAGCTATTGAGCTATTCTGAATTTTTACCTCATTTGAGCTTTTACAAATTTTAAACAAAGATGCGAGTAGGCCAATATCATTTTCTATAGTACGTTTATTTCTAGGAAGTCTATAATTGAGTACTCTTTTCGGATATCTGTGATTTCTCGTTGGCGCTATTCGAGCCCATTGTATTTACCTTGGAAATCAATATTTACAAAAATGAAATTGTAATTTGTATCTTCGGTTTTATTAAGCTTTACACTTCCTTGTAGTTGTGGAAAAACCGAGTGTTATTTTTATGTATTTGAATCACGACGACGACGTTTGGAAGTCCTCCAAACTCATAAAAAATATTATTCCAAAACTCTAAAATCTCATTGAAATTATATTTTTAAAAACAATAATTAAGTAAAAATTTTAATTCTTACATTTAAATAAACTTTAAAAACTTCATTTATAGTTTATAAAGCCTACGTAATAGTTGCTTTATAAATAAATACATTACCTGTACTGTAATTAAGGCCTTAGATTCAGTTATGATCGCTTTACTATAAGGCGTATTTTTTTTTGTTGAAATTGTTGACTATATCATTTTCGGGGTTTTTTGTACAAGATATTCGGATGTAGGTTAATTTAACTCAATTCAAGTGAATTAATAACGGATTATTATCTTTTAAAAAATAACTATTTATCCATAATTTTTAACACCTTTTTTTCTTGTTTCGATCATTAAAATTGCGGCCAAATGGCACTAAATATTGCTAACAAAATGGCCATTTCCAAATTTGATATGAATGTTGAATTTTATTTACTTTTTTTTAAAAAAAAAGTTTCACTGATTTTACTTGTTCAAATTTAATTTTATTCCTGTGAATAAAATTTCAATTTTTTTTTGTGAGTGTCATTACACGCTTTTATGAGCAAAAGAAAGTTCAGTGAATAAGTACTACTTATATAATAATTTCAGTTTGGACTAGCGTGGAGCTCACCATAAGCAGTCCCACATAGCGTCAAAAGGTCAACATTTAAATTACAAATATCAATTTGAAAACTACTTATTATATTTATAAATCATTGATGAGTTTCATATCCTATTAAAATTCGGGGACCATGCTTTTACTATTTTCATTTCATTAAAAACAAAGTAACAACAGCATATCTAAAAAAAATAAGTGTATATTTTTTTAAACTAATATCCTATAGCCTAGTTTATTTAAAATATTATCCACCACTTTTTGAATATCTTTTCCAAAATCTTTTAACATCGTCATGTCCATTTTTAGTAACAACCATAGTTCTGTTTCTTTCATTTTGCCAAACAAGTACATTAATAGATTGTGCATAATCTCTTAATGTTATAAAATCTGCCTGCGACAAAAATTGATTATATACAACACCTTCAGTATAAATAAAACGATTTCGTTCATTTTCCCATAATTTGATTTGATCAACAACTGTAGGAGGTAAACATGTTTTAGATTTAATAGCACTTTCCACTTTAAGCATATTTAAATGTGCATATTGATTTAAATATGTTATAATTTGATCAGCTGTTATTCCACCACGTAATGCCTGTCTAACTGAGTCTCGTGTTAAAACACCTATCACTAAATTTGGAAATCGATAAAGAAGTTCTGTAAAAAGTGCTAGAAGTGCCACTTGTAGATTTGAATCAGTATATGCATAAACCTTAATGTAGTCAAAAGAAAATTAATACAATATTCATTAAATTATGAATTAAATTATACTCGAAAATTTGTCTCAACAATAATATATCCTTTGTCCTGTACACCACTATCTTCCGTAAGAAAAGAGGATATTGCACAGCTTTTGCTTGTTACATTTAATGCTAAACGTGTTGGATAAAAACGACCTTCTTTTCTCTAAAGTAAAACTTTTTTTAAAAAAAAATTTAACCAATTAAATTTCATATATACTTTTCTCTGGTACACAAGTCCAAATTCTCTCAAATGCTGTAAAAAAGTTAGCATACCTGGAGTCATAGTTTCAGAGCTATAATCCCTACCTAGTGTAGAAAAGCTAAGTTGAAAAAGCATTGATAAGCATTCAGGAACACTTAAACCTCTTTGATCGCATGTATCTAAATACTGTAGCATAAAATGCCAAACCTAGAAATATAATAATATTTAACCAAGTTTAGAAAGTGCTACGATATATATTTACTTGTGCCTGAGTATCGAGTAAGAGGAATTGAAAACCTTGTCTTGTTATCACAGGACTACCATCGGTTTCATCTCTTTTCATTAAATTCGCATGTAATAATATTCGTACCGCATCTGGACTTATACCTTCACCTTCGCTTCCATTTGGAGAACCAGCTCCTACCATATAATGTAAAACACATCGCCATCTGGCCATTGCATAATTATCTAAAAATGATATTTCACGAGGTTTTGATTCGCCATCACTACAATTTGACATTGACCATGGACGACCACCGCCAAGTAATGCAATTTTTAAGTTTTTTTTAAATGTTGGACATAATTCCCAAGCAGGAAGGCCACCAGGTATAGCAGCTGCACGCCAAACATTTAATTCACTTAATAAAGATACTGCTGCTGTTTGCTCTCTGTAATAATATTATTCACCCATGAAAATTGAATTTTATACTGAAATGTTACAAGTTTTACTTTGCATAATGCTGTGATACCCATGAAGAAACAACAGCTTGAGGAATCGGTTGTTCAACAAACAAAATACGTATAACAAATTGTCTAGCTATTTCCGATAATTCCCTAAAAAGATTTATATTAAAATCGGAATTAATTTAAGAATATTATTTCTACCTATAAATAGCTAGGCAGATTGCCGGATAATTGAAAAGCTTTTCAAGCATATCATTTGGACGACTTTTTAAATATTCACGCAAGTCTTTACATTCTAGATTTAATGTTTTAGGGATGGATGAAACACTTTTACTTACTTTACCTTCATTGATATTAGTATTCATTATTCTACTAATATAAACAGAATTAATAATACTTTTTTATGTTTTCCAACCCTATTCCTACATCTCCAACAACAAATTGACAACTAACAGCTGAAGTCAAATACTTCTGAGTATAACCGCGCCTCCGAACTCTTATAATATGGCCTACAATATCGCTGTCAAAAACGCTGAATAGCTATCGCATGCGATATCTAAATTACATTGTATTTTTTGCTGAAAATGTAATTTTTGTATGGAAACAGGACTTACAATTAAAATAGACTCAAAATATATCCAAATTTGAGCATATAGATTTTTTCCCTCTTTGCAAAAATTTGGCTTAAACTGCTGATGTATATTTCCAGAACTGACATTTACTGCAATTAACGGCCGGCAAATATAACGGCTTTTATTTTGAAACTACGTTTAATTGCTCAAACGAACAAAATTTTTTTCGAATATATATTTTATCGAAGATTTGTTTGTCATGTTTGCAACTTGTGCTAACTATTCCTTTAAATGATTTTTTAATGGGACCAGAATATTAAAACGAAATGGGAACAAATATATTTCGTACAAAAACAAAAATTAACAAAATTAATTATAAAAAATGTGTAAGGATTTTAGGGCATTTCTACCCTGCGGAATCATTAATAAATTTCATCAGAACACATAGATCTCAAATTTTCACCAAATCTAAATGTAAATTTAAAACGAAAGGTTGAATTTTAAATTAATTGGATGCTGCTCAATTTAAATTACATTATAATTTTTTGTGATGACATTTTTTGAGAAACTAGATAAAAATTTACTATCCTAAATTTAGTAAAATTATCAAAAAAAGATCTTGACTTATTGAAAAAAATAAAACTACATAATAAATACATACACAGCAAATATACATTAAAAAAAATTTTGCCTGATTTAATAAATTTGCATTATTTAATAAAATTAACAAATTCTCAACACATGTGTAGTAAAAAAAAAAATTATCGTATATCTTTACATATATTTTTATTTTCAAATACTTAGTCATACTTACAATTACTGAAGATTAATTAAATCTAAATTGTATTACAAAAATATCTCCATTATAAAAAACAAACTGCAAATATAAAATATTGCAAAATGAGTGAAACTATTTTAAAAACTTTTTCATTTAAAACAACTACAACAATGAATATATAAAATTAATTAATATTCAGTAGCTTTATTACACGGAATTAAGCTTACTTAATTTATCAATATAGGCATCATGATTTGATAAAGTGGCTAGTACTCCTTTATTATTTATAAAAGGACTATTATTCAAATATTTTATTTCTTCATTATTTAAGGTTGTCATTTTTCCTCCAACTGCACGTAGTATAGCATCACCCGCACAAAGATCCCATTTCTTAATATTTGTGGTATGAAAATATGCGGTTGCTTCACCAAATACAACTTGTAAAACTTTATAACCTAAAAAGATAAATTAATATATATTTGTTAAAATTTTAAGCCTTGTTTTCACCTGCACCAGCAGCAACAATAATTCTGGAATTTTCACCAAAAATACTTTTCGAAATATTTTTTACATTACCAGAATGAGACCGTGAAACAGTTATCACTGGATTTGTACTTTCCTTTATATCCTTTAAAGAAAAAAATATTGAGAAATCAAATTAGATGATGATTACAAACCAACCTTTGTTGTGTCCAAATTTCGAGAAAATATTTTTCCTACCCAAGCCCAAGTTGTAGTTTGTTTAAATGGATCATGGATAACACCAATGATTGGAGTTCCTTTGTAAGCAACACATACCATAGTCGTTACGAATTTGTACAAGTGTTCTGTATTTGAATATTTTGAAATTATTATTAAGTATTTTTATATTTAAATCTATAACCAGTAAATTCTTGAGTTGCATCTAAAGGATCTATCCATACAGTAAGATCGTTCACGTCAACAATTTCATCAGGAACATTTAAATCATGAAGAACTGTCGGATCCAAGTCAAAATATTTATTTTTATTACATAATATAGGCTGATCTTCTTCAGATATTATGACCAACTTCGAAAATAGTCTATGAAGACCATTTTTCATTACACAATGAGATCTAAAATCAGCTTCTGTTACTGGATCATCAGCACCTTCTTTTGTTTTTCCTTTACTTGTTTTATTAAATTTAAATTTAGATATTTCAACTATCTCAAGCCCTCCATGCTGTGCTGCTTCTATTGAGCCAATAAGTACTTTACGAAGATTTATTTCTTTGGTATTTTTAAAAATCTGATTAGATGACGATAAATTGTACCAAAAATGTATGAGTATTAGAAAGAATATCAAAAGAACGAGTACACCACATTTATTTATTTTAATTGATTTCCAAGATATCATTTCTATTCATTTTTTCTAGAAAATATATAAAAGATAATTAATCAATCAATAAAATCTAAAAAACAGTAATATAAATTTTGCATATTGTATTTTATTAATAAAAGGTTGTTAAATTTTAAATTTTTTTTACAAAATTCAATTAAAATGTATTAATTTCAGAGCAAGAGCATTATAAAAGAAAGAATATTCTTGAAAGAAAAAATTGGGCTAAGGTCCCATAAATTCAAACAAAAATGGAGATAGGAAAGAATTTACATTATAATTTCGCTTTCTTATTGTTACTTAGTCAGACGCTTTTAAATACGTGCATTGCAGAAAAACTAAGCTAATCTAGGGCGAAAATACAGGTGACTTTTCCCAAAAAATCGCAATATATAAAAATTTAGTAATCGGTATCGATGGTTTATCTTAATTTGTGATCTGCATTTTTTAGTCAATAGATAACAATATTAATACAAGTTGCATTTTAGGGAAACATACCTATTTATTCAATTATATTAATGAAATATGTTAAAAATATTACACGAATACTTTGCTTAACATTTCTAATGACATAAGCACGATGGTTTGCTATTTAACTGAGTATCTACTTCAGCGTTTTTATAAGAGTTTCAAGTGCGGTAATACTCAATACTTCGAGTTTGACATTTATAATTGAAAATATATATAACTTATGCTTTCTAACCAGTTTTATAATATTAAATTGAATTACCGTAAATAACAATGCATTATAAACGCAATAAAATGAGTTAAAAGGTACAAATTATACTTGATTAAAAGATTTATAATGTAATTATTGCAGTCAATATACTTCTGAGTGTAAACTTGCCTGAAAACTTCTATAAAATCTCTTATAAGACCGCTGTTGAAAACGCTAATCTAGACACAGCCTATGCAATTTCTAACATTTTTTCGGCTTCCATATGAAATAGTTTTTATATGTTTCTTTTTATAGGATAAATAAACTTGTTTTTTATGCCATGGTTCTTATTCCAAACTGATTCTATTTTTTCATATAAAAATTATGCCTCCTCTACACATTCGCCAAATGTCAAATTCGTTCTATTTGTCTCTATTTTCTGCCTTGTGCATCCGTCCACACATTCGTGCATTTTTATTTTGACAGTTCAGACAGCTGATTTTTTTATTTTAAATTTAATTCAGGTTGATTTGTTTTTTATTTAAATATATAATTTATATATATAATTTTAATTACCATTAGTATTTTTCAAAGATGAGTCCAAATTAGCTTTCGGCTTCTTCTTTTTTGGCCTGATAATTTGCTCACTTAATAAACTATTATTATCTTCGTTATTTATACCATCTAAAAAATCATTTAGCTCTTCCATATCATCTTCACTGCCATAATTTTACTTATATCGTATCCATTTTATTATTGACGTTTGTCTTTGATAAGTTTGTACAAAAAGTTGTAATTACAAAGCGAACTTTGCACAAACTTCACAAATTCACCAGGCAAAGGCAAATGCACCGTCTACACATTTGTGTATTTGCTAGAATTGTAAGGTTTGCCGAATGTGTAGAGGAGGCATTAGACTCAGTTTTTTGCAAGAAATTGAAGAATTAATGTAATTTCATACGATTTTTTCAAGCACATGATTTTTTTTTACAAGTTTGACGTTTGTAATTTATAATTTGAAGTTTTTTGTTAACATCACGTTTTTGGATATCGATTTGAAGAAGTAAAAATTTTTAATTTAATTAATTAGGGTTGGGGTAAATAAGTTTAAGGTTTTAGGAATTATTAAATATATTTGGATTTGGATTTTTTGAGGTGCTCGAAATGCAAACTTCTATATCCAAATTTTATAATATTTCTCAATTACATTTAATGCTAATTATTTCTTCTAGGTTAGATATGGTGACATCAATTTATTTTATCTCGGCATTTGTATTTCTGCTTTATATAAATATATATGCATTTTAAAATATAACAGCACTTTTTCCTTCATATTTCTATTTTTGTTTGGCTTAATTTAATTTTATTTTTATATTAATTTTGTTATATACAAGTGTATATTAAGTAATAGAGTATTCTGCTAGACAAATTTTAGGATTTTTCTTTGCAGTATGACATTTTACAAACAAAACTTTGCTGAAAAGTTACTTCCCGAAAATATTTCGTGTGTTAATAAGCATTCGTTTAATATATTAAATATTAAAAAAAATTATGAAGTTTTTGGGCATAATATAATTTTAATAAAAGGACAAATTAAAAATGCTTGTGCAATTAATGAAATAATAATTGTAGATCTTGACAGTGATTTAATAAAAACTGACTTTATAATTCAACAAACAGGAGAATTTAAATTTCTCTGGCAAAGTAGAATAGGTGTAAATAAACTCAGTTTAAAATATTGTAATGTTTCTACCGATATTACGTATGAATTTAAAAAACCTCACAGAAATTTTCGGCTGCAACCAATTTACATAAAATGCAAAGGACATGATGGACGTTTTATGTCTGATTGTAACGAGAATACAGCATCAGATGCATGCAAAAAAATTGATCTAGGTCTTAAATTAGTGCAGCTCCTTTATGCTGAAAAATTAAATGAAATGAATTTCGGAAGAAAAACATTTACTATAAATGGTGATTGTGAAATTTTTAACAGTAGTCTTGATGTAAAGCAAGCACAAAAACTGAACGATATTGATCTTTGGAAAACATTTGCCAAAGAAATTATAAATTCTAAGATTTCATCTGATGACAAAATTAAATTTATAGGATTCATAGGATGCACTGTTTTTCAAGAAATTAAAAATGATGATTTCTCCTATGAAAACATTAGACGACATTCAAAAGCGAATGCAGCCTATGGTACTGGTGGTTTAGCTATTTTCGGTTCTGGATGTCTTTATACCTGGCCTACAAATTTTGATGATATCTTAAAATGTTTTCAAGATAAACGACAAATAAATCTGCGAAAATTTATTGATGAAAGCAATTACAGACGAACTTATGGTGGATGTTTTGCATCTACTATAGGGGCTGTCTGTCATGAAATCGGTCATATTTTTGATTTAGGTCATACAATTGATGGAATTATGGGCAAAGATTTTGATTATACTAATTTATTTTTTACTAACACAATAAATACTGAAATACTACCAGATCGAATTGTATGCGCGACAAAATCCTATACCAAAGATAAACGTTTAACAAAACTAACCCAACCAGGTAGTTTTTTAACTAAATATCATCAGCAAAAAATAAATGACTCTACATTTTTCTCTCTAAATTGTGCCATAATACTTAATTATCATAAATGGTTTAATAATTATAACGAAGAAAATAAATCCATAATAACACTAGATAAATTAAATCTTCATGTTTATTGTGATAAGTCTACTTTAGTACTTTTAGAAATTCGGCAGAAGTCCGATGGACTTGTATTAAACTTTGTCGATTTTTCACAAAAATCAATCAAAGGCTACAATATAAATGGTGCTATAAATTTTGATAAAGAAAATTTATTTGTTATAACATCCGATGGAACCGTAAAACTTTTTACTTAGCTTTCATTACTTACGTCGCAAAAAACAAAACATTTACTATGAATACTAAATCAGGAAAAATATTTTTTCAAAACTTTGTTGGATTCCCAAGCTTAGAAGATGATGCTTTTATACCAACTGAGATTTTTTTGAAAGGAGCTGAAGAAATAGTTTCTGTAATTGGTAAGTTAGTTGATTGGGTTCATAAAAATTTTAATTAAGAACAAACATTTTAATAAAGCGTTTCTCTTATTCTTGACAAACCTAATTAAATTTGCTAAGAACTTGCTTCCCATTCAAAAATTTCTTTATTCTATTTAGATCCTTTTACCTATAAAAAATGTTGATCACTGTAATTACTTTAAAATTTAAACCTCGCAGTAGATTAATAGTGTTCTTTTACATGTTGCAATTTTAATTAAGGATAAAAATCAGAAAAAAGATTTATAGATTTTCAAAATTTCAGAATCTTTTGGTAAAATTTTCTATCCTGTAGTTAGTGATATGGCTGGAAATATTAGGGTAAATTTTTTCCCAGTCTTATTAAATATTTAATAGTTGAACTTCTGCTTATAGAAACTATCGGATAGCTATCAAACAAATACAGAAAAATTTTTCTACTTGGATGATCTGATTTCGTATGAAAAACAAAATCAAAAAAAATTTGCAATTATCTCTTTACTTTGGCTAAAAAGGTAATCAGTCTCATCATACCGTGCTTCTTTTATACATAATTTAATTAATAATCAGGGCTTTAGAGCTTATAGCAATTTTTTTTGAAAATATCTTAAAAGATAAAAAATCTTCAGAGAATCTCACATTCGCATTTAGTACAGCATATGAAGAGTCATTAAAACCATATCACAATTGGTTTGTCCAGAAATCATTTGTGGTAACATTTACATTGTTTAAGCCTTATCGTTTTTTTTTAACATTTCCTTTATTTTAGGTTATTTTAAACTGGATTCCTACAAGATCTCAACTGATTGGAACTGGAGAACAATATGATTTAAATTTGAAAGCACTGAATGTTTTTTTACCTAATATGCAAATTTACCTTAAAAAAATTAATGTTTTATTAAACGGCTGTAACTTAGATTAAAATAGAATAAAACAATTATATTATTTTGATTTGTCTAAGTTTGATAAAATTTTTAATCTATAAAGTTTCGTTAGATGGTTTGAAAGCTTATGTGAAGCAAATGTTGCCGTTGGAATTTCGAGAACTAAGAAAATTATTTCGATATATAAAATCCATGCTATCAATTTTTCCAGGTTTAATACAAATGCCAAATAAATATGAATTGGTAGAACAATTAAGGTTGTTATAATCCAAAATCCAGCAAGGTCTTGTACCTAAAATTAAATAATGACAAAGAAAATTTGAATCATATTTATTTCTTTTCCTATATTATATTTAAAAGAAGAATTTCAAACTTTTGGATACTAAGCCGCTACTAAAAGCCGAGGAATTCAAAAAAATGACCAATATATCTCTACTAAAACCAAGACAGGGTCATTAATATAGAAGCCACAAAAGTTTTCACGATAATAACTTTAGATTTTGAAAGTCTTACGAAGTGGCTAAAAACGTAATATTTAGCTAGCAAGATTATATTGGCTGTATTTTTGGATACTCAATATATTCTCTATTCATTGATTACATTTAAAATTAAAAACCCATCAAGTGTGACCAATATATTTTATCATTTGAAGAAAAAAGTTGCAAAAAATGGTTCTATTTAAAGAAGAAAAAATCAAACAATGTTCAAATAATAAAAAGTGAACTTTCTGCATTCACAGTATAGGGTTTTATAGACTTCTGACTATTTGGAGATATAGGGAAAGATATTTCAGTTCAAAGGAAAATTCATTGCAAAAAGTAGGGACTATATAAGGTAAAAAATGAATTATTCTACAGTACCGATATAATGAGAATGTTAAAGAATCTTTAAATTAGACGTATTTCTTTTGAACAATATTAGTATTAAACGAAAGGCTTATTGTACAAGAAATTAAATTTTTATGTGTCTGAGAAATTTTGGTTTTCAGATCACTTAATTTCAAATTCAATTTTCATGCCACACGAAATTAAATAAAGTAATAAATCAATCTATTAAAAATTAAGAAAAGTTAAAGTCTAAATTTATCTATAATAAAAATTTTTTTTACCTTCCCTCTTAGATTGCCCGAGTATCCTAAGAAAAGACGTAAACTTTCTCCAAACATGAGTACTATATAACCAATAACAATGAAAACTGCATGAATTTGTCCAAAATCGTTTATCTGAATGATATTAAAATTATTTATATAAATAGCAAAAAATAGAAAAGGAACTTAACATTGTTATATATATGCCAGCTTAAAAGAGTTGCCCATAACATAGAACCATAAACATTAAAATACAGAAGCATTTGTAATAAGAGATTTGAAACACATTCAGACTCTAAAAAGAAAAAAACTAACTTCATATATTATGAAAATTTAAAAAATGAATATCTAACACTGTTTCTTTTTTAAAAATTATTTTTAAATACTATTTTTCTTAAGTAAAATTCAAAAACTTTCTAAAAAAAAAAACTACTTTAATGATCAAAATTAAGAAAAATATATACCATTCCATTCTCTTTCATCCATCAAATGAAACAACTCGAGACAGCAAATATCAAATGTTAATACAAAAATTAAATATTTAAGCTGTTCTGATTCACGACCGGTAAATTATATTAATATTAAGTCTAAATAAATTTATGTTTAGGAATTATATTCAGAAAAACATTAAGAAAAATTAAAGCTCGTGTACTTGAGTTAAATGGTTATTTGGCTGCATTTACACGAAAACAATTGAAAATTATAAATTGTTTACCATGGTTACCATTACTTGGCAATTTTTAAGTGTGTTCATTTTTTCTGGAAAATTTTCTATCAAGATGATCAAATACTGTTTTGGTAATTCTAACTTTATAAAAACGGACTTTTCCTATCTTTTTAGTACAGAGCACAAAATCAAAACTGCTTTTCACAAGAACTAAAATTTCCAAAAAAAAAGAACAAGAGGAAAATAATATAAACTAAAGGCTATTGAATTTTGAAAAACCTTTAAAAAAGTATTTGGCGAATAAAGTAAAGCTATTAAGCTTGTTTTTATAGAAACTCTAAAAAAGTTAAAATATTGGCCAAATTGGAAAGTATTTATTGTACGATCAAAAATAGTAGAGAGAAGTAGAATGATAAAAGGTACTAATGATTTTAACCTTTTAATATAATGATCTTAAGGAAGAAGTTTAGATCGATATTTCCTGGTCACTTTGACATTAAGCTATGGGTACAATGTTCAATATAATAATTTACCTCAATTTTCCTCTGGTGTATTGGGATTAATAAGAAAGATGATCCGAAAGTAAAAATGTTTTTTTATTTGTCTTATTGATAATTATGTACAAATTTGGGGACATTTTCCATTCTAATTGTAAGAAGTACAGGTATATTATTTTATTTTAATAAATTAATTTCTACACTTTAATTTAATAATTAATTTTTATTGAATTAATTAAAATAACTTTAAATATTTTATTAACATAATTACTTTTTCAATTAATTTTTAAATGTTTTAATTTTAAGAAATAAACAAAAGGATAAAAATGTATGTAATATGTCGAACAAGTAAACTTTAACATATTACACCTTTGTCAAATCTACTGTGGTTTGTCGAATTAATATTAAATAAATTTATAATTTTTACTCATGTCGCCACAACGTTTTCTAAATTAAGTCTGACGTCAACATATAATTTCCATTTTAGTCCCCCCAACGTCTAAAGTTAATAGAAAAATCTTAATCCTTTTAATTTACATTGCAATACTTGGCTAATTTCATTAAAAAAGCCCTAGACATAATTTGATGAATATTTCTTTCATATTTGAACAAAAGTTATATTACATATAGAACTTGATTTTTATTAAACTTAATTCTATCTTGCATTTATTGTTCTCAAATGGCTTTTCTAATGGTATTAGTATTCATTTTTAAGACATGAAAAATATATTTGAAATTTTTCAAATTACATTGAAAACAATTATTTAAAGTTTTTTTCTTGACAACTTATCAATATAACTATGAATTTCCTCATCTCCTGTGGGAGTTGAACACACAGCAGTGGCTCCAATGCTAGAAGTTTTAATTTTCAAAATTAAAGAAATATAATTTAAAAGTTATTTATAACATAATAATAGCTTAATAATTACAGGGGTTCTTATGATGGTCTTTATCAAACTTGAATTTATATAATAAAAATTGAAAAAAAGGATACTTTAATAATTCTATATTTAAAATAAAAATAACATTTAATAATCCTTAAGATTAATCCGAATATATAATTATTTTATAAGGATACAATAATTCTTAACGAATCGAATTTTACAATTCTTATGCAGCTTGTACTGGATGCTTTTGTGAAGAGCTAATTTTATCTCCTAAGCTTAGAGCCATACCCTAAACAAAAAAAAAAAAAACAATGATTATTTTAATTGTAAAAATTAATTTAACTAAATTTTGCCTGGCTTTTTGCTCGAATTCTAATATGTCCTGTAACTTTAGCGTTTGGATCATCTAACGATTTTTCAATGCTCAAATTCGCCAAAGCATTTTCACCAAATATTGATCTGTACTCATATAACTGGTTAATAATATCGAAAAAATTAAATTAATTAAATACTTTACTTTGCATACATATTTGCTGCCATAAAACCACATTGCCCGGATAAAGCTTTTTCTGGTGTTAAACACTTCATATTTGTGGATTTTAATAAGTGTTTAAGATATTCATGTAAATCTGTGAATGTTGTATTAACTGTGACCTTAAATGGAATTTATAATTAATAATTTGCTTTATTTAATCATGGGCTATTTACCTTATTTTCCCATTCAAAATCTTGCCACATCTGTCGGAATTCATTATCAGTACAAGAAGCTGGGATTATATAATCCATGATATCAATGTGAATAGTATTGAGAACAACAACATTTGAGGTAACAGATGTATCATATACTGCAAAAGAGAAAATTTTAATTAAAAACAAAAATGTAAAACTTTAGAGTGAAACTGTAAATCCAAGTGAAATTAAAATTTGGTTAAATTTGTTTTAAGGATATAGTCTTTTTTTATTTTAAAAGGGTTATATATCAAAAATATACCGTTAAAATTTTGTGACAGAAATTACAAAAATTTAGAAGTTAAACGAGAGAGCTCCATATACAAACACATACGTTGCAAAAACTTTAAATGTGTTTTCCTCATAACAGTTTTTGTATTTGACGTGCATTATACAAAAAAATCTAGCAATTTGATTAGGCTCAAGGCTCTCAGGATATAATTGTACACATCAGTGGCTATAGCAGGAGCTAGGATTATTATTTTAATACAAAAATATCCTATGTTTTCATAAATTAAAAGAGAAATCGTGATTTTTTAAATTTTTTTTTACAAGCTCGCCATTTTTTTATTTTTTAATAAAAGTCTGTAGATCAATTATCCAGACCCAGGTAAAATTCTGTGAACTTCTGGAAGTTACGCAGTATTTAATAAAAACTAGGTAAATCCGTAATATGTAGGAAGATTATTTCTTCATAGGTTTTTCATATTTTTCTATTTTATCTTTATCTAAAATTCCCGTTATTTGTGTTATTAGCCTAAAAATTTTAGATTTACTTTTCCTTATGATGGAAATTTTTTCTTAAAATAATTTCGACATTACTTCATGCCCTTTTCAGAGTTTTTAGATAAAGATCCTTCTATTTGCTTTTTTCATACTATATGAAATATGAAAAAAACATTAAAAAATATTTAAACATTTAAATATTTCTCTTAAAAAACGTACCAATATTTCCAAAAATAATTCCATTTTCTGTTGATGAAACTTTTACGTTTGCTTTAATATTACAAAAATCATGCGGTGCCAGAACAACAGAATGTGGGCGCTCAACTAATTTTAAATCTCCCAATGTTGCTAATTCCAAAGTGCAGTTTTGTAGGGTATCATCTAAGGTAATTTTTATTTTTTATTTTTAATTAATTCAAGATATTGTACTTACTTGTCTGATTAACAATTAAAACATCAAGAACGATATCATATTGATTTACGTTAACATAGGCTTCAGCATAGACAGGATCAGAAAATCCAGTAAGTTGAGTAATTTTATTTAGTTTGTTATTTGGTGAAGCTACCTCAGATAAATGCGGAGCTTTAGTACCAGCCAAGGCTTGATTAAGACTTGATTCAAAAACATTTTCTCCTAATTGATTATCTCTTCCAGTTGATAACTGAGAGAATTTAATTGGATCATCTGGCTGAACTTTTGCAACTACTTTTTGTTTTTCTTTTTGGAATGCTTTTTCTTCCTGCCAAAAATAATTTTAAAGAATATTACAATTTTTTCTATTCTTTGAATTTAAATACTTTATTTAGAGCTATGAAAGCTTTTAAAAAAACCCTTCTTCTATATATATAATTCTCAATTTTTATAGCAATTATTTTAAATTAATTTAAAAAACAAAATAAAATTTATGTTTAGTAATTTTCTAATTTACCTCTTGTTGAGCATCTAACATCCATCCTAAAGCTGCCCGACAATTTTCTTTAAATATTTCCACCACTTCTTTAGTTCTTTCTGAGAGTGTTCGTAAACAAAGAAAAATACGATCAGCATCATCATTAGTTATTGACTTTGCAGGAAATCCTGATTTACCAAGATGCAAAATTGAGCTCATAATTAACATAATCTGGGCAGAAATTCGGTTTTGATTTTTCTGAAGAAAAAATTTTTAATTAATAAGTTTTTGTCATTCTTTTAAAACTTACAAAATTATCATCGACATCAATGTATTTTAAAGCGAGCTTTGTTAGTGACGCTGCTAGAGCAGCTCCCATAAAGAAATCACCATCTATAAGATATTGACGAAGTGCAGGTCGTTTCTCTTTTTTAATTATTCTAAAAAATGAAAATTTTAGTGAAAAAAGTGCAATTATAAAATCCTAGATTTTACGGTGCTAAGCTGAATGCACTCTGTGTAGCATACGTTCCATCTGAAGTAACTTTTGATCCAGAAACTTGTTCTTTTGATATTGACTCGTCTTCAGGTTTTTCACCCATTAAACGTTTTTGTTCATCTTCAACCATTGGAATATCACCTAGTGTTTGATTAATAACATTTAGCACCTGTAAAATTTGTTCATTTGTAGTAACATATTCTCCTAAAATCCAAAGGGCTGCACGATGAACTTTAGACGACTTAATAGAAGTAAATGAACCAATAAGTTTTTGAACTATTAGATTTCGTAATGTTGGGAACTTTTGAATAGCTTCACGTATAAATATAAGTATATCAGTTGCAGCCAGCTCATTTGTATCTGAAAGAAACTCTACTAAAACTGGTATAACAGAAGCAGCAACAGTAGGAAACTTAATAGAGCAACTATGTAAGGTTCGTATTAGCAATTGTCGATACTTTCCTGTATCTTCATGTTCAACATTATGAGTTTTAGATATTTCCTTTTTCAAAACTAATACCATTTCTTCTATATTTCGTGAAGAAACTAAATCCATTGCAAGCGTTAAAGTTTTACTTCTTACTTCAATATCTGGAGCTGATAACACTCTTAATATATCCATAACAAGATCTTGCATAATTCTTTCCATGTTTTCATTTGCTTTCATAGCAATAAGTCTGTCAAGTACAATCAATTTAACATTATTATCACTCTCTTTAATAACTAGTTCTATATAACAACCAGCTGCGGCTTTTATAGCAGTAGGTGCTGAAGATAGTGTTATTAAAGTTCCTGCAGCTTCATAGCGCACAGCATTTGAAGATGAATTTAAAAGATTATAAATACAACGTATAAAACGTGAACGTTCGGCTGGATTCGCATGACAGACTTTATATATTAATTCAACAATTACCAATTGAAGGATATCACCAAAATTATTAACCTGATCTAGACATGATGCTAAGTAATTAAGAGCTCGTTCTTGATCCGCATGAAGTAACATAAGAAATGCATTTCTTTTGCATGACAAATCCTAGCAAAAGAAAATTTTATTAAAATATAATTAAAATAGGTAAGTGACAAACCTGTTGAGTGTCTAAAAAATTTGCTATAAGTTCTGGACCATCTGGAACTAGCCAGTCAAAATTTTTATAAATAGTAAAAATAGCTAGTACAGCATTTCTTCGTACATAGGAATGTCTGTGCTCAAGACATACTCTTATTGTCGGCATTATAGGTTCAAGAAGTTCAGGTTCTTTAAGTTTACAAAGAAATCTTAAAGTTGAACCACGAAGAAACTCATTTGGATGCTGAAGATCCTATAGGCATTAAATAACTTATAAGATAAGGATATTATCGAAAATTACATTTTTTTACCTTTCTGTAAGCATCACAGACAAGAATCATTTCTTGTAATAGTTTACCATCTGATGAAGTTTTCGGTACTATTTCCCAAAAAATAAGTAACAATTTTTTAATTGTATGATTTTGTAGTGGTAAAATAAAACGAATTATTGTCATTAAAAGGCCGGGTAGACGTTCTCCATTTAGTAATAACTGTATAACTTTTTTTAAAGTATCAATTTTAACATTTATATCGCCTTTTTCAAGATCCTGCTTTATTTGCATTTCATTGAAAGGCTCTGTTTCTGATGAATTAATAATAGTATAGCATGGAGTATCAGCAGATGCCATTTTTAAGATATTTTAACTTTTTTAATGAGCACTTTTTTTTGATTTCGTTCAAATTGATCAATTTTTATTATTAATCTAGCCAACTGACGTGTCAAGTGAACAAAACTTGACATTTAAATGAGTGCATTCAGATGAATTTAAGTTTTAATATATGAAAATATATTAAGAGTTAAAAATTTTTAAATAACAAATCAAAACTTTATTTAAAGCTTATTTTAACGCTAATTAATCTTAAAAAGAAAAATTCAATTTAATTTATTCTTCAAATGATACTATTTATTATGATTTTACAATGAGTGGAGAAATGTTTTCTATTACACGCAAATCTTTAGTAAAGAATATAACAATATTGATCTATGCCCTTAATATTAAGCACAACTTGACATTTCATATTAACATTTTGCGCGCTTTCATGTTTGCGCGATTTAAATTATATTTATTTAAATTAAATTCATTCGACTAAAAATATGAAAAATGTCTTCTATCAGACCACAAATAAATATAAACAACAAATACGACCGAATAATATTACTAGTGGATATGGATTGTTTTTATTGTCAAGTCGAAGAAAAATTAAATTCTGATCTTAAAAATAAACCTGTCGCTGTTGTTCAATATAATCCTTGGAGAGGGGGAGGGTATGTATTGTGAAAGTATATTTTATAAATATTTATTTTTTATATATCGGTGTAAAACAACAGTTTATTCTAAGCTATTTTCTCTGCAATAGAAATATGATATTTTTGCAAAAAGTTATCAACTAAATTAATGTTTTGTTTTAATCTAAATGTTATTTGCTTTATTCAATATTATAAAGAAATTTATTTAAAAAAATGAAATTCGGTTTCCATTTGGAACTCATTTATGTTTAAGTAAATGACGGAGAAAAATTAAACATTATTAATTTCAGAATAATTGCTGTTAATTATGCTGCTCGTGAAAAGGGAGTTACAAGGCATATGCGTGGCGATGAAGCAAAGCAACAATGCCCAGACATTAATCTTATAAGTGTTCCTAATGTTAGAGAAAAGGGAGATCTAAGCAAATATCGAGATGCTGGAAAGGAAGTTGCTAACGTTTTACAAACCTTTACACCTCTTTTGGAAAGAGCGAGTGTAGACGAAGCATATCTTGATATTACAGATTCGGTTTTAAAACGCCTAGGCTCAATGAATGATGGTGAATTTGAATTAAAACCAGATTCTTTACTAAATACATATGCTCTTGGCTTTGATAATATTGGTCAGTTTGTACAAATTATATCATCTAAGATTGAAAACGATACAGAGGAAGGAGATTTTTTTGATACTGATAGTGAGCCTAGTAAAAAAAGTGATATAAAATTATTGATTGGTGCATCCATTGCTAACGAAATAAGAGCAAAAGTTAAGGAAGTTACAAGTTTCGAGTGTTCGGCTGGGATCGCTCACAATAAAATTCTAGCAAAGCTTGCATGTGGAATAAATAAGCCAAATAAGCAAACAATAATTCCTTTAGAACAAGTTCCAGTTTTATTTAGGTATTTGATTTTGATTAATAATTTTTCAATTGCTAGTTTAAAATGCCCTTCTCTCTTCGCAATAAATTAAAGTCATTTTTTCTATTTTACTTACTTAGCATATTCTGGGTATTCATTTGAAAAAATTTTCGCTTATTGTATTCTTTTCTTTAGGGAATGAACTTTTTTAAATATTACAGTACCCTTCCCATTGGAAAAATTAAAGGACTGGGAGGTAAATTTGGAGAAGAAGTATGCCAAAAGCTCAATATTAAATTTATGGGTGATCTTATACCTTTTTCGGAAAAGGAACTTCAGCGTAAATTTGAGGAAAAAAATGGGTCTGTAAAACACTGTCTCTATCAAAAATGTTATCAAAAATTTCTTTCTTTTAGCACTTGGCTATATTTGATGGCTAGAGGAATCGATTTAGAGGCAGTAACGCCTCGTTTTATCTCAAAAAGTATAGGCTGCAGTAAAAATTTTCCTGGAAAGGGTGCCATAACAGAAATAGATACATTAAAACACTGGCTCAAAGAACTTTCAATACAACTTTGCCAACGTCTTCAAAAGGATTTTGAGGAAAATAATCGTAAAGCGAAACAACTAGTTATAGGGTTTACACAAGAAATTCAAAACGAAGATACCTCTCTTTCTAGAACTATTAATTTTGAGGATTATGATACTGAACAAATAAGCAATTTAGCATTAGATGTTATTCGAAAGAATACTGATCAGTTCTTGAAACCCAACACTCAGATATTAAATAATGCTATTAAGCATTTAAGTCTTGCTGCAGGAAAATTTGAATCTTTTAAAATAAAAAAAAATACATTGCAGCAAATGTTTAAAAATCAAGCAAAAAAAAAGATTGAGCAAAACGAAACCCAAAAAGAAAAGTCACCTGTTTTACACTCTGAGTCATCTGAACGTGATGACATAATTTCCAATAATTTTATAGATGAGAAAAAAGAATCAGAACTTGAAGCGTGTAAATCAGATGAAGTCCAAAGAAGTTTCTTCGCAAAATATCTTCAAGGTAATACCTCATATTCAGACTCTAAACAAATTAGTGAAGGAGAAAATAGCATAGATGAAAAAGAAAATTTTTCTACAAATTTCGATCAAGAATGTTCAAATGAGGAATCAACAACTACAAATAATATAAAATCTTGTAATACAAATAAAACCCCATGTAGTACAACTATGCTCGATAAACAGCCGCAGTATTTAGACACTTATGCTGAATTTGCAGTACCTACAACTTCATCCGATGATTTTGTGATTTGTAATGAATGTAATAAAAAAGTATTGCTTTATTCTCTTCAAGCTCATAAAGATTTTCACTATGCTTTAAAACTCAGTCAAGAACAAAGAGAAGAATTTCGAAAAGTAATCAAAAATAAAATTAGTAACGCAGGTCAGCCTTCTACTAAAAAATTAAAAAATATGAATGAAAGTAATTCAAAAAATATTAAAACTCCAGTACGTTTAATTGATAAATTTTTGATAAAAAATGAATTATCAGGTCCTAGTCAAATTGAAAAACAAAAGTGTCCTGAATGTGATTTTATTATTTTGGACAATAAATTTGATGAGCATAAGGATTTTCATTTGGCGCAAAAAATACAACGTGACTTAAACAGCGCTAGTCAGCCATTGCAGTATAAAAAAGAAATTAAATCACATAAAAAATCTCGCAAAGGTAAAAGTTATCATATGGATAAGAACAAGGAAATTACAAAGTTTTTCATTTCACAAGAATAGAAATAATGTTTGAAGAAGATATATTATTTGTGCATTTAAACTCAAGTCTGTGATTTATTATGATTTTATTATGAATAAAAATTTACTAATCCTTTAGGACTATAATATTTATTTGCTTAAATTAAGTCTCTTGTAGGATGCAGGTAATATTTTATATCTTGTCAGTGTTTCTTGTTATTTTCTCATTTATGGTGAAGTCTTGAAGTTTAAGAATAAATTTTAAAGCTTGTTTTAAAAGATCCTATATACTGTCAGCTGTTTATAAAATGTTTAAATTCAAATCAGTTGAACTTTAGCTTTTGAGTGCAAAGAAAACTTTTTTCTGATTTTAGCTCAAATTTACGATGGCTGAAGGAGAAATTTAAATTACTACTATTTTGCTGCTGAGAATTTTCAATTTTAAACTTTGTGTTAATAGGGGAAGCCATTCTCTATTTCATTTTATTTTATTTCATAACATTTGCTTCTTTTTTTTCAAGGGGTCGGAAATTTATATAAAAAGTTCACAGTTCTATCATGCTTATAAATAGGCGAAACAAACAAAATAAATTGGGTAAATATAATCAAGAAGAAATGAGGAATATTGAGGAGAAGAAGAAAAAATTAGCCGAGGAGGAAAAAGAGAAAGCTAAGAAATGCATTTTAAATTCCAGATGTCAGGTATTTAAATTTGATTTGTTAATGAATTATTTTTAAAAACATCTTTAGATTAGAACTCTTTTTGTGATCTTCCCAAAATGATAAATGTCTTCTTTATTCAATTTAACCCTTAACCGTGGACATGATAGAATTGTAACATTGTGACATTGGGAGTATGCTTAAATGGGTTTGATTAACAGGTATATTGGTGCATAAATATTTCTGATATGCGGTGTCCACGGTTATGGGTTAAATTAAAAATACATTTAAAACAATTTTCTGGGTTAAAAACAACGTCCAATTTATGATACTAGCGAGCATTGATAGTTAATTATAAATTAAGTTACTTACACTTAAATCTTTTAAACCTAAAATAATTACACTTACAATCTTTAATTTATATTTAGAAAAAAAAAAGTGATCAATTTAGAAATTTAATCAATCAAATTTTAATACATTCTTTAAGGTAAACGTAAACCATCAAGACGTGGAACAATTCGATATAATGGTCCTTTAGAAGGTAAACGTGGAGTTTTTATTGGAGTTGAATATGATGAACCACTTGGAACAAATAACGGATCGAAAGAAATTTAACAAATTAGATGTTCATGTTTCATGTTTTTCTCCAAACAATTTTCTAGGCTTGATAACAAAATATATTTTGAGTGCAAACCAAAGTATGGTAGCTTTGTATCACCAACAGCAGTTGGAGTCGGAGATTTTCCCCCAGAAGAAGATGGATTAGATGATGAACTCTAAAAGATGATGAATTCATAAAATTCCTTAATCGTATAAGGCTAAACGTGTAATGTTTTGCCTGAAAATACTATTTGTTTCTAAATAATTTATAATTAATTTTTATATTGATATTGATATTTTTTTTAAATCTGACTTATTAAATCACATTTACAACAGTTATTTATTTTGAATATATTTTTAGTTGCAAAATGAGCAAGTTAAGACTAACGCAGACCAAAGCGGCATCGGCGGTACAATCTGTGGTTCTGTTAAAGCTGCTAAAACTATAACTTTAAAAAAAAAATAAACGTTGAAAATCGATTAGAGTAAACATGTTATTCAATTGAATTTTAAACTTCATCTAACTTTTGGCGAACTACTTTCGTGCGTTGAGTCAAATACAAGAATTTGAAAAATAAGCTTTATTAAAGAAAATATGATATAAAATATATATTAGTGAATTTCAACTAATTTCTGGAGCCGAAACGAAACGATAAACAATAAATTACGTGCCATCAACACATAATTTTTAATTATTTAAGCAGTCAATCGTCTGCATTGTAACGCTTGCGAGCAGCCGTTAAATTAAATATTTGAATGCATTTCTTGAAACAACTCCAAGTGTCCAGCTTGTATTAAGTAAATCTAATTATCTCTACTTCCAAATTGACGATTTCCGCTATATATATATGTATTTTATAATAATTAATTTGATAAACAACTGATATAAGTTTACAATTGGGTGAAATTATGAACGCAAGGCAAACAATTTCATTAGAGCTGATTAAAAATAATAAACGTAGCTGCTGTCAAATGCAGCGCGTAACATTATTATACACATTTTGAGGTTAAGTAAACTATAATGGCATCTGTAATTTGTGGGAAAAATATAGTCATTGTTGGCATTAAAGACAGAATTCTCTATCTTGATGAAAATTTAAAGTTTGTTTGCGAAGAGTCAATAATACCAACAATTCCTAACAGTGTGGAAACTAAGCCAAAATGCATTTTGAAAAATGTAAAAATTGAGCATTGTTGTCTTTCTCCAAATCAAAAATTATTAGCTGTAGCGACATCTGGAAATAAATGTCTTTATATATATATAGTAGATAATTCTACATTAAAATTATGTTCAACACGTGAAACAAGTAGAGCAGCTAGTTGTATATCCTTTGCTGTAGATTCTTCAGAAATTATCCTTAGCGATAAATCTGGTGATTGCTATATTTACGATTGTATTGATTTGAGTACACCTGGAAAATGGATATTTGGACACTTTAGTATGGTTTTACAAGTTAGATTTTCGCCCGATAAAAAATACATAATATCGTGTGATCGAGACGAAAAAATTAAAGTGACAAATTATCCTGAAAGTTATGAAATTCAATCATATTGTTTGGGGCACACAGAATATGTATCATCGATTGCTATTCTTCCAGGTTTTTCTGGTAGAAATTTAGTATCAATTTCTGGTGACAAAACAATTAAAATTTGGGAATATGAAGTCGGAAAAGTTTTGCATGAAATAACTTTACCATCTCCGGGTATTAGTTTAAGCGTAAAAGAATTTAAAAACGGTGTAATTCACATATCAGCTTTAATATTTCAACCAAATGAAAGTGTATATATTTATGAGGTGCTTGAATGTAATTCAATAATTTCAATGAAATTGCTGCATAAACTTAATTTTTCTTCAAAAATTATAACTAGTATGTATTATGGGGAGCATGGTTTTTTTGTTTCATATATTCAGGATTCAAACGTTTTTGTGGAGTGTTTGGATTATGAAAAAAATTATATAGTGAAATCAAATGTAAATATTAAAAATTTATTAAGTGATGCAATTATTGATGATACTTGGATTCATTTAGAAGATATTTCTTCGTTGTTCAAGAAAAAATTTGATAATGTTAGTGAATATTTAGAACGAAAAAGACGTAGAATTGAAAAAAATTGTTGAATGAAAGAAATATGTTATTATTTTATTAATAATTGTATTGTAAAAATCAAAACAGATTTTTTTTTAAACGGGTTTATAATCTAATTTGCTTTCCAATTTTTTATTGTCAGCAACCTTTCTTACAGCTTTCATAAAGTCCTCTTGGATTACGTATTCACGTTCCGCCCTAGAGAATCAAGAAAATAAAAGTAATATGTTGGAATAGTATTTCTTAAGCAATGATACACATTATTTGGCAAGATTTCTATATCATGTCGGGTTAGGCTCCATAAGAAAAAGTGAAAATTATTTCGAGGACATGATATAGAAATTTCGCCCATTATTTTACCTTATTGCAAAAAGTCCAGCTTCGGTACATACATTTCGTAGATCTGCACCATTAAAGTTATCTGACAATTTAACTATAGCTTCATAGTCAATTTCACCATGTTTAGCTATTGGATTTGCATGAATTTTCAAAATTTCCAGTCTATGAAATTATTTTGCAATTAAATTTAAGTACTTGATTTGACTTTGTAGTATTTTACCTCGCTTGTTCATTTGGTAGGGGTATTTCAATTTTTCTATCCAAACGTCCGGGTCTAAGTAGAGCTGGATCAAGGGTATCGGGGCGATTTGTGGCCATTATCATTTTTACCTGACCAAGTGAATCAAAACCGTCCATTTGATTTAGTAATTCCATCAAAGTTCTTTGTATTTCACGATCTGCAGAAGTTCCTTCAGAAAATCGACGACCACCTTAAAAAGCAATTTTCTTTTGTTATATGGATGTTAATAAAATAAAGGCTTTAATAGATTTTAAGGTAGTAAAGTTTTTAGGAAAAAGTTACAGAAACAAAACCAAAAAATTAATAAAGGTTAGAATATGATACTAGTTTGTAGTTTGTAAAAAGGTAAAATGCTTAGTTCTGCTACAATATAAACCTACCGATAGCATCAATTTCATCCATAAAAATAATACATGGTTGATGATCTCTTGCATAGTTAAACATTTCTCTTATTAAACGAGCACTTTCTCCAATATATTTATCAACAATTGCACTAGATACAACCTTGAGAAAATTTGCATCTAGTTGAGAGGCTACTGCCCTGGCTAAAAGAGTTTTTCCTGTCCCTGGTGGGCCATATAATAGACAACCCTTTGGTGGTGTTATACCAACTCTTAAAAATAAATCCGGATTTAACAGGGGAAGTTCAATAACTTCTCTTAATTCACGAATTTGTTCAGACAGACCACCAATCGCTGAATATTTTACTTCACCTGGATCTTCGTGCGACATATTGTACACTAGCGGATCAACTTCACGGGGCAGATAACGCATTATTGTTAATGTTGTCATATCAAGTGCAACACGTGTTCCAGATTTTAGTTTTGTTTTATTGAGTTGCCTTCGACATCCTACAACATATCGTGGACCATTTGTTGCTTTCACTATAACTAAAAAAAAAATATGAAAAATATTGATTAGTGTGCAATATTTCCATTTAAAGTTACATTTATCTTCGGTTAATTGTTTTAGTACTTCGCCAACAATTTGCCCAACACTTTGAAGCGCTTTTAAATCATTTTCAGATTTGTCGTACTGTTTTGTTAGCTCTTTAATTTCTTCTCTTTCTAAAAAATTAATTATTTATCAAACCAAATAAAACAATAAAAGTTAACTATCTTACTTTCTTTTAGCCTGGATTCTACTTCTTTATGTTCTAAGAGTTTTTTCCTGTATTCTTGTAGAGCCTTTTCTCTAGCTCCTTCAGTTGAAACAGTTCCTGTCGTCATTTTCAATATGCAAAATTTAAAAACCTCAAATCATACAAATTATCTTCTTCTTATATTATAGTTTTATTTAACTAGTTATATATGAAGGATCAGTCGATTACTGAAGATAGTAGAGCTTCGTACATATCCATATGTTAAGGCAATATGCGTTCAAACCATACCGCTGTTGTTCTAATAAATTAACTAACACAACTTTATTTGTAGAATTTAGCATCCATATATATTGCTTTAGTTTGATTCATTAAAGTATTGTATTCATCTGTTTGTTTGAAGCTTTAGAAGATAAATAAGTTATATATGTAATTCTTGCAAAATTTTTTAATATTTATAGTAGAAAAAAGAAAGTCGTGTAGCTTTATTTTTGAGACCAGATCGTTGAATCTTTTTATTTATGGGGTGTGCGTGTGGTAAAGCCCAAACTTCTTGGACAGCTGAGAACAACATCGCCAAATTTGAAAATAGGTTTGCTAAATTGTACAACTACTCATCAGCGATCAAATTATATTATCCAATATTGGATTGGACGAAGTGATTGGATCGTGTAAATGCTACACTCTAATATTGAATGGAAAGTATGAATTTCGGGGAAATGAATATTGGCAGGAAATATTTTAAGCAATAATAAATGAAAATATTAAATGCTTAAAGGGAGCCTCAATAACCATTCTCTATTGAGGCTTGTACAGTGTATTAGCCTCTCATACAAAAAGATCCTTTCTCCATTGCCAATTTTCTGTATTAGAGAAATTTAAGGAAATTTGATGGAAATGTCTAAAAAGGTGTCATAAAAGTAAAAATTAAATCATTGAATCTGTGAAAATACACAAAATAATTTCAATGTGTTTACTGGCAAAAACAGTATTAAACTAAATTCTAAATATTAAATTAAAAATAACCTGAAAAAAAGATCAATTATTTTTAAATACACAAAATAATTTTAATATACTTACAAAAAGTTCACTTTTGATACAATAAATAGGGGAAGCTTTAATGTTGGACCTGTCAATTCATAATAGATAGCAAAATTTTCTTTATGCAGCCTTTCAAAGGCTCTTATTTTATACACGATTATGACACGTGTATTACACATTTCTAAATACAAAATTTCCTTCCGTGTATTGCAATAATGTATATAAGCGTCAATGTAGAAAGGCTATAAGCTCAGGTACAAATCTCTTTGACAGTTTTAATTTAAAACCGATATATACAAACATGTTTTGTTTAAAAAAATTATGTTATTCAAATTTGATAATTTTGTCATGATAATAAGATATTATTTATTTGAAAAAATAAACTTACCTAAAATGTTGAAGGCTCTTATAATAAAGTTCTTATTAATAATTTATCGATAACAAAAAATAGTCTACATGGAATAAATAATTATTTCATTATTAAATCGAATTAAATCAAGGCAACTTTTCGCAATGAAGAGGAAATTTCTACAGTTAATTAGTGAATATTATGTGAGAGTACTGTGTTAAATTGTAACAACACATTGGTTATTGCCCTGAGAATAATATTCCTTCTTTAGTGTGCTTGACATCATTTCTCTTGCACTAAAGCATTGAATATTGCTAATTTTATGCTAACCGTTAACGTTCTGGAACAATGCCTACATAATTAATTAAACATTGAGAAAAAATAATTTAATGTAATCCAGGCTTGATTAGATATTATTAAACACAAAACAACTACTTAAAATATGAATATTCCATTTTTAAAAGTATCCATAGGGGCTTAATCATTTACTTTTTTAAATCATTGACTTGCGCTTGTCCTTTTATAACTAAAACTCATTTCCATCTTGTCTTCCAAGGGTCAATAAAATAAACGCATACATCTAAATCGCATGTTGAAATTGACAGCCACTCGAGCGTAAGTCGAAGATAGTTTTAAAAAACTTTTTGAAATCAGCTAATAGTTCTGCGTAGAAAAAGATAGCAGTGCTATAAAATTAGATTGAAAACTTTGAGAAGCTCTTCATAAGTATGGAATTATGAAAAAAATATTACAGAAAATAGTTTTCTTTAACTTAATCGAAAAATTTTCATTCTCCAAAAAATTTGTAAAACATAAAGGGCACTAAAAGGCTTACACATGCTCAAAGTTTTTTTCCCACCAAGTATAATTAAAGTTTTTATTAGTCCTCTCTACTTAAGTACGGAAAAATTTAACGTTATACTGGGTAATAATACCATTCAAGTAAGTTTTCTTATTTGATCATCACTTGTGAGCTTGTGTTCTTAAATTCGACATCCGGCGTTTGAGTGCCACTTTTTGAAATTTCCCATAAACTTACAACCAAAAATAGACTATTTTCGAAAAAGTAATTCTTTTTCAATTTACAAAAAATAAATACGGTAATTTCAAAAATATCAAAAAAAGCGAAATTAGTCCGCAAAAATCTATAATCTAGTGTATTAATAGTTTTAACAATATGCTCAAGCTTCATCCAAGTAAAACATTTAAAATAGTAATCATCTTAATTTTTACTATAAGGGAGAACAATTTTGCCGGACTTTCTTAGTAGAAGTTAAGCATAAATTTAAAAAGTAAGAAGTAAAGGTTAAAATCAAAACTATTTTCAAATGTTTTACTAAAAGTAAATAATAAAAGAAATACATATTTTGTATTTACAATATTTAATCATATGTTATATAATTCCTAATAGTTATAAATAAAAGAAAAAATAGGCTAATGTCTTTCTGTAGTAACCGCTACACGAAAACTTCTAATTTAAAATAAAATTATGACAACAAAGTTTTTTTCTCATAGTTCACTTAACTGAATTATAATAATTAATTCGTAACTCAACCTTAATGAGTTTCAAAGAGCTTTAAAGAGAATTCCACTCTGTATTAGTTATGATAACCACAAACAACGACCACAATACTAAAAATTTTTCATTTTAAGCTGTATAAAGTTTAATCGGCTTAGAACTCAACTGGCGGAATCTTTTGTAGCTAATCTGTAATGAATGAAAGTGGTTCGAAGAGGCGCATAAAAAAGTGGAAAAAAAGAATCTCGCAAAGTTGTTCTGCAGCATTCGGCAATTGACTGGACCACATTTTGGAAGTTCAGTTGATGATCAGTGTTCGTTTCGGTAAGATACTTGGCTCTTTATAGAAAAATTTGATCAACGATATGATTTTGAAATATAATAATACTTTTTTTGTTAGTGTTTTCCTAAAGTGTTGTTTAAGTGGGACTTAACTTCTTTGAAAGCAAACTTATATTGCGTTTGTGAAACTTTCTTCCTGCTTTGTTACAAAAGTGCAGTATAAAAAAGCTTAGTGTATTGGTTTCTTTATTTGTTTAAAATTATTTATTATCATTGTTTATTTAAGAAATACTTAAAACACGCTGTGCTTTAAATATTATTTTAATATACAATAGTTTTATAAATCAGAATTGTTATTGACATTTGTGTTATTGATATAGTTTGAAATTTTTGAATTACAAAGTCGTGGTAAGCATAATTTTTTAAATCCTTTGTTTGCATTAAAATTTCAAGACTTTTTATTATATTTGTTTAATTTCTTTATTAAATACAAAAACTTATGGTATACATATTTACCACTTGGTAGTACTCCCATAATTGTAATTCTGTTGCTTGTTGTATGCAGGATTTTCTTTAATAACTCAGTTACCAATTAGTAGGATAATGTTAATTTCTTAGCTTTTGTTTATTAAATATACATTATTACACTAGTTGACTCCAGTCTGAATGAGTTTTTAATAAATTTTTGAAAGATTTTAAAAATTTCTATTACAAATTTTGTTGCCATAAATATAAACATTTTCGTTGAATATAAATTTATATGCATATAGAATCACAAATTTCCTTTAAAAGGTATTGAATATCATTTCAAATATCTCCTAAATTATTTTAGCAGGTAATTTTATTCCTTAAAAATACGTTTCAACTAATAATTATGTTATTCGAATGGCTGCTTCAAACTAGAAATTCATATAGGATTGATGAGAAAAATATCAATCAGTTTCTGTTATGTAATTCACTTGGAAGAATAATCTTTTGGCTAGAAAAACCCAGAGCTAGGAAAAAAATAAAATATCTAAAGAAATATTCAAGGACATATCATTGGTTTTTCAGAAAATTAGAATTTTCTACAATAAAATTATAAAAGCTCACTTATTTCTTTAAAAATAAAGGAGTTAGCAAGATGATTTTCTTTTGTGTTCCGTAACAATTGTATTCAAGACGAAGTGAATGACCAGAAAAATAAATGTTACAGAAATATAAAGTTTTGGAGATTATTGAAATACTAAGATCAAATTCTGTCTTCATAATACCCATTCTCCACCGAAGCTTATGGATTCTCCATACAAAATTTCCGTCGTTGTATTGTAATAATGAGTATAAGCTTCGGTGGAGAATGGGTATGAGAGGTCAAAACTGTAATGTATAAGCCGAGATTTAAAATACTTACCATATGTCAAAGTCCTTCTTTTTTCATTATCATTTGGACTTTTTTTGGCCTATTTTCCAGTAGCATTTTCATTATCAAATACTAAAGCTAGCTTAAAAATAACAATAACTGGCAAGCTGAAGTATGTTTTTTTTCGTTTAATAAAAATTTAACAAAGCTTGTGAGTAAAATTCATATGTTTATAAGATATGTCAATAATATATGTAAGTTCACAGCTAAAATCGATATGTACTAATGAGAAAAAATAAGCAAAAGACATGTCCGAATGGAAAACTTCGATTACGCTTGTCTAAGATAGTGGGAATGAATTTAAATAAATGATCAGAACTAAAAATATTTATTATTTTGAGCTTTGAATTCGTGAAGAAACTGGAGCAAATAGCACTCTTTTTTAACAATAAAGTTGAAACTTTACACACAGGAAATATTTTATTTGACATAAATTAAGCATTAAGTTTCTTTTTTATAAGAAAGGTTTAAAAGCAGTCATAGTAATCTTTCTTTTTTGCCAGAAGGCTTTTTAAAGGAGAATATATTAAAAATTGATGTATTAAATAAACAAATTTTTAATATCTAGACTCCTAAAAAAGGCTACTCTATTGTTAGTAATATAATACAGAATCTTTTGTTTTATTAGGTTTTACAGTTTTTTTCAAAAATAAGGTTTTAAGGACACTAAATAATACAAGAATAGGGATTGCAGATAATCGGCAGTAGAAATCAAAAGAGTTTTGAATTTTTATTTTAATTTTATGAAAACTTTTGTAAATGATATTTTGACAAAATTTATAGTTTTTTATTTTTCCAATGAAAAAGATTCTACCTTACCTGCTAAGCAAATCAACTTTTGGATATAGACTTCTTGTGATTTCATCATTCAAGTTTTTGCATCTGTTCGGTTATATTAATCTTTCTGTTAAGTATATAAAACTATGAGGATATTAGCTAATATTTAAGTTTAAGCCCGATTTACTAGATGGACACTTATGTTCAGCTATCTCATGGAAACACCAGTTCGGAACGAATGATTTTCTTAGAATTTTTTCATAAATTAAATAAGAACTTTGATAAAGAAATATCTATACATGTAAATAGTTGATTCTATTTTGGATAGGATATAGCATGAAATCGATTTCTTGTAGTCTAAGCATAGAGTATACTCTGGAATTTATAGATTTATTGCACTTTTCCATAAGCATGTCTTCGATTAACATTAAATTATCAATACTACAATCTCACTGAGCCCCACATTTTTCTTCTTACCTAGTGTCTGCTGTCAAAAAGGGGAGATATATTAATTCTCCTTACAGCTACCCTATGAAAAAAGGTAGTTGAATGTGACCTCTAACTCGTAAAAGAGTCAGCTATTATTAAAGAATCGGGTTTTATAAAAAATTTCCCAATTCGAGCTCTTTCAATTTATCTATGTTAAAATAAGTTACTAGCTATTTGGATATTACTTTCATCAAAGAGCAGAGGTGAAAATATTAGCTTTCTTCTTCCAATGAAGGATCCATATTTGCATTTGATTATGGTTTTCATTGGCAATTTTACTATATTTAAGAATCAAATATACACATACATATATATTGTATACATCTATCAGGATCTATGTTAGCCTTATTTGTTTTTTTTACAATTTCCGCATACCTAAATGTTTTTTTGTATTTCGTTTAGCGGCAAACCCAAAAATCATTGATTTATTGTTTCATTCAAAATAAGTGAAATTCTAGTGTACTTTTTGCTTGCATTGCACTATTCGAGAAATAGCTCCGATGTCTATAATTGAAAATTTTGAAATCCATGTAAGCAATAGACGAACAGTATCGAGCACTTTTTTTCAACGCATAATCAAAATTTTCTACAATAATCAAATTTCTGGACACAAAAAAGTCGTTGTATATCTTAAACTTAAACTTTATTAATATTTCTCAAAAAATATAAAAATAAATTCGATTCAATTCGAGCGTTTAACACTAAATTAAAAATAGTATCAATCAAATCCTAAATAGGATTAATATATTTAATATTCTTATTTCATTTCTTTAACCTTTTTTCAATAATAAAATTTATAACTTCTTTAACTGGTTCACCTGATTTCATTTCTTTATGTCTTAATTATTTAAGGAATTACATGGTTCAAGTTCTGGTAATTTTAATCAACATTTTAAATGACCTTGGCCTTAAGCAAATTTCAGAAGATACTTTAAAATTTTGTTATCATTTTACTGCGTTCGGCTTTTCTTAAAAAGATTTTTCAGCAAAGTGCTAGGTGACATTTCAATAAAAAAACAAAAATTAAATAAATAAATAAAAAAAAGTTGTATGGTAAGTTTATTGCGGTCAACCAACCAACCAACCGCTTTCAATCGTTATAGTTGAATTTCACTAAAATATATTCTGCATAGTTTTTAAGATGGATATTTTGTAAGCAATTAACTTAGTTCGTAAATCTAACGGCTTTGACTCAAGTATGCGTATAATCAATATAACTGATATGAACATGGCGACACCGTTACATTTACTGAATATAAATTTTTGGACACCAAAGTTAAAAACAACTTGTTTCTTCGTTTAAAAGATTTTTATCTAGAAAACTTATTTATATGTGATTTTCTATAGTCAAATGCAATAAAATTGAATGACTTTCATTATAAACAATTTCTGCCCTATCTATAGGCATTTGAGTTAAAATTTTAAAATTTATATTTGTGGGATGTAGCCCTATTTTTGAATTTTAGTTCCGTTTTAGATCATCTTAAATTTATTTTTGAAAACTTTTATGATTTTACATGACCCTCAAAAAATTTGCCGTATTAATAAACACATGTTACATTGATTAAAAATTATGTGGAATATACTGTAAAATTGCTGATTTTTAATTAGAATATAATTTTAGATCTTAAAAAAAATAAATCAAAGAGAAATTATTAATATTTATTACTGAAGTATAACAAAAAAAGAAAAATAAGATAATAATAACCTGTGAAACCAATTAGTATTCATTTTATTGTTTTCTGTTCACGATACTAAAATTTTGATTGGGCTGTAAAAATTTTCACTCAAGAAAATTGTAGGCAATTGCAAGTTGTTACTTCCCTTTTATTTAGCAAAAATCTTCTTAAATATCGATAATTATAATATCAAAAGATTTTTAGTAGGAGTCAAAATTAATTATGCTAATATGTAACATTTATATATATATATACTCGTATATAACATATGCACGTTTTAATAGAAAATATACGTCACATTTTATAGTTAATATCCAAAAGGTAAAATTTAAAGATTTTTTCATTATTTTTAATTATAATCATAGAACTTGGGAATTCATTATGACGTTTATATTTGTTGATGTTTTGAGTTTTTCTGTGAATATAATTTAAATATGAAAGTAGTCCCGTATTAATAAATTAACGGTTTTCAAAGTCAATTATGTCAATCAGTTAATGAAGAACCAAGTACAAAAATATTTAAAATTTATTAAACTTATTAAAATTCTTGATTAAAGAACTTTAAAGTTAATTTAACATTTGATTTCATTTCTTTAGTTAAGGGGCACAAATAGTGTGACCATCTAAAAAAGGTGGTTTTTGTGAATTTTTTTAAAAAAAAGTACTACACCGAATATTTTGAAATTTGACATATATATTTTTGCATAAATGAAAAATACATTGTATTTTTTTGAAATAAAAATATTGGCTTTTCAACAAGTTATCCACCATCTCCTGAGTCTTTAAAAGAAAAATGTTCTCCCACTATTGCATTGGTTTTGGCCTTAAAAGTACCCGAAATAAAAAAAAAAAACAAAAAAGAAAAAACAGAAGGTTAAACTAGAAGATATTGTCCATACCAAGGATTGTGGAAAAAAAGTTGGAATTTTGCTAAAAAATCTGATTGTTTTAGGCCTGGGAATATTTAATTTTTCATCCAATCTTAAAATTGATACGTGATTGTATAGAGAAGTATGCTAACACATGAATCAAATCGATCGGATGATTTGTTATTGAGTTACAATAACTGTAGTTTTGAAATATGCAGTTTTGAGAAAAACAAGTAACAAGAGGAGTGGCAGCTCTTCTTTAGAAGGATGTAATTTACAAGCTACTTGAGATTTTCACTTGAAATTTCCTTTGAAAATTTCAAATATTTAGAAGCAAACATTTAAGCTGAATTTTTGTATTTCTGTATTTTTATATTATGTTTTGCAACCTCAAATTCTCTGATATGAGAAATGATACCTTACAAAAAGGCTACAGCATTTTAATATTCGTCCTTCTATAGAATTTTACATTCATAATATATAAGTACTTATGAAATTAGATGAGTATGAAGTAAAATTTTTGTATAAGATTCTAGAAAACTTCGAAACATTTTTAGTGATTCCGTTTTTGACCAAATAATAATGGGCCTAATTGAAGGCTCATTCCTTAAAATAATTGATGTAAGTGTCCTCTTTTGGAATGTAGGATTATTTTTGTTCACATAATAAAATAGACTTAATACTTAAGCATTTTATGCGTTCTTAAAATAATTTAGGAGTTTTAGTTTAAATATATGTATTATAAGTGTGTTCTTGTAATGCTGAGAGATGTTAACCGTATCAATTACAACAAAATTTGTGTTTTTTTATATTAACTATGCTATTTCTCTTCAAATAAGTTAAAAAACTAAAAAATTTAATGTAGCTTCACCCTCCACAAAGTGGTGTTATAAATTCTGTTTATTTCTATATTGCGCGTTAAAATATTATTTGATGCGTCGACTTCTTGAATGATAGATAAAATAAATAAGGATAACATAAAGAGTCTGATTAAAGTAAACAATTCAAAGAAACTATGTTAGAGAAATTGCAATGAAAATAAATTTCTCGAAGTTAACCATGCATAAACTTCTTTTTTTTAAATTTATTTCTTTGGTTTTGGATTAGAAAGAATGAATCATGTGAAATATTCTATATCACGTTTTGAAAAGTAATAATTTCGAATAGATTAGAGCACAAAATAGAAATTTATAAATATGTTAATAATGAAATATGCAAGATGATAGCTTCTATAAAAATGAAGAAATATAAATGGCAATGCGGTTAGATCCATTCTACACAAGGAATCGTGATAGCTTCCCGCTAGAGGAAAATACTTCTTAATGACTTTTTCTTATACTAATTTTTGCATATAACTATGATGAAAAAGTGAATTAGTAAGAATTTTATAAATAGTTAGAAAGTAACCATTATAAAAACTTTTCAATATTAATAACGGTAGAAAGTACCTAGGACTGTAATTTTGGTTTCAAAGCAAAGTTCATCAAAGTTTTCCGTTAAAAACTAGGCAATATTTCAATGAATAATATTTTTAAAAATGCCACTTAGCTCTTGGATTATTACGTATGTCTGAAATCATATCAAGCGAATGGTAATTGAAAGAAGATAGTTAGATAGAGGGTATTATTGCATGACCCGACAATAATGTAAGTTTGTGAATATTGACCAATAATATGGTTGAGTGTTAACATGATAATTGGAAGGAAACCAAGTGTTTAATTTTCACCTATCACCTTGAAATATATTTAAGGTTTGTGACAATATTAAAAACATATTTTTGGTGTAGATACATTTACAATTTTTTCAGATTTTTATTATAAATACCTGGTTACTTGGATATTAAAGGGATATGTTTGACTTCAGTCATTCAGATTCAAAAAAATGAATTGCATTAAATTTTAAAATGTGATTGATAATAGAATAATTTTTCTAAATCTTGATATTATGCATATTTATAATCTCATCATGTAAGGACTAAAATAATTATGGTTATAGCTGTGAGAAGGTATTGATAGTTAGACGGTAATCATCCAGAGTACTGGAAAAGAATTCGTGCTTACATGTATTTTGTCTTAAGAGCGATTTTGCGTAAAACATATTGTTTTTTAATTTAATAAAAAAAATTGGAAATAACACATAACGCCTAATGGACAACTGTTGGGAAAAGTGCATTTGTCAGTAAAGTTTTTTTCGTTTTTACATTGATGTTTGGGATGTGTTAGAGAAAGGGTTTTTCAAATCATTTATGTAAAATATACAATTATTAATGAGTGAAAGGAATTGATAGGTTAAAAGTTTTAATCTGAAATTATTTGAAAAACACAAAATGAACAAAAAATATTATACAGTTGTAGATGACAGTTACATCAATATGACAGAACATATTTTCTGAATTTATTTGTACACTGCAGAGTGTAATTTAAAATTAGTTATCATTCTTATTTCAGATATGAAAGTTAAAAAAATTGGAATTTTAAAAACAACTCTAAATAAAAGCCTATTGCAATTTTTTACAGCACATTCTTCACACATTAAAAAGCTTATTAAACGCGCATTAATCATCGAAGTTTGTTCCTTCATTAGGGCTACTTTGGTACTTGTTAATATTATTTTCATGTTTTGTTATCAGTTAAAAAAAATTCTACTGAATTAATTCTATAAAAAAATAACATCATGGTACATTGTGGAAAGCAAAGGAAAATTGTGTCAAACGAGTTCATTATCAAATTGATTACATGTATAGTATTTTAATTACTTTAAGTAGTGAAATTTGGAGAGTTGACATCCAAGCACTTGAGTTTAAATGTTTTAAAGATCATCTCTTATGATATACTTACTTTTCCATATATATTAATGTTATTAGTAAATTATTGTAACTAAAATATATATAATTCACTATCTGTATAGAAAACAACAGATTTTTTATTAGAAAAAAATTAGGCTTAAGATTTGAAAGCTAAATTAGCTTTTAAGACAAAAAATATAAACAAAGCTAGAAATTATACGTTGAGTGTAGAGTGTTATTAGAACCTGTTAATATTGTTACTATATGTTTTAGTCCTTTTAATGATTCAAGGTTTCTATATTGTTGATTTTTGTTATTAGTCATCAACCTGAGCGTACTATAAAAAATCAGCGTACCTATAAAACATGTCGAAGGCATATTAAATGTCAGACTGGTAATATTTTGCATGATGAACAAACTGTTCATAAAAAGTTCGAAGTTGAATATTTAACAATTGTTTGACATTACTACAAACCTTCAAAAATAAATATTTAAACAAAACTACATTGGGAAATCTAATTTAAGAAATGATCATACATCTTGTAATTATGAAATATTTTAAATTCAAGTAGTTGCGTTTTTTCATAAGTAAGAAGTTATATTTTTGTGTATTTCTTTTTGATGTAGATGAGAAGTTTTTTCATGTCTTAAAAGTACTTTATAATATTTAAAAGAATTCAAGTACTCTGTCAATGGCTTCAATAGTTCAAGTGAAGGATTTCTTTTTGCCAAGTCCACTGCATGACTATCACTTAACCGAAGCTTAAAAACTTTTTTGGTTCTTTTCCAAAATTGGGTAAATTTTCTTGAATTTAAACAAAATAAAATGTAAATTTTACAAAAAAGAAAAAAAAAAGAAAAGAAAAGAATAATATTACTTTAGTAAATATAAGCACAGCAAAACAAAAAATATAAACTTTATATAGTCATGAAATTATTTTTTCTTCTTACTTAAAGTTTTTTTATTCGAAGGATAAACTAAAGTGGATATTCATGAGATTTTAATTGATATTGGGCATAACTTTCATATATAAACTTAAAAAAATCAACTGTCATTTAATTTCGAAATGTCTCACATTAGTATAGAAAAACAAACTATAAAAAAGTTTTGATTTTTTTAAATTATTTTGCTGGCGTAACTGTTAAATTTAATGTGTAGAATCTACGACCCTTTATTTCAATAAAGGTAAGAAATTTCAAAAGTTTCATGAAACTTATTAAACTAAGCCAAGTTTTTTAAACTTGTTGCTTAATTTACTGAAAATAATTTGATTGAAAGCGATTGCGTAAAGATAACCCGAAAGCCAATTATGTTGTTTTTTTTTTTGGTTTTTCTTAAGGCGTATTAATGCTGTAATAAAAACAAAAATAATGCTGAGTAAAACTAATAAAAAAAGAGTTTTTATTTAATATTTATTGTTAATAAATCAAAAGTGGAAATTATTTGGAACTGATTAAAACTACTTCATAAGATTTTAATACAAATAATTATTAGATATATTTTATCCCGGAATTAAATAATGTTTACCTTGAAAACCGCCTACATACATTATTGCGGGGTAAAATTGTATTTCTTTGATTTATACCGTCTTAAACAAAGGTGAGGTCTCAACAAGTTTGAAAAATTTAGTCGTTTTGAATTTTATAGTTTGCATAAAAATGAACTAATTTCCGATGAAAAGTTTATTTTAAGAAAAGATTTTCTTCATTTATGGATGAAAAGAAAACACTCAAGATATAAATCAACAATCTTTCTATAAAAATTTTTATAAATTTGTTAATCACAATAATTAAGGTTAACATTGGGCTCTTCATAACAAGAGCTTGAAGAGCTCTCTATCAACAATTCTAATACCATATTATATCTTGCGCTTAAGCCAATTAATGCTGTCTTTGTTCAGTTTTGACTGTTATTGTTTGCTTTCGTTATAAACTTAACATTATTTTACTAAACAAAACAAGCAAAAGAAAAATAACGATTGTAATATTTAAAAAGTCTCTTTTTAACTTTGATATTGATAAAGTCAAAATGAAATAAATAGTATACATTAAAAAAATTGACTTTTGATGCCTATCATAATATATAAGAAAGCTATGTCTAATTCAATGTCTGGGATTGAAAGTTTTTTTCAATTTTTAATAAAAGAAATTTAATAAATAATTCCTATCAATTGGAAAGTGGTAAATAGCTTGAAAATGTTAAATTTATTACCAAATTTATAGATTGATGCACAAATTATTGCCTTCAGTAATTAAAGTTTGAAGACTCAAAATTTATTCAACGATTTGTAAATTTCTTTTATTTAATCAATTTATAAAATTCAAATCAGCAGATCTGTTACTGAATAGGAGTTGCACGTAGACTTTCAAATAAATATTTTTGTGCAAGTTGAAAAAGATTAATATTTTTTTGGTCTTAAAAAAGCTTTGCATGGATGAAAATGTACAAAATATTTGATTTCTTTTTAACCTCTACTTCTAACTAAATATTTTTCTTAGTGAGAAATTTGTAAAAAATTCTGGAAAAAATTTTCGTTATATTAATATTTATTACAGGTTACTAAAAAAGTTTTGAAAACAATTTGTGTATTCCTATGAGCAGCAGCGGATCTACGATTTTTCTGAACCGGGGCAGATACTTGTAGTGGCGCCCCTCCACCCTAGTGTTGAAATACATGACTTCAAAAGTTCAAAAACATAAATACTGGGTAGGGTTTTTATGATCGGAAAATAAGAACCCTATAATAAATTTTAATAACTGGTTTTTACTAATAGTTATAATAAAGCTGCAAAATGGTACGTTGAGAAATATTTTTTTTCTCTTAAAAATATGAATTTAGGCTTACTAACGTTTCATTTTTATCTAAGGCCAATAGATTTGGTCTTTTACACTCCCAATCAGCATTTGATATTAATCTGCTTCAAAAGTCAACAATCTCAGCCTATTAGCATATTATGACGGTCCTTTTTCGTTTAAGTTAGACTCTAAATACGTTTATTTGGAAACAAAGCACTTTACTATAATCAAAGTTTAATTTATTGCCAATTTCGCATAAGGACAATTTTCAAATTTTACTGGATATTTTTACTATATTTGAATTTCTCTTTAGTATAGTTTAAATGTACCGTAAAATATTTTATTGGGTTAAGTTTCTTTAACAATTTAAATGACGTTTTATGACAATGAAACAGCACACACCAGGCCATGCTGTTAAAGTTTAGGGTTAGAGAGGTAAAAATGAAGGTTTTCGAAATCAATCAATGACACAGAAATTTTGTAGCCTCTCATATCTTACCATTACAGACAGATCTATTTATCTAAAAAAATTTATTGTATATCACTTGATAAATTCAAATCAACGACTAGCCTGGCATGTTCAGGCAGAATGACTGGCAATAAGTTCGTTTGAAATACCATAGCGATCATTAGTGATGGCTGAAACCAAGATTATCATAGTTTGAGAACACTTTAATAATTTTATTTTTAAATTTTACCGTTTATTACTGTCATTATGATTTGAAGAAGTAGTAATGAAGTAAACAATAAAAACTATTAAACTATTAAACTATTATTCCTATGTTATGATATTGCAATTCAGCACAATAGAAACTAATCTGTCTCTGGTCAATAATTTTTCAAAATAAAATGTTATATACGTACGAAATCAAAAGTTTACAATAGTCCTACGAGGAAGCTAGACAAAATGAGCGTGGATTTCAATGGGCTTAATAAATGATAGAAGAGCTAGGGAAAAAACATGTCAATGTACTACATGATATACTACGAAGTTTACCATTTCAAAATCGTAATATTTCTAAGCTTTTTTATATTAACTGTACCTAAATGGGTTAATTTCCCAATTGTTTTCATTAGCTGGAGTTTTCCAGCCGTTGGCTATCCAAAGTCTTTTACTTCTGAAGAAATGTCATTATAGTAAATTTTTTAATCGTTTCTATAGAATTTCTCATCTTTGGCCTGGATTTTGAAAAATTACGAATTAAATTTTTTTTAAAATTTAAATATTGTTAATATTACAATAAATTTCAGGATAGAAACATTAAGATAAATTTAAATTGTATCCTGTAACAAGAAACTCCAAATTTTTTATAAACAATTTTTAATTAGTAAGGAAAATAAAAATATATGAACATAGCTTGACCTTTAAAAACAGTAAAATAGTGAAACGTCTTACGTTTATAATTTAAAGAAAATTTCTCGTGTTGCATAAAAAATCAACCCACGACAATGAAATTGGGTTACAATAGACTTGAGGCACGGTTTTATTTCCGTCTGAAATTAATTTTTTCCAGTATAAAATGCATGAAATGCACACATATGTACATTACATAATAAATATTAAATTTGATTATATTTTTTGTATTATTAATTTTTATTATATTCTACAGGTCTGGGCCATTTAAAAACTTACTTGACACACTTGAATGAGGCATTCAGCAGCATTTCTTTAACTTGTTATGCCCCAAGAAACAGGTAAGTGTGCCAACAAGATTTTATGGTGTTCATGAACTCGAGACTGGATGTGAGGGAGTTAAAATCATTTCTTTTCCAGGAAAAAGCGTTCCATGTCAATCAATGACTAGACTTAGAGGTGCCCTCTGCAAAAAAAAAAGTTAAACAAAGATAAAAATATATAAAACAAATAATAAACTTGGTGTTTGCTTTCTAATATTTTACTATGGTTAGAAGGCTTTGTTACATGACGTAAGCATGGTTACACTTAAGCACGTTTCTAGCTTATGACCACTCAATGTTCGATGATTTATGGCAGTCATGCTACAGTTGAAAGATTTAATACAACCTTTATTTGCCTCTTGATCAAAACGGGAACCTAAATTATTCTCACGGTTTACCACTTTTTATATGAATTTCTGAATAATTATTGAAGAACTTTGATATTATTGCTGTTGTTGTTGTAGTTAACTTAAAAACATTTAATTAAAAATTTTATATGGGACTTAAATCTAATTTTTTGCTCTTCATGGTAGCTTAAACAAAATTTCCCGCTGATTCAGATAACCTTAGAAATTGGCTGAATAGAAAAGAAAAAAAAACATTTTCTTTACAATTTGCTACAGAATACGCATCGTAATCTTAAATCACGATATTATCAGATCAATTATTTTGTATTTTTCGCTGTATTTTTTATTGTATTTATTGCGTAGCTATTTTTCACGATGTACAATTTGTAAGTCTGTTGTCTTTGCCATCAGTTGGAAAGAAAATGATTTTTATAAAAATTCGTCTCAGTTTTTTTTTCTTTACATTTTTTTAGTTTATATTGCTTTCGTAATCAAGCAATGTTTTAATCAAGTTTTACATTGTTTTTTATTTGTTTTAAGTACGAAAAACGTTTTTGTTCCTAAGATTGATTAAACATTAAGAAATTCTCATGTAGTCACTTAAATTAGTAAAACTAAGTTGTGTATTAAAAGTACACAACTAGCCCCAAATGCCATGCGCCTTTGTATACGGCTGGATTCTTTTACCAAACAACTTTAACCACATGTATACCGGCCCACAGTACGCTAAAAGTAAGAAAGGGGTGCAAGCTACGGGTTGAACTTATGAGCTACCTGGAGAAAATTTTTTTTTCTATAACAGCTGAGGATGGAAATGATTTTCCCACTATTTAAATTTTATAGTTTTTTAGCAGAAGATAAAGAAGGCAAAAGAAGGTTTAATTGGCTCTAAGGTGCAAATCTTAAAAAAACTAGTTAAGGCCTTGAAATTAAAAATTATTAATATGAGAGAAGAATAATTTTGACGAGTTAAAAGTAAAAGTTCGATTAATAGTTAAGAAATGTTGTTGAAATTTATAATAGAGCTTACTCTAAATTAATGAAAAAAACAAACAAATTATTTTTGTTTGAATAAAAATCATAATCAAAGCAGGAATTACATAAGTCCTGTGAGTTGCTGAATGTAAAGACAACGTAGGAGGTTTTGAACATTCATATTTGAGAGTGTTTTTGGGATAAAAGCATTGATTTTAGGCAGTAGCACATTTATGGGTTATAAAATTTTTATTAGCAAAAAATCTATTATATGGCCCAAAAATATATAAAAAATTATAAGTAGGTTGATTAATTATATTTTAACAGTCAATAAATACATAAAAATAAAGCTAAATTCATTTTAGATTATGGTGAGAATGTTTTTTGAAAAAAAATCTATGTTTTATTATTTTTGTTTTTAATTATGATGTAACTTTCTAATAAATTGCTTCTCTTCTAAACCTCTTAACTGAGCCTGCATGTCAAAGTGAAAAGATTTCGAATATCAAATTCTAAAACTTAAATTTCCAGATTTTATTTTCTAAGTTTGTAATTTAAAAAAATGTAAATTCAAAATCCTAATTAAACAACGTAATAAATCTATTCAATTACTTCAAAGTTTGACAAAAATAAAAAACAGATAGCTTAATTACTCATCTTATGTTTTTTTTGCTAATTAATGACGAAATTTACTAGCAATATTTCATGCAATGGTTCATTTGGTTTGTCCATTGTACAATAATATAGGGAAAATCAACTACTATGACAAATCTATTGATCTTGAGAATCAATTTCACATATAATAACACTGACAACATTTTTTTGTTTACTTTAACTAACTATAAATGATTTTGCAATATTTAATTTCACTTCCGTAAAAAACACAATTCAAAAAGTCATGTCATATTCAAGGCTCTTAGGCATAAACTTTGTACTTAGTCAAGGTGTAACTTCTTTAAGATCTAAGTAAAAGATGCCGCCATTGAATCCAAAGTATAAAATTCTTATTGTAAAGACTATAAATCAGCCTCGAACCATTGTAGATGATTTCAATAGCAAAACGAACCAAGTATCTGATTTTTGTCTGTGAATCGAACATTTTGTTTATGATAGTACATTAAAGAACTAACGATAGTAGCACCAATCTAAAGGATTTAAAGCTGTAATTTTTATAGAGATGCAATACTAAATCCATTCTTCTAGGAGGCCACATTGTACTTAATTGTTGTAAAAAAATTAAAATAAAAAAAAAACTAAATATATAAATGATAGTTATTTCTATGACAGCCTCTCCGTTTCATTTATTTTCTTCTCATGATCAGGAGTCTAGGGGTCGAGGAAATTAAAGTTTATATATTTGTAGAGTTTGAAACTAATTTTGATTTCATGATTTTGAAATAATTTATGCTTTTATTGATTAAACTGTTTTTAATGAGTCTATAGTGCTAATATTTTAAATTTTTGCCTCATAGAGATATTAATTTGCTTGGCGTATTTATTTACTACAATTAAAACAATTAATAATACTGAGCTGTGTTTTATATTTGCACAAATGAATATTAAAAACCCTCACGACTGTAGTTCTATTTAAAGTATTTAACATTTTAGCCACTTACTCATATTTTCCTTTTTGGTTTTGTTTGATTTTCTCATGTGTTGAATATCAAAAGAAACTAGATTTTTTGTTCACATCTGTACTTTACATTTTCATATTCATTATTTGACTGTTTCACTGAACGGTCCCAGCTCTATATAAGGTTACTTATGATAGATGCAAGGGGTGTGTTAATATGCAGACTAAATGGAATTAATTAAATATAATTTAAGATTGCGTGAAATTTAAGGTGTTAACTCACATATTCTTCTTATGAAATTGATGGATGATAAAAATTAAAAAAAATAAGTAACATTTTATGTAATGCTTTTAACAATAAAATGTAATATTTTGCTTGTTTTTCAAAAAGTAGGTCATAATTGTCACTTTAAAAGCGGAAAACAAACTTTTGTAAGATAAGCAAATGTTATATAACTTTTTGGTACTCTAAGTCAACATGAATTAATACGTATAAAATTGGTGAGTCCTTTATACACAATAAAATTAACTTATCTCTCTTTTAACTTAACACAATTTTATTTTTCTAATAAAAGGCTCAGTACATTTTGTGCATTTATAATTTCTGTGAACAATTCTAGCGTAGGAATTTTTGTAGCTATTTTAATTATCCATTTAATAATTTTATTTGCAAAAAAAGCATTTGTATATAGCTTTGCACCAAGAACACCTTCTAAATCTACATAAAAATTTGGTAAATAAAACTTCGTTAAGCCAGACAACTTTATATATTATAATAATATACCCAAAGAAGAACCAATGTTCTAATATAAATAATTTTGACATTTTTGTATACAATGTTTCTTTTTATAATAGAAGTCTTGACTATTGGGGGATCTTTTGAATCCCAGTGAAGAATACGCGATCATATGTTTGGAAAAATAGTGAAACACTGAGAGCAATCAAAGCTTTTTATGTATTCATAAATCTATAAAGACAAAATGAAATTTATCTGTAAAGTGAGGAGTTTAATATATATGTAAAATTGAAAATTTAGCAAACACGATATTCACACGTTTTTAGACTTTTAAATTCCAGTGCATTTTTCTAGATGTGATTTCCTATGGGTAGGTAAAGCCTTGAAAATCATTTCGATAGGTGTCTTTTGAAATTATACAAAATATCACATTATGTGCTTTTAAAACAATCATTTAGTCATTTATTTGTGGTGAAATAGAAGCTTAAACGCGTTTAATTAACTACAATTTCATAACATAAAGATAAAATAAAAACAAACAATAATTTAAATAATTAATAAATAACATATTCAAAGACAAAATTATTTGGGATTTGAATTTTATTTTGTTGGAAAGCCTGAGAATTTACAATACATACCCGAATTTCCCTGTATAAAGTTTGTATTTATGTATATACCAATTACAGCATGCTGGATATAAGATTTTTGATACAAAATTTCCTTCCGTGTATTGTAATACAGTGTATTAGTTTCTGTGGAGAAAGTGTATCAGCAAATCTTAGAAATACAGGTATAAAAAATATTAATAGTCAGAAATCGATATAACTTAACTTCTTGGTGATTTGTCCAACTATTAAATATTTTAAGATGACTCTTTAAAAACTAATTAAAAATATAAATTTCATTAAAATCGATGCACTATATATCTAACCCTAGACATAAGCTCTCAGACACTCTTTACCGTATAATCGAATTAATAAATTATTTAATTGCAAAATAATTAAATTTTAAAAGGTAAACCTTTAACAAGAGCTCATCAAAAATCTATTAAAAAACTCATATAAAAATCTATGTACTATATATAAAATCTGTGGCTTAAGCCCCTGTGGGAACATTATTATTAAAAGTATGAAATCCGCTCCATGGTTCATGAACGACTCATCGGAAATGAAAAAATAAAAAATATTTTATTGGCCTAATAAGGTATGGAAGATTTTAATGTTTCTCAAAATTTTACAATTTTTTGACTTTCAAACTCAAAAAACTGAGTTTATTGACCACAAAGTTACGAAATTTCTGTCATTATGAAAACTTTTTAATTCATAAAGCAACCATTATAATTGAATATAAGCTCGTGAAAATTTTAAATTAATTTCATAAAATCATATGATCTATAAAAGTGCTTTTTAAAAACTAAATTCCAATTTAATTGCATTTTATATTTTGATTCCAGGCTTTTTACGGAGCGCTCTCAAATATTGTACTTAAATATGCTCGTTCTAGATATTAAATTTTAACAAAATTTTAGAAAAACTTTCTGAATCTAATAAAAAAATAAAATTTTTCCACCAGAACAACTTTAAAGAAATCCCTCAAATATGAATTTAGTTTAAAAGCTAAATTTTTTTCCAATAATGTGACTAGAGTTAAAAAAGTGATCGAAATTTAAACTCAGCTCCAATTTCATGTTAACAGCTCATTTTAATAGTGAAAACTGAAGACAAAAATGGTAACTTGATACACAAGATAAAGCGTGACAAAAGTCGACTTTTGGACATAAGAAGAGCAATCAACAGGTCACAACACATACAAATTGTGATTGTATAAAACGGAAAAGTTATACCTATATAATACCCTTGATTCCCATGTGAATTCTGCAATATATAAAAGAAATACTGTCGCATTCTAAACAATGTCATGTTACTTACTATCATAGCGTTCTTGTGTTACATTATACTTCACATAATTCTATCTGTTGAAAGTCTTACCTGCAAGGTGTAGCTCCGATAATGTTTTTTTCATTGCTACATTAGCCGCCAAAGACAAAATTAAAACACTTAAGAATATCTAAAGTCGGCACAATCTCGTTTTCGTTCTCCATATTTGGGGTTTCGTCTCGTTGAAGTAGATTTTAATTTCCTTATTTTTTTGCGATCACAAGTATTTTTGTTGTTATTTTTTTTATTTTTATTTTTTTGATTTTTTAATAAGAACTATTGGAAAGATAGATTCACTGTTGATACTCTTATATCTTTTGGCTTGAGCAAAAAATAACGTTAGCACGTTAAAGGCACACGCTCATAGCATACCTCTTTCTGTCAGATATAATTGATTGTCATTAATGGATCCTTAATCACTTCTCGTTTGCTGTGGCTTATGATCTTTGATTATTGTCTATCCCAATTAAATTTGAGTGAGTTTCTTGTCGGAATTTATGGAAAGAATATTACAAGCAGATATAAAGATAAATATTAACGCTGACGTCGATTTTTGAAGTAAATTTAATATATATTTGTGTATATGTCGTCCTAGTTGTATATAGTTTGACGTTATAGTTTCTAAAAGTGATTTAAGGCCAATTTCTGTTAGTTCAGACCGATGTAGTTATTGACACCTGCTGATATAAAATAGCATAGAGAACTTCCTTACAGAACACCATCACTAACTATTTAGATTTTAATGTTACTATTTATGTATTTTTATGCAGCATTTATGCTATCATTATTATTGACCGTTATCTTTTTATAGCTATTTAAATATTTACTATAACTATTGTCATTTAATTCTTTGAGTTCCCTGAATTTAAAATAACTTCTTTTTATTGCTTTGAATAATATATTTAAAATGAATATTTTAACTTGTTATGTTTGCAATTATGTTATAGTAAATATTTTGTGGAATGCTTTGAATTTTATTATAATTATAATACCTGCCAACTTTTGCTAAAGTTACAATTAGTTACTTAAAATGTTTCTAAGCAGAAACATAAATGCAATAAGAATCAGAGGTTGTTTTGAAGAGTAGAACAAACTTTTAAAAAATATTTCAAGGCTTAAAGATTTAAGGAGTAAATTAGCAAAGAAATTACAAAGCTCCCAAGCATAAACGTCTGTTCAACAATTCCTGAATTAATATTCGTTGACTCGGTCCTCAAATGGAATGCTTTATGCAAATGTTGTTTCTTGGCTAGAAGTAGGTCTGGATGTGGGGTAGGCTCAGCTTCTTGGAATAAAAGCTACTTTAGCTAAGTTCTTATTTATTCAATGCCTGCACAGAAGAAGTGTTTTTTACATTCTGCTAGGTATTGGTGTGCGTGGGATAAATTAATAGTCATTGTGCATAATAATAGTACAACTAATGATTTGACTTTATATTTAAGTGGTTCAGTTATTTTAACTGTGATAACTGCGATCAATTAAAAAAGGTTATAAAAAAAATAAAGATATTGAAACTTTACAATTATCCTTAAATAGTGCATAAAGATGTTTTTAGTCGCAACTAAATGTACCTTGGTAGACATTTTTCCCATTTAACATTGTATTTGTTTTTAAAAAAAGAAAAACTATAGGTTTTATAAGCTATAAACTTACCAACTAATGGTCCTCTGTTTACAGCTTCCTGTCGATAGGATTGATGTAACGGTATTGGTAGCATTTTGAATATTTCCATTTACCATTTTCAATTAAATAGAGAAGCATAATAGTCTTCTTTTAGTGGCTTCTTTTTCATCAGAAATGGCTGACTAGTCTTTTTCTGGTTATTAAGAAATTTTATAAGGAGTAATACTGGCTATCTATATTTATGAAGCAAATTTACAAGCAATAGAACCAAGCTTATTATTTAAGCAAAACAAATCTATTATACTTTACCATTCAGCTAGCAAGCTATTTAAATAGTTTATTATCTATAAAACAATAAGTATTTTAAATGCCACTCGAAGCTTTAATAGTAAAAGCAAAGTTCTTAGCTAAAAATATAATACATTCAGTTCGTCTTTACTTTAACGTGTTTTACTGACATTAAAATCAATATGTGTCGTCAATATTAACAAATCTTATAAAAGTTTCCCACGGCGCCTACATTACTAATTTCCGTCATATCTTTTAGTGTTCAGAATACTAATGGTACTAAATGACTAACCTTAATGACTATTTCCGTTTCTTGTTTTATTTAAAATCTTTTTCATATATTTTCATATAAAAATATAGTCAAAAGGTTCAAAGTAAAAGAGAAATAACTTATTTTGCTAGGATTGCAAATTAACCTTCAGTTATATTAACATTTACAGATCCTCCTCTTAGCTCAGTTAACTAGATTTTATCTACGCGAAATGTTTGACTATATGGCAGACGACATTTGTTTAAAACCTACGAACGCATGACTGTTGGCTTATTTGCATATAATTGTTCATATGTGAGGTAATGGGATTAAAGAAAATTTATAAAAAATAAAACTATAAAAACAATAGGTTTGAATAAGATTTAATCAACATGTTAAGGTTTAAAGGCTATTGTCCAAGTAGTGGTCGTAAAAATTTTACAAGATGCTAAGACAATTGAAGATGCTGAAATATTTAGAATGTAAAAATAGAAGTATAAGTATTCTCTGTTAAATTATTAAAGTCCATCTGCCTTTACTGCATTATACAGTTCAAATCGTGCCATAATCTTCACGAATGACTTTCAGATTTATCCGTTATCTACAGTTTGTCATTATTTTTGTTTTTTGTGTTTTAAACATATGTCTATCTGTTTTAAGCTACCTAAATTAGCCTTAATCATCATATGTAGCTAGTTAAAGTAATTCACACAATTATAGAGGACTCTATAATATACTCAAAAAAATTAAAAAAAATCTTATTAGCTAAATATTGTTCATTATTATTTTTCAGAATGAAAATGAATACAACAAATAAAATTTTTATTCCACAACGGGGGCATTCCAGATCAGCATCATTAGAAAATCCGAATGGTATTATGGGAACAAATATGAACTCTTTATCAGCTTATGGCTATACAGGAACATTAAAATCAAAAAATGAACAAAAACGTTTACGAAATACTTTTGGTAGTCAAAGTAATCTTCAAGAATATTACAATCAGCATAAAATTAAATTTCAAAATTTAAAAAAGATGTTTGAAGAAAAGTCTGATCCATGTAATCGAATCACCAAAGAGAGTTTTGACCAAACTTCTTATACAGGTGGTAATCTAGAGAAAAAAGTTAATGATGGACCTCATGAATTTAGCAAAAATGATGTTCAGGTAAAGTGTTTATATATCCTTTAAATAATCTATTCAATATATTTATACGTTATTAGAATGACAATCTTATTAAACCAATACCATTCAAACCGATTCCTTTTGAACCCGACTACAACATTCCAAATAGAAATATAAACAACTTTTGTGATCGTTATGGCTCTACACCATCTTTAGCACCTTTACATACTGCTCAGTTAAAATTTGGAAGTATGCTTTTTTATATTCCTTTAATAATATAGATTAATATATAAAATATATTTTTTTTAAAGGTACTTGTGATCTTCGTTCTTGTTACCGAGTCTGTAATTCATTTGCTCGCCGATGTTCATCACGTTCATTAAAAGTTAACGATAGCTTAGAATCAGTTCGGCGTACACCAGACTCAGATTCTACAGGACTTAGTAATAATATGTAAATTAAATACAATTTGTTAAATTGATTATTTTGTTTATATTCTTATTGATTTCAGGAAATTTATAAATAAAAGCTCACAAGAGCAATTTGATATAACACCATCACCATCAGATTCAGGAATTTCAGAACTTGAAGCTGCATTACGTGAAAGAGACTCTGAACTTTCGTATTTAAGACAAACTATGGAACATAATGAGAAAGTAATATTCAGGGTTCATAAAGTACAATACTTTTTATCTAATATAATAAAATATATATTCTGAAATAATTTTCTTTTTGTATTTTTAGGACAAAGAAACATATTGGGAACAGCAGGTGAATAAATTAAAAAATTATTTTGAAAATCAACAAAAGGAATATTTACTTAAAATAAAAAAACTGGAGCAAATGTTAACTCTGCAATCGTTTCAATTCAAGCAAAACAAAATTCGACTTTCCGATGATACAAACAAAATGAAAGATCATTATGAGCTTTTAAAAAAAGAAAATGAATTAATAAGGTTTGTTATTTTTAATTGAAGTTATTTAGAAAAATATTTTTTCAAAATGATTAAGGGTATCGATATGAAAACTTTGTTTCAATTCTTTCTTAATAGATTGCTATTATTTCATGCTTATTTATTTAATTGGCTATTTTTATATTTTTGTTTTATATAAAATTTATTTTTTACTATCTTAAGAAGCAATCAAAGCCTGAAAATGAAAAGAGACATAAGAGAGTTATTAGAGAAATTGCATAGTGTTTCTACTGTATTTTTATTGAAGTGATCTTGCTAGAAAAAACGCTAGTATGCCAGATGTACTTAATGATTGTGTGAAAGTTATAAGTTTTATAAAATTAAGGCCGTGAAATTCAAGAGTTTTACTAAAAAATACAAAAGAATCTATAATTTTTCTTAAAAAAAAAAACCATGGTGATCAAATCTATTGAACTGTGGAAATAATCTTAAAACTTGTTGGTAGTTTGTTAAATATAAGCGTGGTTGTATAGTCATGAATGATATTAAGCACTCTTATGATCCAAAATAGAGCCGTAATTGGTTCTCCATATAACATGTTGGTCATATTTCACAGAACCAATTGAGCATAAAATAACTTTATTTGAAATAAGTTCATAGGTTGCTTACAAAAGAACAAAAGCAAGTATGTAGTGATAATTTGTAGAGCTACTTAAACCATATGAAGAATAAATACAATTTTGTGTACTGCTTTAACGTAATGATAATAAACTAAAGAAAGTAAAAAAAAAAGCCACTTGAATACTTCCAAGTAGTTAGTTTTTCTTATTAATAAGTAAATTAGAAGCCAAATTATCAACCAGAAAATTTTATTATTCGCTTCTCTCTTCGGTAAACTTGAACATTGCCAACGGATTGAACAGTCAGGTATAGTTTTCTGTTATTATTGATCCATGACTTAGAAATTTCATACAATTATTGCAAATAATATCTTTTCCGTTGATTAAAATAGGATTATAATAGAGTTTCCTAACCACTGGGTTTCCATTTATAGTACATTAGTTATTTTTTTGGCATTGATCTATCTCTAAGTATAGTAAAATTAAGGTAAATGGAAAAGTTATTGCGATACTAAGAAGCACTAAGAAGAATTGTAAATTTTATTTTTATAGAAACAGATGGAGAAACACGGTTGCACTTATTTCAATTCAACATTTCATACGATATATACGAGTATAATTTTTATTTGCTAAAAGTTAAAAACGTAAGGTTAAATATAGGTAAATTTTTTGTTATAAAATTATTTTCTGTTACTTGTATAATATTCAAAGCATTTCAGCATAAATATCCCGACTGGTTACTTTGCCGAATTAAAAGTTTTTAAATGCTAAAGGTTAAATAATTTCATAGTTTACTTCTTTAAACTTACCCATTTGCTTGTTTTTTGAAATTTTCAAACAGTGGTTTAACTAAAAATCTAGGAATTTTACAGTTTTTTATATCAATCTGGATTAATTAGATCATTAAAATTATTCCGTAAAAACTGTCCACCGAACTTACAATTAGACTTTTCAATAAGTTTCAAAAATATAGAAATAGCTTAAAGCAAAGCATCTATGAAGAATATTTTTTAGAGTGAATATTTTCCTCGATACATATTCTAAAAGTTTATTTGAAATTCTTTTGATTTTAATTTGTTGAACAGATTTTTATGAAATTCAATGACATTGACAAATTAAATTTTCTGTAAATTAAAAATTTGTTAATTCATTTTATTTTCCAGAAATCAAATTCTGGAATTACGTAAAACTGAATCTACACTTAAAGAGCGAATTAAAAAACTTGAGGTTAGTACTAATACAATGGAAAATTTAAATGAAAAGCTCAAAAGCCAGTTAGAAGAAACCGATTGGACAGTTTGTGAAAAAAATGGTGAAATTTCATTACTTAAGGCACAACTAAAGGAGCTTAAGGTATACAATATATTTTTTATATTTGCTAATATTTTTCTAACGTTTTATATTAAGTCTGATTTAAGCACAAAAAATCAAGAACTCGTTCATATTCGAGCTGAAGTAAACTCCAAAGAAAAATTTGAACAAAAGGTAAAAATTTTTAAGTAACATTATTAGATCTAATTTTGGTATTTATATTTTAGCATAATATTGAAAACGAATTGGAAACATCACAGCTAAATCGAATTATAATTCTCAAAGACCAAGTAATACTTGGACTGCTAAGACAGCTTTCTAGCTTAAGAAAAGATTTACCTAATTTCAATACAATTAATTACCAGGATATTAAAGAATGTCAAAAATTTTCACATACTGAGTTGGAATTGGACAATTCAACTAGTTGCAATCCAAACCATACAAATTTGAATACGGAAAAAGGAGCTCTTCTGAATAATAGTCAACCATCATTACCAGCAATTGATCAAAATTCTATTAATAACTTTTTGAACAAGTGTAATATAGATAGCAAAGAAAATGTATTCAATTCTTGTACAAAAATTGAAGAAAACTGTAATTTAGGACAGTATAATATCAATTTACCAGATGTCACAAAAAACCAAAAAAATGAAGGAAACGATAATGAAGTAACTGATGAAATTGAAGAAATTAAATCAGTTAAACATCAACTTGAAACAATTCGAAAAACATTTGAAACTGAAAGGCAACGCTGGATGGAAGAAAAAGATAAAGTTATGAAATACCAACAAACATTACAAACACATTATGTTGTAATGTATAAGAAAATGCAAATTTTAGAAAATCGTTTATTACAAAAACAATGAATTTCACGTTTTTGAGCTAACTCTATTAATAAACGAATTTTATTTTTAAATACCTTGTTTAGATAAATTAAGTAAAATAAAAGCTACGTTTTGTTTATGCTGTTTTTCTTTCAGATATTATTGCACTTTTCGTTTTATTATTCATTAATCCAATTTTGAATTGGTTTCTTTATTTTTATTTTTGAATTTAATTCTTTTTATTATATGGCTTAAACTAACTTGTTGTCTTTTTGTTTATTTGTTTGTCCATGCTTCTAAAATTAGGGTTTGACTTATTAAGTTTTTTAAATATCTTTCAGGCTTTAAAAGTAAAAATATAAATTATTGATATCAAATTTTCAAGTTCCATTTTGTGTAAATAAATGGGATCCCTACTCCTTAAAGTCTTTTGTGTATGCTTGATTATGTAGATACATATTTACAGAAAATTCAAGATTTGGTCATTTAGTATAATTAGTAATAAATTAACTATGTTAAGATCGTACTGGGCATATCCGATTAGGGATGTTATTTAAAGACAAAAAAAAAAAATTTAATATAATTAGTTGAAGTCTAGAAGGGACCCTTAAATTGTCAAAGATGAATAAATTTGATAACTCAGGGATCTATCATTAAAAGGTTCTGTTACCTTGATAAAAAGCTTATAAAATTGGATTGTCTGGTTTTTAAGCAAACGCATTTACTTGAATCTGAAAATAATTCTTGAGTCAATAATTTAAATACTCAATTCTAGTAAATTTAAGTAAATTTAATCAAATTCAAGTAAATTATATACTAAACAATCCAATATATTTTCTTGCCACCGATTACTTTTTCAATGTATTTAGTAAAGGGAATTTTTTAAAGTTTAAGCATAATTTCAATATGATGAAAGGTGAATGAATATTGAGTGAAAATATTGAGTAAAAATATTGAGCAATATTTTTAAATTCTATAAGACTTGTTGACAATGTAATTTGATTAATTGTAAGTCAAGGGGTCTCTTCAAAACATTTCCATGCTTCAATAAATATAAAACTAAAAGCTTGTTTCTTTTTATTTATAATTTTAATCAAATTTTGCATTATTTTGGCTATAAAATTTTACTCTTTCAAAAAACTAAGAATATCTTTTAGGAAATATCCTCGAATGAAAGTAGTTAAAATTGTTAGACTTCTTCAAAAAAGTAACAATATTAAAAAACCAGCGTTTTCAAATAGGCCTAATTTACTAAAAATATTAGTTTTGCATTTTTCTGCTCACTAATTTCCATTGACTCTATGAACTATTATTTTATGGATTAATGAATGCCAATGCCCAGTTATTTTTCTCAAAAATATTCCATTGAATTATTGCAATATTAAAATTTAATGTTAAGAAATGAGGAGCACCTTTTTCTAGTAATGTAGTAATAGTTGGGTATAACCAATTTTTACGCAGTTAGATAAAAAAAACTAACATTAATCCTTAAAAATTCAAAAATTATTTTTTTGCTATTTGATGTTTATTGATATTTTGTGTTTTTAGCAAAATTGAAGGTGTGAAGCTATTTTAAAAAATTTTAATTTGTTAGGGTATGGTTTCATAAAGGTTATATTAATCTTGGTTATTAAAAAACCAAGAATCAAAACAAGAGTTTTATTAAAATAAAAAACGAGTTTTATTATATGATAGAAGAATAGAAAAACAACAACAAATCTTAAATCGATTTTACTATTATAAAATGCCCCCTTTGACTACCATTTACATTATGTCATTATCAACAGATTCTTTTTTGTATTTTTTGGCAGCATTCATTCTAGTAATTAATTTATGACATCCCGTTACAATATATATATATATATTTATTAAATATGTTTTTATTATTATTATTTATATTTAAACTTGTTGAAAAAGTATGAAAATAATTTTTATTATGAGTAGAAAAGAAAATAAATAGTTTATATTTTCAATATGTATATCTTTAGTTATGTTAATAAATTTTTTTCTTATTTGATTTTTACTCTTTGTAACAAGGTAACTACATTTAGTAAAGATAAGTTTTTTTTTGTGTTATTTTTTGAAAAAATTTTTTTTACTTTAAATGTATATATATTTTGTATTGATTTTTTGTAGTAAGTTTTCAATACTGTACAGCCTCTTCCTGCTTGATTAGCAGCCACTTTTACATTCAATAAGCAATAATGCTAACAGAAGTAACAAGTTTCTGCTATTTATTAATCCAATGTGCAATAGTAACAGCTTATTGATTAGTAAAGGTACTATTATTAAAATCGCTTAAGCACATTTAAAATATCTTTGATACTATATCTAATAAATTTTCTACTTTCATAAATACTTTTATTTTATAAAAATCGATAAAATGTTTCTACATTTTTTTATATTAAATTAATAATAATATTGATTTTTTTTCCTTTATTTTGTATAAAAATTAAAATCTAAGAAATTTATCATCCTTTTATTTTATTCACAGTGGACTCATTTAATTTACTCTCTTATACTTTTTGTTATTTTGGTGGGTAGCTTGCATAATAACTTTCTTTCTTTTTTTTTTTTGTTAATCAGTTTTAGTATATCATTCACTGTAAATATTTTTTTTTTTCGTATAAAAATATAGAATAGAAAAATAAAAAAATTCAACCTAAAAATTTATCTACTATGCATAACTTTGTCTATAAATTATTATAACGGTAACAAAATTGTAGAAAAATATGTACTTTTTTAAAAAAAATTTTTTTTATAAGCTTTCGTTATATACTTTTGTTATATTCGTTTAAATATTTTAATTAGCAACCAAAAGATGCTGATAGGGTCCTGCATTGGAATAGAATGAATTCAAACCATCAATTAGTTTTGTATTATTATCAGGATTTGAATTAGATGGACTTATTGGGGTTGTTTGAGTCAAAGTTCCACTAGTAGTAGCTGGTGTAGCTGTATTTAAAACAGCTGCTGTTGTCATACCAGTATTAACAATATTCAAGCCAGTATTGGTTGACATTGATGATATTGTTTGAGCACCAATACCATTAATATTAGCAGAGTTTGAAGATGAGCAATTATTTGATTGGGCCTGTTGGCTGCCACCAACTCCATAATATCCTGTTGAATCAAGATATGAATTAAATTTACCAGGTCTATTAGTAAATAATCCATTTGTATTCTCATTATGATAATGAGATTCAAAAGTATTGCGTGGACCACCAAATGGTGGATACATATTCATTCCAAAATAGAAGGGATCATTTTGAATACCCATGGCAAGTGGATTTGGTGATATTGAACGTGAAGGTGAAGCTGGTCCAATTGGCCCAAAATGATTATTAGTTGGACCATGGGAATGATGAAGCTGTTGTTGCATTGCTCTCTGCTTAATATAATTTGAAAATTCAGTTGGTGACATTCTGTAAATATTTTCATATAATTTATTTATATTTTTCTAATGGAATATAAATAGTAAAATAAATTACCGATTTGCTCTTTTCGAACTAGTTTTGAGTTTAGTACTACCGAATTTTGTTTGCGCAAATGTAGCTGTTGTAAATGTTAGCGGAGCATGACTTCTTTGCAAAAATGATCCACCTGTTCCAGGACTTGTAGTTGTAGAATTTTTTAATGTTGGACTGTTCGCTGATGTTGGAGGTGAACCTTGTGGTGATGTTTTTGGGCTTAAGCTGAGTGTATTCATGCTAGCGCTAACAGCATCAATTGGTCTAAAACATTGTGCTTCTGGATTGAATGTCTTTGTAACTTCACGATCATCAGATGAATCTTCATTGCGATCATTACATTCAGAAAATAATATCTAAAATTAATTTTAAATAAATTTTTTTCTTCAAGTAATATAAACAATTGAAATTACCTTGACTGCACCTTTTTCACCAATACGATATGATACTTCACCTGGGTCAACCCAAACAGCTAACTCAGCTGGAAGATTTTCCAATATGTCACCGATTGGTATACCACTTTCACGTGCAGCACGTCCAAGGACTGCATCAATTGGGTCACCTGTTTTAAGACATCGAAATGCAGAACCCTACAAAAAGTTCAAACGAAGCTTTACTTCTTCATATGAAATTAAAATTTTTCCAATTAATGGATTTTATTACAACAGTTAATTAAAAAATAATTTATTCAATAAAGAATGCTTTTGAAATTAAATCGATTAGAGAATGTGTCACGATTCAATTAATTTATACTGTAAAAAAGCTATAAATATTTGCTACTTTTTATGAACAAAAATTATATAATTCTAGCTTAAAATTAGTATAAAATATAGCTAAGACAAGGTAACAAAGATTAAAGTCTATATAAAAAAATATTTTTTGTTAAATAAATAGGGAAATTATGCTAGAATCATCAGATTTTTAACATTAGATATAAATAAAACTTTGTCCTTGTAACATTTATAAATAAATCTGCTGTGTTATGTATTGAATAATTGTCTCAACTAAACGCGTATTTATTCATTAATTAAGTTTGTTCTTAACCAGGTTCCCTGAATTAGTTCATTGCTATTAAGCTTTGGACTCTGAAACTAAACTTCTGTTTATTGCATTGAAATTCAAAATTTAAGGAATCATTTGGTATTTTTTTACAAATTTTATTTGTTTTAATGAATTAAATAATAAATTTATTTGTTTGATACATCCAACTGAAGATTTCTGGATGACAAATTTTCAGTTAGAAATAAGAATTTATTAAGGTTAAAATATTAAGTAAAATAGATAAATTTTCATAGCTTAGAAGAGATAAGTACTAAACTTATATTAAATGTTCCAAAAAGGAAGAAATGGTGAAAAGAAAGGTTTGGTAAATGTTATCAGTATATAAATGAAAATTAATTAGGGGGACCTAAGCTGAAAACCATAAGGGAATATTAGTGTCGAATTCTCTTAATTAATTGATTTCTCTAACAAAACAAAAAAAAACACAAAGCTTTAACTACTCGTCTAAAATAAAATTTATAATGAATTTACAGCTGGAACAAGCAATTTTAAACAATAAAGCAATTTGCCTCCTGCTCCAATCAATTTTATCACGTTGTAAATTTAGCTGTACGCCATAGTTATAAACCAAAATATTTAAAAAGAATTAAGGTAACAATATTTATACAATGTGACAGAGTAATGTGTTTGAGTCTAAACTGTGTTAAAATGAAAAATTTTTCATATTCCACAAAATCAGGAGCAAAAGTTAGCAATAAAATACAATAAAGTTCTAATTTAGGAGCAACAACAGGAGAAAAAAAATGACTTTTTCTCACAAAAAAATCAAACAAACGAGAAGGGCAAAGAAGAATTATAGACCCCAGATCCATTTTTGTCTAAATTATTTATTTTGAATTGAAAACATCAACAATAAGTTAAACGAAACTATCTAATGTCATTATTTCTTCTAGTTATATTTTTTAGAAGGACAGATATCAGCTAGAAACTTATTTAATACATTTAAGGGCGTTATAAAGTCACCAGACCTATAATAACAGAAACTGTCAAAAGCGTAGAGAGTTTATGCAAAATTCTTACAATTAGTGCATGTACACTTTTAATTGCTTATTCATATTCCATACAATATTTTTTTGAAAAGGTTTAAATTACTTACAAAAATAAACCAAAATAAATATTTTTAAAATTGTAATTAAAAATACAATATGTTTGTGATTTTAGTCGCAACTGAAGTAAAAAGAAGCAGCAATGTAATTATAATAGGAGTTGTGTAACTTGATGAAACTACACTTCAATGTTCCAATATATTCCTGAAATTGGGTGTGATTTTATAATAAAAATTACAATTTTCATGCTATACCCATCTGATATTCAAAAATCAAATGAAAGTGAAGTTGGAGAAAAAATTTACTGATCGCTGATAGTTACAAAAACTTATTTAGCCTAAAAGGAAATTGGGATTTTTTAAAAACGTTGAATTTTGAAGTCATATTTTTAATTAATAAATATTATATTAAATTTTAATTAAACAGTACAAAAAGAAAGGTACAAATGTTTTTTTATTTAGAAAAAATTGACATAATGTTTTTATTGGTAAAGCCAAATTTCTTCAAAATCAAGGGTATTTATTGTTTCTAAGCAAAAAAATTGAAAATTACTTAGAATTTTAATTAAACAATTTGCAAAAGTCTTTTAAATTTTATGAAAACATTTGTTAAATAAATTTTAGATTCAAGCCAATATAATATGAATCTAAGGTTTTAAGTACAAAATTTTAAATTAATTTATGATTAAGTTCTGACATCAAGTGCTAGACATCAAAGATAATCATTCCTGGAAACTAATTTAATTAGTGATCTTTGAATTTTTACTTCGATTCGATTCGATGTATAATAAGCATTAATTTAATTTGCTAGAGATTTTTAAGGTAATTTTTTTATTACTGACACAATAAACACACAGAGCAATCCCTTGGAAATTTCTTTGGACATTTGCTTGCAAAAAGATTAAATTTATAAAATTGATTAAATTTTTGCATAAAAATTTTCTTTTGCTACTTTTTTTTTATTTGAATTTTCCTAAAGAACTTTTAAGCTAGTTTTGGTAAATTTCTTGGTGTTTAGTATGCACAAACATAGTCTAACATTTGGGATACTTTTATAGGGTAAACCTGGCATTTATAAAGTGAAAAGAGTTTTATAGGAGTCACCCGGTATTTATGTTATCTAGGTAAAATTCTGTGAATATTTGAGCTTAAATATACTTAATATGTTTCATTATATATTGCGTAACTTTAAAGTCAACAGCCAGGATAAATTATATCAGTGTGTGTCTACTGTAAGGTATCTTATTTGATACGCTTTTTTCTATTGTGCTGGAATTGTAGGTTTTCTATAGGTTGTTGTTAATGTAAAGAGTTTTTAATTTAATGATTTTTATCTACCAACTATGATAAAAATCAGTGTTTTTAAGCTTTCAAAGTCTTTTAAATATAATAAATTAATTTGATATACTTTAAGAACTCTTTTTAAATATTTAGTATTTTTTGAAACAAGCGAGTAAAATAAAAAGGAAGACCGAGTTGAAGAAATAAAGCGGATACAAAAAATTTAAAACACTTCAATAGGCAAAATTTTTATTAATTCGTTTCTTTTACATGCATTTATGGGAAAATCATGATAGAAGACTTCCTCAGTCAGAAATTTGACAAAAAAGAAACAAACAAAAAACTATAACATCTTGTTTATAGATATGCAGCATTATTAAAATAACCCGTAAAACAATTTTGGAATTCATTGAATTTAATATTCTCTCAGGGGTTATTGATAGATACACAGCAAAAGTTAATCCGTTTTCTGAATGAAAAATATCCGTTTTTCTAAACTTTTTTAAACGTTTTTATATATAATAACAACACTTGAGCTTTTAAAAGTTTGGCAGAAATTTTAAGACCGCATAATTATTCCCTTAATTCTTAATCCCTATATCCATATTTGAGATTAAAATCATTATCAATTTCATAATCAAAGGGATCTTCATGAAATTTACATTGTTATCTCCGGATACGTTTTTTATTATTCATAACAACTAAATCATTTATGACTTTTTCATTCAAATCATATTTTATTGATATTATCTTATCCCTTAGTCATCTCCTTTTGCTTAGTTATTTAATTTAACACTCGGTATATCTGTTTCGTGATAACGTTTCAATTAGTAAATGGCAAGATTAGTTTTCTACCGTTGCCTAGATAGGAGTGGATCAATTATCTTCTTTGAATAATAATTTTTACTGATATCAAGGAACAAAATTAAGGTGTTTAATAGAGTTGGATGTCTACAAACCATATCCACCCTCCCGTATCACTATAAGCTATTTAAGCTACTGGTTTTCCTAATTTTGAAACTAAAATTGTTGGTTTTTATTTTATGGTTGGTTCTTTTCCAATTTTTTCTGTGGTATACTTTTAAATGAATGAAGATTTATAGGTGTTTCAAATTCTAGTATTTTAATATTCCTCGATATTCTAATGAATATGAACTATTATGGGATTTTTACATCTGACTGAAATATTTTCTGATCTTTTAACATACAGAAAATGTCACTATTTTTATGAAATTAGTAAAAGGACTAATTACCTCGTCAGATAAAATTATGTATGTAACTGCTCTATATATATCTCAACGCTAAAAATTGTTTTTGCTACAAATTGGTTAAAATTCAAAATATCTAAAAAATTTTTCACATTTCTCTAGTCCAATTAAATGAACTTTAACTTCAAAAGGTGATCCTTGAGTCATTTTACTGCAAGCTATTAGAATTGAACTTTTTTCAAATATTCTTACATTATCTTTGTTATTCCTTTTAGCACATATTTTGAAATGTTAAACTCACAGCAAATGCACATTAAGCAAAACTAAAAATATAATAAATATTATTTTTTTACTAAAATAACAGCTTATTATCAGCATTTTATGCAATACCAACACCCATCACCTTATCATTCGTCCCTGTCAGCTAAAGTTTCAGATAGCTCCATAATGCAGCAAATGTAGGAATCGATTTTATATTATATTTATAGTCTTTCAGGAATATAATAGGGTCAAATTTTTCGGACACTTGTCCGAAATAGTTTTAAATATTTCTTAATTTTTAATTTTAATTTATTTATTTTGAATGATTTTTAAGACAAAGTTTATTTTTGAACATTATCAAGAATAAATTTAAAATAGTCATGAGGGCTGTAGAAAGCGCAATAAAAGCCTTCAATTGAATTAGTAAGATCAGATAGCCAATATATTTTCTAGTATCCTTTATTATTGTCGAAGGATATATTAATGTGTTTTTCGTTAAAATTTTCCAAAGGAAATTCTAAAACGAGAGGCGATTGAAAGTTTTTTGGAAAATGGTTAGAATATATGTCTAAAAAATGTATTCTAATAGGTCAGTAAAAAAGATAAAAATGAATGCTTTTTGGGTTATTTTAACGATAGACGTATAAGGACGTGTATATAAATTACTTAAAATGGTAACCCAATTTTGTGATAAATAGATTACAGGGAATTTTATAGATCCTATAAATTTTATCAGTCAGTAATTTTCAATTTAAGGATCTAAAAAACGTAAAGGAGATAGTAAGTGTTCCCAAATAAGTCCGTTCTTAAAGTAATGATGCAATTTTTCAATTAGTTTTATATAGATATTTGAACTTGTTACCTTAATATTTAAAGCTTTAAAGAAAGTATGCAATATCTTATTATTTCCTTCGTTGGGGTACGTTTTCTAAATGATTTTAAATTAGGTTGTAAAATAATATGAGACAACAATTACTATATTGAGGATACAAATTTTTGTTTTATAAAAGTTTTATTCAGATTAATCCATTTCCTTATTAGTTTTCATAGTTTAAATTTAAAAATGATCATAAAAATCTAATACTAGATTCAATATTGGGAAAAAAATTATCGCAAAAAATATAGCAAAATATACATTCTTCTAGTCAGTAGCAGAATTGCGGTTGATTTTTCCAAAGAAATCTTTGATTCTAGCATCAAAGAAATAAACTTGTGCCTATAGACTGAAAGCTCGTGAACCTTTTAAGAAACCTTGTTTTTCGTAAGGCTATAGAAATTGTTTTAGTAAGTTTATTTTTAAAAAGGCTTTCAGTCAAATTAAATGTTTATGAAGATTTTTGTGCATATAAAACAAAAATCTTTGATGCGAAATTTCTCGGGAGCGACCCGCAAAACAGCCAGCAGAAACTGAACATATACTTGGGTAGAAAAAAAATAATTTTACAAAATTTAGCCCTACAGAAAGTAAGTTACTCAAAAAGTTCACAAACTCTTTTACTTTATAAGTTCTGTTTGTTATTTATCAATTCTATGTCCTTTTAATTCAGCCTGCATCATCTTATGTAGTTGTGATGATGTATCAGTTACAAATTCTGAATTTAAGGAAATTGATAGTAGATGGTTTATTAATTTAACTCTTCTTTTTTGATGTCACCTATGTTAAAACTCTTGGAGATTAAAAATAATTTACTATAGCGTAAAAGACGAAGAGCCAATTTTATATTTATGGCAGGAGTCTACTTTCCATGCAGGTGTTTAATTTCAGTTCTAAAGCCATAAGTTTCCTTTAGGTAGTATAGAGTATTGTATTATATTTTAAAATTTATAACAGAGCACTAAAGAACAAAGTTTTTAATATTTGACCCTTAAAATTGTCAATAGGTGGTTTTGTAGCTATTTTTGTACTTTATCAAAATTTTTTAAAAAGCCTACTAAATCAAAGAAAAAAATAAACTAACATAAGTGATTAGAGAGTAATAAAAATAAAATTAATTTGGCAAAATAAATTCCAAGAAAATTTAAAAAATCGAAGCATAAATATATTTGAAAAAAAAATATTTTGTTTATTTCTTAGGTTGTATAAAACTTATAAGTACCTTAAAAGGTTTCTCAGGATACCAATGGCCTTGAAATTTGTCTTTTAGAGCCTTCTCTAGCTCTTCGCCGAAAATGTTGACCCGACGGCGTGGCAGCTTGTTGTAAAGGTACGATATGACAAAATTTAGAGCAACTTGAACTTCTATGTGCATCTTGATTAATTAATTTGTCCAGATGATTGCTTTTTTTCACAATTACTATGATTCTATTTTTTTTTTTTGTTTTAACTTTTTCTTGTATTTATACACAGTTCTAGATTTTGATATTTTTCTGAAAAAATCAAAAAAAAAAATTACTTTAGTTTCAAAATAATTGTATAATACAATATTAAAAAATTTATGTAGTTAATTTCTTGATTAACTAAATTTGTTCAATAGAGTTGAAATTAGTTTCACAGATTAAAGACATAGCCAAATCTTTCTAGTATAATGGAGCAAAAAACAAAATTTAATTATGAATTCTAAGTTTAAAATGATATTATTAAATGACTCTGCTTTTAAGATTTTAATCCCTTTGGTTTCTTAGTTTAATACTCAGCTAAATGTTGCCTCGTTACATCTCCTTCAGTCAAGAATAGCATTTTATATTTTCTTCTCTCCTTTTTTGTTTTGTTCATAAAATAAACTACTACAGCTTCCACTTAATTATAAACAATTTAATTATGAAATATTAATAATAAAACTCTAGTTTGCATTGTGATATGAATTAGACTTGTAATGCTTAGAAAGAAAATAACTTGTTTTCTTTATATTTGATACCATATTTCAGCTTAACCCGTTAACGGACAGTTGCGTCTATAGCCGTCAAAGCGAAGTTCACTATGTAACATGACGGCAATAGCCGTCCAAAAAAAAAAACCATCGTTTTTTTTGGATATTTAATTTTAGTCTGTGCAATCAAAACGTACAACATAAAGTAACCCAGCCTAAGTAAACTTCTCTGAGCTTGTAGGAGTTATATATCCCTAATATTCATGATAAAATAATCACTGATTTGACACAACTATGAAAAAAGTATCTTTCAATTAGGAAGTTAGTTGAAATAAATAGTTATAATACGAGACCTAAAATGATAAAGTTTTTCTTGAAAATATTTATGGTTTCGATGGCTACTGGAACGTATTCAAATTTTTTATAATTCTGAACAACTTGGTTTAAAAGAGCCAATAAATTTTCAGAGTTTTTTTTGATAAACTCTCAATTTTGGTTTATTTAGTTTAAATGTCAGATCAGTTTTATCACAGAAGAATCTTCTGAAATAGATTCATAAAATTAAATCAGTTTTCAAATCGAATGAATATTCAGATTTAAAAATATATAACATTTTTCTAAAAATCAGGATGATTAAGTTACTCTTTTGTACGATTGTTAATGATCATTACACTATGCGGTTGCACTACTCTCCAAAATTAAACTATTAAATTATTACCACGCCGATTTTTTTGATATCCTTATATTCTACATACTAAGGATATTTTAGAGATATATACTATATATTATTCAACAAGGTCCTGAAAATTTATGTATTATTAAGGAGTAGAACTTAGTGTACAAAAAACTTTTATACACATTTATTTTTCTATAAATAACTTTCAACGAAACGGAAAAAAACTAATTGCCTTGTTTTAATAGTTTTTCCATTGAATGTCGTTTCGAGTTATATGTACATATATCTTAATAAAAAATCTACATACATACATTTAATCTTTTTTATATATTTTTTCTAAGTGAAACAATTAAATAAATATGCTCTAACCTACGGATTGTATCATTTTTTTTTTGTTATCTTATCATACCTCATCAGTCTACCTCATTCTATTATTTTGCCGCCATAATTAGCGCTATATATAATTATTCTTAATAACTTTTGTTTAATTTTTATTTTATTTAATTTATTTCTTCGTAAGCATATCAGTAACTTAAATATTTGGTTAAACAAAAAATATCATTTATATGACGTAAGTTCAATGCTAAAAACTTTTTTTACAAGTCTATTAGAAATCAATAATTTTTTTTTTATTGTGTTTCTTCTAATATATCTAAAAAATTTTAATATTTAAGAATTTTTCAGGTGTTGTAGTGTACAGAAAGAAATTAAATTTTAATGCTTTAATTCCAGGTTGTATATGTTTCCACATTTTTAATTCTATAATAAAAATTTCTATTCCTTGAATACTGACCTCATTTTAAATATTTTCTCTACATGCAATTTGTCTTTTTAATTCTATTTTTTTTACTATGAATCCAAATAATTACACTTGATTTTCTTTTTTTGTATTATAAAAAATAAATTTCTTGGACTTTATATCAATAACTATCAACTATAAAAATTCAACAATAATTGTACCCAAAATAAAAGAAATGTACAGAGGTAAATATTTTTTTTAGAGATGAATGCGATACCAAATATAATCTGATTTTTCTACATTTTAAAAATTGTTTTTGTATATATATACATATATATATATAGTGTTGTAATGTATAACAAAGTTGGCAATCTTTCAAGACTGCAACATTACCAAACACATGTCTATTGAGAATGTAAGCTTTTATGCATAGAAAATAAGAAATTGCCAAATGTTGTGGCCAAACAGGAGAAAAAATAGTTTTGCTAATAAGAAAATGTGCAATCCCGCATTACTTGGAATTAATTCAAAGAACGCGGCTACTTTAAATCGATATAGAACTGGGTCAAATCCGGCACCAGACGTTTAATGCTATTGTCAACTATGAAAATGTGAAAACATTTTATTTTTTTAGAATACGTAGTTTTAAAATTTTTTTTGTAATGCGGGCGGGTTTTAAATAATAATACTAATAATTGTAAGCTTAAATTTAAAAATAAAAGCACATCAGTAAATCTTAATACTAAAGCATTGTTTCAATCAACAAATTTTTTGTTGAACTAAAATAATATCTTATATTTTCTAGTACCTAAAACACAAACACCCCAAATGTCAAATTGGCCTACTTCTGAGTGGAAGATAGTTAGAAAAATTGGAATTATGTGGCTAAAAATTAAACAGTTGGCCATTGAGATTTTAGCAACAGTAATGTGAGTTTCAATGTCAGATTTGGTACTTATTAGTGTGCAGTTAAATCCAAATTAAAAATAGAAACAGTCTCACAAGTCAATTGATTTGAAGAAAAATTGAAAAATTTGAAGTTCAAATAGATGAATTATTATCGGCCATACTTCCCAGATCTGACCCCTAGTGAGTAGCATATGGCTAATGTGATCCGTCAAAAAAATTTCAAGTTAAGTGATTGACCTTAACACTGGTAACTGTAAATGGGACCCATTATATTTGGCAAAAATACATTCTTACATAAAACCGCAATAGAAATCTTTTAAAAAAAGAGTTGGACTGATTCTATTGCTTTCAAATAAGATTTCACTTTAGAATGAATTCAAATGTTGACTAGAAAAAATGTTTTTATTTATTGATTTCGTGACTTTTCAAGCAAAGCCCTATCGACACAAAATTTTCACGATTTTCACTGATCACATGTCACTTATTTTTGTTTTTAGGCAGACTGTAGAGAAATTTGTATTTCCCAAGCTAATATTCGGCTGATGATTTGCATGAAATATTGTCATGTAAATGAAACTAAGTGTTCAGTAAGCCTAAATTTCGATTATTTTTTTATCGTTTTCTTTGAAGAGCCTTTGGAGCGTGTAAGTTTTAATATAAAAGGAAGATCAGTTATATTAATTAGTGCAAAACAACAATTTTATAAAATAGTCGAATAGTTGATTGTTTTATATAAAACTTATCAGTTTTATAATGCCAAAATCTCATATTTGCTTTCATTTTAAACATCTTCAAATATTTTCTTGAAGTATGTTTAAAACTTATTGAGTTTTTTTACATTGTTTGAAACGTTGCACATGAATATTTAAAAAGACAAAACACCAGAATAACATAAATACCACTTATGTTATTTATTTTATTTCAAATACAACCAATTTATTTTAATTTAGAAATAGGAAGAGAAGTCAAAAAATTAAATTTCATGTCTGTAGTTTTTTGTATTAATCCAGCTTAAGCAACAAAAATAATTTTATTTTGTTTTGATGTTATGTTACTTTTGGGGCAGGTGTGATAATATTCAAATTTATTGCATTGTTTATATTTTTGTGCATAGTATGCAACAAAGTTTTTGCAATCACATATAACCTTCAATTGTGCGTTTTCTTAAAAAAAATAATAATAGATTAGTTAATTCTTGTGGTTGTTTAAATTTTTTAGATTATTTTTTATTAATTTACTACTGTTGAAAAATATTTTTATTTTGCCTTCGTTTGTAAAACAAAAAAAGAAGAAAATCATAAAATACTTTGTCAGCGTAATATGCATATCAATGCGGGGATATTTACAACGTGATCACTAGTTGATAAACCGCAAGTTACGTATAAAAACAGTTCCATGGTTAAATAATTAGATGTTATTCTGTGAGGCATGACAGACTGTCATGTGGTACCAAGGTTAAGTTCATGGAGTAATGTTTGTTATTACGAGCAATTATAATTAAATTAACAAATTAATATTAAATTTAATTCAGTAATAAAGGTGAGGTTGAGAAGAGTAAATATTTTATAGGCGAAAAATTTAGGTTAGAATTATTTATATAAATCAAAAAATGTTATTTTAATTTATGTTTTATATATAATGCGATGAACGAAACAATCTCTTATTTCTACTGTCAAAAAAGAAAACGGTTAAATTACTTATTAAATTTCTTTATATTTGAAAGTTATAAAAATATTATTTTCAAATTAAACTAATAATTATTAACTTTATTGCAGAGAATTTAAATTTAACAAAAATTTTTTGTATATTTTTAGCCATTTTTTTTTGTAAAAGAGAACATTACGCCTGCCAATTGAGCAAAAAGAATTCTTTTAAAGAAATCTATTTTTTAAAGTTATTTTATGAAAAATTGAATTTAGTCTTTCCTAAATTTTTTTTTGTTTTTTTAGAAAATCAATTTGAAGGACTAGTTTGTTATAATTTAATACATCAGTTTCAATAATATTTTACCATTTATATTTTACGGAAATTATAGAAATTATTAAGACTTGTACAGTTGGCACATATTTCAGGCTTAACATTTTCATTTTATAGAAATGTCTTGTTTTGGTCACATTTAAGCAAAATTTTGAAATGATAGAAAGCCAATAAGACTTAATTTTTGTAAAAACAGAGAATATAAATTTAAAATGAAGAACATTTTACTGATTTTAATTGATTTTTGTCATGGTAAGTTGCTTTGCCAGGGAATACTTCTATTTCATTGCTAAAAATGGTTGCCCCAAAAAATTTTACAATAAATATAATAAATATTCTAAAACGAAAAAGCCATTAAGTTTCCAGCCAACTATTTATAGTTTCATTAGTTCAATGTACTTGAATTTTTTTGATTATTGTAACCAAACATTCATCAACCTTCACCAGTTGATAAAAAATAATATTTGCGTCATTCTAAATTGAATTATGAACCTTTTACTTTTTAGATCGATTTGAATTGACATCAATATTTTCTAGGTAAGGATTTTTTATGACTAAATGCCTAAAGGGAGATATTTACTTGGCCAGTTGATATTGTTTTATTTTCAAATATTTTATCATAAAATTAATGTAATACAAAAATATTTAAAAAGTGGTAGCTTTACCGAAAAATATTAGCATACAAAACATGTTTCGATGAGAACTAACATTTTCCAAACAAAACGAATATCTTTGTAACGAACGAACCGAAATTTGGCTTGAAAAAATTATGTTAAAATTAATGTTATAATATGTTCACAAAGAGATGCTTCTAACTTTATTCAATTCTGGTAACCAATTTTCGAATTTATAGAAGTTATGTTATGTTTGCTAAAAATAAGGAAAATGAAGAGTGCTTGCTTTTGGCTGCTACCATACTTCTTAATATTTGATGCTATTGGCATTCATAAGGGAAAAGATTTTTGTTTTTATTTCTTAACCGCTGTATTTGCTGTTATTATTTATTGAAAGCAAACTATTACTAGTTTTATTAAGTAGTATGTATAATTAAATTTAACCAATATGGCAGGTTTTAAGGCAGTTACGTTACATACTCAAAATGAAAATTGTCAACATTTTCAATAATCTCAACAGAGAAAGAAAATGAGTTTCATGTATTGATTCAATATTGGGTTTTGAAGTAGCAGTTTCTTGGTATTTTGCAGAACTTAATCGCAATCGGAGCATTGTTTGAAAATGTTTAACTGTCATATTATAATATAAAGCAATGAATTTATCATTTTCCTGTCATTATAAATGTTTGAAACAGACAGTTCAATAGATTATTTTCTTGAGTTTTTCAAATGTAAAATAAGGACGAATAATTCAACAGCAGGTATTACTCAGCTCTATAAAATCATTTAAGAAATTAATAAAGAGAAGTGTTTAGAACACCTGAAATCATATGACCATAGGTCATTGCAGAAAAATGAAGCCTATTACGTAAGCAAAGAAAAACAAAATCAGTTTGTCAATAAAATATTGTGCAAAATTGAAAAAATTTTGTTGAAAATAAATAAAAAATTTTATGAAAAAAAGTTTTTTCAACAAAAATATTTTAATTATATCTAAATAGCTTAAAAAATATGGAAGAATTTACTTTCTGGGATTTTTGAAATAATGCTAGTTATAAGAAATAATCACATAAGCAATTTTTGGAATTTATCTTTTTTCAAAAGGCTTTTAACAAAGATTTTAATTACATTGAAACAATAGTCGTTCGGTTACAACATTTATTAACAAAATCAATTTTAAAATTAGCCACATCCGCATATGTACCGGAAGATACAAAACTAAGCTTAGACAAAATTTTATTATTTTCTTTTAGTAACAATAAAAGTCTGTTTAGAGATCAGGTGGAGCTCTCTGTTTTTTTTGAAGCGGATGTATGTAGATAAAATTATTTCTGAACGAAATTGAACTCTGTGGCAAATATTATATACATATATAGGATCACATGGTAATCATTTAAAATTAGCAAAAATAATCGAAGATTATCAAAGTTAACACATTTTTCAGATGAGATAAGTTCTGCTGACTCAGTTTGCATTTTTGTTTTTTTCTAAACATCAATCAAAATTATCTACTACGCAAAATCTAATAGACGTATTTTTAAAATGTTTTTTACTATCTGCTAATGATGTTCGCTTATGAAACTTAATGAGAAAATAAAAAACAAGATCAATTGTGAAATATCAACAACACATGATTAGTTAGAACCTAATGATTTGATAATGAAGAGAAGTGAGTGTTAAATGATTTCAAGGTAAAACATCTGATCGTAATCTATTTTCGTGCAATATGAAATCCCTAAATTTATAATCAGAGGGCGAATACATATTGTTGATATTTACACATTGTGATCATAAAAAGTTGGTAATTTGCTTTTTAAATAAAATTTCATGCATGGTCAGTCAAATATCAGGGATATTTTTTTTTTAAAAAATAATTTATCTCAAGACGTCAAGTCACCTGAGGGCCACAGTTTTTTGTCTAAGCTTTCCATTACGTAAAATAAAGTATTAATGATAAGATATAAAATAAAATTTTTGAATAGAGAAGATTCATTACTAAATGAATGTAGAAAATTCTACCATGGGATATCCTTATAATAATTCTAAAAATTATTTTAAGTAAAATACTACTTATATATATATATATGTAAGTAGGCATATAATTTCTAGGGTTAATGGTTTAATAATTTAGTTGTATTTTAAAACATATATTGATTCTTCTAAAAAAGAAATATGACAAGAAATTTCATATATATTAAAAAATACATCAAAAAAATTAATTTTATAAAAGCTCCAAAACTTTCCTCTTTTCCAGCAATCTAAAAGACTTAGAATATCAAGGTAAAATAATGCCAGCTCATGCCCTAATCTTTCCAAGTCAACAAAGATAACATTAAACTTAATTTTGATACTTTTGTTAAATTTGATTGTTTACAAGATGATTTTTTTCTCGTTTTTTGTTTATAGAATGTTTGTATATAGCTGTAAACATCTAAGGGTCCCTTGCATAGTCCTAAAGCATAGTAGCTTCTTTGAAATATTTTAAAGATTTTTGCCTGACATTGGATTAAACATTATAATTACTCCAAGTTAGTCAAATAGTATACCAAGATAGCTCGATAAATTTTGAAAATAACCACCGAACATATCAAGATTACTGCTTCGCACATTCTAGCACAATATTTTTCTTTACTTGTACACATTTTTGGATAACAGAGCAAAGATTTAGTATTTTCAAAAAAATTAAATGAAAGATTTTCACAACTCTCAAATAGGAAATAATAATAATTATCGATCAAGTTTCTATCATAGCATTTTTCAACATTTTTAATTAATATTTGTAATAGAATTTTCAATTTGTACTAGAGCTTTTATTTCTCTTACAATAGAGACTGAAAATATTTTACCCAATTGTGATTTTATTGAGTTTATTAACATTATATTCACCTTTTATTTAGTATAATATTTGTCAACTTGTAATCATAAAATAAAATAGAAGTGAAAAGGTTCGAATTTAATTTAATGGGAGTTTTAAAATTTAAAAATACCTTTAATATACATAGAAATATAAATAAGTAATTTTTGTTAGTCCCTCATGTAAGTTTGCAAATTTTGAATCGGCTTAAAATTGATCACGTACGGAGAATCGCAGATTTGTCTTTTAATATTGAAAAGAGATACATTTCAATAGAAACATCTTGAAATGGAATAGAACTTATGAAAATAAACTGACTTCCCAAAAGAGGATAATTTATTACCTGGCATTATACGCCCCAAAATAAAAAGGTAAAATTTTTTTAGCTGATTATTGAACCCTTGGTCAGATCAAATTATAGATTCAGCATAAATGAAGTGTACTACAAATTTAGTGAAATGTTTTATCAATACTCGCTCTAATGACCTCTATGCTTTAACGACACTCCTTTGAAACGCAAAAAGATATATTACGTAGTCTTGAAAATATTTATTGAATTGATTTTAAAATTTTTTTATTTCATTTAAAACATATCAATTCGATGGTTTATGATTTTGAGGAGATTCCTGATAAAATAACTTTAGTAATAAAATTATTTACCAAAAATTTCTTTTTTTTTCGGATTGATTGATTTAATTGCTTAATTATTTCGATATTTTGAATTAAGATTTAAGAATTGTTTATCTTTCTAATTGGAACCTTTTTTTTTAAATTTTTAACTTAAGATATAAATTCCTTTGAATTGGGATTGGTTCTAAAATTAATTTAGATATTCGATATTAAGTTAATTTAATGTTTGAATAGCAAACAAAATTTCCAAATACTTTAATTAGCTTTAGTACTCAATTAATCAATATTATTTTACTCAGAGCTTGTAATCAATTAACTCCTATTCGTATCAAATATTTTCATCAACAAACTATTTGACATAATATTATATATTAACAAAACTTTTAATTTGATTATGGCGGTTAGTAATACATCTTAAATTTAATGCATAAATATACATTCATAAAAAGAGAAGTTTTAAGTAAGTTAAGTTAGAATTCATAAGCTTTGTGGTCTATTTAGTAGTAATTTAAATAACTACATTGCAGCTGAAAAGCTATTAAATTAAAAATCTGACATTTGTTATACAATTTTAATTGAATAAACTATTTTTGATCTTATTTTATAAAAAAGCCTTGCACCTCTTTGGTATAAGGAAAGGCATAAGGAAAAACTGAAAGACTTTTAGTTTTTAAAAGTAAGCATAGAATTTTCTTAATTTCGTATGAATTTACTAGCATTTTATTAATTTTGCTACTGTTTCCCTGGCTCAGAGATAATACAGTATTTTTTGTACTATAGAATGCTAAATTTTTAGGTATGTAGAATCGTAATTATTTATTACCAGGGCATACTCATTTTATCTTGTTACGCCCCAATAAAAAATAAACTTATATTAAAATATTAACGTTTAACGAAATCATCATTAACTCTCTCCGTATACTAGTTACGAAGAAAAAATTAACAGCATTTCTTTAGAAAACCAAATTTATTAAAATCCTTAATTTTAAAAATAGGCAATTCCATGCTTTAAGCTAATCAAAACCATCAAATCTAGGATGCTAGCAAAATTTTTCCTATATATTTAGGATTTGTCTTTGTATTTTCTTTATCGATTACCTTGAAAAAATTAATGAAAGTAAATGAATGGGTTTCACTTAAGTAGCATAGCAATATCGTTCAATATTTTTAGAGGCTAAAACATAAATATATGAAACCGAACGGATTTGCCGAACAACTGCCCCAAGCCACAAACATTCAGACCTATCCTCAGTAAAGCTGGCTATTCTTAAATATGAAAAAAAAAAGCAAAAAACAAATGAGCTTCAAGAAATCTAAAAAAAAATAAAGTAAGGTGAACTTTACATTGATTTTATTTTGATATAAAAAAAATTAGGTTATTTATAAAGCAATGAAATTTGATTAAATAAAAAGAAAGTATTCAATATATAGATTTAAGTTCAGTTTATTTCTATAAATGGCAATTCTTCAGGATTTTCTTATTATTAACTTAATTCGCATTTCTTAAATAATTTTCATTATTGCTTTTTTTTTTAAATGCCAAATATTCATGAAATATATACATAATTTTTTATTATTAGTATATAATTTTCAAGGATAGACGAATAAAAGATAAGCTAAGACTAATAAAATTATACGTGATTAGTTGTAAAAGTCAAATACTACTAAACACCAAAACTTCTTATGTTTCTATGAAATAAAACAAAAAACAAAAATAAAAGAGAAAATAAACGACTTCCATCCCTATAAAATATCATTTTCCCAGAGCTTTCTGACCTTGAATATTTGTGCACCATATAAAGCTAAAAGGATTTGCTTTTCTACGCATCTACGTCATACAAATGCCTAACCCAGCCCAAGGAATATTATTGGTGAGGGTTAATAAATATATCCCTAGAAATGAGATGTGGTACCATTATATATAGTAAATAAAATATATAAGGACTGTTAAATGGAAAGAGTATAGAGATTTCAAAGATGGAGTCAGAAATCAATAAGAAACTTTTAACCCAGTTTCCTTTCAGCATCGTTAATATATATAAATACAGCTGCATGGTATTAAAGAGCCCCAGAAAACGAACAAATACATAAATACTTAATAAATATGCATATATATATATATATATATATATATATATATATATATATATATATATATATATATATATATATATATATATGAACACTTTCAGTACCATCTGTTTGATAATAGTTGTGAGGCAAGAAAGACGGAAATGTTATAAAAAAAATTTTGATTTTATATTAGACCCGGAAGAGTTTATTTTTACGAAAGCTCCATCTATGAAAAACTTCTTCCTGAATGTGTATTTACATATAAAAAAGACTGCTATAAAAATCAATAAAATCTGGGACATGTTTCCAAAGGACAAATAGCTTTGTGTTAACTGCACTAATACTTTAAAAAATAAAATGTAGGGCAGACTAAAAGAACAGCTGACCATAATTGCAGGTTATATAAAATGTAGTAGAAGTGTGATAAAATTTCTTTTTGGTACAATATTTACTCAGATGAAAATTATGTAGGGTTTATGTGGGTGGACTTAAATTTAAATAAATAAAAATAAAATTTATGTTCTAAGCTTTTATGTATTTAATTAGCTAAATTATCTCAAAGATGAGCAAAGTTTTCCTTGGTATAGAAATGTTTTTTTAAGTATTGTTCTATATAAAAATAGTCTTGTTTTACATATTTTAGAGACCTATAAATAAGACAAGATACAATAGCAGGCTTCTAATATGTAAATGTAATAATACGAAATTTAGTTTTTTAAAATACAATTTTGAGGTTAGTAAAGAAGATGTAAGTATTTAGAAGGCATTCACGAGAAACATACAAAAAAGTTACACCTAATGTAGTTGTAGAATTAAACATTTTAAAATGGGCAACCGAACATATTGTAAATATTTTTAACTAGTAGTAAGTATTATAATATTCGTAACTTTATTTATTCCCAGTTCTATAAATTCCATGCTATTCAAAAGTTGTTTTCTTATTTGCAAAAATTATGCAAACAAAAAAAAAAAATTCTAGCATTGTTTATTGGTAAAATCTTATATAGTACTAAGCTGATTCTCATGAAATTTAGCATATTTTGAGCATAAAGAAACAAAAAAGCGTTTAAATTTCAACTTTAAATTTCAATTAGTTAGGAAAAAGAGCTCTAATGTACGCGAGTATATTATTTAGCACAAAATGTTTTAACACATCGGTCGATAAGTTACAATTGCTGACATATAAAAGTATATTTTACTCTTGTATCTCTACTATACGAGCCATGTAAAACAATTTATTTGAATCTAAATCTGTTTTCCAGAAAAATCTTTTTATAATCTGTAAAGACACAATAGCCTCTAGATATAGATTTGGAAGTTCAGTGCATGTCAAAATAACTGCTAGAGAAATTGACTGATGTAATTTTTATCGTTATAGTTATTCATTCAATGGTGCTGACTGCTAATTTTATTTTTGTTCTTAGTAATCAGGTTCTGTGTTATTAAAAACGCACGTCATATGATGTCGCAGAAAATTTTATTAAGTTCTGGTGTCATTCCCGGGAGCTACAGACTGATGTTTTATATAAATCCAATTGCATAGTAGTTAAATCAAACTAAAAGATGAAATTCGATGATTTGTCTGAATGGAGCTGTATTTTTTTCTAAATCACAAAAAATTATAAATTTACTAATCAGCCCTTTTTTTTTAATTTGATTTTTTATGTTGCGATTATTTACAAAAATTTTGTATCATTTTTTGTGTTCAATTTAGTTTATAATAAATAGCAAATACATTTTAAAATATATGTAAATACCTCGTTATTTATTTGTGTAACCTAATCATTCAAAATCCTTATAAATAGATTTAATATAAATAGAAGTGCCACCTTGAGGCATTATTCTGATGTAAACAAAAATAAGACAAAATCAAAATAAAAAAAAACGTACTACAAAAATTTTTGTATTTTAATATAATCTAAAGTGAACTCACTTTATTTCAAAAGCTTGTCAACGTCAGTTCCTTCTGAAAATAAAATAAAAAATACATAATTTAGCAGGAAATTTTGCTTAGTTAAAATAAGAAATATTCAAAAAAAGAAAAATTCATGCTAATGTCTCTTAAAAAAAAAAAATTAAATGTTTTATGCGGATATCAAATGGGTCGAAACAATTGTATTTGCCAAAGTAACTAATTTCTAGTCAACTAGCCCAATTAGCTATAGCATTATTTATTTAACATCACAAATCCCAGCTAGAAAAATGTAAACGTTTTAATTAGATTTGGCTAATTGTAAATGTATATCTCAGTATTTAAGAATACATTCTGTAGGTGATGCTTTCAAACCAATTCGGTGACAATATTATCTAATTTAATAGGTACTAAAAGCTGCATAACAAATCTAATCTAATAGTTTAACCTCTATTGCTTATTCATTTTCATCATTTAAATGGCTTCCTTTTCCGCTTGTCACTTTACTTGCAGTTGCGCATTAGCTATAAAAATGCAATGTTCTACTTATCGACTGTTATAAGTGTTGATAGCAGCAAATATTTCATTAAAATTGACCATAATTTATCATTAAATTTTATCATAAAATTTTAAACAAAATTTTGGATTTAATTTTGTTTTGTGATAAATTCAATGAAGTAATTTAGCAGGTAAATACAAGTGTTATTTTTGCTATAATTTAAGCAATGACAAAATTTTCAAAATCGCGACATGCTCTATAGAGCATTTCATATGATTGCTCCTGAAGGTCATTTAAAGTAGAACAAGTACAAACAATTTGCTAAAATATGAATTGTTGATCTACAAATATTGAGTTTTTCAAAAATTTCAATACGAATATTAAGTAAACTCAAGATATTATTTTAATTTCAAGGTTGAGAAAATAAGATACTGACAAGATTAGTAACAATAAAATAATTTTTGTAAAGATTTTTTTAAAACAAAATGTTTTAATATAAAATTTTAAATATTAATTTAATATTGTTTTTTTTTTTCGAATTATTTACGTACAATTCTAGAAATTAATTTTAAAGAAAAAGAAATATTATGAAGCATTAAAAAAACTTTGAGCTCAAGCTTCAGAGATTATTTATGGTAATTCTTGTTAAAGCTAAATTTATAGTTCATAAAAGTCATAAATATTAATCAAAAATAATGAAAAATAATTTTAAAAATGTTTAAAATGCAATTCAAAATTTAGCCATGTTCTTGGATTTTGAAGTTAAATTAAATCCTGGCAAGATAAATCAAATGTTCTGATTAGTTTTGTTGTTTATATTATTGTCCTTTTAGAAGATTTTCAGGAAAGTACTTTGAGATTTTGAATAGGAAATTAAAAATTTAATTAGATATATATGAGTTCTAGCTTACTTGATAATTATTTGTTAGATACAAAAATTTTTTTCAAACATTTACCATGTATACTTAGTATACACTTTCTAACTATATCCAGAAATGCTTCAAAATTCAATACTAACAAGGATTTAGGTAATTCTAAGCAATGAAAATGTTGACTTAGAGGTAGGGGAGAAGTACTTTTATTTTTTTATTTTTATTAAATAAATGTTTCTTATAATCACAATTAAATAATTAATAAGAAAAATGGGTCTCGTTTTGTGTCTTAAAAACATTTTTAAAAAATTATAAAAAAGTTAAAAGTAATTTAGCAAAGAGCTGCAGTAAGCCAATGAAAGACTAATATGTATTTCGAAAATCAAAGGTTTGATGTTAAAAATAAACAAATATTTTATATTGAGATATTTATCAGTTCAATTTAATCCTTTTTCCTAGTACATTTTAATCGAAGATTTAATCTTGTTTCAAATGAATATATCAAAGTAAAAGAAGTTTGAGTTAATATCTTTAGATCCTGTAATTCTCGTCAGAATCTAAAAACAGCAGCACTCAAAATAATAGACAAAAAATTACGTCATTATTATTATTATTACGTCAAATTTAGTTTTCTTGAGTGCTATGGATGAAATTCTATTTGCTTAAATATAATTGTTGTATATTTGTAGTCAGAGTTTTATTATTATAGCTTTAGCATGACATATTTATATTTTTCGCCAATCATGTGTTCATGTGGTGCGTATATTCCAATTTTAGTCTGTATTCTTAAAAATTTTACATTAAAAGTAGTGAGTTCTGATTCTCCCACAATCTCTGCATTTTTCTACAGTTATCTTGAAATCTAAATTGGAAACAAATGTATGGCTTCATTATTTAGAAAAATAATTTTGACCAAAAAACTCAAGAAGTTTTTGTGCTATTTTAATTGTCTTTAGATGACCGTATTATAGGAATCTGGGTCTTATTCCCCTACTTAAGAAAAAGGCAATTTTTGACAGTAGTTCATACTTTAGCGACTTTTTATTAAAAAAAATTTAATAAAGTAACGAACAAAAGTTGAAATTATGCCGTCTAAACTAAAAAAAAAAAAAAAAATATTTCTACAGTTGAATGCAAAATCACAAAAGACACCAAAAAAAGTTGTTTATATAAAATAAGGTAATTTTTACGATTGTCGACTTTATTTAATTTTGGCCTGGAAAATTTTTTGGTTTAACCTTATTTTTTTAGATTTTGCTTAGAATTTCTGATAACAAAAATATTGTAATTCTGCTCTATTTTGTTATATTTTTAGAAGATAACAGCCACCGTAGTAGTAATCTGTATGTAATTCTTTTAACTCGACAAAGTATTCGCCCACTTCATTATCATTTCTAAATTCATATACATATATATGTATATGTATATACATATATTTATATTTATCTATTGTAGAGATAATAAAACGTCATGAAACTTTTGATAACATAAATTTAGGGTGAGCATTAAACAGGTGACCTAAACGCCTCTAAAAGAATGCCCTTATTTAATTTCATAGAAATATATCCCAAAATTTTTTAATTAAATCATTTTTTGTTTGAGATATTTATTTAAAGTTTGTTGTTGATTTTCAAATCTTAGGTCCCTGTTTTAGTAAAAATTATTTTTGATATATTACTAATTAATTAGTTGAAATAAAAACATTGAAACTCATTAAAATTATAGCAAAAAAAAAAAAAAAATAAGAAAAAATTATAAATAGTTGAGACTTTGGTAAATGTTGAGTAATTTTTTTTTTTTTTTGTTTTTCAAAACTCAGGGTGACCGTCTCGCTTGCATACAATTAAAATTGATTGAACTGTTCATAGATTATTTTTTTTTTGTAGAAGTAAGCTTTGCACTGTGAGTTATATTTACTACTAATTATTTCCTTTTTTTGCATCTGTAAACAGAATAACTAAGCCAACACAATATATTTTGGCTCGATAATGGTACTTTATTTCCGTGACGCTAGCAATGAATTATTTGTGTTACATTATTTCATTTTTTCCTATATGTATATACTGTATTTATTTTATTGTACCTATTATTTGTTAATGAATGGAAAATTTCAAAAAATATAAAATCTTTTAGTGCAATTTAAAATTTTTACACTAAATAACTTCAAACGTTATATTTTGTTGTAGCAATTTAGTGCCCTTGGCAATGTTATTTATATTTATATAGAATTAATTGGCAAAACTCAATTTTGCCCTGGGCTGTAAATTTTTGTTTATGTTAGGAATTTATATATTTTTTCATAAAAAAAACGATGCTAACTTTAATTGATTTTATCATCATCTTGCAAAAAAAAAGTTTCGAGGCCTTTATTGTTTAGGACTGTAAAATTTACTTCGTTAATTTAAAAATCAATGTTTGATATATAGGGAAATAAGGCATGAATTATTTTGTAAAGTATGTAATAATACACTTAGAGAATGAAAATTATTTGCTTGTATGAATTGTTGGTACTTGGACACCTGTTCGTCATATTATAAAGATAATAGTGTTCTCTCCTGAACTACAAGCCTATGCTTATCCAAATTTACACAAGCAAAAACCAGATATATTATAAGTCATAGTGCCAAAAATGATTAATTACAAATTTTTCATTTTTGGCATTGATTTTTTATCAAAATTAACTATTCCTGAGTAATAGCACAATTTTGCAGTTTTTTAATTTGAACGAAAAATAAAAGAGTGTATTTCAATGAATTTATTTTAGTTAATTTGCTAATATGCTTTTCCTTATTGATAATTATTATCACTCCCAAAATAAATTTACTAATTTTTTTATTTCTCTTTAAAATTAACCACAGTGTGATTGAGAAAATATTCATAATATGTGAAGAATTTAGATGACAAAAATTTTTTACTCCAAAGGTTTTAAAATCGCGGAAGCTTTAAATAAGAAATTGAGTTATATAAGCCCTTAATTCATAAAAAGCAGTAACGTCATTTTATTAAAACAACTTTTACAAAGTATTAAACGAAAAGATGAAAACACTTAGTAAATAAAAATGTTTGACCTATTTTACATTTCTATGAATATTTTTAATTCATCAAAATATAATTGTTAGAGCCATTATTGATTATTTAAAACAGCTTAATTATTTTTAGCTAATAAAACTGCTGTAACGAATAATTAAAAAAAGAAAATAGCTAAATTAGGCTACGGCACTTGATAAAATTTTTCATAATGGAAAGCAAAATATAGAATTTAATATATTGTTTTATAATATAACCTTTTTTGTTATTTGGATATGGTTTACTTGATGATTTTTAAAAAGTAAAAATAACTTTTAGCAAACTGCTAATAATTCTAGCATGTGCTGCGGCAATGTTTAAAAGTCACAAAAATTCTTTGCTAATAAAAAAGTTTTATTGAAAAATATTTAATTTCCATTGCCACAATATATTAGCATCCTAATGAGAAATTGAAATAAATATCAAATAAAAAAATCGAGATTAAATAAAAAATTACATGTGTGCTGTGTTGAAATGTGTTAATTTTTGAAAGGTGCTTTTGGATCAAATAATTTCAGAGGAGACTTAATAAAATAAATTTGTTGAAAATCCCAAAACATTCAACAGTATTAACGTGACAGATACGAAAATTGTGCTAATTTATTATTATTTTTCTCATTTTCTTTTTAATTTAATTTACCATTCTTGGCTGGCTTTCTTTCTTTCATTATGTAGACTTAAGTGTAATGAAATGTTAAAAGAAAATTGGAAAACAAAATTTTTTATCAGATAAAAATCAATAAAATTCATTCTTCTATTCTACTTATATTTAATTGAATAAGAATGGATGAAATTTTATCGACAAAGATATTTAAAACAGACAGTTTAACATTTTCTTAAACAATAAATACTTTATGAAATAATAAATTACTTAATCATATTAAAAATGAAAATCAAGACATATTTTCATGTTTTACCCTCCTTTTTGTATTTAGGCACAAGAACTCACAAAGAAGGCAATAAATTTCAATAGTTACACTTAAAGGAAGACTGGAAGCTAAATATACTCACACATAGAAAGTACAAGTATTATCATTATTTGTTATATGTATGTAAATTGGAGTAAAACTTTATGTGTGCCAGTCCGAGTTATTTTTTAAATTATAATATGTAATAATAAAAAAAAAACTACCACAGTTTTCAAAACTCTTGATTGGTGAGGAAAATTGCAATTTACCGGCCATAGTGAATTTTGGAAATCTATGGAAAAAACAGTTCAACGTAGTACATGTGTTTGAGACAGTATCGCCTAAAAAAAAGTTTTGGCTTACGCTACAAAACCAAAAATTATTTTATGTAGAATATATTAAGAAATTATGTAGAAATAGATTTAAGATCAAATTTAATGGACAACATAAACTTTTTAGTAAAGCACTAACGAATCAACAGGAATTTCAGATAAAATAAGAACACTGATACAAAATGAAGTTAAGCACCTTAAAATTAAGCTCAAAACAGAAACAAATATAAAATCATAATTTGTATAAAAATTTTGAGATAACTACTGTTACCTATGAGGACTTTAAAAAGAAGGAACCTTTCGATATATATTAGAGATTTCATATTGAACTCCGCTTTATAAGAAATTAAAATTTATTTTGGGCTAGCTTCATTGTTTACAAATAATTAAAACCGAAAAAATTTTCAAAAAATACAAGCAGTTCAGTTTTAGTTATTAAGTTTGAAATTATTTTTTTTACAATACCCTTATAGCCTTCTTTATGGTGCTTAAATTACAATTCTAAAAAGTTTTTATATATAAATTGAAAATATCTACAAAAATCACTTAGATTTTAATAAAACAAGTGTTAAAGAGTAAATATTCATAAAAATCTGCATCATGCTACATAAAGAAACAAAAAATCGAGAAAAGCAGGTGTTCACCAAATCATTTAATAAACTTATCATATTACAAGTTTTCTAAATGAATATTAAAAAAAAGGTCAATGTTATAAAAATATAAAACATTTCTTCATAAGTAATTAAATATCTACTAAAAGCGGACAAAAATTTATACCAAAATTTTAACATACCTACAATAAGAAAATTTGCAAAAAAATTTTCCAAGTATCATATAACTAACCAAGCATATTTATGTTAATACTTTAAGATACAACTCAAAAACTATTTAAAGATTTTTAAAAAGGCAAAAGTCACTTAAGTCATATGCATATTACTAAAAATAAATTTTTTATGACGCTACTTGTGGTGTTTGGTGATGCAACAGATATGACGTAAATTGCAAATATTATGATATTAATAACTATAATCACTGGAAAACAACTAATTTTAGATGATGACAAATATTTTAGAAGTATTTTCAATGTTACTCAAAAATATGGGAACAAATTCTTGCCAAATTGTTGAACTCTTTTACTACTTAAGAAGAAAACCACATATTAGAAAAACTGATTGAAGTTATTTAAAAAATAAAACTAAAATATATAAAACACAATTATTGAGTAAATTTGATAATATAAAGGTTTTTTTTGTTGATTTTACAGAAATTAGTGTCGGTTTTTTAGTTTTAATATTTTTTTTATAAATTGAATAAGCTTAGAAATGTAATAGAAAATATTTCTATACAACAAGAAACATTAAAACATAAGGTTACAGCTGTAAAACAATAATTTGTGCTATTATTAAAATTTCCTAAATGTTCAATTTAAATAAAAAGTTTGGAAAAAAATGTTAGACAATTATTCGCTCAAAATATTTATAGGTATAACTTAAATGTGTTAACACTGAATTGGCTGACAGCCCTATATGAAAATAGCATTTAAAGGTTATATCATAAAATAAGAAGAACAACAACAATAAAATATTTTATCTTTGTAAAATTTTTAAATTTTGTTTGGCAAGAATCTTAATTTTTTTTTGTCATAAAAATGTTTTGTTTTTACAACAACATTCCAAGATGTCTAGAGTGCTCCTCTTCTACGCAATTATTATTGATGCCAATTTAAAATATTAATGAAAAAAAAAAAACTATTTAATTATTATTGCAAAAAATAATTAAGTTATTGTGCCAAAACAAAAAATGAGACGAAATGAATCATGGCAGCACCTGACTTTTAATTATCAAGAAAAATAAAGAAACGACACAATTTCAAACTAAATTGCGTTGTTTTGATAAATTTTAATTGCAAACCTAAAATGGTGAGCAAAATAAAAAACTAACAAAATAAATAAACACAATTTACACAAGTGAGATTAAGTTTTTAGGACATACAGAACATTAATTTTCTTTGGCTGTTTTTTTGATTGTTCTAAAAAAACTTCATAAAAAATATTTTTTAATGTTCTCTTGTAATATTATTTTTATATATTAAAGCAGAGACTTAAAAAAGTAGAACTATTAGCATGAACTTCTTTTGAATTTTTGTTTTGGTGAAGTTGATATAGCTACCCTAGAACGGTGCCATATCTTGGCATAAATTTTGATGTCAAGGTATTCTAAGATGAAAGGGATGAGCTCAATGTCAACATAAAAAAATGTATTGGCTGCTTGGTTCCAAAATTGAACTTTTAGCATTAATTAAACTAACAAGTTTGTAGCCGTGGCTTTCATAATCGGGCAGAGATTCTAATATTCAAATGAAACAATGCTTTCCAGACAAGGAAAAATTTGAACAATCACTGTTGCCTGGTATATTCACAGTATTGAACTTCAATGCGATCTTCAGATTGAAGTGTTAGTGGATATAATATCTTAAATAAATAAAATCTTTTAAGCTTCTGAGGTGTTAGAAGAATAATTGATTTGTGTATTTATTTTACCGTGTTGAATAATTTAAAAATAAGTTATTTATTCAAATTAGTTTTAAAAGTAGTAAATAGAAAAAATAAGTGCAAATAATGCTTTTTTAGTCGTAGAAATAAATTTTTAAAAATCATAACAGTCAAACTAATTTTTGCACCACTTTCTTTTATACGATTTCTTTTGTGCGACTCTTTTTTGACGAATAATACTGGGTGGTTTTGGAAAATGATGACTAGTTGAACTTTCATTACACAAGTCTACATTTAACAAATGAAAGTAGCTAAAAGTCTGCAAAGCACCGAATTGCATGCTATATATATATATATATATATATATATGTATGTGTTTACGTAGTATTGAATTATGAACACTCTAAAAATTTAAAATCAGGAATTACAATTTTTTTATTAACATGTACGCTTTAAATATTTATTTTGGTTGAAAATCACTTTCTCACTACTTTGAAAATATTTGACATACTTCTTGTGATTTTTTAATTTTTGCTCTATGTGGTTTTTTATGCGTTTTTTCCAACATCTTAAGAGCATGTTGAATGTACATTTAAATTTTGAAAAATGTCCTTTCTTATGAGTGAGGATCCGACGCTTAACAAGTATGTAACAATAATTATTTCAGAAATAGCCTAACTTGGTTTTCATTATAAAAAATAATTATAGTACAAAAAAAACTTTTAGCTTTTGTAGGACTTCTAAAGATCCTTCAAGCCCCGTTGACACTATATGTAATGGCACACAAATTTATGTATTTCATAATTAGCTTTAATAATCATCAATAAGGATCTTTACTAAAAGTTTACAAAGCCTCTTCATTATTTCTGATTCAAAGAAAAGAGGAACAAGCCATTGAGATGCCTGATATGTTATTCAGTTATAAAAGGACCTTTTTCTTCTTCTTCTTTTATAAATAATAAGTTTTTTCACGGTTTTCATTAGGTTATATATACTAAACCGTAGTCAAATAATAACAAAATTAAGATATTTTGGACATTTTAATTGTATTTAACAATATCAAAAGGTTTCAAATGATAATATCTTAGAAAAACAACAGTTTCCAGTATAATATTAAAGAAAATTAAAACATTTTGTGGGTCAGTCTTATGACAAAACAAAAATAATTAAGATTAAATTTAAATTTAATACCTTTTACCTTTCAATAGTGATTATATTTCACCTTGAAACACTTTTAGTTTGATTAGTTAACAGTTGAAGAGTGTTAAATTTGCAACTTGCAAACCTGATAATCACGTACAAGTTGATTAGAATGAAAATTTAGTGAAATATTTTGAATTGTTTTTTCGCAATATACAAGATAAGGTTTTACGTAAAAAGCAAAATTAAATTGTAGGTGTCGTATTTTCTGAAACATATATGTTTTTTAGAATAATAAATAACCTAGTTTAATACATTTGCCTTATTTTCTGAAAATCAAAAGAAAAGGAGTTATATGATGCTAGAAAATTGTTAAGCATTTGAACAACAACTGATAAAAAAAAGTCATTTTTTAGGTGATTTATAAGTGCCATTTTTTTTTTGTCATTTTTATTAAATAGACGTGGAGGTTATTATTCCCCAAAATAAACCACATTCTCATCATCATTACTAAGACATTTTCGTTTTGCTATACTAAACGTAACTTTACTTAAATTAAAGTTGTCTTATCATTCTTGTTCATTAAATAATCTATTTTCAAGGATTTCATTAGCTTTACTGTTTGTACAAAAAACAGGAACTTACTTGAATGGATTTTTAGAAGAAAAAAAATATAAAAAATTAATTTCAACTTAGGTAATTAGAGTAAACAAGGTAATTGACCCAGCAAAGGTAAAAGGTAACGTTACATAAAACAAACGAAAGATGCTTTTAGATAGTTTTCTTATACTGTTATACCATATTATAACAGTATTTCAGTCATTACTGAGCCTTAATGGTATTTTTTATTATTAAAAAATCTATGTTGCCACAACCCACAAAACTTAACATAAAACTCACAAATGATTACAATGACATTCAATTTTTGTAGGCATTATTTCTATATTCTAATGGCTTTTAGCGCTTGGTGTTGATGACTTATGTAGCACGTTAAAGATTAACAATTCTGGTTAAAACAATCAGAATGGACTTATTAACATTTTTGCTTTTATGAAAGAAATTCAAATCTTATGAAAGTTGTATTTTATGTAATATGTCACCATCCCTCGTATTTGATTATATACAAAGAAATTTCATTTGATCTTGTCTGAAAAATCGACAAGTTAGCAATAACTAGATACTAATTCAGGCTTTATACCAGTTTAATGGAGATCAATGGAGTCCTAGTAAATTTAACATGGAGCCTTTGTAGGAAGGAACATCTTAGAAATATTTATTGAATAATTTCTACAATCATTCTGAAATAAAATTTAAAAAATTTTTTACTTAAATAAAGAGAAAAAGAAAATATTTAAAGCAAGATTGAATAAAGACATTTTTTTCGAGTGCTCTCAAAATTTTCCTTTATGGCTTTAGCTATAAATTACCTACAGGAGCAAGGTTAAAGAAAAATGCAGTCTTTAAAAATTAATTATTAATTTTACGTAAATTAAGACGTAACTAAAGTTGTTATATGAATACCATTTCGTCTGCTTAACCCACATTTAGTTAAGCAAATTGAAGCACGTTTACTCGTGTACGTACAAGAGATTGCTGAGTTCTTTCATAAACAAAAAATCAATTATTTAACTACAAAAAATCCTGAAAGTTAAAATATATGTATTTTAGAAAATATTAAAAAACTACTGTTCTGACGACATTTAACAATATAACCGTTTTCGTTGATGCAACTTTTATTTTATTTGTGATATTTTTTGTAATAATTAGATAATATGAACTCACGTGAAACATGCAAAAAAAATATCTTTCTGAATTTTTCTCCTTTAAATTGTATGATTTACTTAAGCACGTGAATTTATGTGTCATTGTTGTTAATGAAAAGAACTTTACAAGATAAATAACGTGTTAAGGTGAGTTTGATCAAACGATTCTTTAAGGATACTAGATGAAAGGTACAGTCATATGAAGTTTTCCCTAATTTTATATCTTTCAATTCGCATATGATAAAATTGTTTCTGTTATTCTTACTTTTTGTTTTCAGAGCCTTAAGCGGTATTGTCAAAGTCAATATAATAAAAAATTGGCAATTTAATTAAATATAAGCATGAAAAGGAATTTAATACTTTCTTGCCAAGTTGTTCATTTCATATTTCAATGACTTGAACATTTTATAAAATTAGATATTTGATTTTTATGTATTAAAATAAAATACAAGGCTAACAAAATTAAAAATTGTAAGTAAATAACAAATAAAGATAAATTTACAAATATTTAACATGATTTAGTTGTGAATAAACCTTTTATTATAATTTTAATTATCAAATTTTATGACATGTTTGGATGTTTCTATTAGCCACATTTCAAAACTTAAGTTTTATATTTGAAATTTTATATTTTTGTTTTGATTATTAAAAATTTTTAATGTTGATTTTGATTTTATTTGATTATAATATTCTAATATGTGAAAGAAAGATATCATTTAAAAGTTATAGCTATCATTTTAAGCAAATCTAACAATTAATTGGATAATTCATATTAACCAGGAAATAAAGAAGTAATTTTAAAATAGCTTTTATTATTTCTATATTATTTTGAAAGCTTAGCCAGAGAATTTTATGAAGAGATTATTATTTATAAATTTTATTAATAACTAAACTTTTAAAAATAAATTTTAATGGAAAAAAACTAAGTAGATTTTCTAGAATTTATTTTGATCCTTTCTTATGTAATAAATACTTGTGTGGTATAAACTGTTCCTCTTTTACAACTCAAATAAGTACAAATTTAAGCTTAAATTTATTCCAGAAGTACTTAATTATTAGTTGTAAATAATACATTACTTGGAAGGTCTTGGGGCTATAAAATAAAGGAAGGTTATTTTTCAAAAATTCAATGTGATCTCCCTTAAGAGCCAAACAAATATTCCAAACTTTTTGGAATTTGTTTTGTTAAAAAAGCATTACTAATAAATCGAACTATGTGGCTCTTAGCTTTTTTTTACTAACTAATCAAAAAAACCATTTTTAATAGTTTTAATTAAAGTTTTATCGGCCCTTTTTTCTAGCTAAATTTTTCTCATTTAGACAAAGACAAAAAAAGTTCTCTATCAGAGTATCAAACTGTTGATAGAAACAGCCAATCATATTTTTATTTTTTAAGTTGCCCCAATGGCATTATTACTAGTTGTTTTTCAAGGAACAATCTACAACATCATTTTGTTTTATCTAATATCTGTATAATTTTACTATGAATATTTTAAGTTTTTTTTTTCAAAAGTCCTCAGCTTACAGTTTTCAATTACTTTGCATAACTGCTATAAGTAATGCTTGTTTTTTCCTTAAAATTATTCTAACAAAGCTTTTTATATTCAAAGAGTATTTTTCTATAAAAACTTAGAACATCCGTGACAAGCATGTGATTATTCATAAGGTAATTATTTAGTAGAGATTTTATGTCAGATATTGTGTGAGTATCCAAATGACATAGTTACATCCCCATGTCTTGAAATATTTTATATGTGGTCAATTTTAACCTCATGACGTCGTTTTCTCTAGAAATATGTACATAACTGATTTTGAGCTATAAGTGAAGTTGGCGTAATAGTACGTAATCGTTGCAGGAAAATACATTCAAAACCTGAATTGGAGATGGCTGGAAAGTATTTTATTTAAAATTGACATTTTTTTACATATGTTTTTAGTAATTTAAAGCATGCTAATAATGCATGTTTAATTATTAAAAAAGGTTTCTAAAAATTTTGTTTAAGATTTAAAGGATAACAATGCTTCTAAATAACATAAAGTAAATTTGGTGATTTTACTAGTGGAGAGAGACCTCAGGTTTATTTTCGTAATGAAATTTAACTCTATTAATCCGGATAAAAATATTGTTCCTAGTTCTTAATTGGATAATATAAAAAAAATTAGAAATTAGTATGGGTAGCTACTTTTTATGTCATGTCAAATATATATGAAATAAAGGAATTGAGAAAACAGCAGAGTGTGGTTATTTTTAACCTACAGGTGGGAAATCATAAACTTATTCTTTATATTGGTGTGCTTTTTATTACATGTGCGATAGTTAGTCCAGCAACAAATTTCCTTTAGTTTTCACTCTAGTTTTACTTCCCGCAAGCTGTAGTGTTAGGCTGGTAATAGATGAGGTGTCCCACCTGTCACTTTTTTATCTCGGAAAAGGAATCTTATGGTCTTTTTATTGTGGTTTTTCTCATAGCTATAGGTAGTAATTGATCTCCTGTGGGTCATCAGTCTTTTGAATTTTTTTTCGAACTATTTAGTGACGCACTTTCATATTACTGTGTATAAATGTATTCGATAGAAGGAGATTACTTGTTTTGACTATTCATCTAACTCACCATGTTTTTATTTTTTCCTTACAGGGATTAGAGTTGATAAAAGGAATCGTAAAACAATTGTAATTTCAAACTTGTTCAAGCAAGCTTAAAAGACTAAATTTAAGCCAGGTAGAATAGAGACATGTAAAATCAAAATGTTTCGTTTAATTGTGATTCTTATGTAAAACTAAAACTAAAACTAAAACAGCACAATTACGTAACTGTAACCTAGAATCAACATTGTTGGCTAGTTTTGGATAAAAGTCGTCAAATCAATTACTTTTGACCAACAAATGATGTGCAGACACTTCTAAGTGCTTATATTTTTTATATCTTACTATTCTTAAATATTAAATGAAAAAAAAAAATCTTAAATTGCCCATAAATAAGCCTTCATTAAGGTCTTAATAACTCTCATAAGTGATCATGAAGGTCTTATGTATATATCGATGAAATCTATCTTCATTGACAAAGCTTTTTATTGAAATTTCATACCTACTAAGGCTTCTTTAATAGAAGCTGCTCTTCAAATGCGATTCAATTTGAAACATAAGAGCTAAAGTTCTTATACTTATTTATGTTTGTATTATGCTGTTGTTGCATCTAAATATGTTGCACTTATATAAACATTAAATAGACCTTAATTACCAGCTAATCTTGCAAATTGACCTTTTTTCAAGGCTTTGAAGAAGACCAGCTATTCTTGTGACTATATATGTAATCAATATAATATATACCTTGAAATTCTTTTGGCTTTGAAGTCATCCAATGAAATTTTAAGGCTTTATTATTATTATTAGTAAACAGCTTTCTTTTTTGTTTTTTGTTTTTTACTGACACTTTAATTACGAGTAATATATTTTAATCTATTTATTGGAGAAAAATATAATCAGAATTTATAATGCGTACTAAAATTTTAAAAATATTAAGTTTAGTTAATTAATATGACAAATGCGATTAATTTGAACTGAGCTGGTTTCTATTTTTTGGCAATTAAGTTTAATTTTTTACCTTTTTTTGCTTTATTCAAGTGCTCAAAAACATTGAATTAATGGAGGAATTAATGCTTACACTTTTTATATATAAACGTCTGCTAAAAACAGATTATCGCTTTTAAAAAACTGGGGCTTGCAAAAAACTTAAATATGGTTGAAAATTGTTTACTTAGTTCAATCATATAGAGTAAATAAATTGATTAAACTAACCAAAGTACAAATACAAGGCGTGAAAAATTTACTGGCATAGCCATCCCTCAATTTGCTGTGGAATATTAATTGACGCAGTTCCCCTCTTTCATGTGTTTTCAAATTAAAATGAAATGAAAATTTTTTAAGGGTTTTAATTGATTTTCATTCTGTTGACCTTAGATAATAATTAAAGGGCCTTACAGACAGTTTGACAAGTTTAAACATCAAAACAATATTTTTGGTTTAAAAAACCAAAATATTGATTTTTATTAGCTTTTCGTCAAGTAAATAAAAGAATTTCAAGCGAGTTTTATGGGTGTATTTTCTAAAAATTAATTTATTCCAGAATCAACAGTTATTTGGCCTAATATTCTATTGTAGGACTAGATGGGTAAAACAGAATAAACGATTCCTACACAAACGCCCAGGTTAAGAAGAAGAGTTAGAAAAAGACCTTTAGTCTTTCTCATGCGTAAAGAAATTTTACAACGATTTCATGAGTTTGCTGACTACAGCCCTTTGAAAAAGTTTTATTTTAAATAAAGAGGGCAGAAAACAAACATATTTTCATGCTTTTCCATATAATTTGGCTTTGCTATAAAGAATATTGACATTTAAAAGTTTTTTTGTGTTGTAGACTAGGCTGTTATTATTCAACATAATATCTTTTTGTTTTCTATGTTTGCTTAGTACAAAAAAAAGAGGTTTTCCTGTAATTAATTGTCATACATAAGCAAATTTTCTAATCAAAATTGGACGACTTTCAATTGTTTTAATTGACATTCTTTATCAGTTTTGAGAACTAGCAGTAAGGTTTTTGTAATTTTGTATACTAATAGAACAATGATGATTTTATCTAACATAAGGAAACAGTCATAATAATATGTTCTTTAAATAATAATTCTGAGAGAGATTTTTTTGGAGTACATACTGCCTTCGGGTAATAGCTTTTAATGTTATCTTGTGTAGGAAATTTTTTTAATGATCTTAAATTTAAATTCTATTCGTAGAACAAACAAAAATACAAAAATTTTTTTATATCAACAAAAGGGATGTAATACGCTGGGCTAATGACCCAGAGGAAGAAATATAAAACGTAAATGGGATATCAGGAGAATGAATTTTCTTAAGTAATCGGCTTTTAATTACCTTTAAAAACAACAATGAGCCAAAAGAAAAAGTAAAAAAAATTAACTAGAAAACACAACAATTAACTATAATGAGCAACAAATTAATTATTGTGTAAGAAATCTGTGTTAATATTTTGTGCTTGAATTTAAAGTTAGAATTTTGTGGTAGCATTTCTAAGATGCCATGTAAAATTTTTGGCCTCGGCCTGATGTTAAAACCCCCAAGAAGGAACTTCGTTCCATTATCAAACTAAAATTTTTTGGAGAAAAGAAAGTTAGTTAAATTAATCTTCTTCAAGATAGATTCATTCATTTCAATACTTCCTAACATCTTCTGTATCACAAATGTAGAACAATTTACTTTTTGCTTTTGCCTACAGCTTTGTTTAAGACGATGACTTTTTCAATAAGCTCAAATCTCTTTGCTTGAATTCTTAAAAGATCTAAGATCTAAGAATCTAAGTAATCGTTGAGGATACTGTCGATATGACGTTTTTAAAAGTAGCTCAATTTTTGATTTTTGTAAACTTTTTCAATGACTTTATTAAGCAGCATTTTTTACTTCTTAAAATGGGATCCTTTTTTCATAATTTTTTACTTTAACCACCCATCAAGGTTATTCAAAAAGTTAGAAAGGTATTGTATTTATATTTGAGAAGCTATATAGAAAACAGCAATGCTGCTAGAAAAATCTTTGAATCAAGCACCTAAAAACAGCTTAAATCAAATGAATGCAATAGAAATATTAATTTGCCGATTTAGGCTAAACTTAAAGTTAAAAGTAAATATGTAAAAGATAAAACTTAACTAAATAGCCAAAACAATTAATTGGCTCACGTCAGAAATGATAAAAGTCGAATAAATATCCAACAGTTTCTATCAGTATAAAATTATGCCTTTCATCATTTTATTAATAAAAATAATGTTTTCTATATACTGACATATTTTTACTCAAAAAAGGATCGAAATCCTAAGAACAAAATATGTCTCTAAATCAATAATAGATTATTTTTTATGTTATAGAACAATAGAAAGCTATCTATCACAAATGACATCTAGTTTGCATAAAAAATTACTTTCAAACCTTTTTAGATTAAACTCATTCCTTTTATTACAATTTAATACGCCCAGTCTGACCCTGTCTGACTTAGATAAGAGAATAGAAAAGCTATAAAATCATATGTCTCCAATGTTTAAGCTTTTTGCATAAGGCTCGCAAATTTAATTGAAATTTTTATAAGATTTAAAAAACTAATCGCAGTGCATTAAAAAGCAATTTGATTATCAATCAAAACAAAAAATTTTTACAAAATTCTAAATGGGTATCATTTCATTGAAGGATGAAATATATGCTTATGCTCTTATGTCTCATTACAATTGAAGCTAATCTATCTTATCTCACATTTTGTTTTTTAATTTACATATCCTACATTTTAGTTATCTAACACAATTTGCATAAAAAAGTAATCGAAAATAATTTATTATAATTTTTTTTTTTTTTGTTAATTTAAAACATTTACCTGAAAGGTCATCAAAAGTTCAATATGGCAACAAAAAGTTTTTACTCACCCGTTAAAATTGTCTTCGATCCCTACATGCAACTGAACAAAACTGGATCAGATTTGTGTTGCAAAGAGAATAAAACGGTAGGACCCTAATACCACTACACAATTGAGAACCAAACGTGGGTGAAAAGTGTCACTAGGGTGTTAAAATTCTGACTGATATAGCTTAAGATTTGATTTGTTCTATATTTATATGTGTTTATATATATATATATTTAGTTTTTGGGTAACTGTTTTTTAAATATAGGTGACCCGAAAAGCTTTTAGGGTGGATCAGAATAACAATTTCAGATTTTTTTATACACTTAAATTACAGAACTATTGCATTTAAATCCTATTTGAACTGTATTATCGCACTCGAATAGTATTTAACTGGCAAAAACAACAAAAAAATATTATGTTTACTTGACTAATGTGAGTTATGGCACAAGGTCAAAATCTAATCCTGTACTAAAAGTTTATATAATTTGAAATTTACTACATAAAACCATTTGATAACCGATAAAATAATTAAAAATTTAATATTAAAAAAGTTACAGCAATAAATAAAGTTTTTCTATAAAAGTAGAAAAATACAAAAAACACTATACATAACTATATTTTAATATTTTCTTAATGTTAAGTTTTTGCACATTATTTGAATTTAACACAGATTTAATTATTTTTATTGATAAATTTAATTTAAAATTAAAGTAGTTCGTTTTTTGGAAGTAATTTCACTCAGAACAATTGATATTTATTCCCAAATAGACTGCACTCTTTGGCGTATTGCTTTGGTATTAATAATTAATGATAAAGTTTTTGATAGTTTTAAAACTATTTAATTCCTAATATAGATATATACATATATCTATATGTATATTTAAATTGAGCTATATGAAATCAGTTTAGATTTATATTATTTTTAAATGACTTTTAGATTTTTAATTCTCAAATATTTTATATTTAGTTTGAATAACATTAAATTTATTTAATGAAGATATACTTTTTATAACTTTTTTTAATTTTAATGCAACTTTAAATTATTGAAAACAACACCAAGCTAATATGAAATGGCGTTTGCTGCCTACCGCCGTCAGTTTGATATTAAGTCAAAGCTTTTGTATTTAGTCGATAGAAACCTGCTCTATATTGGCATCGTGTAAAAAGCTCACAAATGCCCACACACCCCAAACTTTTTACATCAGTTTTTTTTTTTAGTAAATAAACTGCCCCAACACAATTGTAATTTAAAATGTATAGTCGAGGGCTAATACAATATACATATATATATATATATATATATGTATATATGTGCAATTATAATAACACAATTTCAGCTATATAAAAAGCTCTAGTTCTTTGCAATGACGTAAATTTCCCCAGATATGACGTCACAGAAACACCAAAGAATGTTTATATTTATGTTATTCTATTCCTGTCTTTTTTACTCTTTTTACCTTTGGCTATATTTAGGGACTAGGGAAATTGAGGCAGGGGCGCTAAAAGTGATTTTATTATGCTTAGAAAATTCTGTTTGTTGTATAAATTGTCTGCGTGACTTGCACTTGGCTGAATGACCTTGATGAAGTGCTAATTTTTTTTTTTTTTTTTTTTTCTTTAAAAGAACTAATGAAAAAATTTATAGAGAATCTAATTGATATATTAGTATTGCGTAATAGGGGAAATGAATTTAACTGATTGTAGATGACTTTTTCGATTTTCCTGAATGCCATCAGATAAGAAAAGAATTTTTTTATTTCAAATGTAGGACTATGTCTAAAAGTTAACAATAATGTATACTTTTATTAGTTTTTCTTAAATAATTATTTTCTAGTTTTCAAATTCGATCCAAAATTAATTTTGTTCTGATGCTAGAATTGATTTCTCCAAACTATAATTTCCTGGTGTATAATATAAGTTTTCTATATGCACAATTTTCTATCGATATACTCATACGTTTTAGATGTATAACATATAATAAATCATAGAAATTATATTTTTTCTATAAATAGTTGCTTAGTTATGTTGATAAAAAGGTTTAATTTTTTCTATATTTAAACATAAAATTGCTAACGTAATTAACCAATTCGTTTAATATATTTAAATTTTGCAATTATTTCAGTTTCATTAATTTGTTTAATTAGTTATTTTTGATATTACAATACTAATAGTATTATGGTGACTTTTGTGGGATTTGTTTGATAATATTAATTAAATATATCACAGGTTTCTAATTCTGCTTATATACTAAAAATATGATGAAAGTAAAAACTAAAGAAAAAGTGTATTTTAACATTATTATTAATTTAGATTTGCTTTTATACTACTATGAAAACATAGCCAAAAATTTAATCAAAGTAAATATTTGAAATTAATCCCATTACACTTACTGTTTACATTATTTGTTTTATTTACTTAAATTAAAATTATTCGAAGGATATATTAAAAGTACGAAGTAAATAATTACAAATCTGCGAACGCTTAGATAAATGAATGCTTGAGGTTTATAATATTTTACTTGTAAGTTATTCTTTTTTCTTGTTGTAGTACAATTTTCTGGATTTAATCATGGTCATTTGGAAACACGAATTATTTATGAATTATTAAACATGTTTGTATAATATATCTAATATAGTATAAGTTAAAGCACGCAATGTTCTACTGCTTCATGCATTATGCTAATTATTAAAGGTGTTTTTTAGCTCTCATAACATTTCTTCTTATCATAGACATTTCTTCAAAATCCCCTAACAATGATTCCCTTTAAGCTATTTAGAAATTAAATCCCTCTTTTATTAATTCCTTTTTTGATCACAAAGATTTTCAATCTCAAACAAAAAAAAACTTATTTTGTGCTTTTTCTCTTGAGAAAATATTCTTTAAGTAATTACGTTAACACATCACTCTTATTCCTGTCCTTTTTTCTTGCCATAAGCACATTATGAAATCCTATCCGTAAGCCAAAATTATTACGTTAGCATATTAGGACAATCAAGAAAATTGATTTAAGCTTGCTTGACTTCTAAGTAAATCACAAGGAAAATTGCTGAAAGCACTAATCTACGAAATAAGTTTATTGATTAATATATAAAAAAAGTTAATAAGATTTTAATGTATATATCCAAGTCATCCATATTGCTACGTTTTAGCTTATTTTTGGTTTATGGAAATTAGTAACATAATAATAAATTATTTCACAAATAATCCAATAATAAATAAATCAATTTGTGTAAAAAAAGGGTAATTTTTGGAATTTTTTTTAAAAAAAGTATTGCACCGAATGTTTTGAAATTCGGCAGATATATTAAAACATAAATGAAAAATACAATGTAATTTTTTTAAATAATATTATTGACTTTTCAGCAAGCTATCCACCATCTGGCTGGTATGGAAGATAAACGAGAAATTAAATTATATCGCGTCATTTTTGTTTGTAGAATATTAGGTTGCATCAAATACGCTTCTATCAATAATTATAACTTCATTATAGGTTATATTATCAATTAAACACTCATCTAATCTTGTTCTTATAATTAGTACAAACCCATGGCCTATTCTCATAATTTGTATAAAATATATAAATATATCTCTTATGTAATCGAAAATCAATAAATTTATTCAAACTTATTAAAATAAATGTTTTATATAATAAAAGAAAGGCCTTCTTTCTGACCTTGAAATAATATCAATTTCTTTCTCATTAGCAAAATATAAAATCACTAAAACTTTAATTTATTGTTTCAAAAAGCTCCAGTAAAAGTTAAGGTATTAAAATAAATTACGTTTTATGTTGTATTTCTATAATTAAATTTAAAAAAAATTATTTACCTTACAATACAACTTTGCAAACTGTAACTATTGATCTTTGGTTTGTAAGCTATACGTTTTTTTATGTACCTAATTAATGTACAAAAATATATCCAAGAAAATAGAAGAAGGGAAATAATAATCAGAAAAATTTGAAATGGCAAAGTTGAAATAAAAATGGATTTCGACTAAGAGAAAGCAGGTAAAAAATGAGCGGCTTTTCCCGATTGCCAATCCTAAATAACAAAATAGGTGGAATTTTTTGCTAAGGCTAAGCTAGTTTCCAATGTTTTGATAATAATTTTAAGCATTTCTAATAGTAAAAGATTTAACCAGGTTATAAGGCTACCAGATGTTCCGAAAAGCTTAAAATGACAAAGTTCAATTAAATATAGCAAAGGTTCTTGAAGTGTTACATAAAGGTCAAAATTATAGCGCATTCATTTGCATTTCTAGAGCCTCTTTTTGGAAAATAAGTGGGTATAAAATTAAGTTTAATTCTTAAAATTGTTTTTTTACAGTCAATTCATATTATGCTGGCTGTTTCTATAATTTATTCGCTACCCAAGAAATCATAAAGTAGGCTTGCTATGCATGCTGAAACAACAGCTTTAAATGTCAAGCACTTTCATGACTATTAAAATATACAAAAACTAACAAAAAGGATATTTTAGATATTACAATATAATAATAGTTTTTGAGATATTGATCGAAAGGGATTCTTAGGTATTCTTACTTTATGTATTTTATTATAAAGTTTTAGGGAAATTTCCCTTAATTTTTCATGGCATATGAAGTCAAATTTAATTTTTCGTGCTTGGAAATAGAGTAAAATTTTTTTAGTTATTTTTAAGCATGGATATGGAGTAAAATTTGTGTTATTTTTGAGAAGATTGATATGGAGCTTGATTTTTGTTCATTTTGGTCATTTGTGGATGAATTTTGTTCTTCTACACCTTTGGCATAGTTCTATTATATGCAATGTTAATTTAAATTACTGTTTTTTTTGTGTATTGGCTTTATAGAAAAAGTAGAATATATTAGTAATCGGCTTTTAGTAATCAGATAAATGCTGATATTGTTAGTGGTAAAAATTTTTGCTTAAAACTATGTAAAAACTAGCAAAGATTACCATTTTTGATAGATGAAATATGGAGTTTTTTTGTATTTCTTTTAGTTTTTAGTCAATATAGCACCTTTCCATTGACTTGAAATTTGACAATTTTTCAACATGATTCACGATTCATGAATGACGTCCACATTAATTTGTCATTGTTTTGGATTAAATAAAGAAAAAGTTAGCTATTATAAAGAGTATATGTATTTGCTTTTCATCAATCATTCATAATCAAAGTTTTAGCAGCATGAATTGTACTCTAAATTTTATAATATTTCAGGTTATATATAAAAAATAATTAGTATTTAAAAGTTTTAGTATTAATGGCAGATAATATGATTTATAATATAATATCTTATCTGATGAATTCAAATTTCAGTGCACGTAAAGCAAAAAGTGTCAATAATGTACACATACTCAATAGAAATATTTTTGGAATAGGTTGCAATGAACAAGTTTTATTAAAAGCCCCAATTGGGAAATTGCCCCACTTTTTTTGAAAGTTTTTCTTTAAAAATATATATTACCAAATATACTTCATTTTATCCAGAGCCAAACATGCTTATTTTATACAGCTATCCTAGAAATTAAAGGTAACTAAATTTCAGCTGCAGAAGTTAGTGATATTTTAAACGATTTTATTGTACATTACAGAATGAAGCAATTTTGAAAAAATCCGATCGAAATAAGGCATTTTTGAACGATTTTGCAATCCTAAATTACTTGAACTGGACGAATTTAAAAAGTCAAATCAAAGGAAGTAGTAAAAAATCTCAATTATACATAAATAACCTAGCTACAGCTTTAACGGCTAAATTAAACATGAAAAATACAAGTTGTTCTGCATTTTTCTATAAATTATAAAATCATATTCTTAAATTTTTATTTTTGTGGAAATAAAATAATAAAATAAACTTTTGAAAATGTCACCAAATATTACAATTTCCAAGATTTTGAACACTCGATCATGAAATAATGCTAATCGAGATTCAGCTATGATATATTATAAAACTTTTGAAGTATAACTTTCAGATTCCACCATAGAAAAATTGATAATATGAATTTAAAAATTTTAATCAGTAACTCGTTAATACTATAATTTGGATTCTGTAACATTTAAAGCAATTATTTTTTGGATTTAGTTATGAGCAAGGAAATAAAATTAATTAAACTTTAACCAAAGTAGAATAATAAACGGATAAAAAAAGATAAAACAAAAGTAGTAAAAAGCCTAAGCAAAAAGCTAAACAAGATAACAGGAGTTGCTCACACATTGGGAGGTGAAATTAGCACTCACTATAAAAATAACAAAGCAAATTGTTATGTTTTATTCGAATAATTCTTTTTTTTTGCAATAACAGCGTTTCTTATTGCAACAACAACAAAAATTAGGCATTTAAAAATTACGTTTTTTCTATACAAGCCAAAAGCAATATGGTAAATACGTTAACAGCAAGAATTCAGATTATTACCACCACCCATAACGCTGTCATTTAATTAAAATCAAAATAAAATTAGTCTAATAACACATTTTCAATGGGAATTTAATAAACCAAAACAAAATGTGACAACCCACCCTCAAAACTCCCACCCTCAATTTCTATTAATTGTAGAACCCTAACCATGTGAATTTCCAAAGCTAAAAGTAAAGTTCCCGGGCCAATGGAATATACTAGACAGGCTCAAAACATTTATTTATGTCAACTGTAAGTGTATGCAATATTCTGGGTCTAGGTCAAAGCTTACAGTTTTATATTCTACATAACAAGGATATAGCTTTATTATATACAATAGTCCTATACAACAGCCGATATATAGTATATAGTTAGATATAGCCCACCCTACATCTGGTATATATATTTACTTGATCTACTTCCGTTTTTGATTCCATCAAGCATTCTTTTTTTCTTATATTGTAATAGTAAAAAAGAAAGGCAGCACTATATATATAAAAATGAGTTTAGGGTGACTTTCGTGTGTGTTAGGTTAAGGTATTGGTAATTATTTTCAACGTTTTTTTCTTTTTCTTTTCCATTTTTTTGCATTTAATTGTTGAAAAAAAACTTTTAAGGGTGTCCTGAATTATATTCTATAAAAAATTACAATAGTAAATAAGTTTTTTCGCAGCATGACCCAATTTTTAAACTTCCCTTTTCCTATCTCACAAAAATTTTAGCAGGCGATGACAATAATAATTAATTTTTTCGAGATTTAACTTTTAGTACAATGAATAAAACTTTTTAATAAAGAAGAAAAACATTAGTAGGAAAATATATTTCTGGTGCAGATTGATGAAAAGATTATACAATGGCCTAGTTTTGAATTTCAATTTAATTTATTTGATTGAAGTTCAGTTTTTTACGGCTTTCTGTAAATAACAAAAATTGTCTTATTGCAACTTGGAAAGGTAAAAACTATAATAAATTGTTTTTCATCATCATTTTCTGGCATTATGGAAAGTTCTTAAATTAATTTTCACCCCTTCATATAGTAAAAAATATATTAATCGCTTCTTTTACAGTGAAATATATTTGACAGGAAAAACTGTTGAACGCAAAATACTAGATACATAGGATTTAGTTTTTAAAATTTAAACTTGACTTTTGTGTTTTATCTTTAGTAAATAATTTATTCAGCCTTCGATAAATTTATCTTTTTGCGAATGAAATTCACTTATTTGAAAGTTAAGTATTTTAACATAACTGATTCTCATAGAAAGTTAATAATTTTCCTATAAATGCTATAAATATTTTTTTCACTGTTTATAGAATTGATCAAAAATTATTTTAAAAGGTAAGTAAAATGTGCTATTGAACAGTATTTCATGTCTTTTTTATCATATAAAAATATTTAATAATGATATTTGACTGTAAAAACATTTTTGTGTGCCTCAAAAAACTAGCATCGAAATCTGGTTGTGGGACAGTGAGGTAGCTAGTTATGGGACACTGTTACTTGCAATTTTAGCATTTATTTTGCACCTCAATTTACTTTTTTTAAATCTTAGCCATGTCGACCCCTAAGAAATTAGATCAAACAGCAAATAAAACGATGCTAAATGTAATCAAGACAAAACAAAACAAAAATGCTGCAAAATAAAAGCATTTTCACTTGCAAAATTGCGACGGTGATAAGGACTATTAAATTAACTAAATTTTTTTTCAGATTTTTTGATAAATTTGATAATTTTTCATAAATAATTTGGGGTTTTACTCAAAGATTTAGAATTAACAGTGGTCTAACAACAGTGTCCCACAACCGGGAACAAAGTTTTTTTTGGCAATTTGAGCATATTTAATAATTTGATTATAAATTTTTTCTACGAACTCAATCAAGCTAATTTTCTGCAGGAATATAGGTCTGAATAATACCTAATTCAAAGGTGTATTTGTTACTCAATAATATTGATTGAGTGTAAAACTGTGCATGAAAATCAAAACATGTCCCACAACTAGTTACTTTACCTTACATATTTTTTATACAATACACACTTCATGTATGAAAGAGACACTTGGTTAGTTTTGAAGAGGCTCTCCTGCAATACAAAGAAGGAAATAACAGCACATATTCACTATTTTAAGTTTGAAAGCCTAAATTTAAAACTCAAAACTTTCTTTATTAGTGATTCAGGGTCCTCTCAAAGAAATGAATATATTACTAAAATGAAAAATAAAAAAATTCCTTGAGATTTACTTTCTTCAAACTATCATACTTTAAAACTTTATTCTAATTTGAATCAAAAGACCAAAATGGTAGTTAGCCTTCATAGCTTAGTAATCCTTTAAATCTCTGACAAATGTTTCCTAATTAGATGTCTGAAAATGACATAATTTTATTGTTTAACTCCTCCAAATAAAACTAATAATATATTTCAAACTTTAAATGAAATGTTGACTATCCAAAGTTTGAGTAATTTCTATTATTTTCAGTTAAATGTTTTAAGTAATGTTGTTGAAAGGTTTTTGCTAACAATAGAATAAAAAAAGTTGTTTTTAATTAACAAAATTTTTAAGGTCAAAAATAGCTTGAATAATTTTGTCTGAAACATAGATACAAATGATTTTAGGCACTTTGTCTCTCAAAAATCAGCACTTATATAAAAACAAATGCACTGTACGCACTGAGCTTAAAATCAAATTTCATGGAATAGCTAATATCACTAGCATATAAGAAATTTTCCCTAAAATGGATCCCATATTTACTCACAATGAATCAAAATCAGGAGCCCACTAGGGGCTTAGAGTACTGCTCAGAGTATTTCAAGAGAAATAAAAATAATTTTAGTAATATACTGACAGTGGATATTAAAAAACGAATCTGTCACTTTACTCCCAAATCTAATTAGCAGTTTACTGAATCAACTCAACAATTGGCCTTGCTTAATAGCACTTTTCTGAATTATGCAAGAACGATTATTCTTTAACCCTAAAAAGTAGAGAAACAAACATCTTCTTTAAAAGTGAATGGTTTTGATGACAATCTTAAATAATTTCTAGTCAAAGATCTTTAAAAAAATGCTGCATAGAAAAAGATTTGAGTCAAATGCTAAAAACATGACAGCAACAGAGCCAAATTCTTCTCAAATAAAATGAACAAATATTGTGAAAATTTCTTAGATCCATAATGTTTTCTTTGAGAATAAAAGATCCTATAAAATTATAAAAGGAATTAAATGGATAATGAAATTGCAATATGACAGTTTCTTCTACTTGTAAATAATACCAAATGTTATTTTATTTTTAGCCAAACAACGTATCTAAATAAATGTTTTCGTTGAACGGAGTTTTATACGATTAGAGAAAAGACTAAAAATAACAGACGAGTAAATATGTATCCTTTTCTAATAAATACTGTACATGCGACTTTTCGCAATTATTTGAATGTGTGATTAACCAATTTACAAAAAACGGTTACTCCAGCTAAAACTTTTGGTCATTTATAGAACTTACAATTAGTGAATTACAACGATTGGTGAAAAATAAAGTGCTATATGATCAAGGGCCAGCTTCTACCAGCTAAGACTTTAAAATTATAAGATATTCTTTATGATCTTTTAAGACACGGTTAATCTGGCTAAGACTTTGGTATTCACAATTAGTTAGAATATCGGCATAGAGATAAAATTTATAACCTATCTTGAGACAGTCTTAAGACTTGCTTGAACCAGCACACTTGTTTTTAGCAAGTGCCTATCTCGCAGGATCTTAAATATCTTAAATTTTGGGATAATTAATGATTGTTGAATCTAAACGACTGCAAAGATTACACAACACTCGCTTCAGCATGAATTTCATATACTCCTAGTTGAGAAAACCATTTGAATCAATGATACATAAGTTAAATTGTTTTCGTTAAAATTTTGTCAGTCAAGTCGGAAACCTCAAAAATAAATCCCATAAAAAACTTTTTTTTGTTGATCTAATTTGAAGTCCTTTTTTACTGATTACTCATTAATCCAAAAAAAAGCAACATTGTAGAGTTTATCAATTAAAAAGTAAAAAACAGTTTAACTATTTTAATAGTATAATCTTGGAATATCTTTGAAATTTCCTGGGATATAGTAATTTCCTTTAAATTTAATATCTTTTAATATGATATATTAAACTATATTCTTCCAAAGATAAAATAAACCTACATTTTTTTCTACTTAGCTATTAAAAATTTTTTTATAGTTATTAAAATAAAACAAAAAACAAATGAAGTGGATTATTCAAACATCACTTTTCTAAAGAGCTTTTATCCTTCAGATAGTGCTGATGGAAACCAAGGTCATTTTAAAAAAGTTTTAAAAGCCATCCTTAAAATCCAGAGAGTCTACTTCTATCTAAAAGGAAAACTTTTTTATTCTTCTGGCCTTCTTTTTCATATTTGTATACTTTTTTTTTAATAAAAAAAAGACAGAATCTCCTATAACTATTTTCCAATAAGAGCTTAAACAAAAAATTTTTACATTTCTCTAAATATTGTTAAGATATAACCTTCATAAAAAAAAGTATTTTGTGACCTAATTTTTTATTTAGCACACAAACAAAATCTCGATATCGTTTTAAATACGGAAATAGTCCAGCTCACATCTGGGTTAACTACTCCCCCTATTATCGATTTGTTGAACAAAAAATTTATGCCAAAAGGATGCTACTAAAGAAAAGTGAGTAGATTTTGAATAGGTTCTTGAAAAGAGATCTAGTCACAGCTCCTTTTTATATAGGCTTTGTGCGCAAAAACTTTTGTTATTATATTATTTACATATATATATATATATTAATATATATACATATTAATAACGATGCTGGGGATGAAAAATGTTTGCCTTGAAAATTGATGACATGAGAAGGGCAAATAAACAATTTTAGTGTTAAGGCTTAAGATTTTGTAAATATATTTTTTACAGGTGTTACATAAAATATTTAAATATTGGTAAAATAAAACAATTGAAATAATTACGAGTCAGTCATTTTTAAGATATTAATCGATTTCAAATCCAGGCTAAATGGCGTGGAAAATAATTGAAAGGAAACAACAGCATTTTAAAAGTAAATTTATTCAAAAAAAAACCTCGTGAAATTGCCCAAAATATAATTAAAGTCAATTTTTGACTTTTTTCATACAAAAAAAGATTTCTTTTCTAGATTTTTTTTTAAAAAATTTGTAATACTTTAAATAGAGTTTTAGAAGATTGTAATGAAAATTGAAATAAACCGGCAGTAGGCCAGATGGTAAAATGCAAGGATTTTCGTATTTTCTACGTGAAGGTAAAGAATGCGAGTTCAATTACTGCGAAAATAAATAGTTTTGTAATATATTCATGCTTTAAGTAAACGTTTGATCCAAATGATTTTCGAGAGTGAGTTATAGCGTGTTTTCACTGAACCTAGTGCCTAGTACCTAATCAATAATTATTATTGACATATTTGAAAAATAAGGTAGAGATTTCCCATAAAAATACTTTTAAAAAAGTACTAAACACTAAGTACTAAGTTCAGTGAAAACGCACTATTAGCAGTTGTAGCTGTTGTGGCGGTTTTATTCAAGATATATTTTCAAAATTATTTGATGTCAAAAAAAGGATGTAAATAATTATTTCAATAATTTGTTTATGATTTGGTTAGGCAGACTTGCAAGTTTGCAAGTTTTTTTCACTAATTTTTGTTTTATTAAGAAAAGAGTTAAGTTTATTATAATTTCTATGATGTCTTTTTTTCTATTACATTTAATATAATTTACTAATTTTTACTGGACTTTGCGAGGGATGATATAAATGAAGTAATAATTATTATATTCGATGTAAAAATTGGTAGTTTTTGTAAAGACACCACAATGTTTTATTTTTTGTGATAGAAAATTGTAAATGAATTTTTTAAACAGAATTATGTATCCTTCTAATCCTGGATCAAATATTATTTTTCTTCTTTTATTTCATTAAATCTCTAAGTACATAGATAATTTTATAGATAAAAGGGTATTTTTAAAAAGTTTTTCTTATGCTATTTTTTTATTTGATCAATATGATCCTTAAATAGACTGTTTAAAAAATAAAATTCTCACCTGATTAAAAATCAAAAAAAGTTTACTACAATAGATGTTAGGCATTCATTTCATCTATATTTTTAAAATGTAATTATTTTGATAATTATCCAAGTAAGTTATGTAAGTACGTTGCAAGTGAATGTCAAAAATGATACGTTGTTTGCTTACCCTGCAATTTACAAATGCAATTAACACGAATTAAGCCCCGTATTGGTTTTACACCTCATGTATATGCATTACCTAAACAGAAGGTCTATTTCAAAGTCAATAATAAATCATCAGACACGGTTGGGTTAGAAAAGTTAGCAAAACGATGGAACAAATGAACTATTTTTAAAGTCGTCTTTTACCAAAAAAAAATGTGTTATTAAATGTTACTTTCGTAATTAGTTAAATGATAGATTGACTAAGATTACACAAGTAGTTAAAAATTTATGGTATTAAATAATAATTTACTTTCAATACTGTCCCTTAATCAAAAATATTACTATAACATTGTTTTTCCCAAATTTTGGACTTTTATATTTTAAATTTTCACTAAGCTCTTAATTAGATTACTTATGCTACACTAGTAAAAGGCACAAATTAAATTTTTTTCCTATGATTATTTCATTTAAGGGTTCGTTATTTATATCCAATTATTGAAGTTTTAATTACAAAATACTTACTCTTTTTCTTTGGCTTTATAAAACAAAAAATGTACAATCAATCATACAAAATTTTATACCAAGAAATTAGGTGCAAAGGCCTTCAATATGAATTATTCTATTCAATAGCTAGAAAATGTGTATTTCTTGACATCACTGTTTACATTAAATAATATTTAATATCAGTTTTTATCGGGATTCCAATCTCACAAGGAATTTAAGACTTACTCTTACTTACTCTCAGGTATTAATAATCTTTATTTAAAAAAATCTATAATTTGTCTATAGGTGGCGTAGAAACGAACAGTTTTATTTGATATTTTCTAGAAATGTCAGATTGCAAAACTCTTAGTCTTTAATCTGGGGAAAGGGGGCTGTTTTTGTTCAGGTATTTGTTTAATTTTTGTATCGTTTTTCTTTAAATCCAATGTATTCAAAAATTTTATTAGGAAACAAGACTTTTTGTAACATTTAAGTAATATTCTCTTTAAAAAATAAAATGGCTGCTCAAAATATCGAGTGTAAGTATTTATTTATTTAATTACTTTTAAACATAACCGTTATTTAAATTGTTTTTTTTTCTTGTTTAGTAAATTTTCGAAAAATATGTTAATAACAATTTCAAACTCTTAGTGTCAAGTAATGTAATTAACTGATTAAATATATCTACACGATTTCTTTCTGGTGACTTTTGTACATAAAAGGAAATCATTAAAAATCCAGGTCCACAGAATTTTGTTTTCCAGAAAATGTATTATTTCATTAAAATTTGGGTATAATTTTCCATTACTGACAATGAGTCATCCATTGATTACGTTATACACTAGGTCAGATTAAGTTCTACTCTTTTGATTCAACCTAATACCTTTGACTTCAAGACTAAAATCTATTAAATTACAATAGCTCCAATGTGAAATAAAGGAAGATTGAACATTGATGACTGAATTGGGTTCCGCTTTTTATGTGTGATCTATTCTTTTTTAACTCTTTGACCAACAAGATGACTATTATTGAAAGTCTACTAACCTACTATCCCTATTATTTTATTCGCAAGGCTTTAGGATAACATATTCATTTTATTGGATTGTAAATCCAAATATGAATATGAAAGTTCTTGGAACATTTTTAAGCAAAACGCTTAGGAATTATTCTCAATTACATTCCTTGTTCATATTGGGATATTATAAATATAGTTTCTATAAACCATAAAATGACCATAATATGGTATATTACAAAAGAATTTTCTTAAAAACTTTTTGCTCATGTTACTTCGTCCCTCACAAGTTTTACAAGCTTAGTACTTTTTTTTAAATTCTATAAAAAATTAAAATGAACAATTTATTTTTTTATTAATCGTATAGCAATTAATTGTCTTTTCAAATCAGTCCTTCATGATAAAATACATCAATATATTAGATGAATTGTAAAATTTCATTGGCATTTACAAGGTTCACTAAGAAAATGCCTCATTTTAAATGTATTTAGAAATGGTTGTCTACTGCATTATTAAATCGATTCTAAACTGCCAATATTTAATTTAAATTTTCCGTTTAACAACGAAATGATCTCGTCATTACTGATATGATATTTTTTTTCATTAATGCTAGAAAATAAAAATTTAGCAAATTATTAAAACTCAGTATGAAATGCAATGAGCGTCTACAGTGGCTCAATCAAATGGGCTTTAATTTTTGGGAATCAAAAATGATTTTTTTCTCCAAGAAAGCGATAAAGTGAGCCTTTCGTTTATACGTTACAAATAAGAAATTCCTTAAAAGAACTAAAGGAGAATTAGAAAGGAAAAAAAACCCAAAGCTCTTTAATTGTTAAGACAGAATCTAAGCAAAATATTCAGAGGTCACTTTTTTTCTCGTGCGTACCTACTAACAATCTAAAAAGAGAAAGTATAATACAAATAAAATTAAAGTTAAGTCAAAAATTTTTATTCACTTAACGTTTCCCCTAAAAATTAGTTAAAAAACAAAATTTTTCCACAAAATTAATACTATAACAAATTGTTTTTAGACTGCAACAGATCTGAAATATCAGTTTCAGTTTCAAATTCTATTGAACTAGATAGATCTATATCATTAGATTTAGAATCGTATGTAATAGAAGGGGGATATAAAGAAAAAAAACTTGAAAATTTTGGCCTAGAGCCCGATGAAGATCCAAAGGGAAGTGATAAACAAAACCGAAAAACTCCTATTCTTGATTTAATATATAAAATGATAAAAAATATCAGACATACTGATGTTGAGATTCAGATTGAACAAATAATATTTAAATGTCATATGTTAGTCTTACGCAGCTATTCAAAATTTTTTAGGGATCATCCAAATTCAGGGTACATAAATCTACCACCAAACAAAGTTTCAAGAGATGCTTTTTATATGCTTTATGAGTGGATGATAACACCTGATGCAGAAGTTGGACGTAAAGGAATTGTTGAATTGTATACAGCTGCAGAATATTTAAAAGTTCAAAATGTATTAGATCAATGTTGGACATGCTTTGAGGATGACCAAAGATTCAATGAGAATACTGCTTTTGAATTATTTATTGAAGCTAAAAAATTTAAACAGGATACTATTGCTACATTAATGCTTAGCAAAATTAATAAATTTTTTTTGATTCTTGTCGCAACCAAAGAATTTGTAGAACTTGATGTTAAAGATGTTTGTTGTCTACTAAGTTCAACCAATATTGGAGTTTGCTGGGAAAGTGAGGTAAAACAGTTGCATTTTCTAATTGTTTTTCTTAGTTTCAGCTACAAATGTTAGGTTTGTCATCAAGGATCATTAAAAGAAGCCTTCTTTAAACATCCCTTTTTAGAGATTTGTGCTTTTTATATGCTCTTCTTTAAATTGCTTTTTTTTTTAAATTTTTTAAATAATTTTGTGCTTAGCTATCAATAGTTTAATTTTTGAAAAAGATTTAAAATTCAGTTATTTAGCTAAAAAATGTGAAGGAGAAGGATTTTTTAACAAAATGCTTACAGTTACGTGGTTTTCAATAAAAGAACTAAAATTAAATATGTGAAAAGTGAATTTTTGATTACACACCATAAATTTTGTTTTTGATGGCTTACATTCAATTATATTAAACTTAAAAAATCTGATCTTTAAATAAAAATGAACCTAAGTTTGCAATTAGCTTAGTTAAAGTCCATGCATTTTTAAAATGTGTAATCAAGCTGTATGCTTGTGTTAACTTATCAAGAATTAAAAGCAAAAATAAGTTCAAATCGGTTAAAAGTTAATTCAAGTGAAAAATACAATAAAAATTTGAAAATATTCTTTTATGATTTACATTGCTCTAAAAGATAGAACTATATCTTTTATAATAAAATATCTTCGGAAACAGTTAAATTTATTGAAAAATGAAAGCATGGCGCTTTAATCATTAGTTTGTACCTAGTTAGATATATTTTTTAACTATTGCAAGAATATAGAACTGAAGGAATGGTCAAGTGAAAAATATTTATTAAATCATCATGTTTATGTTATCTAGGCCTAATTTATGAAATATTACGATAAAAAACAGTAATTCGGTTTCATTCAGGAAAAGTTGTATCTAAAGAACTTTGTTTGAAGTATTTTCTATATGGTGCAATTATGACCTAAAAATCAGTCAAAATATGAATGGTGGAATTCCAATTAAGTTAAAACCTCGAACTAGATACATAAATGGGCTTTGCCCAGAAAATTCAAAAGACTAAAAGAACTACTACTACCTCATATATAAATCAGCATTATATAATTATATATATATTTCCCTCTTTTTAATAACAACCTATCTAAATACTTTTCCTATAATATAACGAGCTCAAGTCTGTTTAAAAAAACTACCTAAAAATCTATGCTTCATTTGCCTATTACCAAGACTAAGCTCTCAACATCCCGCTCAAGAATTGAACTGTTTAACTATTTCACGCTCTATAAACCGATTTCTTTCTAATAGAAAAAATACTTTACTTTAATATTTCGCTCTGAAAACGCTACCAACCAGTCACAATACTTTATAGATTTGTGCAAGATATAATTTGGTAAAATTTCTGTCATATTATAAATTTAATAATTTCTGACCTGAAAGTTACACCTGCTTATAAAGGATTAGTTATTGAAAAAAAGGCTGTAAGCACTTAATTATTACTAATTAAAAATGTAGTTTAAAAAGTTAAATCTGTTTCAAAGTTGTGCACCTATAAGCCCTCCAGATAATAGTAGAAAAAACTAAAACTAAAAACAAAAACCTAATTGGCAAATTTGGTTTATTTAGTTTCATTATGATATATTTTTTTCTCATTATTTTAAAAATTTAAATTTTAAGGTTTTAATGGCCGGTGTTAGATGGCTGAATTATAATTGGGAAGAACGAAAGAAACATACAGTGGCTGTCATGAGTTGTGTACGATTTTCTCTACTAAAAGTTGATCAAGTTCTTAATTTTCCTCGATTTTCTGAAGAAAATGAAGTGATAAGAGTCCTAGAATCTCGTGAAGTCAAAGATATGTTTGAAAATGCTTTATTGTGTGTAGATATTTGTTATTATTATTTTTTATAAAGATCTATACAAAACTATCTCTTCAATAGCTATCATGTTGGTATGAATTCTTATAGCGAGGGAAGTGCTCAAAGGGAACATTTTATGCAGAAACTGAATATGAAACCAACGGTTGAGCGATTATGGATTACTGATGAATTTCGTACAAAATATATGAATAGCTGTGCAAAACGACCTTATTTATATTGTGCCTTTATTAGATTCCTGAAATTTATTCAAGAAAGTGGCAACGAGTATTGGGATGTGCTACAATTTCCAGATAAAGCTAATAGTTTGGTATTTCTATCAAATGAATTTTAAATAAAAAAAATAAAAATTGACCAAAAATAAACAAGCTCCTTGAAAGAATTTTTAATGACAACACCGATAGGAAGTTATATTAATTCCTTTGCTCAAATTATTTAGTAAATATTTTTATAGAAAATTCCTGCAGAGCTTATATTTATGGTCAAAATTAAATGTTGTTCTAATTTACGTGTTTTTTACTAAAATTCTTGTTTATAAAGTCATATGAAGATTACAGGCATCAAAGTCGTTTGCAAAAATTTGAATCTGAGTTACGAATAACCACAAATAGAACATAATTTAGGCAATTAGATATTTAATTCAAATTATAGCCCAAAAATATCTAAAAATTTTGAAATAGTAAACTTGGGTTTTTAGAAAACTTATAGTACGGGCAAAAAGTTCTAATACCTGTTTGCTATGGTAAGCAAAATTAAATTGTTAGTAATTTTAATGTATTTTTTTGTTTTTTCGATTTTCTAATACCTTTTCGCCACAAACGCGAATTCTATATATATTAAAATACACGATAAGAAATTTTATATGAAAAATCGTGTATATAGGATGTTGTAATCTTTAAAAGCTTGTATACAGGGAAATTTTGGAATTTTTGATAAATTTAAAGGTTGTCTTACAAAATAAAATTTTTTTTCGTCTTATTTTGTTTTTGTTATTCGAATTATTAATTTAAGCACTCTTAAACTCTATTTCAACAAAATTAATCGGTTCAATACTTATTTTTATAACACTAACATAATATGTTCTAATACTTTGTATTAGCCTATGGAGAAAGGCTATAAGCGATAAATTACGACGCTTTAGCGCTTTTAAGGATTTGATTTTCTTATATACCATTTACATTTGTTTTATATTTTTTGGTTCACGCTTTTGCAATTACTTTAATTCCGATTTGAAATTTTTCTTTATATTAAAGGTGGGATATTCGGAAAACAGTGGTAGTAAATTAAAAGATGAAGAAGAGGAAATAAAATCCATATCAACCATTCAAAGCTTAACCAAGGTTAGAATATAAAAATTAATTTATTTAAAGATATATTTTTTGGCTCTGCGAAACTTGCATAGCGTTAGCATAAATCAATATCCTAGCATAAGCTCTCTAAAAACTTTTATTCATTTATTATTTTGATATTAGAATCCTGTTAATACTTTCTATTAGTTTTTAAACATTTTTTATAACTGAATTTTGTAAGGTAATGAAATTACGAATCAACAGCTCACTGTTTTGGTGTTTGATTAACACTATTTTTAATATCTAATGCGAAATAAATGATTTTTTTGTACTTCATTCAAAACTGACCATAACTCAAGTTATTTAAATTTTCAGAAATTTCACTCAAGCACTTTACATTCAAATAACCCTAAAACTAGAGATGGTATTCGTTCGAGATCATTAAACGATGAGCACGATACACATGAAAATTACTTTTGTAGATTAGCTAAAAAAGTTGAGAACATAAACCCAGCAGAAAATACAGTCAACGAAAAAAATTTAAGAAGTTTTTTAGCACAGTAAGTTTTATATGTTTCAACGATAAATTAATTTTGCTTTAAATACCATGAAAAAATTTATTAAATTTAAGTAATACAGTAATACATCGTAAATTGGAAAAGCTAAGTTGAAAAGTAGCAATCGTCTTTTTAATTATCAAGAATCTTCTTCTAATTCTAATTCATACTATCCATAAACAAAACTAAGCAATATACGTTTGTTTTTAGCTGTTCAATCAAGAATTTTCATAATTTAATTTCTAAATAAAGCAAACAAAAATATAGGCCAAAAATTTAACTCAAAATTTTTCAATTTGCTAGATATAATGTAGAACGTGAAATTCCTAAAATCTACATTTTTGGAGGATTGGATCCTTATCGTGCTGACAGTTCCCAAAGTGATGGCAGTCAAGTTCTGGTATATAATCCATTAAAGGATGATTGGGACCAAATTTCAAGCATGCCTGGTATTAGACGGCATCATTCAGCAATTTATTGCTATGGAAAAATCTATATTGTCGGTGGACAGTTACCGCAATCAGATGATTTCCAACAAGTAAGCATAGCTTTTAATAATAAAAAAACTTACATTAGTAATATTATTTATTTATTTACACATATATAATTCCAGATTCTCACAAAATCCATGTGGAGCTTTAATCCTGTCACAGGAGAGTGGCGAGCAGAAAAGGATATGCCCAAACCGCGAAGAGATTTTGGTATAACAGCTATCGAAAATGGATTTTTATGCATTGGTGGTGAAAATAGTCACAAACGTCTTTTAGATTCAGTTTTATTTTATGATATTCAGCAAGAAACATGGAGTGAGGTAAAACAAATACTGATTTCTAGATATTTTTCAAAATGAAAATAACTTTTTAGAGAGATCATTTGAATATTCCAAGATCAGGACTTACTTCAGGTAGAGTAGGAAATGAAATTTGGGCTGCAGGCGGTGTTGTAAGTTCTCGTTATGGAACGATTACGGATACTGTCGAATCTTACAATTTGTCGACGGACTGTTGGTGCCTTATTTCACCTTTAAAAAAACCGAAGTAAGTTTAATTTTCTAATTTATTTTTTGAGTTATAAATATATTTATTATTGAATGAAAAGCAATATGAAACCAAGGATTTTTGAGTTATTTTAACTAAAATAAACCGTACTTTTTTATTAATTTGCAGAGTTTTTGCTAAGCTTTGCATCACTAACTCAACTGAAGTATATATAATCGGTGGAGCAACATTTTCCTCCAACAAAACATTTAGTTCTTTAGATTCGGTAGAAAAATACGAGCCAACATTGAATGAATGGAAAAAAGTAGCAACATTATCTTTTCCAAGGTAAAAATATTATTAAAATATTAAATAAATTTTTTGTAAATGAATGACAGGCATGGCCATGACGCAATACTTCTTGAAAACAGGATTTATATTTTTGGCGGAATATCTTTCAACGAAAGTCGAACTGTTGATGAAGTTGAATGTTTATTACTTAAAGAATTGCAGTGCAAAAATGTTTCGGCTATGCCAAAACCTTTGTCTGGAATAGCAGCCGTTTTAATCAATAATAATGACTCAGAAATATAATAAGTAAATTATTATTTGTTCAGAAATTCTTCTCACAGATTAATTGTAAGAAAAAATATTAACCTTTTTAATAATTTTTTGATATCATTGGAATAAAATGCCAATCAAAAGTTGTAAGCTTAACGGAAAAGATAGAAAAGAATTATTTTAAAAATTATAAACTATTAAAATCTTTTAAAAAGCTTTAAACGAATTTGTTTAAAGGTTAAAATTTGTAATAAAAAAATATATTTCATCAACAATATAAAAATAAGTACCAAAAAACGACATAATTTTTAAATTAAAAAATTTAACTTATTAAAGTTTTAGTCTACGACTTTATAGTGACAAATATTTGCATTTGAATCACAATTTTCATACTCTTGAATGTTATCAGACGTAATTTTCGACTCTTGAACACAAACACAACGATATTCTTTTTGATTTTTTTCCATTAATTTACGTGGATATCCAGCCCATGACCTTTCTATTCCACCACTTAAATTTGTGCACCAAACTTTTGTTCCTTTCTCAGCGCTCCATTCTATATTACACGCTGGATATTCATCCGGTTTAATTTCTACCTTACGTTCTTTTTCGTTTTGTAAAATTTTTTCAACTTGTTTATAGTAATCAGTTTTTTCACCATTTTTGTCATAAAATCTTAAATAAAATAAGAAATAATAATTAAGTAAGTATTGATAAAAGCTGTATTGCACTGTCAGTACAAATTAACTTGAACTTCCCCATATAGAATATAATTTAATGTTAAAAATAAACTTTTTACGAGGTTTCGGCTTCTAAGATGCAAGTATTAAAAGGTTTTTTCTTATGGCTTACAAGGTTTTAATTAACAAAAGTCTACTGAAGGCCGGCTAATAAAGGCTGTTGTCAAAGAAAGCTTCAATTATTTGAGGGAATCAAGTGCTGAAGTTTATCTATGACTTTGGTATGACCACCATTTACACAGTCATATTTAAACATCTAGATGTACAAAAGTTATGTGTCCGTTAGATTCCGCAAATTATCTTCGAAAATTATTGAATTATCTTGAATTTTGTCTACGTGAAAAGTAATAGTAATAATGATAAAATAGAATTTTGACTGTGATTTTAGTTTTGCAAAAATATTCAATGACTTTTAGTCAAAATGCAAGCAACTAGATTACAATAATTAATTATTCAATTCATTTATTCAAGACATTACAAAAAGAATTAAAGGAATGGAAAAAATTTAAGATCATATGCATATATCTTAATGTTTTACCTGCCTATTAACTTTCCAACGTATTTGTACTCTTTTTCATAAAATTCTTTCCAATTAAACAAATTTAAAATATCGGCAGGTTTAAGCGAGAGAACATTATCAGATTCAGGTGTATACGAATCAAATTCACCGGTTATAAATGCAGCTGAAGCGTCTTTACCTAAAAGGGATAGTTTTTTAATTACTTCTATTCTCTATTATATTAATAAATAATCTTTAAAAAGGTTATAAAAAAGATTTAAAAAAATAATTTTAGCTAAAGTTTAACAGATTTCTTCTTATTTACTAGTTGCTGAAAAATTCCAAAACTGATTAGAGTGGAAATATTTTCCAAACATATTTACTTTATGAGGAAGATTTATTATAGTGAGGCCGCAAAACCGAATTTTAGTGAATTTTTTTACCTGCAAAAAAACTATAAGAACACCCTGAACCATAATGCTTTTTTCCTTTTGTAACATCAAAAATTTCACCCAAAATAGCTAAATATATATTTCTTTCAATATTTTTGCCATCGTATTCGGCAAGCTGATCCTTTGTAAACAATAAATAACCATTTTTCTTAGATAGTTCTTCAGACCTTAAATAATTCCCAACAAATTCCTTTACTATATTTTTATAGTCAGTATTAAAGAAAACTATTGCTCCTAAGGCCACCAAAATGTGTAAAAATATTAAAATATATACACGAACAGACATAATTTGGAAAGTAAATCTCTAAACAAACTGTATTTGACATTTCAAATACAAACATTTGACATAATTTTCGTTGAGTTTATGAACGCATTACTCTTGCTCGTATCTCTCTCACCTAAATTAGTAATTAGTAGAGTTGTGAAACACACCCTAATGTTTGATTGAGTTTCAAAACCGTTATGCTTTCTATTTCCTAAGTAAAAAGAAAGAGTATTTTTATAAAAAATTATAATTAAGGGAAATTAAATCTGTATAAATGCTTTTACTTCAACAATTTGTAAACAAAAAATACGTTTAACACACTTTTAGCCTAAAACTCATGTTCATGTTTTTCAAATACTGAAACTTAAATTTGTATGTTCATATTTATAAATCTATAGCCATGTAATATAACAAACCTTATTGGACCTATACTACCTGACGAGTAATTGCCCGTCACATATATAAGGCTGTACGTTGTCGGAAGTTGACAAGAAAACAAGCTTTCAGGAAGCTTATCGATGTCGTTAGTTGACGCGGGTTAACCCGAAGTGTACTTGGCTTATGTATCTTAATAAAAACGAAAATATATACAAACTCTCATCATATCATATTTTTATTTTTTAATATTTAAAATTTAAATAACAGCTAACAATAAAATTTGGCTTAAAACAGATTTGGACTAGTAAGAATCTAGATCGATTCAACTTTTTAAAAAACTCTTATAAACTTCCTATATCATTGAATTGTTTAAGTTCTTTTGGAAATTTATCTTTATAAAGAACTGGATCTACTCTAAACTCAACTTTTTTTAATGGCATAGTGCCATAAAATTTTGTAAATAAATTAATACATTTAGATCTTTCTTTCATATGGTTTTCATCGGATGAAATATCAATTTGTCCACATTCGCGACACTTAAACTTTTTTCTTGGTGCAACTTTAATTGGCGATTTACATGTTATATTTGCAACAAGAAAATTCATAGCAATATCCTCACAGTTTTTATGATCATCGACCCAATCTTTTATAACTTTTGGCATTGAATTTGTATACATATAATTCCAAATCTGAAATTTATATTTAACAAATTATAAGCTTTAAAGCAATTTCAATTTAAAAGTAAAAACAAAGTAATCTATGATGACACCTAAAAAAATGAAGAAATCTTAAAATATTCGATATTTTATTAGTAATATTTTTTTCATAACTAAAAATAAAATGGGTCAAGAAGTGTATTAATAAAATTATTTTTTAATAATTAAATATGAGAAAATTAAATTTAACAAACTAAAATTAAAATCAAATTATTAAAATTCAATATTAGTATTACCTTATGGTAAAAAGCTGCACCTGTTAATACCATTGAAATTTCATTTTTCCATTCAGATTCATATTTCCAGCTATTTGTGATATTGTCCCACACATGTGTTCTACTTGGAAAGCCAACTATTCGGTCAGGAAATTCACGCCAAACTTGAAATCTTTATAAATGATACCTTTAACTCAATTATAAACAAAATTTAAACCGAAAAATTTATACCCAAAATCTAGCTCATCAGCGGTAAGCATACCAATGTCATCATCAATTGATAAAATAGCCTCAGTTTCGATCTCATCATAAGGATAAAATCTATTTGAGAGTTTATTTTCCTTGGATTGTATAATTTTTAAAGGCTTAGAAAAATTTGGTAATAATACTGAAAATAATTAAAAATTATATTAAATTATTTTTGAAGTTACAGAAATTTCTTACAGTTTGGAGGATTTTTTTGAACATTATTCCAAACTACTATTATTTTTTGAAGCGATGATAAATTTGATAATCTTTTTAAAATATTAAGCAGACTTTTGGGTCTATCGAAAGCTAAAACAACTGCTGTAAATCCTTGTGATTTATGTGCAACCTTTTGTAAAAACAAAGGATTAGTCGATGATTTTGGTGTTCGAATAAGATTCCAATCATTATATGTTTTAGCTTTATGTGGAAATACACGATCATTAAAAATATCAATAGCTGTTAACGTAATTTTTTCCATATTCCTAAAATGTTTTTTGTAAAGCCATTGTCCTTGTGTCTGCATTTCACATATTCTTTCTTTAGAAATTGCTCTAAGTACATTTACTAATGAATGCAAATCAGCTTCACGAATTCTTATTGCTGCCAAATTCCAATCTATAACTTCTTCGAAAGGTAAAATGTAATTATCTATTGCAATTACCGGAATACAACCATATGCCAAGGCTTCAAGAAAATTCGGTTGCCCTAATCTAACCCCACGTAAGATTAAACAAAATATACTTTCACCAAGTATTTGTGGATATTCGAAAGAATTTTCTTTCAAAAAAGCACAACGTAATTCTGTAGTTGTTTTTTTATCTGATATACTTTTAGTTTTATTGCAGGCGGATAAAATTAAAACATCAGCATGTTCAAGAGCTAATATTTTTAGAAGACGATCAAAACGTTTAATTATATTAATTTGTGGTACCATCAAAAGAAAATTTCTTAAACTGTCATTTTTAATTTCGAAATCAATATTTCGTAAATATTGACTCCAAACTGGCAATGATAAATCAAAACCACGACGATATGTCCATGAATCAAATCCAGCACCAGCAATAATTGCTTTATCAGTGTTCAAATCTAATACTCGATTGTAATTTGGATATGTACCAGGAAGCATATTAAAAATAATATGATTTTGGCCGTTAGCCCACTCACTTAAACCAGCTAAAGCTTTGCTGACAAGACTAGTATCAATTGAATTTTGATTTAATGTATCCATACTAGTTACGAAAAAACATGATTCATTTGGGTTTTTTGTGTAATAAGGACTTTTAGTAATTGCTTGGAGAATTTCATAATATTCACGTGTTAAAATAAAAGCATTTTTCCCAGATGTATCTTTATATTCTTCCAGAGGATATACATATATCGAGATTTTATCAACATTACTTTTGCCACAGCGATAAATATTAAAACAATCGAAAAATGAGCAATCCTCATTTCGGGCACGTGCCAATTCTGCATCTTCCTTGATAAAAGTGTACTTAATACGTGTAAGATCTAATGGTTTTATTGAATTATCTCTATTTCGTGTCTTAAGTCTGTTAAATATTTTAAATATAGTAAATAAAATTACACAACAAAGGCATAATAAGATGCCTAGCTTAAAAAATCGATATGTAAATACTTTTTTTTGTTTCATATTTAATTCCTTTGGGGTAAAGTAAGTAACAGTCGTTTTCCAATAACATATAAAAATTAAAAAAACGATTTATGTGATGTTTTCTATTATTAACTACTGAAGTTCTCAGTATATCTAGTTTAATTCGAATATAAAACTAGTGGTAGACCAAGATAATAGTATCCAAGTCATTTTTAATGATCAAAAAGTAAATTAAATTTGAACTATATAAACTAGCACTACAATACTATTAATTAATTCATATTTACTTATATTTTGCATTTACACGTCAGTCTACCAGTTATATACATATGTCAATTACAAATGTCATTTTGACATATATGAATAAATTTCGTACGTTTATAAACTCTACCTTGAAATTTTCATTTCTGCAAATATATATTGGTTCGAAAATCGAAACTTAACGAAAGTCATTTTTATTTTAGTTGTTTATAGTAAATATAAAATATTTACATTAAATGTTCAAATAAATTAGTTAAAATTCAGTAATATATATGAACCGTTTATTTTGAAAGTGGCATAAGTCACTTTTTTGAAAAAATTGAGTTAATTATGGGATTACTTACATATTTCAGGGATCTTTCAATTTAAGAAAAAAAAAAAAAATTAAAAATGTTAAAAATCACAGAGATATTAACGTGAGAATTTTTGCTAGTCAACGATATTTCAGATTTGTTAAATTTGAAAGTGGCATAAGTCACTTTCTGAGAAAATCATGCGATTGGCTTCGTATGAAACATGCGAAAACTAATTACTATGTATACCTCAAATACATAAAAACAAAGTAGAAATTTTGCCATGATGACAATGACAGGAAAAATATTTAAACCGGCAGCAATTTATCTAATTTTAGGTATGCTAATGTCCTTCAAAGTAGAACACAGCTAGAATTTTTAAACTATATTTTATAGGATTTATTTCAAAGGGCGGGGTAATCCTTAAAAATTTTTCAGAATTTGGATAAATAAATGATATTTCTCTGTAAATATACAATACTTTAGGCAAAGAGATTAGCAAAACGTGCAACTTGAGACATGTTTTATACATAGATAAAATGTAACCAAATTTTACTCCAAACTATTTTTACAATTTAAAAGTTTTAATATCAAAGCAGTAGTGCAAGTGATAAAAAGTTTTTTAGTTGGTTCAGTTATAGTGTAATTATTAATACATTTTTATTAAAAAGACTTATGATGTCTTCAGATAATGAATCAGGTAAAATATCCTAAGTTTGGCTTTGAACGTATTCACCATATAATTTATTTAACAGAAATATTCAGGCTTATGCAGAGAAAGACTCATCGTAAAATAAATTTCCGTTTGTTGGATGAAGAAATACTTTCTACAGATGAAGAAAACGGAGCTTTAGATGAAAATAATATAATGCTTTCCGAAAAAGCGGCCGCGGAATTGAACAAGGATATATTCAGAATGAAATTAAAGGTAAAAGAAATAGCGGAAAAAAATAATGTAACTGTGAATTCAAAAATTATTCCTGCTAAAACAATTAAACAAGAACCGTGTTGTTTAAAACATTGTCAAACAAAATAATATTTTTGGATCGACAAGCCATCTTTGATAAATTTTGGAAATTAGCATGCTTCAGTTAGCAAACCATATATTTAAATACTTTGGTTAAAAGGAGAAACCTAAAAGGCGAAGACCAAGGAATTCTAAAGCCTATAAATATTATTTTATATCATATTTTTTTAATAAAGATTATTTTTCAAGTTCTTGTATTTGTGTTACTTGTAGTATTATATTCTAAAATATATCATATCTATCAACACTGCTACGTTGGATAAAAATATAAAAAATGACAACGCACGAAAGTAGTTCGCCAAAACACAACATTCAATTGAATAACATGTTTACTCTAATCGATTTTCAACGTTTATTTTTTTTTTTTAAAGTTATAGTTTATACTCGAGCTAACTCGAGCAGCTTTAACACAACCACAGATTGTACCGCCGATGTTGCTTTGGTCTGCGTTAGTCTTAGCTTGCTTATTTTGCAACTAAAAATATATTCAAAATAAATAACTGTTGTAAATGTGATTTAATAAGTCAGATATAAGTTATTTAAAAAAAATATCAATATCAATATAAAAATTAATTATAAATTATTTAGAAACAAATAGTATTTTCAGGCAAAACATTACACGTTTAGCCTTATACGATTAAGGAATTTTATGAATTCATCATCTTTTAGAGTTCATCATCTAATCCATCTTCTTCTGGGGGAAAATCTCCGACTTCAACTGCTGTTGGTGATACAAAGCTACCATACTTTGGTTTGCACTCAAAATATATTTTGTTATCAAACCTAGAAAAAAACATGAATTAAAATTGATCTGATTTGTTAAATTTCCTTACGATCCGTTATTTGTTCCAAGTGGTTCATCATATTCAACTCCAATAAAAACTCCACGTTTACCTTCTAAAGGACCATTATATCGAATTGTTCCACGTCTTGATGGTTGCCCTTTTACGTTTACCTTAAAGAATGTATTAAGATTTGATTGATTAAATTTCTAAATTGATCACTTTTTTTTCTAAATATAAATTAGAGATTGTAAATGTAATTATTTTAGGTTTAAAAGATTTAAATGTAAGTAACTTAATTTATAATTATGATCTGCCAAATTAACTAATAATGCTCGCTAGTAACATAAATTGGACGTTGTTTTTTACCCAGAAAATTGTTTTCAATGTATTTTTTATTTAACCCTTAACCGTGGACACCGCATATCAGAAATATTTATGCACCATTATACCTGTTAATCAAACTCATTTAAGGATACTCCCAATGTCACAATGTTACAATACTATCATGTCCACGGTTAAGGGTTAAATTGAATAAAGAAGACATTTATCATTTTGGGAAGATCACAAAAAGAGTTCTAATCTTAACTAAAGAAGATGTTTTTAAAAATAATTCATTAACCAATCAAATTTAAATACCTGACATCTGGAATTTAAAATGCATTTCTTAGCTTTCTCGTTTTCCTCTTCGGCTAATTTTTTCTTCTTCTCCTCAATATTCCTCATTTCTTCTTGATTATATTTACCCAATTTATTTTGTTTTAAGAAACTCCTTAACGAATTGCCTTTTTTTTCATATTCTTGTTCACTTAGTTCAAATTTTTCAACATTTTCTGCTATACAGCTAAAGGCATCTTTCACATGCAGTCTCATTGCATCATCTATTGGATAAGAACCAAGCAATCTATCATTATTGTCTATCATGCAAATAAATTTGTCTCCATTATAAAGTTCTAATTGCATGGTATTCGAACAACCACCAGTTATTATTTCCAATTTGTTCTAAAACAAAATATAAAAAACCTGATTTCTATAATTGAATTATGCATTTTATATTAATAAAAAAAACCTTCAAGTCAATAATTTTAATTCCTCTAGAAAATTTGTTCTCAAACGAGACTGTTTCATTTTTGGAATTAGTAACGTTTACTTTTACGAAGTCGGGCGTAATAATTTTTATTTCCTCACTCATTTTTATTTCTTACTAATTTCTCGGCATAATTTGACAACTTAACTCGGATGTTTTTTTTGTTGTCGTTTTGACATTAAAATTTAAAATGAGTACGCTTAGTGACATTTTATTGAAGGTTTGCTTTAGGTTATATTCACATAGTGTAAAGAAATTTGTGCTAATTTTAAAAATGCGAAACCAGACGAAAAGTGAAGTTTATCCAAACTTATGTGCGGATCTTTAGGGACATAATTTCATTTTCCAGCCAGGGAGGTGGCGGATAAAGAGAAAATTCAAAATATTTCGACTATAAGTATGAGTCTCCTATATGAGGTATATGTGTTAATAAACTGAATTTATACTTTTTTATATCTATATGTGGGTGTATTAATGTGTTTGGTATAGTTGTTCTAATCCATATTTAATACATTAAAAAATTATTTAGCTATGCTTTCTTACAAGAATTTTAGTTTTATATTATAAAATATAGATTTTAATAGATTTTATTCCTTCAGCACCAAAACAGTAGAAAATATTTAAATATTTAGTCAGTTAGTTCAAAAATTTCCCCCTGCCTGTTCCCTCTTTGGTCCAAATATATCAGCTGTAGCTCTGTTTTGAGTTAATAAAAATAACCGTCATTTACCTGGTGGTGTCTACTGATATTTCAAAAAATTTAAAATATAACAATAACACTAGTTTACAGCGATTTGGTTCCATTACTCTTTATAACCAATTTTTATGTAAAATGGTACGCTAAAACAGAAAATGACGTCAAAAGAATTTAAAGTAGGATGGATTTTGAGATATAGGGCAAAAACCGTTTTTGTCATTTCGAAAAAAAAACCTTTTACCTTTATCGCGATTTCGTAAGATTATTAACACAAATTATTAAATTTAAATAATACTTTTGAAATTTCAATTATGATAAAAAAGAATTCTTTGCATTAAGTTAGGTCTCAGCAATATGTGAGCATCCGTAGCAGATCTGGAAAATGAAAAAATCACGTTCCCACTTAAGTTTCTATAACTTTTTTATTTTTTTTTTTGATCTTAAGGGTTTTAATTTTAAAATTTTTGTAACAATTTTTTGTTTTATTTAAAGTCTTAAAAACTTTAGTTAATAACCTTTTTGAACCAAAAAGAAGCAAACAAATAAGGCCATTTTTAAAAAAGGTGAAAAAAATCACTTTTTTTAAAGTTTGATCTCCTGTAACTTCGTTAGAAATTAATTGATTGGTAAGTTTTATACATTAAATGAAAGAAGAACATGATAACTTTTTAAAACGAGTCATTTTTAATTAATCAAAAATTTATTTCCTGAGATATAGACCAATAAATGAAAATACACGTTTTTTTTCAAATATCTCGAAAACGCTTCTTTGAAAAAAAAAAAAACAATTATCCTTTTCGAATTCAGCGACTCAAAAAACATTTTTATTTTGAGCTGCATTTTTCGTGTAGACTAGCGTAAAATAGTCATTAAAAAAGATTCAAATGATAAGCCCAGTATTCATTTTAAGAGATTACAATAAATACCTATAACAGCTATAATTTTCAACCAATTTTGATAAACGACCACTCATTTTATTTGTGATTAGTTGAACTTTAATATATAAAAATAAAAAAAAAAATAAAAAAGGGGTTTCTATTTGGGTAATGTGTCGCTAAATGTAAATTTTTTCCAAAAATTTGGTTAAAATGACGAAAAATTCGTGATATATGTATGGATAGCTCGTATATCGTTAGTCTTATAGGAAAATTTTGTATTAGTGAAATATGCAAAATATAACTACTTATAGTTTAATATAAAAATCTGAGAAATTGGCCGTGCCGTACATTAGTTAATCGCTATAAGGGTAAAAGGTTCTTTTTCGAAATGACAAAAACGGTTTTTCGCCTATATCTCAAAATCTGTCCTACTTTAAATTTTCTGACTTCATTTTCGTTTTAAGCGTACCACTTTACATAAAAAATGGTGGTAACATGTCATGGAACCAAAAATTTTCTTAAATTTGTAAACCAGTGTAAATATTGTTAATTATTATTAATTATAATTTTTCAAATTTAATATGATTAACATAATTAAAATAGCATGTAAAAACAAGTTTAAAGAATTATGTATTATTAAATTTTTCTTTGAAGTATGAGTTAAGAACAAAACCAAAATGCAAAAAATATAAACTGATAGAGATAGATGATTTTTCTAACTCAAAACAGAGTTTTTTAAAGAGTCACGCCATAACAACATCTTTTAAAGATGTTTATTGCACGATTGTGCTCATTTTGTGCAGTGTCAAAATTAAAAAATGAGTAAATAATAAAGATAATACAGTTATATTTGATTAAAGGAAATTTAGTTAGAAAAAGAAGACAAACAGAACTTTTTTTTTATTGGTTTTAGTGATTTTCATATAGATAAAAAGATATGTTTTCAAATCTGTAAAAAGCCAATACTCCCTAAAGACTAGATCCAGTATTTTCCTGAAAAATGGTAAGAAAATGATCATGCGTTTTAAACAGGCTTACACCCTTTCTTTTCCATTCATCGTTTTATTGTATATCAAAGTGATACGATATTTTTTTGTTGTAAAACTTAAAAAGCCAATAAAAAATATTTTTTTATGAATAAAATTATAGTTTATGAAAATAAAACTGATGAATATGAAAAGTAAAAGAAAATGTTAACAATTATTAAATTTGAAGTGAACGACTTTGGTTTTATTAAAATAATTTAGTTTAACATCAATAATTAACTTTAAATAATTTAAAGATTAAGTAAAAAAAAAACATAAAGTTACGCTAATGTATTAAAGCATTAAAAAATATTTTGCAATTTCTTTCAGGAAAAAACTGAAAGTAAATTTTAAAAAATGTATCGTTGGTTTTATTTATTACGGGTCTATTTCGACTTTCTTCTGTAGTTCATAAGGCAGTTCTTTGTAAATAGTTTTTGGAACATTTTCTAAAATTTCAATAAATAATTAGAACATTTTAAGCATTTTATTGATTTCAAATTTTTTTACCATTGCATTTATAAACCAGATCAGACCAAATGAGCATTTCTTGTGAAAAACAGTATACACCCAATCGACCACCTTTTAGTGTATTATCAAAAATATTACCACTGTCCACAATTAGTGAGTTTCCATCAAAAATTCTAAAAAAAAAATTTAAAAATGTTTAAAATTTAGCTGAAAGTAATGAGTTTGTCTAAAGAAGGATAAATATTTAAATTAAGAATTCGTGAGTTTATATTGTTCAATCCATTTTATGTATAAACTGTTGCTTTTTAATTATACCTTTGCTAGGAATTATAAACCGTCAGAGAAGAAAATACAAAAATAAAATTGAATTCACTGAAAATAAAAAAATTGCTCCCACCTAATTCTAATCAGTCCAATTTTAGGTCTATGTAGCAATAACCATCTGTATGCTGTTTTAGATTTCCAGCCCATTTGACGAGGGTCTTCCCAAAGTACTTTAACTTCATCTTTAGTATCACCAGAATGCCATAATGCATTTCTAAGATATTCACCTGGACCAGCTTTACTATCAACTAATTTAATTTGCATACCAGCATGAGCAATTGCTCTAAAAGGTGTTGGTACCCAATATGTTTGATTTAGCTGTTTCCAGCTAAATACATAAAATTTTCGATTACTCTGATAGCTAAATATAAAGCCCACAAAATCATCATCATCATCAACTCCTATATAAAATGTTCCTTCATAATCAACACCACCAAATCTATCATAACCAACAGCTAATCCAGGATTACTATTTTTTGTTTGAAGTATTTCTGCACCATTATTATGAATTATCCAAACCGGATCATGTTGAGCTTTTCCGACAGGATCTAAACGAACCATTTGATATGTACGAAAATCTGTTCTATAAATTTTTGAATTATTTGGACAATTATCATTAAAATTAGATATTGTATCTCGATCAAAATCATCTTCACAAATATCACCTATACCATTGTCTAGAAATTAAAAATAACAAAAATAAATTTCTGAATAATTAAATTAAAAGAAAAAAACTTACAATTATTATCTTCTTGGTTTGGATTTGGCCATAAAGGACAATTATCTTCTTCATTTCTAATATTATCATTATCCATATCTGGATCGCAAGCATCCCCTCTAAAAGAACAGAAAGTTCTTAAATAAAAAAATATTTTACAAAAAATATGTTTTATGTACTAATGGAGAAGTGAAAATAATATAATATCCTTTTTTGAAAGAAAAAGTAAAATATTAAATATAATTTTACCCAGAAAGTATTGACAAAGGGCGAATGATTTACTAGTGTGTCCTTCTGTTCATTTATCTATTTTTCGAATATATCTTATTTTATAAGATCGTAAGAACATCAGGATAAGTGATATTTTTAACTCAACACAAAATCATTATTTTGTTGTTATTCTTATTAAAATGATAACCCAATTATGAAAAAAAGTAAGGAAAAACTATCTAAAAATTAATAATATGACAAGACTTTGATATGAATTTACTTGCTATAAAAAATTCAAAGTTAAACAAAAAACACTAAATATTCAATAGATATGATATTCAACGCATTATGTTGGAGTACGGTGTGATTGATAAAATTCAAAACTTACATGCCATCTTGATCAGTATCCAATTGATTAAAATTTGGAATATTAATACAATTATCTAGTGTATTTTGGACACCATCATGATCATTATCAATTGGACTTGTACATGCATCTCCTACTAAATTTCCATCATTGTCCTCTTGTAATGGATTTGGTATATCTGGGCAATTATCACAAACATCTCCGACTTTGTCATAATCTCTGTCAGCCTGATCATAATTAACTTTTCTTGGGCAATTATCTTTATTGTTAAGTACTCCATCATTATCCATATCCTCATCACAATCATCACCCATTCCATCGTTATCTGTATCGAGTTGGCTAGGATTTGGTATAAATGGACAATTATCACACATATCACCAATTTTATCATAATCACTATCTCTTAAATCTTGATTTGGTGTTAGTGGGCAGTTATCCTGAAATTTAATCATATTGCGTTTTTTTAAATATTAAGTATGTTTATATCTCACTAATTCATTTATGATACGATCTGAATCAGCGTCTGGATCGCAAACATCACCTATACCATCTCCATCTGCATCTTCTTGGCCAGAATTGGGTGTATCAATACAGTTATCAACAATACAATGTTTATCGTTGCAATTTAGATTATAATCAGGTAAACCATCAGAGTCCCTATCAGGACCACATTCAAAACCATTTCCAGCATAACCAATTTTACATTTACATGAATATTGATATTGTCCAATATGAATGCATTCACCATTAGGATGGCAGACAGTACCATCCTGGCAAACTCCTTTTAATGGTACACAAATATCTCTTGCATTACGAGTATATCCTTTACGACATTGACAAATATAATTTCCCTAAAAATTTCAAGGTTTAGAAAAATAAATATAAATATATATTATTATTGATGGCAGACTTTAACATTAGTGCAAAATGAGTTTGTAGTGGTGCATTCATTTGGATTTTGGCGGCAGTCGTATTTTTGTTCACAGACTTGTCTTTGGGCTCCAGTTTTTATATGTGATGAATTGTATCCTTAAATCAAAAGAAAATAAGCTTATTTATTTGAAAACACAGAAAAAAGCACAAAATTTTATACCTTCTACATAAATTCCTTTATAATATTGCGGACATGGACCACATTTAAATCCTGGATTCATATTTTTACATGTTGCCAAAGGATCACATGGTTGATACATTGTACACTTAAATAGAAAAATAAAAACATTTTTGTTTGAATTTTTTTAAAAAATTATATTAATATACTTACCACATCTTCGAAAACACAAACAGAACCATTTCCTACACTTCCGATTGGACAACGGCCGCATTTGTAAAACGGCGGTTCAGAGTATGGTCTGCAAGTGACTCCTAAAATTCAAATTAATTCTTCAAAATAAAGAAAAATGAATATCAATTTATTTTTTTGGGAATACATACAACAAAAATTTTATTAGTTTTAATTAATGGAGAATGAAGGAACTTTGTTACTATAAAATTGATATGAAGCATATTTTAAGTGGAAATTTTTGATAAAAAAGTTTAGTGATATAAAATCAAAATAAAAACAAAAAAAATCATATTTTATATTAGATTTCTTTTAGAATAATTAACGAAGTGCTTCATATCAAGCATTGGAAAAAAAACTATTAAAAGAGAGTTTGAAAGTAAAACACAAAGAAAATATTTAATTCAAAAGGATTGCAAGATATAAAAGAAAAACATCTTTTTAAATATTTAATTATTTATTTCGTTTAATCGTTCATTAATATTTTACAATATTTTTACTCAGAGTTTATAAAAATTAAAAAGTTATATTTAAGTTTTAATTTTTCATTTATTTCTTTAAAAGCGATTTTATTTCAACTCATATGAAGCACCTCATTTTAATTAAATAAAACTTATTATAAAATGTTAAAAACTATTATCAATAATAATTTTATATGGAATTGAAATTGTTTGTTGCTAATATCAACACTTAAAAATTTAATTTCAAAAATATATTTTGTACTTAAATGAGTATTTTTTTACATATCATAAATACTTAATTTTTTTTTTTATTAAATACTATAATTTTTTGTTTTTTGAATTTAACTGTATACAATACATTAAATACAATGCTGAGATAGATTAAATGATTTCAATAAAAATTGGAAGACTAACAAGTTTTATACAGAAATATCATAAAAGAGCAATTTGCTTAAAAGGAAAACATTGAAATTAAGGTAAACATTTTCAAGATGAGATATTGAAGAAAACGAAAAGCTTTTCCGAGAGATCAAATAAAGAGAAAAATACTATAAATCTATACTATAAAATTTTGTCATTAAAAACGATTTTATTTGAACAAGCAATATTATTACAAAAAAAACTGAAATCAACAACATAGCAATTATATGTGAAAAGTGTCAAATCGTATGCATTTCTCATAGGGGTAAAGTTTTAATCCAGTTAAGATTAAATTTAAAATTGATGTCCAACCAATTAAAATTAAGGATTCCCCTATTTATTGGGTCTTTAAATGTGTTATATATTAATTATCTAAATTATTATTTGTTTGTTGTGTCTTTTTGTTATTTAATTCATTAATTTAAACACTTTAAGTTTCTTTTAGTACAATTAGATTATAAAATGTTAATTTTTAAACATTTTTTTTGTTGACATTTCTATCATATTTTCTAATAAAGATTACTGCCAATGGAGAAGCGTTTTTCTTGTACAGAAGGTTAATACAGTGTATAAACGTCAATGGAGAAAGGCTATAAAATACCTAAACTATTTTTAAGTGTATGTACTCGTAGATTTTTGTCATTAGAAATTGTGAAAATTGTAGAGGGCTAATATATATATGTATGTCTATAATATGTATTATTAACATTTATCATGTTTTATTTGAGAAAAAAAGATCTGTAGCCTAAAATCGGAAAAGAATTATTTTCCAAACAAAAATAAAAACAAACAGTGAATAAGTGCAGTTTAATAATTTTTCACAAATTTAAAAAAAATATTTCAAATAGTTGAAAAATTTGAAAACATAAATGTTGTAGAAAATACTGTATATAAACATTTTTCGTCTCTAAATTAGCTAAAGCTTCGATTCGTAAATTACATGCAATACTAATATATTATCAATCAAATAATTTTTTCTTCAAAAGGTTGATAAGAATTATGCAACTAAGCAATTTTTTTACATTTTATAAATCTATTAGTGTATCTGTAACTTATTAAAAGTAACTATTTAAATTTTTCAGATGTAGTTTCTGTCATCAGGTAATAAATAAAACTATAAAACATTAGATATTCTTAGTACACAAAAAATATTTTTTGTTAAAAGTAAAAACTAATAAATTTGACAATTGATAATAATATAAATCAGTTAGGTGGTCGTGACTGTGTATTTACGTGATGAATATTCCTTTCGGTAATGATTAATACTTTCGGTTGTTGGGTTAAAAATACCTAAAGTAAAATGTATTGAAAAAAATAAATATTTCTAAAGCATAACAAAATTAAATATTAGAAACTATGCTTAGTTTATTTGAGAAATTTTATAGATAAATATCCTGAAAAGTACAAATTAACAGTTGGAAATTAGAAAACGGACATATAAGATTTAAATTTTTTGTTTTAGCATTTAATATTTGTTACGGATTGTCACAGAACCTTAATTGCTAAAGATCAAATTCAATATAAATCTTAGGTTTATTTATAAGAAAAGGGACAAAATTGAATTAAATACATAAACGAAACATATTTCAAATCCTTTCAACTACTTAGTATTGATCAAAGGCGATTGGTCATTCACCTGTGCCAAAATCCTTTTTCATCAACATTTTACCATATAAAGGTTTAAAAAGCAATTTAATTAATTCACAAGGAATATATTATTAGAAAATACAATTAAAGTAAACCTTTAGTTGATTTGAAATCATTTGGAAAATTGTTTGAAGGATATCTTAGTTTAAGATATGTAAAATTGAAATGTCTCTGTTATTATTCTAATTTTAAGGAAAATAGAGAATCTGAATTTTAAATAATCTATAAGACTAAGACTAAATTATTGTAATCTTGTTCCTCACTGTAATTAAAATCTAAATTAAAGCCTTAAATAATAAGAACATTCAGTAAATCAATGTAATGTCTTTTTAAATAAAAAGTTAAAAGATAATACTTACAGGAAAGCCTGTAAAATCGATTATAATTTCAGAGTATATTAAAAGGAATTGAAAAAAGGAGACATATGTTCTTAAAGAAGGTTTTTATCAGATGTAAAATTGCTAAATATTTTTACTTGAATAAAAGGATTCAGGTTATTATTTCAGTTTAATATTTAAAATAAATATTCATGCAGCATTTCAATTTACTTATATGTCACTGACAAATGTTTATTATTTTTCTTGACTTGAGTGTCTAGTGTAAATAGAATAAGGGCATATTGTCCTGGTATTAGTAGGTTTTTAAGTTTTGAACCTTTAGTCAAAACAATCTTGATTCAGGATCGAATCAATTTTTGGAAAACGACCACGGTTGATATCAGTAGTGACAATTCTAGTAGTGAGTCTTTTTGTAATCAATGCATGCATAATTTCCAATATAAAAGAATGCTAGTGAAAAAATTGTTAAGTTTGGACCGAAAAAGCTACAACAAAGATGTTGACGCTAAGAAAATAGCTATTATGACTGAAACTAATTGTCCTAGATTTAGTATTAAGTTTAGCAGTTAAGCTTTCCAGAAAACTGTCTAGAGGTAATAAATTTATATATTTGTCTTTTATAAACGGCTATAAACTCAACAATTTAAGAAAAAGTAGTCTAAATATTGACTTTATATTATAAGTACAAGAACCTAAGGATTACAATTTATATCCAACAATATGACTTTCGCTTGTTGAATAAAAAAAGAATTTCAGCCATTGAGTAGATTATTAGAGGCTAAAATGTTGCAACAGAAAACGTATATAAATGATAATATACATATAAAGCGATATTGATAAGAAAAGTAAAAAAAAAGGCAAATCAAATCGGCTTAAAAGGCTCCGTAAACACCTATAAAAATAGGATTCTACAACTAAATTATATTATAAATTCTGTGCTGAACGCTTTGGTAACAAAATGCGAGGTGGCTACACCGAATAACATGAAAAAGTCCACTAGTGCCTATTGCTGATTGCAATATCGAACATTTTTAACATTTATTCATAAAAAAGCTCTTCTCGAATTAAGTACAACATTTGCTCACTGTTTAACAAATCCAAGAACACGTGTATTATTTAGAGCAGGGTTTGCCGCTGTTTAAGGGAAATAAAAATATTCGCTATACTGGAACGAAATAGGCATTCAACTGAACAGGTTGTGAAACCATTAAAAGCATTCAAAAACACAACATTAACTGAAAAAGTTATGACCTCTTTGTTTCAGAATACTCACGGTACGTTATTAGAGTTGCTTCCTTATTTACAATATGCGCCAGTTTTGGTTTTCAGCAACTACTGGTTTTTAATAGATCTTTGAACATTGTTCAAGGATAAGAGATTTGGATTAGATGACGAATTCATGCCAAAATTTATGTCTTTTTTGAGGTATAATAAATCATTCTAAGCTAAAGATGTGTTGAAATGAGTTTATTGGTCTTAAAAATGATTATATTGTAGAATAAATTCGTACTTTGTTAAGAAATTGTATTTATGTGCACCAAATCTTATTTCTATCAATGCTAATAACCATCTTAACAATATAATTTTGATGCGTTACTTTCGTTAATTAAAACAAAAAAAAAACAGGCTAAAATTAAATAAATTTCATTTAGGACTATTAACTTTCATTGAATTCTAAATTTTTGACAGACATTCTCGATATAATAAATACTAAGCAGAAACAAAAAAACAAAACAACAAAAACAACAATTATAAAGTAGGTAAAACTAATTATTAAAACAAAAACAATAATTTTTTAACTTGAAGACCAGAACTAAAAAAATTTTCAGAAATTTTTACCTTTCAGATAACTTGTATCAAAAATGAGAAAAAGTTATTACAACTATTTTTAAATGGAATTTTGTTAAGTGTTGAAAACTCAATCATTTTACGCTCTTTAACTGATATTACACAGATAGAATCAGACATATTTTATACTACATATAGGATTTTGTCTATTTAAATTTTTCATTTCAATGATTTTCAAAAGAAATTTCTATAAATTTAACTATGTCTATGCTGCAATGATAATTGTTTAATTGACCGCTTAGAATCCAAAGAAATAGTAGATAAAACAACATTCAAAACTATTATAAGACCAGTTATACAGTATAGTAATGGGTATTTTCAATCAGACAACTAACAAATAGTGTAAAAAAACGTGGGTGCCTTACATTTTAATTCAAGTTCGACAAAAGCCATTAGACTGACGCTATAACAACTAATTGTGCACGGCATCCATTAGCATCAATTTATAGGTTTATTTGTGTACTTAGTTTTGATTAGCTATTTTAAAAATAATTTACACAAAACATAAAATTTCCAATAGCTTTTAACCATTAGTTAATTTAATTTCAATTTCAATTAGTTCTGAAATAGTTACCTGCTGCGCATGGACTTTTATCGCATATATTGGCTATCCTACAAATTCTTCCATCTCCGTCGTAACCATTAGGGCATGATCCACATTGGGCACCTTGTACTGTATCGTAGCATTTTACGTTTCTAAAAAAGTAACAAGAAAAAAATAAATATTATTTTGTTATTAGTAGGTAAGTGTTTGACAATTGTTGAAATATAAATATGTATGATTTTAGCAATGTGAAGCTTATAAATCCCAGGGTCTTGGTTCTATTAGCTACATTAAAGTTTATATTAAATCTTATTCTATTTGCAATTCTGTCAACAATATAATATATATGTTCATGTGGGTGTAAATCGATTTATTATGTATTTCGTTTCAAACAGATGGTCAAAATCTAATAAGTTAAGGACTGAAGAATAACTGCTAACTTATTTTCGAAAGTTTACATAGATTACATATAGTTCAATTTTTGAGGTAGGATAGCTGAACAAATAATTAAGGGTTAAGTCATTCAACGTTAATTATTTCGAAAATCTTATCAGAAGTAAAATTTATGTTTGAGTTTTTCTTTTCTCTTCTTTTCTTAACCTGGAAATTGACATGTAAAGAGCTTCGAAGATCCCCAAAATGTAAAGCCTGAAATAGAAATTCAATTCCAAAATTCCAGTTTCGTTCCGACCAACATTTTTCTCTCTTTCCGGTATAATTGATAGAAGAGTTTCTTTGATATTTACGATACATTCTCCCATTCTCCCACTCTCCCATAAATTCAAAAAGACAAGTGGTAGGTGTTTTATAAGCTGCTAGCAGAATCCATACAATTATTGCGGTCTTTCCTTATTGTAGAGATATTTTTTAAAAAGTCTGTTACTCATAATACATCATATCAATGAACATTTGATCCAGTTTACTCGTTTCGTAGAGACTATATTTACCTCGTATTTGAAAAATATCTTTATTTGTACTAAACCAATTCATTCAGATTACAACTTAACCCTTGAAGTTCTTAACCAAGTTATTATGGTAATGTTTGAGTATATAAAGATCGAATTAGATAGACTGGAATGATATTCTATATATAATTTCCCTCTTGATTTTTCTTAGCTCTTTTGAACTGAGATAGAATTGAATTGTAGTTTTGAGTTTGCTTTCCCTTATGGTTTTATTAACACAAAAACTTTTTATTGTTATCTATTTTTGTATTAAAAGTATAAGGTTCGAAAGGATTTTTGGGTGTATTGTGAAATTGGGTTTCGAGGTGAAAAATGCATTTAATATTTGGTTATATATGTACCTAATTATAAATACTATTTTTCAAGAAATTTTATTTTATTAGGATAGATACCAAGTAGATACATTAAATTGAAATTTTATTGATTTAAACAGTCTCCTGAATGGAAGAAATTCAATAAAACTCAATTGAAACGGCAAAAAACTTAACATGTTTAGAGCATTAGACGAAGGTTTGGTCTTAACATAATAACAATTTACTTATCTTCGATTTATTTTTTCTTCACGCTAGAATCCATTTCCATAAAAATACCCTTACGGTGCACAACGATAATAAAAAAAAGAAGAAAATATGTTGTTGATTTTCATTACTTCTACTCATGCACTGAAATATGAATTATAAGCTGAAAGGAATCTATGTATCTTCTTCTTTTAAAGATATAATTTAATGTATTTTTTATTTTTACTAAATTGTTGCAATTTTCTTTAAGCACGGGTACATCTAATATACAAAAAACTTTAGCTAAGTCTTAAATACATTATAAAAATTAATTTACTAAAGCATTCAATAAAATATGAATTTAAAATATTTAATTTATTAAATTGAACGAATTTTCAGGGGAAATTTATGAAAAACTATAAAATCCAAATGTAATTTATCAAAAGTCTTTTACAAAAACAGAATCTATCTTATAGACTGCAAAACTTACACTAAATGGTTTAAAAAATTAAATTTACAATTAACGTCGGACATTTTAGTTCTTGGAAACTATAAAATTTAATTATTTTCTTCTATTGAGAATTGATCTTCAGGTTGAAATTCAATGTTTTTAGTTTTTTATGTATGATATTCCTTAACTTTTGAGTATAGCTGCTAATCCTAAAATCTACAACTAGTCTTTTGAACTACTTTTATGCTTGGTTTATTAACTTAATATTAGCAAACATAAAAAATTGTATACTATACATACTCGTATATATATACTTAAAAAGTAAACTAACCAACTTTACTTGAATTCTATCCGGCTAATACCCACACGTTTATCATTTATATAAATCGAAAATTCCACAGCCATCTGGGTGATCTGACATCAAAAACAACATGACCACAAACTTTAAAATACATTCTAAGAATATAAATTATAGGCAACAATAGAACTGGAGTAATTTTTAAAATCGACGGCTTAGTAAGGATTTAGTTTCTTTTTAAAACAAAATTAATTTAAAAACTGTTGTCAAATCAGTTTTATAACACATACAAACGAAAAAGTTGGCCTTTTATTTTCTCATATGCAACAAACTGGTGCAGGTTTGTACTAATCCAAGAGTCATGAGAAAATCATTTACATAAGGTTAGTTGTATAGGTTTTTTTTTAGTTTCTTAAAGCTATCAAAACTCCAGGGTCTCCCCTTTGCGGAGTGCCAGTTAACGTGTTAGCACTTGTATTTACGTGAGTATAGTAAAATTCAGATTGCTAAGTGCGTAGGCGAACCGGACTTTTTGGTTAAGATTTGAGAAGACATCTTTGGAATTTTGAAGCTTTGTTATATTGATCATTATATACATTTTTTTTATATATATTTTATTAATGATAAGAAAAAATACAATGTCCTGACATCAATCAAGAACACCTTAAAAAGAATAAAAAGAAAACTATTTGAGCTTATTTTTTAAACATAAAATATTCTTTATTAAACATTTATCTGTACTGGGTTCTGGGATAACTTAAGTTTGTCAACAGAATAAAAATTTCACTTTCAAAAAAATGTTAATAATAAGTCACCACTGAAGCCCATGATCAGGTCATGCTATCATAAATTTAAGTAGAATTTTCATTTTTCCATTTCAAAGCTAAAATTTGAGAACCACCTGCAGTGTTTAGTCATATTTTCATTATGTGGGCCAATAAATTTGACAAGAAGTCAAAAACAAAAGTCAAAGATTGGATTTATTTTCACTTTTTGTGTGATCGAATTTATGTTTTTTGAATTCTATTTTATTTCCATTTCGGCTAAAACGAAGTTTTTTTATTTTGTTGTTTTTTTTAGTAATTTTGTTTATTCTAGAGGCTGCACTTTCTTCTGTTAAGAGGTTGTGTGGGTTGTACTTCATCAGCTATAGATGCCGACGAGTAGATTTGTGTCGGCGTTAAGCAAATATTTCGTCAGTGATCTATTCTTGATACACCAAGTTATTACCCGATCCATTAAAGTACTTGGTTTTGAGTAACAATGGGCATTAGACGAAGTTATCTTTAAAGTCTTGCCCATAAATCACTTTTTTACTTATAGAAAATTACAAAGATTTGTTTTTTATGAAACCTACTACAGAAATGCAATTAGAAAAATCTTTCAATTTGAATTCATGTGATCAAGTCTTTCAGATAGATACTAGCTCGTAAAATGATTTCTTTAAAGTAAACTATACATTTAGTTTGCTAATAAAAAAACGTGGGTTTTATCAATTATATTTTTTTATTATGGAGCTAATTGTTATCGTAATAAAGTTTTCAATGTTGAGGTCTTACTCTGCAGGAAGTTTAATGAAATGAATTAGCCAAGTCGTAGACTTGTTTAAAGTATTTCATTTGAATTGAAAATTGGATAAGCAATTAAGCAACCTTAATAACATCTATTAAACTTCCGTAATTAAAAGATTTAAGAAAAATTTATATAGAATTTAAATTATCTTATTATATTTTTACACATATGGCAACAACCCGTTGGCGAAGTGTTATTCAAGGTTTCAGGTGCTTAAATTTTATATCAAAAGAAAAAATTAATTTTTGTTGATATGTAGAAATTTAGTGGTCAATTGTTGTATATAATATCCCAAAAACTGTTTGATAGACTTAAATAATATGGTGTTCTTTGGCTTAAACCTTTAAGAATATGTCTACGAGAATTTTCCAAAAGTTAAATTATTTTTAGAGATACATATAGCAGTTTTAGTGATGCGTTATCTAATCCAGCTTTGCCGGAACTAATCAAACAAAAGACGATAAGTATTCTTCGTTTAATTGCGTTCGTGTTCTCTCGTAAAGCCTTTCGTACACTTATAGATATATTTTGAAATACAATGACCGAAGATCAACCTAATATATACTAGTGTTCAAATTGAAGAGAGTTGCTTATACTGCACCCGAAATTTTAAATGCGTTTTTCTCAAAACTACTTTTTTCAATATTTTTGTCATACCTTCTCAAGTTCTACTTTTTTATACATTTGTCTATCACACGAACTAAATTATTAGAAATTTTCAATTTTTGCTATTTTTTAAAAAAATCGGAAAAGGAAAAAAATGGTAAAAACACGTCTTTTATTTTCAGACAGATGCAGTTTTTTTTACAAATATTCTAACTAGTACGATAGCGGTACTCATCAGGAATATCATTAGCATGTCGAAAGCATGTGGATTTGTCTATATGTCAACCCCATTCGACATATCTGTTACTACAGAAAGTAATCGAGAGAAAAGGATCCAACAAAAGCAACAAAAAATCCATGTATTAGAAAGTTATTTGTTAGTTCAAATTCTTAAGTATATCCTACGAATAGACATTTAAGGAGTTCAGTTCAGTTAATTCGTTGGGAAAAAGGCGTGTTTTCAAGAATTTTTTTTGGCGTTACAAGTAGTTCTCCTTTATTTATTGAACATCTATATGATAACAAAACATTTGAGCAATATTCTTCTGAATTTTTATTTCAAAATATTAATAAGTGAGCGAGTGGCAGTTAATATCTGGAGGCGCCTTGAAAAAAAGGTTGTTTTGCGTTGCGCGTCACTCCCCGAAACGGAATTATTTGAAACAAAAACATCAAAATTTATTTATTAAAGCAGATGTTTCTCGAGGTATTGAAAAGAGGACTTTTTTTCGATTTTTCACTTTTGGGAGCTTCTGGAAGCAAAAATACCGATTTTCACCTAATAACCGACTTACTTGTTATTCTAGAATCAGTAATTATTTATAAAAAAGGTGAAATATGTGAAGAAGTAGTGTGCAAAATTTCAAAACGATCGGTCAAGTAGATTTTGAGCTATCGTAAACACCGACTTCAAAAATAACAAGCTTCAAGAAAACGCTTTACATGCTGCTCACTTACTTGCTAAATTGCTAAATTATGGTTTTGTGTACACTTTTTACAAAAAGTTTAAGTTCTAAAATTTCAATAAGTTTTTCTCAAAATTAAATTTTCCAATCCGATGATCAATGTGTCTCGAGAAATATTCACGAGTCTTAACAAAATTTATCTGGCATACTTTAAGCAATAAATGCCAGAATAATATCGCAGGTCTGTCATTTTAAATGAAAAAAGTTCATCATTTAGGTTTCAAAAGCCACCATTTTTTACAACTTTATTTTTCATAAAATTTTCCATCTTTAAAAGCTCTTAATTTCACTGTCTAAATATAAACAATTAAGAACTTTATTTGTATCCATAGCCCTATACCTAAATAAGTTTAGATAAATATTTTTCTTTGTTTAGTTTTTGGCGTTAGCAAGAATATTGCAACCATCGGATAAGATGAAGATTTTAAAACTATTTTTAAATAAATTAAGAATAAAAATTACTTAAAAATTTCCTTTATGAGCTTCTCTGCCACCACTTTAAATGTCGTCCTGTAAGGTTTATTTAGTCATCCTGGCCTCAATAGATCCTTAAAATTTCATAAAACTTTACCAAACTGCTATAATAATAATTAGTAATTCATTGCTTCTTGAAATAATTCTGTTGTGGATCATTTAATTATAAATAATTTTGTATTGAACTTTCCAGTCCTTTAATATCTCCTTTAATTAGTTAAGCTTTTGCTTACTTTTTTCTCAGTAACAGATTGTTAAATCAGTTCTATCTTAATTTTATATGCCTCCAAAGCTAGGATATAAGCTCATACCGAAATATCATTAATTAATTTCGAAGATTTTACATAAGAATAAGATTGATTTTTGTATTAATTATTTTCTTCCATCGATGTGTTTTTTATTTATAGCTTAAAGCATTGTTCAGTGTGTAGGATTTTGCTAAAATTCTTTAAAAATCTCCTTGCATCTCACATCAGTCAAAGACATAGTCATCTTAAATAGTCGTTTAAAAATATGTAAGCTTATGTTTTAGGACAAATGGATTAGAGCTCATCCTTATTAAGGTGTAAATTCCTACAAACCTGTTGAAATCTACTTTGTCCTGTTTAACCATGTTCTTTCATTTTTCCCAAAACCTTATAATATATTTTATGTTTTCTTTATGTTTTGACATCTAGCGTTGAAGATTAACTCACCATCAAGATATAAAAACAGTTTATCTTATATTTATTTTGGCAAAACTCGTAATATAATAAAGTATCAACCCCAGCACTAAGCAACACAAGATGGAAGGTTTGAAAAAAGTACATAAAAATTTGAAACACAATTTCTTGGAAAGAGTTAAGGTTGTAAGGGTACATTTTTTCCTAAACTAAAGTAAAATATGAAATGCTATCTGTTATTTGTGCTTTAACATTCTTGTAATATAATGATTATTTTTTTGTTAAAATATTAAACAAGAGATAATATTTTCTTAATTTTCATGTGAGTTGAATTTTCACTACCTTGTGAGACAAGGCTAGATTAGTTTCAAAAACAGAATTCAAATGTATTTGCTTTTTGAATTGATTTTTGATGTTCATGGTTAATAAAAATTTGTACTAAATTCCGAATTGAGTGAAAAAATCAGATAAATGAACTATAGAAATTATTTTTATGATAATGTGCTTTATATCTTGTAAAATTTTATCAAACTTTTTGATGCCACCTTCTATAAATGAAGTTAGCTATCTAAGTAATACGAAGAATTTAATCTGCTTTGATCAAAATTAAATTATAGAGAAAAAATTATTCCTTACACTCAACAAAACTGTTGGATGTTTAGTAAATTGTATTGACTTTAAAACTTTTATTCAATTCGATTCTTATCTAAAGTTTTAAAAGTTGCATATTACGATATTATTGTATAAAAAAACATTAAAACTATTTTCATCTCTAATACTTATCGGCTTGCAACAAAGTAATCGTAACTAGTATTTTCTTTCACGAAATTATTCCTTATTATTGGGTAATAAAAAATATTAGGTATGAATTATAGCATATTAGAAATATGCAAATTATGTTAACCATCCATTTCTGCACGATTCTTTAACACTGAATACTTAAGTTTTCAATTTTTGCAACTTTAAAAGCAACTGTATATATTTAAATAACATAATACATACTAAATGAGTATTGTACTTACTCAAAGCATGGATTATCTTCACAATTGACTCCTGGCCTGCATGTAATACCATCACCAACATAACCCCTTGGGCAGCGGCCACATCTTGTTCCTGACTCAATATCATAACATTCTACACCTAATTATATTTAATTGAAATAAATAAGCAATTAAATGGGGGTGTATCAATTTACCTGGGAAACATGGATTTTCTGTTTTACATTTTGGTTCACGTCTTGTTAGCTTTTCTGGCTCATTTTTGCATCCAGCACAATTCTCAATTAGTCGTCTTAAATGCCCAATTTCATTCCCTTGCCTTTCGATATCATCACGTAGAAGTTTTACTAGCGTAGTCAAATCAAGAAGAGATTTTGTGAGGGCGTCTAAGGTGTACCAATAATTTTGTTACATTAATTGAATACAATATATATGTGAGTTTGTGAGTGTATATTAAAGGCTATTTTTAATCTTTATTTAATTAATAATATATGTACCTTCACAATCAACACGATGGATTGGAATATCGCCACGTGATTGTGGCGATTGTACATCATTGACTTGCTCATTGGCTGGTGCAATTTGCTGATAGCGTTCACTGCTGTGTCGATACCAATCAGGAATATCACGCTTTTTATTTTTTTCTGAAATATAAATGTATAAAAAATAGAATCACACTGGCTAGCGTTGTAGAGTGTTTAGACATAGCACAGTTTTAGTTTTATAAATGGAGAAACTCAATAAAAATAATAAGAGCAAAAAGCTGGTTCCCACAAAAGGAGTTAAATTTTACTGGAAAAATTATAATTGAATATTTTGCTGTTTCACAATAACTACTTCTAGTTCTCATTCTAACTTTCGTTTTTGTTAATTGTACGTCACTAAATGTGATCTAAAAAAAGCTACTAGGTATTTTGCTAAAGAAAAAATTATTATTTAAGATGTGTCAAAGATATAATTAAATTATTCAATTCAAAAACTTAGGCAAACTATTCCTTTTTTCAAACAGTGGATATTGATCTGTAAATTACTTAAAGAAAATGAAATAAATTTAACAATGTGGTAAGTGAGTGAGTCCTTCCAAAGCACAGTTTATTTCAAAATGTAAGATCAATTGTGTAAAAAGATTTAAAAATCCTCAATAACATACAAATATGTAAAAATATAAGATAAATGAGAGTATCTAGTGGCTAGGCAAAAAAACCGGACGATTAATCTTTCTTAATTTGAATCAGACTTTAACACTTTTAAGTTTTGCCAAGAAATTATAGTTTTTATGTTCTTTTATAATGGTTACACAACAACTGTTGTTATAAAATAACAACAACCAAAAAAAAAAAACGATGAAATAGTTAATTTTGAATGTTATACCTCCATTTCTTAAAGTGCGTTGCGAGAAATGAACCCGAGATAACGATTTATCCTTCATTTTAACACAGCGAGCTCCTTTACATCTCTTCTAATAAACGTCTTTCTTTTCAAGAGTAAGGGATGTAAAAGAAGGGTCATCTACTGTTAAGTCTTAATTTAGCTCCAAATAACCGTATCAGGCCATTAAATTTTATAAAAGCAGCTTTTGACGAGCCGTATTCGGGATGGGCTAGATGCAATAAAAAACAGTTTTGGCGCTTACAAAAAGTAATTATTTCAAAAAACATTAAAATTTCCAAAATCTTTTTTGGTTTTATCTCTTACAATTAGTGTAAAAACTTGTACGAAGAATTTAACTGGCGATATTTGTCAAGAAACTTTTTAAGCCTCTATTTCTAAAATAATATGTAGTCATATATATTCGTGTGAAGGTGCCCATTACGATCAGCTTTTAGGCATTACATTTAAATATAGAATTTTTTGAAGTACTGAGGATTATAACCAATAAAAGCTAATGTCAAATATTTCTAGATTTATTAAGTGGGTTATCAATATTTAAATGATTGAAAATTTTAAATTCAAAAGCAGAGATTTTCTTTAATTTTCAAAACAGCTCATTGAAGAAGCAATAACGAAAATTGTGCCGTTGATGCAATAAGCGTGAGCCAAATCAGTTTTTAAAGATATATCAATTGACCTGAAATGTTTAGAGCTTGTTTTAGGACCCCGACATTCTTGGAATCAAAGCATTACAACTTTAAATGAATAATTATGCAAATTTTATGCTGATCTTATCTGGATATCTTGTAGGTGCTTTAGCCGCCTACTAGATTATTGATACATTTTAATTAGAACCATATTTTTCGAGGTGTGCGGCAAAAAGATAAGAATTTGATAGTTTTCGATCAACTTTTACTAGTCTTATATTATTTTTATTTCCTCTGTCGATTATAGTATTCTTATGGTGGATGGTTTTATTGATATTATTTATTGTAACTATTGTCCGCAAACAACAGGTTTTTTTTTTATTTCTTAAAATGTTAAATCTAATTTTGATTTTAATATGAAAATTTAGTGATAGGTGTTAACGTCCTATTTCGAATCGTAATATTTTTCCAAATAGAGAATAATTTAGAAAATTGATTCGGTTTCAATTTTTTTCAAATTAAAAATTTTTTCATTAACATTTATGATTTTGAGTTTTACAATATCAGAAAGAAATGAAAACCTTTTTAATGTTCACCCTTAAGTTTGCACTAGTCGGCGAGGAAATGAAATCACTTTTAAAAAGGACAACAGCAAAAAGATTTAGAAATATAATGGTTCTTAATAGTCAAGAAATACAAGAAAATTATTAATACATATAACCAAGCAACAAATAAATGGTAAATGCTTTGTAAAAGAGAAAAGTACAAAAAAAATAAGACAACTATTGCTAAAAAGCTAATTAAAAGAAGAAAGTTTTATTTTAGACCAAGTAAAAGGAATATATAAAGACCATTTTACAACATCATTATTTGAGCATAGTCTGGAACCTTTACGCTATGCCAGATATTCACTCGTAATATCAGGAAATCTTTTCCTTTAAACAAGTATAACTAAAAATTTAGCCAATTATGAGGGAGAGTGGTAATTGCCTAAAGTAGCAAAGATTTTTATTTATATACTTTTGAGCTAAAGTAGTATAGCCAAAAAGAAGAATATTCCCCTTCTTAAGATGTTTTTAATTGTCCAATTTCTAATGAAATATTTCTTATTAACAAGAAATATGTCTTCAGTAATTCCAAATTCGTGATTATGTAACTAATTTTTGTGACTTAGGTGTAAAAATTCTTCACACCTACCTCTAAACAGTAAGAACATCAAAGCGTTAATATGACAAACAGTTCATATAAAAAGCTTTTAAACTTCGTCAGAAACTCCTTTTATTTCTATTGAAAACTATAAATAAAATAAAACCTTAAGAAGAACACTAACAAACATCTTACAAAACGATCATCAGATCCAAAAAAATTCATAAAATTAGATGTCATGTTCCAAAAAGGCCGGCTTAAAATCCCAGCTTCATAAAATTAAAACCAAAATAATTTAAAAATAAAAAAACTTTTGTGTATCCCAGACCTCAAAATAATAAAATTTTGACCAAACTCATTCATGGTTATTAAAAGAAAATTGTCAATTTCAACAAATTTACCGCCAAAGCCGCTGGGTATAGAGCTCTCGAAAAGAAAAAAAAGGACCAACCAATATATAAATAAAGCCTAATGAGCACTGAGGCACCCATTAAGTGTGAAAAATACCACTTTAAATTGTGGCGTCTTGAGAATAATTACTTCGAGACAGAGTGAGGCATGAAAACAAGATCTTAAAAAGACAAAATTGATGATAGCCTAGGACTTACCTTTATCGCTCAGCTTTGCTTTTAGAACACGCTTATTGCTTCGTTTATGTAATCCTTTGTGGCAATTTGCTCGCATAAGTGCTTTTTCTACAGTAGAATCAAAGTGCAAAGGATATTTACGTTCACGATACTATAATTAAAAAGAAAAAATAATTGCGAAATTATAAAAATTATACATTTTAGTATAACTTACTAATTTTATGATAGGATCCTCCATTTGAGTATAAATTTTAGATATCCCAATATCAATATCCATTCTGGCTACTTCTTTACAATCAACAAATAAAATAAATTTATTTTTAGTATAAAGTATAGCTAAGGATCTTATTGTTGATGATTCATTGATTTTTTGAGTTTCGAAATAATTTGATGTCATTTCTCCGGATGTACTAAAGTCAACAACAATTCTATGCTTTTTACGGTCAAGGAAAAATGAAAATTTCTGTTTCAGTGTTGGAAAATCGATCATAAATAAAGCTTCAATTGAAATTTGAAATTTTCGACGTGGCCTGATAATCAAAAAAGGAAAAAAAAAAAACTATAAATATTAGAGTGTAATATATGAGAAAAGTTGATTATATGAACCATAAACAAAAATTATTTTATTTTACTAAGTTGCTACCCTTTTCCATGTATTTGGTGATATCTATAGAGTAAGGACGTTAAGAAATATATTTTCTTTTATTATACTGGCTTAAATTATATGCGATAACGAGTATTAGTTGAGTTTTTTTTTCTCTTTGATTTAAAATGGCGTAATAAAATTAACACTTCTTACCGAATGTGCCGCATCGATATCACAAAGTCATCTTTTATATATTGCTCCAGCTCAAGCGATGCAGCTATAAGAAGAACAAAATAACAAAAAATTAGCGAAAAAAATGGATTATCCACAATTTTATTAATAAATGTTTTCTACAGTGTTTAACAAAAAACAATAAATAAAAATTTTTTAAACTGCAGATTTGAGGATTTCAATAAAGCTGAAAATTTATTTATCGTTGGTTGTAAAATTCTTAAGATGTCGCCGTAATCTTATATTTTATGAAGCAATATTGGTTGGTAAATATTAACTTAAATTACATCCAGAAACGATTCTTCGGCATCAATTGTTGTATTCCTTGAATACTAACTTTCTATTTTATCTGAATTCAGTTTGTAGTTGCATATATTTTTGTGTGTTTAAAATTTAAATTTTCACCTTTGGATTTCATTTTAGTTTATGAATTTTTATCAAATTTAATTTATAGACATCTTAGAAAAAAATTTTGGAAATTTTTTATATTAAACTTTTTTATTTCGAATGTCAGATAAAAACCATCGATCAAATCAAAGCTATTAATTTGATACAAATTGATTTAAGTTTTTTGCATTGTATATTTATGATATAGATGTATAAATTAATATTTTTGCAGCTTAGGAATGTCATAATCCTTAAATTAAGTATTTTCTTAGTAGATTTTATTGTTTTTTAATTTAAATTTCGTATTTACTTAATTTATGAGGTAACATATCAAATATAGCAAAATAACATTAAGTATTACTTAAAATTTATTGGGTGAATCGTAAAAGTTTTTACAAAGAAGTTTTTTGTTTTGATTTTGTTAAGGGTACGTGTCTAGCGCAACAAAAATCAACACCTTAGATAAATTATGAACTAAAGGAGAAGGAATAAGGGGCGTAGATCATTTCCTCCCCATGTTTTACTAATGTAATCAAAGCAAAAAAGCTAATATAGCTTTTTTAGAAAGGTCTCAAAAGATATGTTATATATTTTCTAAAAATTTATTTTTGTTTCTCAAAGACAATTTGAAAATTCGAAAGTTATTTTTCATCTTGAGTGGTCGCCATCATATCCCCCCCCCTCCCCCATCGCAAAAAGCTATCTACGCCACTGGAAGGAATATAGTAACATTTTTCAAAAGTATGTATACAATTTACTGAGCAGGCTTGGCCAAAAATTGAAACAAGAATTCTATTAAAAGTTTTTAAAATTTTTTAATTATTATTCGAGGTGGTGCACACCAATGCAGCAGCTATTTTTGTTGCGAGAAACAAGGTCTAACAAAATCTGATGGAACATTTTTCTTCAATAAAATTTGTTTGTTTATGTTGAATATTATTTATTATTGTTAACTATTATTAGTCTTTGTTAATAATTATTTATTATTTTAGTTATCGTTTAATATTGTTAATTTTTTCATTCCTCATGACTGTTATTTTAATTGTTGATTTCTATTTCTTATTATTAAACTATTTTAATATTGTTCATCATTGTTATTATAGTTGATGAGTGTAAATAATTGTTTATAATTGTTATGAGTTTTTAAAGCATATTTTTATAATGTTAATTTCTTAATAATCAAAAATTTAACAAATTCTCTTGAAAGCGGAATTGTTTGTAGTAGCATTGAAAAAACAAAGCAATCAGTTGAAAATAGCAAAAAATTAACTTATGGAAACCTAATAAAATACAAAACATGCGACAATCTCGCCAAAACCAAAATTCAGATCAATTTAAATCAAAAAAATTTTAACATTTATTTATCTTATCCATAATTTTTTGTCTGAGCAAAAAACATATTAATTTTTTGTATCATATTTTTTTAAATTTTTGAATATTATTTATAATTATACTACTAAAAAAATCCACATTCAGTGAATGTTTATATAGAAAAAAAAAACTAATATTCTTCAGAAAAAGGCCATTTGAATTTTCTTTCTATTGTCGCTATCCCTAAATTACAATCGCAGGATTTCCCTCAGAAATATAGTATAGTAAGTTCTTTCTTTAACATGAAGCTATCTAAAAAAGCGAAAACCCTTAATAGTCTCAGTTTTGATGTGTCAGGTAAATCAAGGTTAGGTTAGTATTTATGGCAGATATGATGTTCACTTATATTAGAGATTGCTTTTATGAGCCTTCTACAGCATTGGAAAACTTTCCAATTGCTCTAAGATTTGTTGAAGTCTTAAGGGCTTAAGGGGTTACATGGGTTTGGCAAGCTTATAAAGCATATTTTCTCTAATTTTTTTAATATAATAAATGAAAAATTTTATTTAAACCTTTTAACATAACAAAAGATAAACATTTGGCAATAATTTTGCAAAGTTTTCAGTTTTAAATTTTAAAAATTCAGCGATTTGACGAAGGAAAAAAAAATTGAAATTAGATTTTTCTGTATTAAAAGTATAGTAGGTACTATTAGTGGTATTGTAAATTTAGTTGTGATAAACAAAAAAATCCTTCCTTTATTAACCTTCATATCAACCGACTTTATAAAATGAGTTTCAAGAAAAACGAGATTAAAGACTGTCTGCATTAGGCCGACAATGCAATGGGTGTGACCTTCTAAAGCGCTATCTCCGAGAGTTTTATGTTGATTAACTTGAAAATTTTGGAGATAATGTTAAATATATTGTACCATTTAAGCCCATTGAACCCGCAAAATACACTGAAGTATATTGGTAATTAAATAAGTAATTATTATAATAAAAAAATGTTAATGATTTACACTGTTTAACAAAAAATAAAACAAAATTATGTTTACATACATTTTGTAGGTTTGGCACGTCAGATTATAAATTAAAATTTTATGAGGGTTTTCTTAAGTTACACAAGAAACAATGTACAATGAAATATTATCAAAATATAAAAAAATCCCCGTTTTGGTTACCCAAGCAGATATATTTTCACGTTAAACAGGAAAATTGGTTGATTTGCTATCAGGCAAAGTCTGAAAAATTAGATGGATTAATATTTAAATTCTTACTAATTGAGCTCAGCTCCATTGATGAGTTTTATTTTAAAAAACTATTTACTACATTTTACTTATAAAAACTTCATTTTAATTCTAAAAATACTTTGAGATGATCAGAAAAGTGTAAATACTTCAATTTTGAAGTCGTGAAAAAAAAATTTCATTTGCACTATACTGCACACAAAAGATAACTACTTTAAATAAATATCTTAATCAAAATTAAATCTTTGGCCCATAAAAACAGCAGACAAAAAGAAAAATGATTTGTGTTTAAAGACCTTTTCGATTATTTAAACGTATAAAAATTGGTTCAATACTGATTTATTTCCCTAAATTACAAAACTATCTTCATATAATTAATATATATAATATACATTATATATATATATTTAAATAAATATATTACCTTAAGTTAAAATTCATCCTTTCAAAAATTCAAATTTTGACCTAATCAAAACCCAGTTAATAACTAAAACACCCAATAATTCTATTTTAAAAAGTAATATTCCATGGGTTTCTTCAATCATAACAATAATCCTAAAGGCTCAGACAAAAAATTCAACTCTCAGCAGGATACTAAACGATATCGAAAATCAAAACCCAAGAAAAATTGGTTGACAAGGGAATTTTGGTATCACGCAGGCTACTTAAATCGGTATCTTTGGTGGCGCTGAAAACAAACAAAAAAACCAAGAACAAAACTATGCGAATTCACTGGTGCTTCATTTTGAAACTTTTTTCCTTTTTTTTTGTTCATTTTTCTTAGCTATACAACCATTTAAATATTCATTTTCGACGATACATAACTGATTTATATACAATAAGCATTTATATCTTCTCAAAAATGTTAACATTTTGAATGGATAATTTGTCTCATGTGTTCAGGCCCTCCTGTGTACAGAGCAATTAAGTTTTTTGTTTTTGTTTTTAGATGATAATCAAAAAATTTCATATTATCTTATCGGAATTTGTTGATAAAAGATATGTGATAATGTCACAGCAAATATTTTAACAATTTTCACCTAAAGAAATGTCAGGTGTTATAAATGATCGCCAGACAGTGAATCAGTGTCGTTAATGAGGATAGTCAAAATATGCTGCTAAAAGAATAAATTATTTTTATTTTTTTTTTGGGTTGTTAAATGAATTAATGAATTGTCAGTCTCAATATTTGTACATATAAATAATATAAATTTTTAACAGTTTTAGCAAAATTCATTTGAAATATTGAATATTTATATTTTTTTTCATTATTTTTAATAAATATAAACTTATTTTAGAATTGAAACTTGTTTTTAAGTTTAATAAATTTTGTCAAAGCATGAAATAAAAAGTAACATTTATATAAATTCTCACATTAGTTCATTGAAAAATATTAGACTTGTTTTTTTGTTTTAAAATGGAAATAAAATATTCGAATCAAATTCTTAATAGTGACATGCAACAATGGAAAGATATTTATTGAAGTACCCAGACATAAATTACTTTTAGAAGTATTACAAAATACGGTAAATAAATCAGTATACATATTTCAAAGAATCAACATTGAAGTGCTGAAAATATCAGATCCATGCATGAAACTAATTAATTAAGTCTGGTTGAATCTTTATAAAAGTCGTAGGCTAAAATATGCATTCATTTTGGATAAAAACTTTCAAAAAGCGATGATATCAATACAAATTTAAGACATGCAGACATTATGAGTGTAGGTATTGCATTATAAAATCTTCCATTCTTAAAAAGGGCTAGAGTCCTTAAGAATAACTGAAATTTCAAGCAATTCAAACTAAATTTATTTTGCATTTATCTTGTGTAAAATTATGTGGGTGCATGTTTTTTTATTAGCTTCATGAGACAAAAATAAATAAATTAGTGAATAATTATAAAATCTGTCTTTTTTGATTGAGTACAATTAAGTTAGGTACAACTAAAACAACAATGCAATTCCATTTTAAGGATATATTGGTAATTGCCTTTGCAGATTTTTTTGTAATATTCTAAATACTAAGGACAAAAAAAGTTCTTTTTGTATTTTATTTAACAACACAAAAAGTATAAAAATTTCTTCCAAATCTGATAAAAACACAATAAAAAGGATCTATTAACAATATTTTTCTTATAAACTTGTAAGCTAGGCTTTAATGAAAGACAGCTTACTGGCTTTTAAAGCCCAATACATTAATATTTGTGCTCCAAAATGGAAAATTCACACCATTATAAAATTCTTGAAATAGATCAGGCCTATATAAACTCTTATTATTCAATATTTATATTGCCAAAGAATTAGATCTTTTTTCAAATAAGTCCAGTAAAAATTAAAAAGTTGCTCTGTGAAAAATTTTATAATATTAGATATAATTTAATTATAATTAAAGTCGATTATTATGCATGGAGATCTGTTGTTTTTTACAAAAACCAACCAGCTAATACTTAGGCATCGTTTTTTTTAGTCTTTTGACTCACTAATGTTACATAAATTGATATAAACATGAAGGAAATATTTACTCTAATAAGGATGTCTTTTTATAGTAAATTTCTGAATTCGCATCGTGTTTCGTTCAATTAAAAGATACAGCAATGCCTGTAACACTTATTAGCTGGTATATGTTATACGTTAAGCTTTATAATGACAAATTAAGATGTGATTATAGTTAACAGAAAAAATGATATCCATTTAAAAATAAATTTAAGGCTTTAATTAAAGTTTTACAAGTAAGATTATTTGTTATATGCTGAATTTCCTTGGTAAAATTATGAATAAGACTTTCACTGCAAAAATAAAAAGAAAATTCAAAAGAAATAATACTAGCAAGGATACAAAATACTATTATCAACTTAAACCGAAATTAAGTTTAAGGTACCATCCATTAATTATGATCGTTCATTTGCGTACACCAGTGAACAATTTATTTGATTCATTTGTGAGAAATAAAAAAATATCTTACCAGGATCTAAGGAAAGTGCTGAGCTATTACCACTTAACGCCAAAACTAGAACCACTATACACAACACTTTCATTTTATTTAATTTAAACTGTTTCCAATGTCCGATTAGTTGTTTTTAGAGGCTAACCCTAAGCACCTGGAATATTGATAAGAAAAATATATTAAAAATAATGTAAATGTTCTTAGTAATAAATTATAATAAAATTATTTTTTTAATGATATGGAAATTATTTATGCTAAATAATTTAATAAAAATTTTTAAAATAAACCTTAGCTTAAAAAGTCATACAAGCAGATGAAGAAGTAGAGTTTTATAAAGAATTAGTGCTCATATCTTATCAAAAACATTGCTTTTATTTGATTTCATAAAACTGTAGACGTAAATTGAAAGACCAATGACATATGTATGGCATTATTATGTTAAGGAGAATAAAGAAGAATATTACCTAAAAACTTGGGATCTAATATTTTCATCGCTTTAAATCCATTGGGCAAGATGCAATGATTAATAAGTAAAACTAATATTTAAAAGTCAACCCTTTAAACATTAACAGCCATACAGAATTTGTTTTTGCATAGGGCAATACTGGCATCGAAATAGATTCAAAGTGTTACAAAATCAATCAATTTTTATTTTTAGTGCAACAGTGGAGGATAAAAATGATTTTACCATCAACTCCAAATTGGATATTGATAATAATGGAAATAAAAAGAAAACAGGATGATATATCATATGAATTCAATGGCACTAATAGACCGATTTCGATAAAAATTGGATTCAATCCAACCAAGAATCAAAGACACTAGCAGACAAAATATATACAAGAAAAGAGCATATCAACGTCTTACTCTTGAATATATTGTTTCATTCTGCAAGGAGTGTTGGGATTATGATTACCAAATGTAGAAACAAAACTAAATTAAAAAAACAATCCATTAAAGGCTGACTGAAAAAATCAAATAATTAAACAAATTTTATTCATGTTTTTGAGCAATTCTGCAATTATTACATACTGACTAACGTAACCTGACGAAATTTATGACGTGATGACAATTGCACAGATTTGTGTAAAACTGGGGAATTTAGATTGGGGTAAATTTGAAAAAAATCTTATATTTTAGTTTTTCCAGAAAATTATGTTACTCAACTTATTCGATAAATTTTACAATTTTTGTAATTTTTGTATTTTTATGCTTACTATCTTAGCTACAAATTGGTAACTATGTATAAGATATATTTTTCTTTTAACCAAAAATCATCAGAAAATCTGTAAAAAAAACTATTCCTTTATTTCATACTATTTTTCTTATTTTTTTCTTATGAAAACATTTAAGATATAAAAATATATATAATCATCACTAACAAAGAAATCTTCCAGGAAAAAATTAGTCAGAAAAACAAGCCTCAAAAAAACCTCGTTTCAAATTTTATAAAATTTACTTTCTGAGTTGTATTTATTTAGAAAAAATCAATTTTGTGTAGTATCAAGCTGACAAACGTGGAAAACTTTTAGATTAAATAACTCAAAAAAACGATTTAGCGTGACAAATATTTTAATTCAAAATATTACCCGAATGTGAAATTTTAGTTGGTAAAAAATTGACTTCTTTTGAAGAAAAAAAGTAAAACAAAATTATTTGGAAAGTAAATTTACGAAATCAACTCATAAATAGATGAGAATAATGGATTCATGTGTTAATTAAAAAACTTTAAAAGCATTTCAATATGAGTTAAAATCTTTAAAATATGTTAATTATAAATCAAAGTACCATAAAATAAATAATATTGTAAATACAAACTAACTCTACAACACTTTCAAAAAATTAACAATAAAATATGAAAGGCTGCAAATTGCCAGAAACAAAAATATAAATTGTCTGGTTTATTTTGCTAAAAAGATTTCAAATTTTTACTGAAAATATCCAAAACTAAAGCCTGCAGCCAGATGCATAGTTCAGTTGTAACAATTTGGACCACCTTATTGTGCAGTATGTTTTATTAATTTAATGGAACTACTTTTTACCACCCACCTCACATAGTTTAAATTTTGATTGTTATATATAATCTTGCCATGCTCTTAACTATTAGTTCACGTGTAGGCGTTTAAATCGACCAGTTTCATTTTTTTGTTTAATTAAATTCAAATCTCTAACCAAAATGAAAGAAAAGCATTTAACGCAGAAGATTATAAAAATAAATCACTGTTCAAAGTTGTACCAATCAATGTTCTACTGTTCAAAGAATTTTCAAAATGACATATTTAAATTGTGGGTGTAGTATTTTTATATCTAAATTTAAGTTAGCATTAGTCCTCATGAATTAGTGCATTAGGCTTAGCCTTTAAAAGAGTCGTACGACTATATTTGCTAATCATCATTAACCACAAAAATTGTATCTTTTATATAACTATGAATGTATTCAAATGTCATCAAAGCTGTCAAAATTGTGGCAATAGATTTTTTAAATAAAAATTACTTTGATACCTGTAGATCATACATCAATCTCGTTTTGTGGGTTTGAAAATGAAGTTTTTATGAGCTTTAAGGAACATTTTTAATGTAAAATTTTTATTCAGCTCTTAACAAACTATTAATTAATTTTTTGGCTATTATTCTATCACCTAAAATTCAAACACAAGTAAACATATATATCTACCAAATATAATATTAGAATTTTTTATTTTATTAAAAATTCTTTATGCATATGCAGCTTTTTAAAGAACAGCTGTACAATATAAATCTGTGAAAGTATCTACAAATAAAATAAAAGAATATTCCTGAGTCACTTAATATCACATCAACCCGAGTTGATAAAATAAACTTATTCTCTCCCACGAATGGTCATTGGATGTCAATCTAGTGGATTAAGCCAGTTAATGATCTTTGAAGCTTTTGGTTTTCTTGTGGTACCACAAAGTGTAACATAAATAAATTATGGGAGGCAGAAGTCTAATCTAATAAAAGAAATGAGACAAGAGAACATCCACTATGTAAAAGTAAAACGGCCACCTTTTGTTTTGTTATAAATTTATAATGTATCAATTAAGGACTTGATTGTCTTTTTTTATTTTTCTCAAATTGGAAAAAGCGTTGTTTACCAAATTAATGCAAGATTAAAATAGAATATTGTCTCGGCTCTAAAATGTGGAAGTGTTTGATTTTATAGTATTTTTAATATGTCTGTAATACAGAGGAGTTTAAATTTTGATTAATTACTTCTCTTAATTAGACCATAATATATGTCAATACACAGAGCAAATAGAGTGAATTATTTTTTTTTATAATAAGGTTTCATTTACCTTGCTTTTGGTTCTATAGGAGCTTGTGATCGGTTTTTGAAGTATTTGCTTCAAATTACTTAAGTTTTTGGATAAAAAATTAAAAATGAATATCGCAAAAATCATTAAGCATTATTTTTCTTTTCCCATTCAACAGGAATAAATGATAAGGACTATCTGAGTTGTACTTAATCGAAAGCAGCCATGGAAACGTTTGTTTGCTAAATTTAAGGGTGGCCCCACAAACGTCAATGATACTGCATATTAAGAAAACAGTAAAATTAGTCTCCAATGTAATTATTGGAAATCATAAGGAACAGTTAACAAAAATAGCTGACTTTTTAAAGGTATAAAATAGCACATTAATATTTGCAATAACACAACTCTGCATGGTGTGATTGCTGCTTCATGTTATAATTAACCAAAATCAACAAATTGCCGTAGAGTCAGAGCAGAGCTGTGGCACGTTTGGCGCATAAGAAAAACATCAATTCACTAATACATTCCGAAATCAAATCTGTATTGTCAAAAGCAAAAAAAAGCACAACAATCATCTTGCAAGGCAATATTCTCTGTATTTTAGGATGCTCATCGAATCGCTTGAAAAAGGTAACCATACCCATCAATAACGAGTATTAGTATGCATAGTATTTGTGCGATTAGAGTAATTGAAAAACAATGTTCCATATAATAGAAAAAAGTGTTGTTTTATCGGTTAACAAACCCCTGATATCCATAACTAAATCAAGAGGACTGCGCTTGGAGTTATCTGCGCAAAAAGATTTGGTTCAGTTTAAGCAGGAATCACCGAAATTAAGAGCTACTGAAGCATCAAAAATAAATATTTTGCACACCCGGTATACAAAATTTAGAGAAAGGTTATAATTAATGTATCATTTTTTTTAACCGATGTGATACATAAAACAAAAAAGGAAATTTTCTTTAATTTCTTCTTTTTAAATATTTCCCAAGATTAGGAAACGTTAAACTATAAAAACTTTAAAATATTATAAGAAAAATAAAAAAGTCAAAGATAAAGAAAAAGTAAATAGAGCCCCATTAAAATCAATCAGACAACGAAAACAAAGAATCAGCAAAATTTGTGGCACTTTATTATCTTTGAGATGATCTAAAAAAAATATTTAAATACCTTCTTTTTTAGGTGTGATAAAATTTTGGTGTGTGTAAACTAAACATAAACATTTCAAATTAAATAATTTTATGCTAATTTTCTAACAATGTTTTCTTTAATAAAAAGTGTTGGCTTGAAATTCCTTTGTATTTATTGTCTTAAACAAATGTTTTACACATAAAATAACCTCCATAATTAACATAAGTTAGAATTAAAACCAGAAATTAAGGTTCAAAAGAAACTTCAATACATTACACTCTAATCCCTAGGGTCTACAACAATAATTCTTAATATCCACATTAAGTTTTATTTATCCAAAAGACGACCCTTAAAAACAAAAATAGTCTTTGGTAACACGCAATCGAAGCTACACTAAGTGCATGTAGCACACTTTTGCTTAGATCTACCGAAAGACACAAATGTTCTTGGAATTTCTTTAATACCTGACCTTGTCCAAGGATTACTATAAACAACCGGTATTCAAGCGTTGAGTAATTACTTATCGTGGGATATTGCTATAGTGCGTACGCATGTCTTCTGGTTGAATACAACTGTTCTGTCTTGCCAGTAAAATTTGAATACCAGCTACACACTAAAAATTCACCTATAAATTTACGTATCTTAGCATATATCAAATGCAATGTTCAACAAGTGGCTACCATTGGGTAAACAACTATATAACTGCAAATGCACTAAAAGGAGGCGCAAGTCTATTTAAAATATGATACGCGGGAGCACCTTATGATGAATAGGGGCCTTATTGTGGTACCTACCTTTAGAGGTGCCTTAAGTGGATAGCGTATATTTTAATTTGTCTTGTTGTTATAAATCCTTTGTTGGGCTATTTATCTTAAAAATATTATGCTTCGCCATAAGGTAGAGTTTGACTTTTTTTTTCTATTTTTAAATTTGTCAAAAGCATTAGAAGTAAATTGGAAAAATGGTTAAATTAAATAGTACATCTTGAAAACATACCAGTTTTCTCTGTGAGTTTTATTAACGATATTCAAACACTTATAAATTATTTCAATATATTATGGAGAAAAATATTTTTGATTTGACTTAAGAATATTGTATGTAGTGGTAATTAAGATTGAAGCCTTTTTGTCAAACAATTGAAACTTGTTAATATGTCTTAAACTTAAATGTCTACCGAAAACTTTAATTACAATTGAAATAGATTAAACTAAATATTTTGCGACATTTTGTCAATGTTTATATAAACGTTTTGCCCTCCCTTACAAAATGGAAAGGTTCCCCTTTGGCAAAACACTGTATTAAAACATGATAGAAATATTAAAAAGATGTGCTTAATAAATTTGTATTTATTAATCTAATTGTGCTAAAATATAGTTTTTAAAGTGCTCAAATTAAATAATTAAATAAAAAACGGCAAAAAAAAAAACAAATAATAATTTAGATAATTAATAAATAATATATTTAAAGACACAATAAATAGTGGAATTTTTAGTTTTATTTTGTTGAACAACCTATAAATGGGCAAAAAATGCATAAATTTCCCCTTAAGACTGTATTTTAATACATGATTGGATTTTGCTAAATACACAATTCTCCATATAAAATTTCTCTCCATGTAATATAATAATACAGTGTATAAGCGTGAGTGGAGAAAGGCTATAACACAACTATATGAACAGCTTACAGTCAATATTTTTTTGGTATAAGTTTAATATTTCTTTCTGTATAACGTCTTCTGAAAATAATGGGAAAATTTTAATTAAATACTATGAAAAGGATAAGAATTTTTAACTTAATATTTTTCATTTGTCAGCTTTATTCTATTTTGACTACTGATTTTATTAGAAAAAATGTTGTTATTGTTTGATCTGCTAACAACGTTATTTGAAAAAAAAATTTCAAATTACATGAACCTCAATTCAAAAAGGTTAGTTGAAGATGTAAATGCTTTCCATAAGAAAACTATTACTGGAAGCGTTTACTTATATCTAATAAAGCAGTCAAAATTCAAGCCGTCAATTTCTAGATCAATTAAGTTTTTTCTGTTGCAAGTTTCTTTGGATTTTACCAAAAAAACAAAAAAAATATCTAAAAAACATAAGTACCTAATACAATAATAAAAGGATATGAGTTTATTAAAAAAAAGGCTTAACATTTAATACTTTTTCAATATGAAAAGAAAAAATGATTCATAAAAGCTAATTAAAGTACAAAACACCTTTATAAGATGACCTCACAAAACTGTAAGAAAATTGACCCAAGGAATTGTATTCTAAATTATTAGGTGATGAATAGTTGTGTATTAAAAATACACCAAATTTCTACTTTGAATATTGAAATTTCTTCTTTTTTTATCTATTGCTAAAGAGAATTGTTATTTAAAGTATAAAACGCTACGCAATAGCATTTAATCATTTCAAGAGTATATCCTTAATATTTTTAGTAGTAATATAAAAACTAGAATAAAAGCCAAAGAATATTGCAAAGCTTTGAATTAAAGGTTGTCAAAAGAATGATCTGGTCGTAAGTTTATTAGATTTGGTAGCATAAACGGTCAAAGCATGAAATTTTTGAGTAGCAAATTTTTATTTGTATTAATCTTTTTGAATAACAATCCATTTTTTTTTTTGTCTTCAAAAAAACATAAACAAGATTTTTTTCTATATAGCAGCAATAGTTGCCTAGAAATTTTTCAAAATACTTAAAGGATTATGTTAGTTTATTCAAAAGATTGAGTTATTTAATTAAAGCAATGAAGCCGATTTACATCTTAAATTAGATGATTCCAAAAATTTAAGCTTTTAATCAATATTAATGTTAATTTATTAAATTGTCCAATACAGACTTTCATAATCTTTCAAATAGCTGAATTAAATGATATTTTATGTATAGGTACGATAGTTGTGTAGGCGACATATGTTACGGAAGTGATGCAACTTTAATCTAGAAATTATGTATAGTTTGGATTAGGAAAGTTGTTAATGCCAAAATTGATTTCATTTAAAAAATAAAGATAGAATGTCCAACGGAAACCTAAATTGAAAAACTATGACCTGAAATAAAATTTAATTTTATTGATATAGTTTCTGTATTTTGATTATATTCAGAAATAGAAAGTGCAGCAATTATTGAATTAATTATACAATAAAATAGCGATTAGGAGTATCTATTAGATTTATAGTGGACTTTTAGAACAGTAAGAAATTATGGAATTGGCTGCAATAGTAAAAATAAAGCTTTGAATTAATTAATAAAAATATAAAGTTTTTTATAGTAGTACTAATCTTAATTTTTGTAAAATGTTAAGAAAAGGAAAAAATGATTATCTTATTGAGTGATGGCAAAAACAAAAATTACAATGCTCTGCATAAAGAGTAGCAGTTGTAAAAAGTAACTGAGTGAGACTTTAAATAAGTTGGATACAAATTATTCAAAAAAATGAAATCAGCCGGTGAAATTGTTAATTATATTTTAAACTAAATAGGACTTTAAAGCAAATATTAGCAAATTACGATTTACAAAATGACCAACTCACAACACATTAAAATACATAATGACATTTTATTAGATTTCCTCGTCGCTCACACTGAAATGCTTAACCACAAGGATCCCATCGGCAGTATATAAAGTTATCAAAGTAAGGCCTCTAACCCTCAGCAGGATATTAAACACTTTTAATTCAGATTTTAAAATAAGCAGTATGTAAGTTCTTTTCTTATATATTCAGGAGCTACTAGTCACCACAAAAACTGTAAATCTCAAAAGCACTACTGAAAACTTATTAGCATGCTTTAAATTCCTGTAATCAAAGCTGATACAAATATTGCTAAAAGATGAGTTTAGGGTGGCTTACAATAATTTAATGTGTTGAATATTTTACATTTTTTCAGCACGAACCTCAAAAACTTAATAACAGCATAGAAAATTCTTTTGTAACGTTTTTTAATCGTACTTGGTTCCCAATGTATTGTAATTCCAATTTTCAACAAAAAAAACAATAAAATTATTTACCAAAATGCTTACTAATTGAAATATTATTTCACAAATTTTTAACAGGACCACAGTTTTTTTTAGTTCACTAAAAGATGAATAACAATTTTTCACTCCAAATCGAAAATTAACTTTAAATCAGTCCTTATAAATTTATTTAACACTTGATATCAGAAATTTCGTATATTAAAATATGACTGTTAAAATTTGAATTAACCGCGCATTGTGTTGATTACTACTGATCGACAACATAACAACTGACAACCTCTTGAATATATAACTAGAACGAACGATCCTCAAACTATGAAAATTCAGTGAGATAAACTGTGAAAGCACTCTGCTTACATTACAACTTCTACGAAATCATTCCCATTAGTTAGTTTTAAGCATATTGTTACACCTCTACCTCACGTTTTTACTATATTTTATTTCAGAAAATCAAAGGAAAGTCTTTGAGGGACAACTATCAAAGAATAAGTGGTATACGCTGTTTATAGTGGTGGCAGTAAAAGCAACAGCAACAATAGTGACCACTAAGACGATATCTGGCTTGGGGATATAACGTGAAAACCCAACCAATGTCTGAGTATAACACCCACGCATTTAATTTCTCTTAAGATGTAAAGCGCCAGCATGGTTGCTTTAAGTTATGGATAAAAACAAGTTGAAGGTCTCAAATCTTTAATCTGTCTCATTTCATCGTGTCTAAGGTATGCATTTATAAAGTAAAAACAAGAAAAATTAGATACAAACCCAACCAAAAAAATAAAATAAAATAAAATAGTCTCCTCATTAAATACCAAAGAAATTAATAGGTTCTCAAAGCCAGAATATAATTGGATAGAAGTATAGACAGTAAATGGTTCACCTGATTTGATAGCAGTACGATGAGGGGTTCTGTTGACATAATTATCGAGTTTTGCTATATTATTTTAATAAAATTTTGCCAACAAATGTCACTAATTTTAACTACTGAAGGTAGATCAGTATCTTCACGATAGATGAAAACTACTACTATAAAAAATTATTTATCTATAGGACTAACGCGACAATCTTATGGCTCGTAATTGAACTCCTGAAGAAAAATGCCAGTAGTAAGCAATTACGGGCGAAGGGGGCAATCATTCTGTGGCAAATACCCATCATGGCTAGTGGTTGTTTGATGGATAGTTTAGTAGCTGCGTGCATGTCATTTATTTAAATTTAACGATAAATTTCATCATTTGATATGGATATTATTAAATGGTTTATAGTAAAAGGGACTGAAAGTTTTTTTAAATGGAATTTTTATTTTTTCTATGGTTTGATTCTTTTTAATTTTAAAATCATATTTCTTCTGATAAATTTTCTTACTTCTATAAGTACATAAATAAATAAAAAGTGGTAAAAGTGGAAAATTTTAATGCTTAAGAAATTTGTTCAAAAGTCCAAGGCTTATGAATGAGAAAAAGTGTGTTTGAGCATTTATGTTATTTTGAATTGTTTTTTTTTTACTTTGTCAAGTTCACCTACTCTTTTCATCACTGTTTTCTGTCAAGGAAATAACTGAAGGAGATCAATTCAAAAATCGTAATGAAAACAATTTAAATAACTTTTTCGGATAGTGGGAAGCATATTATGTTTAAGTACGATAATTTTATGAGTTTGATTTGTACCTAGATTTGTAAGTCAACATCAATGTTGCTATACAATTTTTGTACTTTTTTTACATGCTTTAATGAAATTTGAAACACTTCAGTTCTTAAAATAATAACAACTTTAAATTTTCACAAATTTAACAATTAAAAGTCTTTCATACGCATAAGACTGATTCAAAAAAATTTTCCCGGCATGATTAGGATTACTTTATCCCAAATTTGTAAGAGACTTAACCTTTCTGTAACATCCCATAGTTAGTAACGAGGCATAGCTTTACGAATATGGTAAACAAAAAAGTAAAAAAAGCAAATAAAATGGTACTAAAAAATTAGGCCAAAATCAGAAAAGCCATGACAACCAAAATTCAAAATAAGGCTCACAATATTCTTTGATTATTATCACTATGAATCCTTTCTGGAGAGTCAAACATTAAACAAAGGTTATCATTGGGGTGTTATGAAGTGTTTGCAATGAAGTAAACATCTAAAGAGATGTAAAAAGAAAAACCTTGAATCACCATTTTGTAGCTTTCAAGTAATTTCAAAATAATATAAATAAATACCAGCATTTTTGATAAAAGCCTAAAATTATTTTATCTGTAACACAATTGATTTCAAAAACTTGCAGATTTATATCATACTCCTATGTTCATCAATTAAGGTAGTTTTTGTAACAAATTTAATTAGAAAACCAATAAAATTAGTTGCATTACACCAAAGAAATTTTCAAAAATCAGGTACAATTAATCAGCATGCAAAAACATTAACTACCATTATCTGTAAACATTTTTCAAATGTGGCAAAGGTCTTGTAATACAGCAGGGACTATATATTCAATTTGTTATTCACCATTTATCGAAGATCAATAAAAAACGATACTCAGCCTACGATCAAATAAACAAGACAGCAATACAAAATTAATGCAAAAGATGAAAGATTTATTTTACAATTGATGTGATATTGTCATCTAAACTGGACATAAAATAGATTAATTGTAATTATTCAATGGTTTAAGTAAAAAGTAGATAAAACAAGATTAAATCTATTTGATTTAATTTAAACGATTAATTTAAAATATAAACTATTGTAAGATATGTAGATAGAAACTATTTCTGAATATTAAACTAAAATTTAAATCACAATAAATAAATGGATAGTACAAATAAACAAATACAGTTCCACGTATACTATTCTAGTTCAACAGTTTTGAAAATAAAAATAAAAAAACAAAACAAAACTGGTAGTCCTCGTTGTTAGTAAATCCTCAGAAAATCATTATAGCAAAACCAAAACTAGGCAATGATATTATTTTAATCACATAGCACACAATTAATTGACCATATATGAAAAAAATTGCATTAGAAGGCCAAAAAGCAAGACATATTTTTCCATATGGTCTGTCCATAATCAACTAAAGTAACAAGATCTCGTTTGTCTTCCTTTCAACACTGCAAAAGCAACAAAAAATAATAATAAAAACAGAAGAAAAATAACTATACAACATATCTTGTCTCCACTGATGGTAATGTCAGCACTTGAAGGTAAATAACTGTTGATCATTAACATAAAAATGATTTTTCAATCTCTTTATTTCAGATCATTAGTGATTAAGTTATTTACATAAAACAAATCAAAAATTTTATATTACATAAAACTTTCAAAATTTAAACTAAAATTTAACCGTTTACTTACTTAATTGATCAGAGAATTAATCATAAACGTGTATATCTATAAATATGAACAGATAAATAATGCTAAAAATTATTTATTCACTTAATAAAATTTAATTAATCGTTTTTAGCACTAATTTATGTCACAATACTTGTATTTAACCACAATATTTTATTGACTTTTTCGTATTTTCTGTTGACAATTTGCAAATACTATATTATTAAGATTAAGATCAGTTACGAACCGATCACACCTCTAACCGCTGACTGACTGAAATTTTCAAAAAAAAATTTTTTCCATATTAGAACACCTTGAGAGAAATTGTACTTAAATACAACTAAAATTTTGGTCACAAAATCAGTTTGACATTCTCTTTAATGATTTTAAACCAAAATTATAAAAAAGCCAAAAATAAATAGAAAACTTTTGATTCTTTTATTTTTCTAACAAAATATTGATAATATTTGAAAAGAGAGGAATAGAGAGAAAAATTATAATAAATATTATGTTGGCTGAGATTTAAGTGGAGTTTATATTTATAGACATACATATATGCTATAAAAGTATAAGTATTATGCAGCGATGATGGCATTGCTGCAGCATAATACAAGACGTCCGTGCGCACGCCTATGCAGCTTAATCATTATTATTCGTCCTACGCACAGATTCAGCTTTCTTATAGTATCTTTCAAATGAGCAAATACAATTTACAGATCAAGTTTTCTAGACTTAATAGGTATGATGAAAATGTTGTTATATTTTTCAGTTTAAATTTATATGAAACGCTTATTGTTTAGTATTATTTATACTTTGCTTCTGAATACTGACCTCCTTAGAATAGTCATGAAGACATGACATTCATTTGATAACTTCTTGTTCTTAAATTTTTTAATGGTAAAAATATTTATAGGAAATATTTGTTATAAAAATAAAAGTAGGATTAATAATGAAGGTTGAACTAGGTAGGTATAAGCTTTTATAGTGTCTGAGATTTATTTCCAAATCTGATTCAGCTTAACCATAGCAAAACATAATTTGGAAATTTTTCTACTCAACTGTGGGTCCCATTTAGACTATATTTTTCGTTTACTAATTGATAATCCTGGTTTATAGACATATTAACTTTCCTTTTTGTTCTATATAGGCTTGTGATGAATTTTTGAAGTATTTCCTAATAACCTATTTGCTTCAAGTTTTGGTGAAAGAATTATATTTATAATAGTTTAATATAACTCAAAAATTTTAGCAAAAAAATTAATCCTTTTTCAGTCTTAGCCGTGTTTGCAATGAAAATTTGCGAGCGAGTTTTGAGTTACTTTAGGATTATTCATTAAATTAGAATTAGGAAAGAAAAACTGCTTGAATAGCAATGGAATAGGGTTAAAAAATGTTTGCCAAAAAATTAACCATTTCTAAGCTTTGATCAAGGCCGTGTCTTACAATCATTTTCTTAAGTATTAAAATAAGAAAAAAAATTTAAAATGAAGTTTTGGAAAAGATTATTGAATAAAATGTTGCTGCAGCAAATGCAGTAAGTAACAATTAATATATTATGGCATAATTACTTAAGAACCAGTGTAAAAAGTCATTGATTGCATTAAATGAAATAATTTCTAATTGATTTTATAATTACTATGATCAGAACGGTAGAACAATTTCTATTCTTTTATTAATTTATTAATTTTATTAAGCAGTCACAAGTGCAAGTCTATTTTTATTTAACAGCTTTATTAACAGAAAATATTCATATTATTTCTATTATTCTTAAAGAATAGACTCTAATTATTATGCTATATTTTTCAATAAAAACCATATTGATTTTGTTTCATTTAAAAAAATGTAGCTAGCACTCGCAGACTACCCACTTTAGGGGTTGTTCTTATCTCATTAAAGTAAATGTCGACTTTTGGTTTACATTAAAACATTTATAGTTAATAATATTTAAGACGGAAAGCTATTGAACAAAAGGAAAAGTTTAAACTTAAGTCATACAAAAAGGCTCTCAAATAAAATATAAAAGTATTTTACAATTTTTTACATGCACACTAATTGTAAGTGATTCTCAGTCTCATTGAGCAAATTAAGTTCAAAACAGGAAAGTCTTTCTCAGGTTTTAGACATGACTTTTGTGTTTATTAAGAGAGCCAATGGCACAGTTATACCAATATATAGTAAGATACAAAATAAATTAAATAAAATAACTACATTGTTTAACATACATTACACATAAATTCAGTTTTAAAATTACATTAAGAAGATATTCCCAATATTTTAACAAAAGCCAATATAAATTTTGCAAAACTTTACATAACGATCAACTAAAAACTATTTTTGTTAAAAAATTAAAAATAATTACGGTCTTATGGCATAATAAATGTTAATTATTTAAAAATTGCATGAAATTACTTATATTTTAAAGTTTAAAATTTTTCAAAAAATCAACGAGATGATTCAGAAAGTCTTCGTAGTCTTCAAAGCGATTTATTTGATTACACACTTACCTACACAAATAAAAATTTAATTATAGTAATTGAAAATTAGCTTAATAAAGCGCTCACTTAAATAAATTCATCTGGAAAAATTATGACATCACCTTAAAACCGAAAGGTCTTAAGGTATAAGAAGATGAAAAATTCAGACCTCGCCCTCTGCTCTAAGGAGCATATAAACAAAAACATGTCGTGTACGGGTATTATTCGAGTGTCAATTATTATATTTGAGTACGTTTAAGGGGTTCCCTGGTTCGATAAAATTTGCTTAGTCAAGCTAAGAACTTAATTTACGTTCGACAAAAAGCAGTTTCTTCCTTTCTTTTTTCTGTAATGATAAGAGGAAACGAAAAGTTAAACAAAAGAAAACTCGCAGATTGTGGGCGCGATTAAAAACAAGACAAAAGTAAAACTTTTTTAATTAAAAAAAACGATACAATCAGGGGTCATAAATGAATTGAACCGCCTTCAAAAAGGGCTAAAGAATCATCTCGTGATTGATGGAAGTTATCAAGACTATAGATAATAACTTTGTGATCACTTAATAAATGAAAAGATCAATTTCTCAATTTCAGTTTTTTTTTTGCAATCTCCATTGAAATTTTAAAACTTTGAAAAAGAAATAAAATTATCAGAATTTAAGAAAAATAAATGTAGGATATAAATTTCCCAACGACCTGATGAATGTTTGTATTTGAAAAAAGCGAAAAAAAGTTGAACTTGACAATCAAAAAGGATTTCGTTTTTATTTAATTATAACAATTGTCATTGTAGATAGTGTTAAACGATATGATTCTATTATTTGAATTATTTTATCAAATCAATTCATCAAAATCATGACAAATATGCTTGTTAGTGAATGAAGAATAACTTTTCAAAAGGAATTTACTGTCATTTTGTCATTTATTTTTATATTGGGACAAAATTGTAAACAAAGTCAATGGCAATTGTGCTTTAATAAAATAAAGGTATAAAAAATATGTAAAAGCTTTTTGGTTACTAAGTGATAAAGGAGCTCATCGATGACTTTAAAGCTCTATGGTTATTATATTATGTTAGAATCATAAAATCTACGTACGGTAGGTCATTATAAAAACTTTTCAATAAATATAAATGTTTTATTTAAAAAGTTTTATTTGTATACAAGCTTACAAGAGGAAGATTTCCTTCAAAAGAAATTAAATAAACTCAAAATTTTGGATACTTTAAGTCTTTCCAGAAAATCCACAAAAGGGTATATACAGCGTCAGGAATTTTGTCGTCGCTAGGTCATTAGACTAAATAATAGCCGCTAATTTAAGTAGCAAAGAAGTATTTTCTTTTTTCTGTCATTGTTTCCTGATTTGCATTCCAATGTAAAAGGATTACCTTTGAATGATTTGACCGTCTATGAACTTTTCAAAGATATTTCTTTAAACATAAGTGCCTGGAAGATTTTATAAGAAAAAGAATATCATAGTGTGAGTAGAAATATTTGTATTTTTGTTTGATAACATATTTTTGTAAAATTCTTTTTTGATGATTTGAACTTATGCGGAAATATCTTTAAAAGAGCGAGAATTAAACTTTGACTTTGAAAAGAAAGAAAAGAAACTATTTGTTTAATGTTCATGAAATGTATAATTTTTTGCTTAACGAAAGTAATTTTAAATACTATGACGAACTTAAATTCGTCTAGAATTTGGAAGAGATTGTGGTAGTAGTACCGTGATTTATCACTTTTCACTAGAAAGCTGTTAAAATTACAATTATGTGCCCCACATGAATCCTTTTTCTTTAGAGTCAATGGAATCAATACCCTTTTATGAATTCAGAAAAACTGACAAAAGTGAAAGAGATCAATGCTGAGTTGGAATTAATCCAAGAGATATTGTTTTCAATTTCGTTCACACAATTGGGTGTGAGAAAAATCTCGGCCATGCTTGCTCACACTGCGTTCTTTCCAGGTTCTAAGAAATAAAAAATTCCAAATCCGGACGGTAAAAAAAAGAAGTATTCCATAATGTATACATAGCATAAAAAACAATTTTATTCTACTATAAACAGCATCAACGAAAGTTTCAATAATAATAACCAAACCATAATCAAAACAGCATGGCAAGATAGTTATAATGTCTCGCAGCCAAGTAAAATGCTTAGATCACCCTCTAAATAATAAAATTTTGCTTGGTTTGACGTTGATTTTTTATATTCCTACTATTAGGTTGCTCAAAAACCTTCAATTGTTAATAAAATCTTTTCTATTCATCCAATCAAGTTCAAATAAATTTTGTTGTGTTGGGAGTGCATGACAAGTGATGTTTACACAGTTAGTTCAAATATTAATTCATTAATTATATTTAATAAACTAATTTTAATTTTATATGAGAGAAAAACTTCAGAAAACTGAATGCAACGAATTACGAATTCTGAATTCAGAAAAATAAAAAACAATCTCAAGTAGGAATATACTTTAAAAAATTTCTTTTTATATTACTTGTTTCTAGTTAAGTTATTCACTATCTTTACGAATCAATTGCTTTGCCTGACTTTCAAATTCAAATCTGCCAAGAAATCCTAAAATAAACTTAAGAAGTGTCAAAACTATAGTTACTATTTATATGGCATGAAAGTTGTTTTTTAGTTTGATAAAAGTGTTACTAATGTAAGTAAATATTAAGTGTATCATTCAAAAAATTTATGAATATATTCTCAGTATGCACCTTAATTACTAATAGGTAAGAAAAAACTAATACTTCATTCTTTGTTTAACCAAAATTCATTAAAAAACAAACATTATATTTGGCTATTTTTCATTCAAGTTTTTGAAAAAAATATTTCAGGTAATATTAGTTACCTCATTAGTGCTGTGCAGAACCAAATTTGACACCAAATGCTAGTTAGTCTACCAGTCTTCTCTAAAATAATATTTAATCGGAATTAGTGTCTACCTTTCGGCAGCTTGTTGGTTCCTTAGAACGTTAGAAGTTTCCATATAAATTTGTTTGCATGAAGTCTTACGTGAGTAACCAAGGATGAGCATGGTTTTAATTTAAGTTTTTATTTTCAAACCTTTAACTTTTAGATATTTTATGTAGACTCATTTTCGGCTTCAAAAATTGATGAAATAAAATCACCAAGGTAAGACGCTCGAAAATTAATGGGCTTAACCCTTTAACTAAAGTTTTAGTTTTTAAAATAGAGTTTGAAAATTTTATGAACCAAGCCATATAATTCTTTAACCCAATATTATAACGGCGCAAAAATACATTTTTATTTTAATATGTCGACCTTCAAGTATTCTTTAGAAAATTTAGATGTTCTAAATGTCATGAAGTGCGTTTAAATTCAGCTTTAATGGCGTAGACCGACAGATAGAAAAGGAAAGTTAAATTAAAGCATATTAAAGGCATAAAAGAATGTAAGGTTTTTGTTTCTTTTATAAAAACAATTGATCTTTTCAAATTTATTAAGGATTATAATAATAATAATATTGTTTTTTGCACACAAGCTTAACGCTTATGTCTCATTATGTTCTTCATTATTGAACTAATATTTAATTGTAGTAGAAAAACTCCTTTTTGGAACGATGTACTTAATCGGAAAGTTTTTTGTTCTGATTTCAAATTCAAATTCAATATCTCCTAGTAACAAAATAAGAACCTACTTATCTATCACAATTAAAAAGAAATCAACATTTTTACTTAAATTTTTCTACATTGATACAATAAATTATTCAATTTTTTAGAATAATATAATGAATTTCTTTCCAATTCCTTTTATAAAGAATATTAATCCTTTGTATAACAATTCCAAAGAATTTTTCATCGGTAAACATTCATTTCATAAAAAATGAATTCTTTGAACAGTAATCGAAAGGCATGCGTGTTAAGAAAACATTAATATTAAATACAGTGATCACAATGGAACCATCTGTGACCGTGTTTAGTGAATTTTTTGAATTCAATATGTAAGGATATGTTTAAAAATCATAGAAAAATGTATATATGATATCTAGGTGTTAAGTGAAAGATTTGGTGAATTTTAAAAATCTCTTAAATTATTAATTTCAATGTCAGTTATACTACTAAATTTGCTAATTTTCTATTTATTTTTTGATGAAAAAACCAGAAAAGTTTAGTATTTGCTAGAAATATCCACATAATTTTTCAAAAGCTTCAGTTATTTTGGAAAATATAATTTCATTTCAACATCATTTTATAAGTAAACAATTTTGCTTTTTGGAGACTCTCTGAAATATTTATAGTCGAAATAGATCCAAGTTTGGTTTTTTAGAATAAAAAACACTCATTTAAGGTTGTGAATATTGTAATAATAATTTTGAAAACCATTTTAAAAAAAGGAGATTTCAGTTTACACCAAAAAATATAGTGCTGTTAAGAAGTTATTACACTTTCTCTGCTTCAAATAAAATATTAACTTAATTAAAGAATCCCGTGTAATTGATTATAATATTAGGACAATCTAAAACAAAATAAATATTAACAACAATTAATTATTGTTTAATGCAAGAATGCATTTAAAGTAAAAAAAATCAAAATTTCTAATATCGACTACATGGAAAAAGTGAAAATTTACTATTTCAAATTCCTTAATCACCTGTGAAGTATACCTGTGAAGGTTTTTATTACATTTCGGTTTATATTAAATAAAGTAAAAAATTAATAATTTGAACTTTTGGATAAACTAACTAAATATTAAAAAAGCCTGGTTAAGTTTCATTTCTGCTTTGATATATTAGATGCAAAACTCCAATAAAAATCTCTACATGAACTAGTTAGTGTTCAATATAAATTTTCTTGTAGTAAAATAAAACTCACTGTTGCAGGCTTTAAGGCAAAAAAATTATAATATCTTTGATTACTTCATCAGGTGAAATGTTGATAGTTATCAAAAATATTTATTTTCCAATCTTAGTTGTTTATTTTGTTAAACATGTTTCACAAATTTCTGAAATATCAGTACCAAAATTTTTCATATTTATCCACATAAAAATTAATAATATAAGCAACATAATCTTTATTGTCATGAAAATTACAATACTTTTTGTTTAAGCTCGTGCGGTTTTATATTGCACAATCCAGTCAAAATTTAGAATTTTGGCGAGCAATCTCAAACAGTGGTAAGACTCCTCTATCTATACTATTAAACCCTTTCCAAAGTTTAAAAAATTTATGCAAGTACACGGATTAAGACCCTAATGATTAAATCTGGATAAAATTTCATCGAAATGAAATACAAAAAATTAGCGCTCTATTTTTCTGATTTCTTATTCTTCATGTATTTCGAACTATCTGATCGTCTATAATTTTTTAATTAACGGAAGTAAGTATTGAAAAAAGTTAATTGAAAACCTTTATAAAGAGAAACAGAAATTTTAAAACATAATAATTTAAGATTAGTTATTTCTAAAATGTGCAAAGATTTCCTTCAATAAGAAGATCGATTAAATAAGCTAAAAGAAGTTTGAACTTTAAATCCTACACTAGTTTTAGACTTAAGAATCGCTTAACCTATTGGACAAGCTTTAGTAACGTAAAGGTCGAATTCTTGACTTTTTTAGTTGTTTTGGAATTAACAAAACGGTAGTCACATTACCAACAAAAACTAATTTTAACTGCTATGAGCAAGTGTTCAAAAACTAAACGTTGACTTGCTCTCAAATAGTCATTGATTTCACTAATATTGCACAGTCACTACGTCGATATGTACGAGTATGTATTCTTGAAGAAAAAGTGAAAATTTCCTTTACAGTTTTTTTAATGGGAATATCGTCAGAGTTTTTGTCTATATTTTTGTGATTCTTTAGTAATATTATTCCAAAATCAAGCTCTGAAGTTTGAAATGTACGTCAAAAAATTCAGCACAAGTCCAAAAATATCATAAAATTTCATTAGAACTCAAAATAATGTTCATTACTTTCTTCGATACAAAATTTAATTAACCACAAGAGACAGAATGTTGGTAAGTTTCTCATCAACCTTTTGGTTAAACTGCTCCCTATTTATTGTCGTCTTGCCTACTCCATTATGATTTAAGTAAAAGGTCTATGACTCGTGATGTGCCATTTGAGAGTGTTAAGAGACTTAAGGTTCAGTTTACCGACTATGTCAAGTTTTTTTATCCTTTTTTTGGACTAAATCAACTAATTTAGTATTAAATTCTTTGGCCAGTCATTTTTACATAACGAATTATGTGGATTTTGTAATTCAATCTGCTTTATAACAAGAGACCGTTTTAACAAGTTAATTTTTTTTTCTGCAGCAGTTGGAAATTAGAGGTTTTTATAGAAGTTTCATACTACTTTGATGTAAAAATGGGTGCTGCCCGTTTTTTCAGTGATGCTTTGTTATCTGAAAAGATACAGACATGGCCTTCTCTATGCCATATAAAGCACAAACTACATATCCTTAAAATACAACTGTGACTTCTGCTTATTTCCAAACTATATCCTTTCTATACGAGGCAGCATTCAAAATAAAGGAAAAACAAAAATTACAAAAATGATATATAATTATAATTGAACTAAAGCTTAATCCTATTTCTTTTTATTTTATAAATGCAAATTATTGTTATGATGTAGCAGTTTCCGGACAGCAAACCTTACTAACCAATTTTTTACATCAATCAAATAGTTTATAAAAAATCCAATATCAAAAAGGGTTATCTAAATATTTTGCTAGCTATAAAGTTATTATTGTAATATAAAAATTTATTATTTAAATTATTAAGTAATATTTTGCTTTATACTGTCCCCCAAAAATTAGTTTCAATAAAACGGTGCTATATAATCAAATAATACTTTAGGAAAGTATAAATTGATAACCTTTGAAGAAATATATCAACAGGCAAACACTCGTGAAATGCTAGCTAAATACACTGACAAGGTGCCCTTAAGACATCTTTAAAAACAATGATTTTTTTTGACATTAATACACAAATATACTTTCATAGAATCAATATATCGCTCAAAAACAGTTTTGTTATACAGAATGTATGTACATATACATATATGAAATCAAAAGATCTTTTTATCAACTTTGACATGGTAGAACTGATTAAAGTGATCTCTAAAAAATTAAAAAATTTGATAATATAAGGGAATGAGTTATTATCAAATATTTAATAAGAGGAAAAAATAAGTTAATTACTGTAGTCAAATTTACCATTTATCATTATCGTTTAGGCTTCATAAGAACCTTATGGCCTTAGAATATTAACAAAATTTAACTTATTTGCATTAAACTTCGCGTTATTTAAATTTAAGACAAACTCAATGAGAGCGCTTTCAATTAGATTCGTTATAATTCGGGCCTATTGATGAATACATTTGATTTTGTGTACACTACTTCCCAAAGGCAATTTAATATAATATATTACCTTTTCTTTTTGTAAAATACTCAAATAAATATATATTTACTGTAGCATCTGAGTGAAGATATTCTTAGCAAGATTATATAGACATAGGCGATCAGTGATCAAAGTCGAATTTACTGATTCAAAACAAAAAATTCTTTTCTTTGTTATTGTTTTTATTTAATATAGTTGAGTGTTACAATGGTGCAAAGTGTTTTAAAAATCGTAAAACATTAATTGACATTATCTTTTTTAAATTCTAAATTAATATAATTAGTAAATCTATAAATGTATGCCGAAATGGTGTTAAACATTTTTAATAATAACAAAATTTAGTGATGTTTATACAAGCTTCTTTATTTATACGAAAAAATTAAAAATCTATTGTTTTCGTGGAGAAAAATATAAATATTAATAATGCCAAGCTCAACAAACGAAATAGTACAAGATCATCGAGTACTGTCAGATTGGTCAATAATTGGATCTGATAATGATACTGAAGCTATTCATCTTCCCATTGATATGAGATTCAATGATGGGCATAAATTATCGATAACTGTTTACAGGTAAAGATATTTTATTTTAACATAACATTTATTTATGATTCTCACTTTTATGAGCATTGTTTAGTGAGGTTTAAGTTTCTTAATTATTTTACTTTTATTTTTTAGTGTTAAAAACTGGAAGAAGTTCTATTTAAAATTTGAATACTAAAAATAAAACCATTCTAATGTTCTCTTTCTGAAAAATAAATTAAAAAGTTTAAAGGTTCTCTATAGCAAAAAGGTTAGAAAAGTATTTGCTATGTAGCTGACATCCTCCACTTTAGTCGCACGGAATGACTTCAATTCTGCCTACAAGGAAAGGATTCACAAAAAATTTTAATTGTTATTCATACGTATACAACACGCACACTTGCATTACTTTTAAATATTTTTCGTTCAGCGAACCTTTAGGTTGACACAGAATTGGTTCACTAAAACCCAGTGTAACTCATGATTCTTTTGCTTTTTTTCAGGAAAAGTCACATACTGAGAACTTCGTGTTTGTATTTTGTAAATAAATGGAAGCACTCTCTATTTCTTTTCATTTTTCCAGAAGTTTTCGATGACAATTTTCGTATCACATTGCAGAATGTGTTTCCCAGGTTAGCCATCCACGTCCAAACATTTCTCTTTGGCATATTCGTACTAAATTTTCTAATATAATAAATTAAATGTTTTAATCAAACTTTTTAACAAAATGTCAAAAGATAAATATTTTGTCTGTGTTTGCATTTCTTTCTAATTTTAAAATTTTTAAAATTCAACCATTATAAATCCACAAAATAAAGTTCTCTGGAAGTTGCCAGGAAACGTATGATAGATTTATCCAAAATTAAAAAATAAAATTATTTCTGTTGTTATATCGCCCGTGCTTGAACGAAGGAAAACAGTTAAACTTTAAACCTTTGCTGAGGTATAAAAAAGTATACTATTTTTGGTATTATTTTTATCACATAATGCTTTGTAAATTGACTCTTTTGTATCCAGCTCGTATAAAAACGTTTTCATTTGGGAAATTAACGATTTTCTTTCTTCTGAATTTTTCTACTTCATCCTTTTGCAACTGCTACATATGTTCTTGTTTATAAATATTTTCAATACAAGAGAATATAAAATAAAACATAAAGGCTTTTAGTATCAACAACAAGTATTCCTACATTCAATATTGAAAGAAAATCTTCTAATTAATTTGCATCTAATTTCAGTATCCTGATGATACTCTCGTCAATTGGAAATTTCACTGTTCTAGTTTTATTAATAAAAAGAAGACTTCGTGGCCCATCTCGTATAGATATAATGCTCATGCACTTAGCTATAGCTGATTTACTAGTTACATTCCTAATGATGCCACTTGAAATTGGTTGGGCTTTTACAGTATCATGGAAGGCTGGCGACACAATGTGCCGAGTAATGGCGTTCTTTCGCACGTTCGGTCTTTATTTATCAAGTTTTATATTGGTATGCATATCAATTGATAGGTACATATATAATTAACATGATCATCTATTTTAGCATAAGATAATGTATAATTAATCTGCAGGTATTTTGCTGTACTAAAACCTCTTAATATGTCAGATACACGAGGACGTTTCATGATTTTTACCGCCTGGTTAGCTTCATGTATATGTAGTACACCGCAAGTATTTTTTTCAACAACAAAAAAAATCAATACTTGAATAAAACTATTTAATAAATATATAAAATTTTCAGGCAGTTATATTTCATTTAGAAACACATCCAAATATTACATGGTATGAACAATGTGTAACATATAATTTTTTTGAAAATGAGATCCATTTAATTGCATATTCTATAATGGGGATGGTATTAATGTATGCACTTCCTCTAATTATAATTATCTTTTGTTATGCATCCATTTATATAGAGATTTATAGAAAGACAAAAAAAGTGATAACTGGTAAAATTAAATTTAATATTATTTTTTTATATTTTATACAATTTTTGATAATTTTTAGGAAATGTAAAATTTGCAGAAAGATTTAGAAGATCAAATGATGATGTTCTAGGAAGAGCTAAACGAAGGACATTAAAAATGACAATAACAATAGTTATTGCTTTTATTGTATGCTGGACACCATTTTATGTAATGTCAGTTTGGTATTGGTTTGATCGGGAAACTGCTCTAAAAGTAGATCAAAGAATACAAAAAGGATTATTTTTATTCGCTTGTACTAATTCTTGTATGAATCCTATCGTTTATGGAGCTTATAATATAAGAAGTAATCGAGATAAATTGAAAACGGTAAAATAAATTTTAATTATAAATTTGTTATTTTTTATGTTAAAAAAATTTTAATTTATTTTATTAAGAAGTTTAATTTTTTTCTATTTACTTAATCCTTTAAATAATTTGCTATTTACAATTAAAAATGTCAATGTTTATATCCAATGATGTCTAACGATAATCACGAATTTTTCAAAGTTTTGAAACGGATGTTTGTCTTTTCTTGGGGTCAGTTGCATTAAAATAGTAAGTTTTACGGTAGAAGGGGCTATTCATATAAAGCCCTAAAGTTTAACACATTTTTCTGGACGATGTTTGTATACAAAACGAACTGGAAGCATGAAAAAAAACAAATATTCGTTTCTTTGCTTTTTTCAATTTTCCTTTTGAAGATATTAGGGGGCATATATTTTGTCGTATCCATTAACAGAATGCATTTTTTTCAACAAAAAAAACGATATAATTGTCATTTAACATGGGGATGGATATAACAACACCAATATTTATTTATGGAATTTATAAGGTGAATTAGCATAAGGTCTAAATGATCAAATTAGTTTTTTGTCATCCATTTAACGTAGAAAACTCTGCCCCTAAATTCTAAAACACATTAAATTAAGTTTCATTGCGCATTATTGAATCATTTAAAAAACAAAATTTAAAAAATTATCACACTTACAAAATAAAAACCTGCTTTTCTTGCAAGACAATGCATCATGTTACAAGGCAATGGCCAAAGTAGATGATTTAACGACAACAATTTTTTTGAAGATATCAAGAAATGCTACGTAAGACAGAACTTTGGATCAATTGCTTAAATCTTTGTAGAAACTGATGGCTATTTTAGAGACAAAGACAAATCTTTACTTAAAACAGCAATAGAAATGTTGTAACGACGTTGAACTGAATGGATTTACTTTGATAGAGATTATTCTGAAGAATAAAATCAAATTTTTAAAATTGGTGTGATTTTTTTTGTTGATCGAATATTCACTCCAACCTGAAAATCTATTGTACACCCCTACTGACACATCTAAGTTAGAAAGTGAATTACAAGGTCCTGTATTGTTGCTTAAATCTTTATTAAGTCAAGCATTGTGAGTTACTTGCAATAATCTACGAAAAAAATAACTCCAGAACAGAAAAATTCTATACCAATAATTCCAGAATAAGAAAATTTCATATTTGCTTTGCTGTCTTTTTGCGCTTAAAAGAATGAAAAAGTTCTAAACAAAAATAAAAAATTAACCACTACGTAGTTCTAAATACTTTATTCATGGCTCTGATAAATATAGGGGAAATCATACATATATAAAAAAACAAGAAAAACAACAAATTTTTATGGTTAACTGAATTTTCTGATTAGGTAGAAAAGTTACACAAGACTAACCTCATAGGCTGTAAATGGTTCAATTCACCCTCTAAAAATGTCAGAAAATGAAACACTCGTTTGACAAACTTAAGCGATCGATATATGTGATACGACCCCGGTGGGAAGTGATTTAAAGAGGGTACAAAGAAGTGAACTCCATTTATTTGGTGTGTACAATGGAATCAAAGGAAAACAACTGGAACTTTTCATAAACAACACAAACTATTCAAGATATGAAAATAAAAACACTTTTTTCCTTCATATTCTTAAAAAACTGATGGGATTATTGCTTCAAAAGAATGTTTACTTAAAAAGGAGTATTTTAATGCACAATTGAAGATTAGATATTATAAATTACAGAATACAAGCAGCAACTTTTCAAATTTATATATTCCATAAATAAAATCGTTGATCAATATATTGCGTTTTTCTCCACAGCTCCTAGCTATGCCTATTTAATACTATACTACCATGTTTTTTAGTCATATAAATAATCAAGAAACTGCATATCGATTGTTAAAATTTCCGATAACTTGTACGACTATTATTTTTAATACATTCCAAATTTTCCAAAAACCAAGAAGTTTATAATACATTAATCATTTGTTCTTGATTTAACTATGGCTCATAAAAATGACAGTCACAAATATAAGAAAAAGTTATACATTCTTTGAATTGGCATACTATGTAAAACTGACAATTGTCTTTGTATGAGAAATTAATTCCAAGCCCATTCTTAGCCCATATTAGAATTCAATCATCCCATAAACAATTATATCAATTGCAGGTGTGTTATGGCTATTGTTAATTTCCTTATAATATGTCTTAGTGATCATTAGGATGTCCTGTTGTTTAATATATAATTCTTTTAATTATTATTAATGTTATAAGAGTCATTCAACAAGCGTTTATTCCTAGATAGCTGCCATAGTCTCAATGCTATGCATTAAAAGGCTTTATTTTCGCTTTCAATTGAAGAAACGAAATTTTTCTAATGAAGAAAAATGAAAAAATGACATGACAATAGGATTTAAGCATGGATATTACCAAAATTTAACATAAAAAGAGATCAAAGTTAAGTTTGGCAAATTCGCAGTAAATATGCTTTTGTATTTGCAACTTTATACAATTGTTAAATGAATTTTTCCTGCAAGACGGCAGTTTCCGTAGTAAACGCGATACCAGATACTGTAAGTGTTAGATCTAAAGTAAAGGTGCATATTTATATTTTCATGTTTTTGGCGATTTTCAATGGCCCTTGCTAAAAAATAAAAAAAAAACACTCCTAACGATTTTTTCAAGAAAGTTTTTATTATTAGACAAAACTAACCTACATCCACGAATATTTCGATTTGGATTTTACAAGCCTTTGAAAATTTTTAATTTCATTCATTATGAATCCCTATTTGATGAATTCTGTAGGATCAAATTTACGTGGGAGATAAAATTATAAAATTTTAAAACCAATTTCAAATGGAAGTAAGTTTTGAATAAGTTTGTGTTTAACTTATTTGCGAGTCTAAATTAAAAAGTTTCCATTATTTGTTAATTTAACTTTTTAGTCCTAGAACTCGAAGACTCTGTATAAGTTTTCTTTCTTAAGTTAATAACACCTTTGTCAAAGTTTAAATGCAATCTGACTATTGGCTATTATTGCCTTGGCAGACAAATATAATCTGAGAGGGTAGCGATATCCATCTAGTTCTTAAAAATGCTAAATTGAGGGATTTTGACTTTTAAATAACATACGACAAAATCTTTCCTTTTTTCAGTACTAGTAAAAGGCGTCACTAGAATAGGATATCAGCTTATTTCTGGCAATAATACAAATAATTGTATCACTCTCTTATTCTTTGTATTTCTCTCCGCTAAGTAATGTTTGCGAAATTATTAGGCCTAAAACTATTTTCAAAGTGAAAATATTTAATTTTTTCAATTTAATCCTATGGAGTAGCTTTCCTACTATAAAATGGTGATATTATAATTGAAATCAAGTTGACATAGTTAAACATATTTTTTTCAAGAAGTCTTTAGACTAAACTAAAATATTCTAAAAGCAACTCGCCGTTTAATTAAAGTTCGTGTTAAAATGATTGGATATTTCGTCCATAGAGGTTGTCGACTGTGGAAAATGCTTCCATCTTAATACAAATCAAAGCAAAATTTAATTAAATTTGTAATAAGACATGCAAAAAAACATTTAACACACAAAAAAATTTTTTAAAAACATTATAAGCTTCAAAAAAATATGTACAAATCCTTAGATTTGTACTAATTTTGTTTAAAATAACAAATAAATATAACAATTTAATACCAGCAACCCGACTTAAATAATATAATAAACTATTGATATTTAAAAGAATTTCATTCAACCTCAGAAGTTTTGCTTGCAAGCTAAAAAAAAATCATTAAGCAACCTTGTTCTAGCTAACTAACTATTACAACCGCAATCTAAAACCATAAATTTAATATAATTGAAGACTCACATATAGAGTGAAAAAAATAAAAAAGCAATCATTTAAAATACAAAAACTAAAAGATATAATCAAAAAACAAACCATCATAAGTATTTAACTAACTAATCAGGCTTTTGGGTCATTAACATAAATCAGTCCTATGAAAGTTTACGCAATTTATGTCATTTTCATAAGAATTATTGAAAAATATAAATTTTTGTTACTCCTCTTACAGACCATAAACCATCGACATGCGTCTGTTACGAAGTGTGTGAATAATAGCCAAACAGGGACTGCTAAAACTACCTCGAAGGTACGAAGAACAATTTGTATGAGGTCAGTAGTGTTAACAGGACAATTATATATTTATTTTATTCCCTAGTTTTTTTATTTATTAATTTATTTATTTTTATTTATAGTTGCGGGGATTCAGTTGAATTACCAAATCTCCGAAATCACAATTTATATCATTAAACAAAAAACCAATTTCTAAGCCACAGATAAATACAAAGAGTTATAAAATTTTGTTGCTTTTTTCAAATTTATTATAATATTATAGAAATAAATGATTTTATATTGTAAGCTACATTTTTTGCTGAATGTAGTAATGAATAACATAAAAAAACCAAAAAATGTATGAAAAATACTTAATTCTAATTGTAAATGTTTCCATAAATCAGTGTGAAACTATAAACTATATTTAGTAAATTCATAAAAAAATATAAACTTTATTTTAGAAGCAATGACAATGCCATTTTTGTAAAGCTATTATTATTGTTCTAATTAATATATTGATATTATTTTCAGTATAAAGAACTACGGTTAAAAGCAATTCTTCCATATTTGCAGTAATTCTAAAAAATTCCTCTTAATAAGCTGTTTAAAATTTATATTATATCTTATTTAGCTTTGTATAGTTTTCTGTAATTGAAAATTTTGCATATATTAATTCTTTATTCAAAACTCTTAAATTCCGTAGAGGAAATTCCGACTCAGGAGCCATCAATCAGCGGAACTAACACATTCCTTCATAATAAATCACTATTACTAACAACCACCAAAGCAAATATTGCACAGTTTCGGTGGACGTGGATGTAGAAAAAGGATTTCACTAAATGTATAATAAAAAATTATATTCGAACTTAACATAGAAGGATGTTACAGCGTTATCGTGAAACTCATTTACAGACTTTCAATAGACAGAAGTATAAATTGATGAGAAAAATACCCAAGCCTTGGTATATGAAACCGACACTCACAAAGAAATTTCAACCAAATTTTAAATTTACTATATCAGCTCTTTTGATTCAGAGTGAGCCTAGCGAAACACAAGTGGTAAGAAACCCTCTAAATAGGCTGTAATAATGGAGGAAATTTTCTAGATGGAAATATTAAAAGAACAATTTTGAGCCGAACACTTGTAAAAATTAAAAAGATATAACGAGAAATACTACCAACACAATCAAATAAAGCCCTTTCGACAACCAAAGGAATATTTAGGTTAAGCCGACAACATTTATTAAAAAACAACCAATAATAAGTGGTTGCAATTTATGTAAAAATACGCAATGAAGCTTATTTCAGTAAGGAATCACGGATATCAAAGCCGTAAAGGAGTAAGCATTGCTTTTTCATTTATATAACCAATCTTTAACATTGTTATAATTTGAACTTTGTTAAGGCGTTCAAAGCTTTGCTCAAACTTAAATTTTTAATTTCTCTGTGATATAAAATACCAGTTTAAAAAATATATAACAACAGGAAAAGAACTAAAGCTCATCAAACCATGTCAAAAAATACCGAATATTCATGTAGGCCTAAATTTAAAATTTTTAATCACTTAAATTTTTTTAAATATATACTGGATAGCTCCTGCCAAATACCTTTTCAAAAGTTAATACACATAATATAAAAAAGTTGCGTTCGGGGTAATAAAAAAAATCAATTTAAATATTAAACAAGTAACAATTATCTTTAAAACTAGAGTGTTTATAAAAACCCGTTATAACCAACGACATCGATAAGCTTCCCGAAAGCTTGTTCTCCTGCCAATTTGCGACAACGTACAGGCTTAAGGTGGGCACTCACTTAGTGCGTATATCTCAGCGGGTAACTTTTATGACGTCATAGACTCACGCTAAAGTTCCCCCTCATATGTGAATATTTCAGCTTGAAATTCATTTGTACGTCATTTTGACGTCAAAAAATTTACCCGCTGAGATATACGCACTAGGTGGGTGTCCACCTTTAGGTAGTATAAGGTAGTATATATATATAAGGTTAGTTATATTACATAACTAAAATATATTTTATAATTATTTATTTATTCTATTTATTTATATAAAATCTTTGACTATGGCCTATAAACTTATAGGGGAAGCCGGCTATGAAAAAAATAGATGTTGACAGTTGTGTGGAAAGCCATTTGAAACAAACAAATATGATTATAAAATGATCCCAAGTATTCCATTTATGCACATAATTATTCTTTTTGAAATTCAATTATTAAATCTACTTTAAAATAGTAAATTAGGAACTCTTAGCACTTGGTAGTACTAAGAGAGTACTAATCAGTCTTAGTACAAATTTTTAATAATTATGAACCATTGTAAACAAACCACAAGTTTGACAGCCATTCGTTCACGTGCTGTATTTAGTAATTATAAATATGTCGTCAATTAAAGAAAAACAAAAATCATTGTCGGAAAGGATTTCAGATATTTTTAAGCCAAATGAAATAGCAGACCCAGAAGATGATCCTGGAGATGTAACTGTAGCAAAAGTATCAAATCTCATCGAAGACGATGCAATATCAGAAGCTGAAAATAATTTTTCGGATTTTCGTAAAAGAAATGCTAAACTCTTATGTGATCAAAGTGAAAAATATAAAGGAGTTCTTGCATCAAGAAGTGATTTTGAAGAGCATTTAACTGAGTCAAATAGTTCTGGTGATGAGGATAATGATAAAAATCTAGAACATTATAGGAATAAACTACAAAAATGCCAAATAACCAGTGATAGTAATGAATCGTCAAGTGGAATTGACGATGAAAGTGATAACAATGAAAACAAAAGCGAAGATTCAGACGAAGAATCAGCTTATAGCTCCTCATCTGAAACAGAACAAAATCAATCTATCGATGATCAAACACAAATATTAGTTCCTTGTACTGACAAAAATATAGAAATTCAAAAAGGATTAGCAGTACAAAATCAACTAAAAGTTTGGGAAAAAATGCTTGAAATTCGAATTAATTCTCAAAAAATGTTGATTCAACAAAATAGCCTTCCCTATGGCAATAAATTAAATGAAATATCTAAAGAAAGTGAAGAATTTTCAACTCTTTTAAGTGAAACAAAATCAAATGTTTCGAAATTGTTAGATACATTTTTAGAGCTACAGACTACACTTTTTGAACAATATTCAGAGACGAAACCTCTTGTAGAAACCTTTGCAAAAAAACGAAAATATTCTGAATTAGAAATTGATGATCATCATGAAACAAAAAAATATGCTACCGAATTAGAAATGAGGAATGATACAATTCAACCGTATCGAAATCAAATTCTTCAAAAATGGGATGAAAAAATTAGAATTCTTAATCCTGGTAATACTAGTAAAAATTCCAAATCAATTTTAGATAATTTTGATATTATCAAAAAGATCGAGACAGCTTTATTAAATAAATCGGAATTAATAAAAAAATCAAAAGTTATTAAAAGTAATTATCAACTCTTTGGTCAGAATAATATTAAGGAACAAGAAAAAAGTGACGAAAGTATTGACATGGAAATAGAGAATGATCCATCATTAAAAAAAGAAATTTCTTGTGAAGAAATTTATGATGATACCGATTTTTATCATCAGCAGTTACGTGAATTAATTGAATTTAAAACCAATACATCAATGAATCCAGGAGAGATTGCAAAACAGTTTTCAGAATTACAGAGATTACGTAATAAAATGAAAAAGAAAGTCGATACAAGAGCATCAAAAGGCAGAAAAGTTAGGTAAATTCATGAAATAGAAAAGAAAATCTCTATCGCTAGCGATTTAAAATTTGCTTTTATTTAATGAATTATTTAATATAATTTCTCCACTATAGCTCTTGATATAGATTCTCTTTCGTAGTATTTGAACAGACCATAAACGTCGAAAACTATATAAATTTTTATTTTCTCTCAAAATTTCGTATTTTCAAAAAGTTGATATTTCATTTAATTTAATTTAGTTAATTTACTTTAGAGTTGGGGTCTTTTTAGTCTCTTGACAAATAATCCTAATTCAAGTTATAAAATATAAAACACCTTTTGGTGTAAATGATAAACTATATCCTCTTTTCTTTTGTCTAATCCTTATGGAGCAAAATTAGAAGTTTTTAAATATATTTTGAAAATTCCTTTCTGTTACTTGATTTTGAGCAAATGGTAATTAATTGGAAATCAGATATCAGCAAAATTAACTTTATTGCAACTAATTTAGCAATACAGTTTATTAACTGTTATACTGAAATAAAGAATTTATTATTTTCATTTTTTTGAAATTTTTTATCAGAAAAGTTAACAACATTCCAACAAGTTTAACTAACTGAAACCACTTTATTGTAAATATATGTTATATAACATAAATTTATTTTAAAATTTGAAAATTTAAATTTAAGCATAAAACTTTTATAATTAAAAATAATTTAATTTATTTTTCTTATAGATATGGTGTCCACAGTAAACTCGTTAATTTTATGGCACCAATCACATATTCTGAATGGACAGATGAATCCAAGGATGAACTTTATAAATCATTATTTGTTACCTAATTTAATTCATTAAAAATGTTTTTTTAAGTGTTAATAATATTAAAAATATTCTATAATTGATTTAATATATCAAGAAAGAGAAATATTACAAATTTCAAATAAAGTTTGCTTGAAGTAACAAGACTTTGCAATAAGTCTTAAATCTTTGGCACACCAGAGTTTATTTTGTAATTTGAAAAATTCAAAATCTAAACATTTATTAAAAATAAAAGGAATTTTGGCTCGTTTCTGTAACAAAAATTTGGCAAAAAAAAGATGATACCCTGTGTTTTAATCAATGTAATTTCTATCGCTAGCCTTTATTTTTATCCATTTTTCTCTGAGCATATGCTTAGGTATCTTTTTATGATGTGAAGGTTTAGTCAGACAGGTCATGAGTCATCGTTCGTAAGAATAATTGCAAAAATCTAAATAATTTCCTGTTAATATGAAAGGTTGAGTAAATTGTCTCAATTGAGTGTTTTCAATAAAATTTTGACTGCATTCATTACATATGAACAAGCATTATCCAAGAGAATATTTTAGTATTATCTGAAGTGGTATTTGTTATATTTTTCCCAAAGTGTCAGTTCAATCATGTGGGAGATTGGATATCATGGAAAATGTTCTTTTTTTGTTGTTTTAACTAAAAAATTGTTTTTGTATTTAAAAAAATTAAAAATCCTAAATTACAGGTGGATGTGAGGATACAGGTAGATTTGTGTTTCACAGTAAATTAACTAAAATTTTCTAATCGAAAAATAAAATGGTTCGTCATGAAAATTGTTTTCATGTGTAAAAAATAAAAGTATGTCCTTAATTCTTTTAGAATTTTTGGACCCTAAAAACAAAAATAATATGCTTTCAATATATTAGTGAAAGTAGCTCATAAAATTTGATGATTAAATTTTTCTTATGATTCTTGGTACGAAGTGTCACAAACAAAGCAACGTAAAATTCTTTTAAAACGCAAACTATTTAGTCTTTATAATTTGCAAAGTTACTTAATTTATATTAAAAATTGGAATCAACTTCTTAAAGATGTCTGTTTCACACATATAAAATGATGCTTTTCTTTAATTCAAGCAATTTAATTAACGGCTTTTATATTCCTTTATTCATATCAAAAACATAATTAAATCAAAATTTCATTTTGAAATTTTAATATAAATCTGGTATTGAAAAAATATATATTTCATTTATCTACAAATTTATTTGAATTTTTTATAACAATTGAAGAATAAATTGGTTCCTTATATTTCCGTAACCATAACTAACAAACTTAACATTAAACATTTTTTTTCAACAAGAAACAAAACATTAAACCTTAAAAATTTCTGCGATTATTTAAAGAGAATTGTATTGTAAAAAAAATAATAATGATATACTTAAAAAAACTACTTAACAATTTTTTAAGTCAATTAAAAAATGTTTCTTCATAATTTTTGATTTTGTTCTACCATATCAAAAGAGTTCATTTAGTTTTTTCTTTTACAGCACTATGAGTTTATTGCATTTTATTATTCAATGCTGTTTTTATTATTTAACAAAAAATAATTAAATATCCTAGCATATATTAAAAAAGTTGAATAAAATTGATTTCTCTTTGGTACATTTAAAATTTTTATACTTTTCCTAGATTTCAAACAAAATTTTGAATTGTTAAAAATAGAAAATCCAAAGTCGATTAAATGTTTCATTGAAGAAATTTTCTTTTACCTTTTCGATACGAATATTAAGATAACTGTCAAGTTTACTTCTTTTATTGATATTTTTTATTTATATATATGTATTTGAATTAAATTTAAAAAAATATGCTATATAAAAATATTAAAATGATGGCAATAAAGCTGTTAGTTTCACCATGAAGGGTAAAGCTCTTCGATTTTTTGAGGTCATTACCAAATTCTTAAACTTAACAATCACATGTCAGTACGTAAGATATAATTGAAGAAAACGGCATTTCTATAGATCAAATTTCGTCAGAGACTGACATAAGAAAAAAATATATCAGAAAAATAACATTTTTTTATTCTATTTACTTTCATCAATTCCGATAAGTTTATTTTTATTCTTTCGCGGAGTATATTGTAAAAATTTTCGATATAATTTCAAATATAAAAAACAAAATATCATGGATACAAGCAATATTTAATTGAAAAAGTGGACGATAACAAATAGGTTTTCACGACTTTTCTGTTACCTTTCTATTTTAAAATTAACGAATATTCTAAAAGAATGGATTTTTGTACAAAATAAATAATGTAACATATTGAAAATAACCTTTAAATATTCTTTGGAAGTCCAACAATTAAAAGGAGACCGAAATTTATACGAAATTATACTTTATAAAAGTTCTCGCTCATCGTAAATTTTTTAAAATAGATTTTTCGTAACACAAAACCAAAACAAGTTAAATATAAAAAAAAATTTATATGTATATAGACAAATTCAAAAATTAAAAATCTATAGTCCATAAACCTAATTAACTTTTCAACAGAAAAATTTTAAATTTGGCACTAAATTTAAAAACTATGTACAATAATTCAGAAATTTTCTTTAATTTAAGAAGCATGGAAAGTTAACTGAATTTTAAAATTGTAATATTCTAAAGATAGATTGTTCAACAAATTACAAAATTAACAATATTGTTGTATATGAAACATTAAACCAAAAATTAACTTAAATTAAACTCTTAAAAACTATTTGTAAAATTTTTTGAAAATTATTGCAAAAGGCACCAACAGCATTAATAAAAATTATTCAATAATTTTACATCCAAAAATATTTTAAATGTAATAAAACTTAATTATTAGGCTTAGTAGATTGTTCATTGATATTCTTTTTAAAATTAAAAGTGTGCTATAAAAGAGAATAAAAACCCCTAATTACCTTAAAACAATTTGAAAGTTTTTTATTTAAATTTATATATTTTTCAGTCTCTTATTAAACAAATATTTCTAATAATTTTTTAATAAAGTGTAGATTTGTCGAATTAGTACCACGAATCTTTGAAAATTTAATACAGAAAATTTAGATTATTAGAAATTTCGTTTAAGTTTTGATTCCTTAAATATAAATTTTACACAATGTTTTTGAAATCAACATTAAAAAATATATTTAAAAAAATATTTTCAGTAAATTTGATTTTTAGGCTTAAAATCTATTGGCAAGTATTTCAAATAGTTTTGATATTTTAGATAACAACGTTTTTAGATAATGTTTGGTTATCCTCAGACACATTTTCAAGGAAAATTTCAAACAAATTTACAGGAGAATAAAAAGCTATTTAAGGTTTAATTTATTTTAACTGTGGTAGTAAATTAAAATTAAATGGTTTTCTACCTATTTCAAATATTTTAAACACATTTTCTAGAATTAAAGTTAACTAAACACATGACTTAGAAGAATCAGATGTTATTTATTAGTTATTTTCCGCAAATGTTTTAAAAATATTTATAGTATTTAAAAACTTCGAAAGCGATCGAAAGTGATGGTTCTTTACTAATATAAATTTTTGTAAATCTTGTTTAGGTTCTTGCTTTTTTAAATTGAATACACAAACAAAAGCTAAATTTATATCTTTCATATTTACTAAAAATGTTTAAAAAGGATAAATTTAGTTGGCAAGTAAAATGATATAGAATCCCATTAAGCCAACAATTCCACACAAAAAATAACAAAGTTACAATGCTCAGAAACTCGGTTAAAAAAATCAAAATAGAGAACGCAATTAATTCTAAATGAATAAAATGGGTCAAGTTTTTACAAAAATAATGGTATCTAGGTAAAGTGTTAATCTTCAAAAAAATGGTAAAAGCTTTTAAACTCGATACAACTTTCAACGAAATAATTTTTCAACTTTTAGTAAATATTAGATAATATTTTGATTCTTTAATTTTAAAAAATGAATTTTAAAATTGAAAATTGAAAGCCGTTAATTTTTTAGATCCTAAGACTTATGATAAAAATAAAGAAATATTTTCGAAAAAGTGCCTCAGAAAAAATTGCTTCAGATAAAATAAAACTACTTTCTAAATAGAATAAAAAGAAAAATATATTTTCAAAGAGAAATTCTTTAACCAGAAAATTTGAAATAAAAGGATATTTTGAAACTGTAGACCTTTAAGATTGTTTAAAACGAATATTCAAACTTAAAAAACTGAAAAAGATTTTTTGAAGAAAATAACTTTCTGAATTTAATTTGGAATATAATGAAAAGTACACAGTAAGCAAAAAGAGATTGAAAAACTCTTCTTTTAACTAATTTGGATGATTTTTTTTAATGATTTTTCTTTTATCTTGTGTCTTGAATGAATGTATGCTATGAAACCCTCTTTTTTATTTATGTTATTTAGAAATTCCGTTTTGGAGTACAATTTCTCTAATAATATCGGTGACATAATTTTTTATTGTAATATTTTTGTACTACTTTATTTTTATTCAAAATATTTCTGCCTTTATATACAAAAACAAAAAAGTATGTGCTGTAAAAATTTGGCAATCTTCTTCTTACTAGATAAATCGACAAATATTGTATATATTAATAACTATTTTCAGGCTCCTGTTTAAGTGCTAATCTATAACTATCTCTATCGTGTACACTTATCATAAAACCGGATGGTGTATTTTCATCTAAATCCATTTTTAAAGGAATTCGTCGTATATTTGTCGAATCATTTGTTCTATTATATTCGTTAAGTGTCATTTCACCATTATTACGTAAATTACTATCATTTGAAGAAATAGGACTATCATTAGGTAAAATATCATGTCGTTGAAAATTTCCCCTCTGATAAACATTACTAGTATCAATATAGGTATGTTCCAATTGTGTATCTGGTATATTTGAATTATTATTATTAACTGAAGTATTTTCTCTTAAATTATTAATTGGTCGAACTCGTGAATAATTATTTGTATGGATTGAATCAATTATCGGTGGTATAAGTGGTACATCTAAAGGATCTAAACATGTTGCAATAGTTTCATTACCAGATGACATTGGATCTAAACTTGATGAAACTTGATTTTGATCCATTGAAGTATTTGTTGAATTATAATTGTTAACCAATGGTGGAGAAAGGGGTGATGTATTATCAGCTAATTCACCTTTTTTTTTGTTTTAAGTGGAAAATTAGAAAGAAAAGTTAAAAATTTTTATACGTTTCCAATTAATATGAATTTAACAAACCTCCTAAAAGCATCTCTTGTAGTAATGAATCGATATGTGCTACCCCAAATATTTTAGCAAATTGTATTTGTTCAATCATTTGCCATGTTATTGATTGTAATATTGGTAATATTAAAAGGATTTCACCAAAACGTCCTCTTAAATAATTTTTATTAAAAATTAGATTAACTACCCAATAAAAATGAATACAAACCTAGATTCATATTGTCTATCGGATACATAATCTTCTAAATTATTTAGAACCTGATGGCGTAAATTTTTAATTCTTTGTGGCTCATTTAGTCCTTTGGCATCTGTAAAATTTTTTTCTTGATTATTTTCATAACTTTTAATATGAAAATTAAACCTGCCACCAATAATTGGAATGTAATTTATGAAAATGATGAAAGGCAAATGAATCGAATTTAAGTATTCTATAGAATTAAATGAAATTAGTCGAATAAATGGTTAAGGATTCATGCAGGACTTGAAAGTTTTATTTACAAATTAATATCGTTGTTAATGAAATTTTTATAGGGATAGAGTTTTAGCGTAGTAATAATGTAATGAGCAACTTAACGATATAAAATTATTTTATTTTAATATTTAAAATTATTAAAATGTAATTTTTACAGTTTATAAGTTCTAAGCTTGACTAAAAATAAATACAATAAATATTTTTAAACCAAGTTCAATTCAAACATAAATATTATCCTAGTCTAGTTTGATGTTCAGATCAGGAATATTACTTAAAATATTCATATTTGAAAGCATTCATGTAAACAAAGTTTTTTTTATATAATTTTTTTATAACTAAAATTGTAAGAGTACTAACGAGCTTATTAAAAACATTTTTTATTATTCAAATGCTTTTGCTAAGCTAGTGATAATTAATATGAAAAATTTTGTGTGGATGTGAATAAAGAAAATGTTTATTTCTATAGGAAAGCCTCAAGATCTACGATATTTTATTAAACTTAAATGTTATTATTCATTTGCTTTCTAGTCCCTGAAGGCTTTTGTAACAGCTTCATTTAAATATCAAATTGGATACTACTTTGGAGACTAATTTAAATAAAATGGACCTGGGCTTTTTGGGACTTATTGGGATGCACCCTCAACTGCACAAATTCAGTTACTCTGGTCTTGCTCAGAAAAAATGTTTAAGTACTACGAGAATCTACAGATTTACACCTATATTTTTATACTAAATAGATGATATAAGTTTTAATTTTAGAGTGTATTGCCTCATCGTTTGATCTTTGCATACAATGGAGCACTTTCGTCTTTTTTTAAATAAGCAGCTCTAAAATTATGATACGTTTTGATTTAACACCGTCATTTATGATATGAAATTAAAATATTCCGAAATTCTATACGTTTCATCCAATGTCTTATATTAAAACTAAATTTAAAATTCTTGGGTAGTTCTAAAACTTCTACCTAATATATGTATAAGCTAGCAGTAAAATTTAAAAAAAAAACGGTTATTTAGGTTAGAAAAGTAGAAAAACCCCTTTAAAACAAAACAGCAACATCAATAATCACATATAAAAGAAATTAATTTCTTAACAGAACATTTATCTATAAAACATGGATTGAAAGTGTACAGTTCAGATTGGGAAAAATGTTATTTATCTCTCCCTTATCGAAAAAGTTTTGCATTTCTTTTGGAAAATTTTAGCAAAAATTGTTGCTTTCCTATTAAAGCCTTAAAGATGATTTTATCTCCGTTTTAAAGAGAAAATATCTTATTCAAGAAAATTAATTCTGTGGAAGTGATTCATAACAATAAGAAAAACTTATTTACATATTAAAATAGTTTTCCACGTTTAAACAAAAACAAATTAATTATCTTTAGAATATTCAACTTTTCAGGCAAAACAAGTTAAAGAAATTAATAAATAAAATTTGCACTTAAAACGTGGGTTATCACTTAAAGATAAGACCATAAGTTATGTTCTTATGTCTAAAAGACCGTAGACTCAAACCATATTGATAGTATTTCAAAACAAAAACTATTATTAAAGAAAAATTAACGGTGATAAACTTCGTTTATATATAATATAAATTGGAGCCTTCCGGATTTGAAAATTGTTTAATTTTTGCTAAATTTCTAAATACCAATTAAACTACACGAAACAAAATAATTATATAAATAATAAATAGACAAGGAAAGATTGGCAGAGTTTTAATTCTAAAGTATAAATACATAATACCAAATATTAGTTATGAAATTTAAGGGTACATTTATTAACGAACTTTAGAATTTTGGTGGGAAACAATCAAAATTTTCCTATGGACAATTATTCCTTTATTTTATTTTCATCATTAAAAAATTTTACATTATTACATAGTAATTTAATATTAATATTACAAGGTCAGTCATTAATATGAAGGGAATTCAGGAATTACTTTACATAGAAAACATATCAGTTTCTCAATTTCGAAACTGAGACATAAATATCATCTTAAATAACAATTCCAAAGTTTCTCTAGAATTTATTACCCCTTTGAAAATAAAGAAATAAATATTTTGAAATTGTTTCTTAATCAGAATTTGATTACTTTTCCAGCGAAAAATTAAGAACTCGATAACTGCTACTTGAATACTCAAAAATTAGGAATAAGCGGCTACAATTTATTATATTACTTAGATAAAGTAGCTACCCAGTCAAATGTAACCAAATAAAATTTACTGTTTATCTTTATTGTAGGCTCGTACCCCTCATTTATGTTTCTATATATTATTTCAATAATACATAAAACATTTTAAGGATTAGGTTAAGAGTACCTAACGGTATATAAATATTAAGTATACAAAGGACATGGACACATGGGCAATTCCAAGCGTACAAAAACTCTTTTTTCGTGAATTTTTTTGTATAAACATGGATTAAGCAAATAAATTCAAACCTTTTGTACATTAAGCATAACTTTAACAACATTCTGTAATTTTTCTTTTTACATTCTGTAAAAAGTCTTAAATCTTACTAAATTTTTTAAAAATATATAACTCCATATACACAAGATTATTGTATTTTTTAATTAAATTTTCAAACGTTTTAAATACATATATTATAGAAATATTTGCCAAAATTTTATTAGTCTGTGTGTGCTTATACTGTTAACTAATTTATCACATAAAAAAAGAACATTTACCTTGAGTTAGATTGTATTTTATAGACAATAAGATATAAATATATTACACAGTATAACTCAATATAGAAGTATTAACATTTTAAATGGGCCAAGTGCCAAAAAATTTTTACGTTTAGCCATTTATTTATAATCATCCTACACAGAACACAAATTTAAAATTTCGATTTGTATATAATCCCAAATTAAGTTTATGAATACAATTATCTTATCGACATGTCAAATAAATTTATAATAAAATTAGTAATAAAACTGTTAATTTGAAAAAAGAATCATAAAATTATGATTGATTGAATTAATAACAAATTATAAATGAATCAAAACTGAAAAATGATATAACAAATTAGAATAACATGAAATTTAAATTTTATAAAAAATTATAGAAATTATTTTTTGTACTTACTTGGATCAAAAAATACTAAAGCTTTGATACAGGCAAGTTCAGTGTCGTCAATATGAATATCCTTCAAAGCAAATACAAGTTCATCAATAATTCGGGCTCCAATTCGAGATATATCTAAATTAGGTGAAAGTCGTGCATCTATGGAATTAGTATTTATAATAAATTTCAATTCTTCACTTATTTTTTTCATATTGAGTCCCAAGATGAATCGATGAAAATTTAAGGGGTTTAAAGAAGATAAAAACACTAAAACTTAACGTTTAACTTTATTTTCGTGATCTTAAACCATCGTAAACGGTTACGATTTATAAATGTACTAAGATTTCAAAAAATAGTCTAGAAATTTTAGGAAAAAAAAACAACTCGGTAAACACATTTGTTTTCAAAATATTAACAACAAAAATATATAAAGCTATTCTTTTTAAACGTTTAAATTCAAAAACGTAAATATTTTTCAACTCTTGCTAACTAACGTTAAATAATACAATTTTGTGTATTGAATTTTATCTCCTTCTCACCCATGAATTTTAAAGACTTCATCTTAAAACACCAACAGAAATACATACTTAATAAATTAATCATACCTGGACAATGTTTTGTTATAATACAATTATTTCCCAATAATAAAACATCTTTTAAATGCATTGATCTACGTGATAATCCTAAAAGTAGATGTTCACCAGCATGAGCTCTTAGTAATGCTACTTGATCATCTAATTGTAGATCATTAAAAGCTGGAATATGTTTAGCCCATTCAACTAATGTTAATAATTGTTGTTTCATTGATTCACATACATCATTAATGCTAGCAAATTGTTTATTAGCTAAATTATCATCATTTGAACCATTTTCCATAGCAGCACCAGCCTTTGATTGACGGCTTTCAACTTCAGCTTTTAGTAATGATATTACAGATAAACCATTACCAGGATCTGGATCATCGTTACTAGTACGACGACAACTAATACGATCACGTTCATTTTGTACAGCTTCTTTTTTCATCCCAGCTTTAAAACATTTTCTAAGCCGACAATATCTACATTGATTACGTTTATCCTTATCAACTACACAATTTCTAGAAAATCTAAAAGATATCAATAATTAATTGATGGTTCTATTATACATATGATTCCAGAAAAAAATATGAGAAAACTTTCACATACCTACAAGTATATAAATGATTTTTCCTTACACTTCTACGGAAGAAACCCTTACAGCCATCACAGCTGGAAGCACCATAATGTTTTCCAGTTGCTCTATCACCACATATTGCACATACAGTTGGGGTTTGTGTATTGTTATTACAGTTGAAATTATTATTGCTACTACCTGTACTTAATGTTGGACTCAAATTATGTTCAATTGGACTTGATGAAGGATGTCCTGAGCTTATCATATGAGTATCCGCATCTAAAAAAGCAATTTTTAAAAATTTTAGTTCATTTTTAACAATAAGAAAGAATTATATTAATTTAGACTTTAATATTGTGTTTGTGTTAAGTTACTTTGGCTATAATTATTGGTGTTTAAATTTGAGGTACTAAATGACTTTCAAGTAATTGGAAATTTTGTAGGTATACTTGATGCTTAAAATATTAATATTAAGTTTTGAGATTTATTGGTTTACTTATTTTGATAGTTTAATTTTATTCAATACATTTTCAAACTAAACAGGATTTGTAGATCTACAAATGAAAACGCTTAATTGCTCTAAGCTAATAACGAAAAAGTTACACAGCAGGCTTGGAGTGATTAAAGTTAGGGGAAGTTTAAATCTCCTTAAGGATTTCACGTAACGTAAAATTTCATTGTTGAAAAATTGCAAAATTAATTTTTGTATTGCAAATTTTATAGAGTTAGATGAAAGCATAAAATGAAAAAATACATTTGAAAGAAAAATATTTAGAAATAATTTCACATTTTTAATGTTAAAGTTATTTATGTTTAGAGTGGTCTGTAGAAACTTCTTTAAAGTACCTTTTAAAGTAAGTTTTGAATTGACTCTGTTTATCTAATTCTAATTAGAACTCAAATAATTAGAAATATAATCTATTAGCGTGACATTAAGCTTGGGTTTCAGCCTAAGTTTTAGTTATTCCTATTAACGATGTGTTTTTATTTTTTAACGTATAGTGACTAAAACTTTTCCTTAATGATTTATATACAGATACCTATCGAGTTTTTTCTTAAAATTTTTATGTTTTTGCTTTTGTCAGATTTTTTCTATTTATATGTAAGCCCAGTTTAGAGAAGTGCATGGGAAAATAAAATAACTTTGACATATAGTTATAAGGCACATGTTTGAAATTTCAGTTTATTTGTGTGTTTTTTCAAAATAAGTTCTACATTGAAAATTTAACGTGCGTATAAAAAACAACAAAACGAACGCCTCTAAAAGACATCATAAAATGTTTGCTTTCTGTTATTTTCCAAAATTTAAACTTCATTTATGTCAATTTGGTTTTAATATGACAGCTGAATATTTAGACTTCTTCGGTAACATCGTCCGGACATAGCTTTGTCCTGGTAGATATTAGAAGAACATTTCTATAACACGTAATTCGTGTTAATGTCAAAGAATTCCACCCCAAAATTCAATTGGATTCCGTCATCCAAATGTAGACCAGCAACATTTTACGCTAAACCGAAACGTAAGCAAACAAAATTTTCTTCTTTTACGATCAAAGTATTATTGTTCAATGTCAAAAAATTACCATATTATGCCATTCGGCCTTAGGAAGGTTTTCTTTTCATAAATAAACACTGACTTCATATCAGCCATTTTATTATTAAAAAAAATTTTTAACTGTCAAAAATTAAAATTTGATACTTTTAGAGACTCAATATTTCTTTGCCTTTGAATTACATTAGAAAAAGGAGGTAATTAAAGCTAGTTTGACCATTTCAATTACTTTTTAGTAATGTAGCCTGTAGAAACAATAACCACAGAAAAGTTGGATTTTAAATTTGTAATGAAAAAACAGACTCATATATTGTTAGATCGTTCTTTAATTAAAAAAAGGACTATATAGAAATATGATGTGCAAATTCCTAATGTCATTGTTTAGCTGTTCTATAGAATAACATTAAAAACTGAGGACTCTTTTTATTAAATGAAAAGAGAATTTGAAGCGTTCGACGTTTTAGGCTAATGTGAATTTTCAACATATTACAAAAAAAATTTCTTAACTTTATAAGAAGAACAATTTGTTCTGCTTGTGTTGTTTTTTCAATAAAAATTATTAGAAATTAACAATTTGGAATATAACACTTTGATTCTTGAATAATGGTAAGGTAATGGTAATAATGGTAAGGCTTCTTTAAAAAAATCTTGGCGTAAACCGAGTTCATTAACGTTTATGCAGCTACAAAAATGTGGTAATGTAGGATGTACCAGATTAAGTGGAATAGTCTATAATAAATACATTACAAAATTTAAAAAATGTGATATAAAACTTAAAATAAAACCGTAACTTTCTAACAATAACCACTGATGCAATCGTTTTTCCTAGAAAGAAATTTTATAAAAAAAAATCTTCGAAATGTCAAAAGAGCACAAATCGAGCATGACCTTCATAAAACATTGCTTTAAAAAAAAAAACAATTAGCGTTCTGTTGCAAAGAAATCCTAATCATAAATGACATAAAATTCAAGTTTTTGTGCAGCAATAAAAGCAATGACTTGCGTCCATATTATAATATGATGAATTTTATAAAGACGGCCATAACAAATATAATCACAAAAAAATTCTACAACTTAAAATATGCGCCTAATCAACTGTTTTTTTTTTTTGCATTTATTTATGTATCAGAAAAAAATCGCATAACATGACAATAACTAAAATTTAATTGAACTTATCCAAAAAATTTATTTTGTTATTTGATTCCTTATTTTTTTTGTGACATGTTTTGTTTGTGATAGGAACTAGCAAAGTTGATTTTTTATTTTTGCAAACGTAGGGTCGCCCCATGTGGACTTTGTAGTATGAATACGTAATTTTCTGCAACCGGTAAACAATTGAAGTTTTTTTTTATCATTGATTATAATTTTCTCTTGTTATAAAATAAATTTTCAATTATTTTAATACTGAATTATTGAATTAAATATATGAAGCATTACAGACAGAAATGGATGACAGTTTTATCCTAAGAGCGGGAAAAATTACGCTACTATTAAAAAAAATATTCCATCTTTTTTTAATTATAGAATTTTTAAGAGAAAGAGTTAAATATTTCGTTTATTGAAGAAAAAAATAATTCTTATTAAAACTTGATTTTTCTTTTTTAATTTCCTTAGAATACAGACTAAGTTCATATAATTCTGTAGGGAAGGCTTTTTCTTGTGCAGCCAAGGAAAATTTTTGTTAAATATATTCGGAAATGAGTAATGTAAACAAAAATATGCTCGTTGTCCATTTGACTTTAATTTTTACTTTAATAACGGATTTTCAGAGCTGGGAAGCTTTAATTAAAAACCATCAGGTAATAATCTATTAAGTCTACAAAACAGCCAATGTTTTTAATATTGTAACAAGAACAAAATTTAATGTGTGGATCTGAAGAACATTTCATCACACGATATAAAGGAAATAAAAAACTGATAATTTAGAAGAAAATTTTCTCTTTGAATTACATGATGAATAAGTATCAAAATAAATCTTATAAAATAAACTTATTGGGATTTATATTACGCATAATAATATACAATTATTAAAACTCTTACTTATTTTAAAGGAACAACGTACTATTTTAATCTTATTTTTTCTTTTGAATTATAAAAAACTAATGAATTCGTCTCATTAGACAAATATAGTAGCAAAAATAGAAGCCACATTTAAACAATAGTTTTCTTTGTGGTAGAATTTCAAATGAAAAACGTTTGAGTTTTTTTACAAGCATAAATACAACGAAATTAATTGCTTTTTCTTAGTATACTGCAGACCTATTGAACTCTTTCTTTAGCAAAGTATGATAACTCATAATGCTAGGTATTTGTTTTTTCATAATTACTTTTTAAGAAGCATACGAAAGTATTTTTATGTCTTAATATTTCAGTAATGAATTTTTTTATTACCTAAAGTAACATTCGCGATTTCCCTTCAAAATGTAGTTAGCAATCATGTCAAATAAAATCCTATTTAAGCCCATCCTTTACTTTCACAATACTTATTTAACAATTCGATATTAATACAAATAAAGTAAACTACATGTAGGTTTTAGAGATTATGCAAAGTTTAAAAAAATCATTTATTATAAAATTAAAAAAAAAAAAACACAATTTCATTCTTTTGTTAGCTTTCATCATTATTATTTTTCCATATAAATTGCAATTGTTAATTTTTTTATAATCTCTAAATTGAGTCTGTAAAAGTTTTCGTTAAAATTAACCTTTTTGCAATTTTTTTACTCTTAAATCTGTCAGAGAATGATCTCATCACAACTTTCAAATAACCTTTACTGGGGTTCAGTTTGTTTTTTATTAAATCCACAAGTCACAAAGTATCACCTCAAGTAAATCATAAAGAGAGGATTAATTTCACTGAAGTTCTAAAAAATAAAATTAAGAAAAAGCCTGCTGGTCAGATTTTAATAATGAATAAGATCTGATACACACGATAAAAAACACTTTTTAGTTTTATAGCAATTTTACAAGGAGAAATAACCCATATCAATACTTGAAAGTTTTTAATATAATTAAATAGCAGTAATTTTGATTTTTTTGTTTATTTACGCCCGGTTTCACAGTTCATACTTACGTCCTTCTTAGCGCATCTGTCAAGTTAAAAATGTACTTAAGCAAATTTCATTGCATTGCATTTCACAGTTCTTACTTTAAAAAATCCGGAAACGTAAAAAAAGTGGTAAAAAACACGTCTCTTGACTTCAAACAGCCACAACTTCGCGAAATTATCAATTATACTAGTTCCTGCCATAGCGGTACTCCTTTAGATTAATTATTAGCTTTTTTTTTACTTCAGATTACTGAGAGGGTTCAAATTGTGGCGACCATCGAGCACCATTTATTTTACACCCCTCCACTTCATCAGCCTGTAACTTTTGGGATTTTTGATTTTTTCAATTGTTTTTTTTTGTGAATTTTTAAGGAATCAATAAATATTATACAAAATAACGAATACTAAAAATATTGTTTGTTTTCTTTTATTGCTACTCAAAAAGTACCTAAAATCCATGTCTCTAGACCAGAATTCCCCCTTAAATCAAAAAACTTAAAAGAATCAAATGCAATTTTGTACAATTTATACAATGTTGCCTGTGTAGACGATCACTTTCCGGATGCTATTCGAAGTACCTACGAACGAGTATACGGAAAAAATGTTTTGAATATAAAAAAAAAGCGCCATAGGATATTGCAGAAGTTCGAACAGTACCACGGAAACTTTAGGCCTAGTCTCACTCATCTAATAAATGTGGAGCCTTTAGAGAGAGCTTGCAAAAAATTTTAAGCTGCTTTAAACAAGGGTTGAAAGTTTCATGATCTTGATTTACGATTATCTTTAGTTCCAAAATAATAACATTTTTCTAGAAATAAATGTTTTGTCCTATTACCCTAATATTCGTCATTTTATATTTTTATTCTTTTTATATGTATATCTCAACAATTTTTTGGAATTTATGTAAACTTCAAAAATGTTAGTATGAAAACTAAGAAGAAAAATATTAATTTTCCTATGATCGTAACATTTATGGCAGTGATTCTCAAAGTTTGTTCCGTGGAATCCTAGGGTTTTACCAAAAAGGGGTTTCGTGTGACAAATTTTATTTCATTAAAACAAAATAAGAATTTTTTTTAATATATTCACATTTTTGTTACATTGTACGTGGATTCGTCGTCGAGGCCACATCCCTATGATGACCTTTAATATAATAAAACAAATAATACACTTGGAAAATTGAACAAATTATGTTTGGCTCTGCAAGGAAAACAAGTCAACATATTACAAGCAAAAGATAAATTGGATGCCTTTTCGAGGAAAATACAATATTGGATTTCAGCTGTGAACCAAAATAACTTCGAGTGCTTCCAGACGCTTAGTGATTTTCTCGAGAGTCTGAAGTGGATTTAGATATGGAAAGACGTGATGGTATAAAAACACATCTGTCGAGCTTACTCACATCATTGGGATTACTTTCCAAACCTCGAGAATTAAGATAATTATGGGATGCAAAATCCTTTCAAAATAAAAGAAAAACCAAAAGGATTTCATTCCATGGATTATGAAAATTTGATCGAGTTGAGTTCGGATAAACAATATTCTGGTCAGATGTATTCGATGAATATCGAAACTTATCAAAACAGGATATTCAAATTCTATTGCCGTTTGCAACCACTTATTTGTGTAAAGCTGGGTTTTCAAAATACGTTGCGACAAAAACCAATTATCGTAACAAACTCGATGCTGCACCAGATATACGAGTTCAGTTATCAAACTTAATGCCCAATTTTAAGAGAATCATGGAATTAAAGAAACAGATACATTCATCACATTAAAGTTTTTTCATTTATTTTAGTTTATGTTTTGTATTTTCATTCATAATTTCTATGATGAATTGTTTCCCATTTTTGAGTTTTGTTTCATTCAATAAAATCTGAAATATTAAAGTAATATTATTAATTATTGGCAAAAAATTTGTGGGGGTTCCACGACCAAAATAGTTTGGGAAGCACTGATTTATAGAAAACTTGCTTGGATATAACCATTAATAGCAATTTGGGTTAACGAGGCAAGCTTAGTTTGGAAGTAGTTTTTACCATTTGAAATCGAACGTAGCCCGATAAAAAAAATACATGTTATAATTTTTTGGTGTCCTGCAACATACCTGTTTTTTTCTTCGAATTAAAGTTCAAGCGTGAGATTTTCCCTTGTAAGGATAATCTATTATTTTTATAAATTCTAGATCAAATATAATTTTCGTCTTAAACTTATTAAAAAATCATTTTTTTCATTTTCTTTTTCATAATACTACTTTCTAAAGCTTTAATTTAGACTCAAGTTATTATAATTAAGTTGATTTAGACTCGTTTTAAATGATATATCAAAATGACTTTTCTACTCATATCATATGCAGTTAAAAAAAGTTAGGAAAGAGAAGAAAAAAAGACTACAAATTTTGAAAATTACAGTAATTAACATAGAACTGATTTATTAACCATTTTGAATCGGACTGCATTGTAATTAGATTCGATTAATAAAAATACAACTACTATTAATTTAAATTTATGATATGAGCAAAATTTATTGAAATCGTTTTTTATAAGCCCTTCAAAAATAGAAAAAAATATAAGATTTTTAAATTTATATTTCTGGCTCATTTAAATTCAAGAATATAAGCTAAGAACAAGTTTTTTCTTTCTTTCAAGCAATTAAGGCAAATTTTATTATTAGTAAAATGATTGAATTACTAAAACTTAGCCAAAGTCAAATTTTGATTTTTCTGTCAGATTGATCAAAACATTCTCATGAAGTATCTTTTTTTAACAAGATATAATTGTATTTAAAGCTTAATAATATTAAAATAAGATTTATTAGAACAAACTAAGGAAGCTTAATATTATTTAAAATATTTAAATTAATTTTGGTTTCACTAGAAATAGACTTTTAAGAAAAGACAAAAAAAAAAGCAACCAATAAATAAAAAAAATATGCTGAAAGCTACGAGGTCATTGTTACAAGATCAAATTTAATGTAAAGGTCAAGAATATTTAAATCGAAAGATAATTTTTGCTGAAACAAAAAAAGCCATGAGTGTTGATTAACTAAATATCAATGTTGGTGACATCGTGTCAAGTTTGAAATAGGAAATTAGTTTTTCTTTTAGAAAATGGTTGTACGTTAATTATACTCTGGGTATAATTTTAAATAGCTCATGATATTTATTTGCATAATTACTGCCTACGGCTCCCACTTACACGGAAGGTTTCGGACATAAAGAAATTAAAATTGATATTAAGTAGTGTTTTTTTTTATTTTTGGCTAAAACTAAATAAATATCAAGCTTAAGTAATTTTTCGGTATATCTCAATCATTGTAGAGTCAAGGAATTTCAATAACTTGCTATTAAGTATCTTAACTAAGTTAACACTTAGTAGGCTAGGCTAATATTACTTCAATGAATTATCAAGTGGGACTACTTATAACTAAATTAGCAGCTAAGCATGACCAAGAAGTGATTTTAGTTGTACACGGGAAGATTTTTTTTTTCTTGGCTAATCAAGAAAACTAAAAAATGGTTTAAGACTACTTAAAAATAAATAATTGTGAACAAAAAAAAACAACAGAAAAAAGTAATTGTTTTAAACGTTTAGAGATTTTTAGAAAAATTATTGTTTTTGTTGATTTTTCTAAAGTATACATTTCAAATATAGTTTTCCTATTTGTATGCAAATTGAAAGAATGAAGCTGGATATGGATAGAGGAACGTATGCTATCATTCTTGAAGTAGATTATGTTATGTTGATGAATAGTCTAATTACACCGTAATAAATTATATTTTTATATATCAGGCTGGGGACTTATTGACAAACGTGATATAATATGTCGTTCACACTTTAGACCAGTGATTCCCAAAGTGGTCTATATAGACCCCCTGGGGTCGATATATACTCGCTGGGGGTCTACAATGAAATTGAAAAAAATTGGGGTCTGTGAGATGTTGGTAAGGGTCCACGGAAGTGGATCTCATTTTGGTAAGCGTATAGTGACTTAAAAGTTGGCTTTATGTAACATAAAACAAAAAGAAGTTTCTGCTCTTTATTTTACCTTAATTAATTAAAACACTCTGAGAAAACAATTTATTTGCGTATTATTATTTGTTTTCTCAGTGTATCAGCTGAATCAGCATAAATTTTACTTATGATTATATTTCAATTTAATATGCTGCTACAATGTATCAATTTTTATGTGTTGATTCAACACAGTACAAAGACGTATTGATGAAATGAGCTATGATATTGAAAGCTTCTTCTGTAATTATCTGCAAACAAATGGTTTTTCCATTTAATTGGATTAGTCAACGTTACCTGGTAATGAAGCATTGTTACTGGCTTTGTTCGATTTGTTTTGGATGAAGAAATCCACGAAGAATTTCTCTTTGCAAAAACTTTGGTAGCAGACACAAAAGACCAATCTATATATCATGTTTTGAGAGATTTTCTCATAGAAAAATCTATTCCAATAACAAATATTATATCAGTAGCAACAGATGGAGCACCTGCTATGGTTGGGCGCTATGGAAATACCGCCTATTTAGTGAAATAAAAGAAACGGACGTTGTGTTACAAGAAGAGCTACTCGTGCTAAGTACCAATGAAGAGCTAAAAGTAAAATTTAAAAAAGGTTATGAGCAATTCTAGCTGTAGAGAGACATACCCCCTGCATATCCCAAAGTGTGGACCATCGCGAGAAAGTATTTAATAGCTTTTCCATCTTCATACCTCGTCGGTTACAGCGCGGTTGCCAATCTTCTGACAAAAAAAGGAACAGGTTGGAAATTACAAACCGAAGAGACTTACGGTTGAACCTAACAAAAATAAAGCTAAATATTAACAATTTGCTATCTAAGCATCAAGTTCATCCGTCCCATTGAAATTTTAAATTTTACCTAATTTGCCTACCTATATTTTTTAAAATACTATTTTATTTTGTTGTTTAAGTAAAAATTGTTGCCTATACGAGTATTTAATTTTGAATTCTAACTTAATACATTGATATTAATAAAAAATGAATGAAACTTAATTATTTCTCTTTTCATTTTTAACTCTCACCACTCTAAATTTAGAAATAGAACTGTGGTGCGATACTGTGTAATTCGGATTATAACATAATATTCACTATGTAATACTTTTTAGCTTTTAACGATATGAATTTGCATCTCAGTTTTGGGAATATATATAAAAGGCCGAAAACAGACAGATCGTATAAGGGGTCTACGTGAAAAAAAAGTTTGGGGAACTCTGCTTTAGACAATGGAAATTATTGTCTAAAATATCCCGTTTTGAATTGATTATTTCCCGATTTGAGTAATTTTATCACAATACTTTGTATTTTGAAACAATTTCATTGAATGTAGAAAGGGATACATAGAAAAAAATGACAAAATATTATTTTAATCAATATTTGGTTTATCCTTAAAACCAAAAACAAAGGATTTGAAAATAAATATATTTTAATGAAAGTTGTGATTCTCTAGAAAAGAAAATTTTGATACAGATACTGATTATACTGGCTAAGCTCAAAAATAATCGATGCTGTTCTCAAAATCTCATGCTAATAAAACAGGGTAACAAAAAGATTTTAAGGCAATGACTATTTATCCAAAATTTTGATTTTTTTAATTTTGAAAAAAAATTTGAAAATCGCCTTTTCTTTAATTAATTTATTGTTAAATACTATATGAAATTTCTACTTACTTTCAAAGAAAAACATAATAAAATAAAAATAAAATTTTGATTATATTCCTTGGCTCAAGTTTTTGTACTCTAGGACCCATAGTTCAAAAGTATAACACAATTTTAACTAAGATAAACTACTAAACAATACAAATAATCCTATATAACTAACTTGATATATAAATCTCATAGATAAAAATAGGAACAAATTTACATAAGTTGCATCAAGTGCATTGGTATTTCTCTATAAATCAACAATAGAAACATCTTACAAAATCCGTTTTGTATTATTTGGCCGCGTGTAGTCTTTGGTAAATATTTTATTGGTCTTTGCTATTTTTTGCTTAATACTTTGAATAGTTTTTCAACAAAAGTCAAATACGAAATTAAAAATAAGGATTTTGTTAGGAATAGTAAATTCAAATACTATTTACTTTAACAAAATGGATAAAATACAACAAGATAATTAAGAGGTTATATCTAGTTTTTTAGATTAAAATTATTTTATAACTGGAATCATTTTTGAAAATGATTTTTCTCAAAAACAATTAATTCAATATTGGTCCAAGATTCTTTTGTAGAAGTAGAAGGATTCATCTCTATCTTTGAAAAAAAAAATATCCTCACTTTTTTGAACAAATTTTCTTTATGACACAAAGGGTTATCGTTGGGTCGAGATCTGGAGAATATTATTCATAAGAGACAAATTAATGACTTATCATACGATATTTGGTACGAGTTCTTGATGCAGTTAGTACTCAAAATATAAAGAAAATAATTTTCATATCCTAAAAAGTGGAAACAGTAACCTTACTGGTCTTCTGTAGTTATTTTCCCTGGTTTTGGTAAGACTTACTTGCATCTCTTTCACTCAGCAAATGTTGAGATTGAAGCTATGAATCATGTTTTCTCAGTATCATATACATTAGAAAAATTTTTTGGATTACTCTTACTATTCTTAATATTTCTCCCAGTCCCATTAATGCATCTACTGTGTACTAAACATGGCATCTATAACATGTTTAACTTTTTGTAGAGGATATGCCTAAAGTGCTCTATGAATGTCTAACTAAGAAAGTAATTTCCATTAAATATATTTGATTATAGCAGAAACTGTATTGATGAACAATTTGTGTTGGATCAAGTGCATATGCAACTTTACGTTTAAATAGGTATTCAAACCAAAGAAGATCTTTTAAGAAAACGGCTACTAGTGAAAATATCTTAATAAAAATAAACGAGTTAATTGGTACAATATGAGCTGTTGACTAAGTTTAAATGAAATAAACCAGACATGGCTAAGAAGGCATCACTTAATTCGCCTGAAGACAACTAGATTGAGTTATTTAAACCAATACGAGTATATAAAAAGAAAAAATCTTTAATTATTCTCGTTATTGAAGTATTTCATTCTAAAAAAGAGAAATCTTACAATACCCTTTTCATTTCTTTCCATAACTTCTGTTGGTCATATGCAAATGCCTTGAAAAAAAATTTCACGGCCAATAAGTTATTGCTCTAAAAACAGCAATAAAAAATTTAAAGAACTCAATTTGGCACTTCGTTTTGCCAATCTACTTAGATTAGATAAATATTGACTGTCGTTTATTAAGCCATCAAAAATAATTTTTTCAAAGCTAATCCTCAGCAAAATTATCAATAAAAATATGAAATTTAAAAGATTACAAAAAAAAAAAGTGGTTTGAAAATATTTCGATAAATCTTATCAAGTATTGAATATAGAAAACTCTAACAGAAAAAATTATCACCTTCTTGGATTCTCATAGCATAAGAGTTAAGAAAAAAATAGTTTAAGGCAAAAAGAAATTTGCAAGTATTCACATTTTAAGTGGTCATCATTTGCGTCAAATCATATATACAACTAGCTCTGTATAATGGATGGTTTAACAAAAACTACAATAATTTAAATTACTTTTTACCCAAAAATATTATATTTTGTCTGGTCAGAATCATTGTGAAAAAATTAACAAAACTAATTCGCGACTATGGAATTAATTTATATTTCGTATAAAATTACAAAAATGTTTAATTATTATCTCTTTAAGTATTTTTAATTAAATGTTTTATGGTCTAATATTTAATTGTGAATTTTTAACCAGGAGATACGGTTTACTAATCTGTACTTTATAAGTATAGCTCTTAAAATTTTGTTGTTGCAAACATAAAAAACACAATATTAATATCTATTTAGCATCAACAAATTTGCTTTTTTCTCAAATCATCTCTTTTCCATTAAATTAAAATTTTATAAAATTATTCATGATTAGTGGAATATTTGTTAATAGATATTTAGATAGTATGATGTTTTTATAAATAAATTAACTCGATATGATCCATGAGCATTTTTTATATATTGATGTACGCATTTTATACATGAGGTTTTTAAGTATATTTAATCTTCTTCTACTTGAAATTGATATTTTTCCTACGGCTGGTATCACAGCTCTAGATTAAGTTTAGGCGGCGTTCAAAGTTTCAGGTGAAAACAAAACTCATGAGAATATGATATTACATATCACCCCAATTGGAAATGAATAAAAATCACATTTGTTTTTCTTATTATTTAAAATATTTTTCTTAATTATAAAACACTTTTAAAAGATAACTCCTGCTTCCCTGCATCAGGTATACACTGAGTTGTTTTCTTACAGGAATCTTATTTTAACTTTTACTCAGTATTATTCTGACAAACTGTCGGGTTAAACCAGGGGACAGTGATTGTGCTCCCTATGAAAAAATTGCACGTCTGCGAATTTGTGCTTAAGTAAGAATAGAAAAGTTTACTATTAAGGAAGAGCGAAAAATTAAGTATTTAAAACACATTAAACATAAAAAGTGATTCACTTGCGAGCATTACAATTTCCTACCGAATTCGCTAATAATTTACTTCAAGTGAAAACACTTATTTCACTGATGAAACTTATTAGGCCTTCTTAAGATAAAATATTAACAGCATTACTAGCATCACTCCAAGTGAAATTTTTATTGTTTTAATATTAAACTATACTAATAAAAATCTAATATGATTTTAGATCATTCAACAGCTTTTATTGAACTGGACACAAAATGACTTGTAGTACAATGAGCACATAACTTACCCAACTACCGAGAAATTGTTCATACATTTACTACATTTTTAACTTTATAAACTATAAAAATCTCATTAAACTTAAATGAAATATATTGTTAAGCGTATATCAGGCGAAACTTTATTTTATAATCCATTATGAGATTTCTATCACTAACACTAGAAGTGAAGGCCCGAGAAAATGTTTACAACGTTATTGCAAAGTAGTGCATATATAAAATTTAATAAATTGGGGATGAATATAGAGAGGCTTATAAGTTAGCAGTTTTATATGATCAATTCAAATTTTAATGATTTGAAACAAAAAATGCTCATCACTAGGTACATAGCTGCCTTTTTATTCAGAAACTAACAAAAGACGGGTAAATTTTAATCTTTTTTTTTGTTACATCATTTAAGGATGCTTGTCCCCTGAAAATTAGCCATTTTGTTCAAAAATTTTTCTCTCTTTATCGATAATCAATAGTAGTTTTCTTTATTATTGTGTGATGCAATCTGGTGGGCAATTATGACTAAAACGAAACTCTCTATTTGGTCATTTTTCATCCTCTTGAAAGATCGGTATTATCCAACTTTAAGCTATATTGGATTTATAAATTCTGTGTTAATTTAAGGAAAACAATAACTCTGCAAAAACCCTTTTAGGTAATACATTTCTTCCATTAAAATACCAACACTGTTATACAGGTGAAAAATTCTTTAATATAGTTAAAGCGATTTTTAATCTTCAGCAAAAATTTTTTGATTAATTATAAGCATAGGAATGGAAAAATATACTTTTACCAGCCATAACCAACATTATAACAATTTTCCCAACAACAATAAAAAAAAAGGAAAAATACCATGTCTCAAATTGGATTCAATATAAACCAAATAGCTTTATGTGTAGATTACTATAAAAAGTTAGCTCACATTCCACTCAATATTTTCAGTCATAAAAACGACGAAAGGAATTCAAATACTCACGAATATGGGGATTCCCAAAATTTTCAACAAATTTATTAACAGAACTTGAAATTCAAACAGAATTAAATCCAAGTCATGCTGAAACCAGTTTCTGAACACAAACAAATAATAATTATATGCCAAAGAGAAAGCATTGAAAACTTTTAAAGATTGTTTTTTCCTGTAATTTATTGATAAAATTGTAAAAAAACATTTACTGCTGTTAAAGTATTCAAGTTTTTATAGATTTAAATTATACAGTCAAGAAAAGTAATTAATTTAAAATGTAATTGTCGTTATCCACACGGATAAAAAATATTAAATAAATGAAATTTAGAGTTAGCTTTGGTTCACTTTTCAATTGGAATCAATTTCTTATTGTTAGATAAACTTTTTAAATATAAGCTGACTAAAATTTACAATAAAGAATGCATTTAGGTTAATTTTGCAGAAACATTCATAAAAAAGCTAAAAATGAATCTTTTAAATCATTTGAGGTTCATGTTTAAAAAAATAAATGGTCCACTGTAGTTGTTTTTTTTTATGCTTGGATTCAAGTTGGAGAATTAAAAAGTAGCAGATATTAATATTAATTAAAATTATTAAAGTTAAGACTTTGAAATTCGTTTAGGCTGATAGTGATTATGATTCGAGAATTTTTTTTTATCATATGAAAAACGAGTCTGCTTTAAATATTAGCAAATTAGTTTTAAGGTGGTATTCTGATTTAGACGGTTGAATTTTGGGTGTTTTTTATATATATATTTTCTGTATATTTAATTACAATAAAATAATAGTTAAAATTTAAACATCAGAATCAATAATTAACTGTTCAGCATTAGAACCTTTCGATCTGAAAACCGAAACCAAACTCGACTCTACATGACAGCTGCTCTCTTTTATACTAACAATAAGTAAACTCCTTGCCTACTTAGGTATCAGCCTACTAGATTGCTTAATATATTACAATATTAAAAAACTAAATAAAATTGAGAAAACTACAATCAAGCAAAGTAAGGGCTCACGAAAAAATGGCGTGTCCTAGTGTGCAGGATTTCAGTCCTTCAAATAATCTGAAGAAAAAATTCTTTTTTATTTCTTGAAAAAGATCGATGTAGTTATAGCACTCCAAAGAGTTTCTTTTAAAAAAAAAATTTTTTCAAAAAATGGCAGCAGTTTGAAAAAAAGTTACGTTTTACGTTTACGAATTCTAATTTCAAGATGAGATTTAACGGTACAATTACTTTTTGTTTGTTTTAAGAAATTCGCCTTTGTTTTCCTTATAAATTTTTAAGTTATGACTTTTTTAAAATATGTATTTTTTATCATATATTAAAAAATATTAAAATTATCACGCGTGAGTGACATATTTATTTTCTTTCTTTTGATATTGTGCAAAATACTTAATAAGATAGATAACTGCTTAATTCATGGAATGTATATTTGATTACCGCTATAAAAAATATCTTTAATGATAATTTTTTAAATTTATTTTATTTTCAATTTTATCTGCTGTCGGTGACAGCAAATTTTAGTAATTCTGCTTTTTTGTACAGGTTAGTAGCGTTTTTTTGCTTGCATATTATTACACTATTAATGTATCATTGAACTATTAGGAGTACTTCAAATAAATCAAGATCTGTGAAAATAATAAAAAAAACTGAAAGTCATATCGAACTTAGAAAATTGATAGAAAATTTTAATGCTTAGATCTGACAATTTTGATCAAAGTTAATTCAAGACTCTTTACGGTATTGCTATATAAATGTATATTAAATAAGTTAAATTTAACTAATTTTAAAAACAACTTTTGTATAACAATGTAAAAAACAAATCAAAAATTTTATTTTAATTAATTAAACGAAGGATATTATGTTAAATTCATTAAAAATGTACAAATTGACATTAAATTAAAAAAAATAGAACAAATCAAGATTTTTGATATACAAAATTAATTTTATTTTGCATTATTAAAATATATTTTCAATGATTATTTTCAAAAATTAGTTGTAATTAATTTTTTATCACATTTAAGTATTTTACACCAAAGTTGTGTATAGAACATAGCTTAACGTATAAGCGCCAGCTGACATAAAAGTCACAATGTGAAAAAACGTTTCTATTTTTAACTAATTGTAAGTTGAACTTCGAATGGAATTTAAGTTAAACCGAGTTTAAACTTAAGCTGTGAAACTGTACGTAATTGGGATAAAGATTATAGCAAAAATAACGTAGCATCTAAACGACAGAAATATCTGCAGCATTCTGCGACAGAGATACTAAAATGAAATATAATTAAAAAGAAAAAGCGTCTCATTCCATAGCAAAAAAACCTAGCATGAATATTGAATCGGAGTGATTTGCACAAAAATAAAAATGATGCTTTAAAAAAGGCTATAAGTCGTGTTTAGCTGGTCACATATTTTATCAAATACGTATTAAACTTCTAAGCAAGTTTATCTTAACTGGCTCATAATAAATTTTTATTCGGTAATGAGGGCATCAAATGAAAAAAGAAAATTATAGATTATATAAATTATATAAAAAGAAATTATAGATCTAGAAAACTTCTAACTGATTAATCTATGCATTTGATCTCAGTATTATTATTATTAAAATTTGAGGGGGCTATGCTGCACTCCGACCGGAATCGGTCTATTGTGCTCCCCGCCGGCCATATTATGTAGAAAACTTGATATCAAGCTCCCTTGCCAGAGCCAAAACATCTTTTAGTCTCAACTCACCCTCCTCTGTGCAGGGCACGTAGTGAGCGAGAAGATGTTTGAGTCTCTTTGTTATCAACCTCCCACACTCGAATAATAGGTGGGTAGGTGTCTCCGTCCCTTTCTAATAAAATCTGCAGCGTATAGTCGCTGATTTCCCCAGCTTGTAAAGGAATTTAAGAAAAGGACCATGTCTTATGACTCCTTATCTTCACTTTTAATCAAGGTTTAAATAAAATTTGAAGTTTTAACTATCTGAAGCCAAACGTGTTATACTTTGTTCTAGTATGGATCTAAGCTAATTTTATTTTAAAAAAAACAAATAATCCTCCACTGTTTTTACAAGAAAATATATATTTATCCCAATATCGTCATATTGTTAGATGACATTCGAATCGATTTGATAGTTATAATTAGAGAATGGCAAGAAGTAAAACAAAAATTTAAAAAATTCAAAGGAAAAGCCCAACACAGTGTTTGATCCTTATTCATGGTTATACCAATACATAATAAAAGCTGTCATTACTATGTATTGCAAAATGCATATATACATTCATATTTTCTATTTGTACATGCAATTTGGTTAAGGTATCAAAATGCAACTTTGATGATAATTTGAACAAGAAAATTAGGTAAGGACTAACAAAAACGAAATAATTTTTTAAATCCTTGAATGCAATACACAATCATCTCACTTATGTAAAAACCCATCGATAATTGTTCACTCTACTAAATCCTAAAGTGGGGCACATCAATTGTTTTAAAGAAGAAAAAAAGCTATTTTAAGATTAGTATTGCGAATAACAAAATTAATCACGAACTAAAATTTAAGTGTCATTAAATCAATGCTTGTTGTGGTGCTGCAGTTACAAACAAATATTTATTTCAACTAATTTTAAAACCAAATTTTTTTAAAATTTTCACAAGTTTGTAAGAGGAATTTCTTTTATTTTTTAATTCAATTTTTATTTAGTTTTTAAAACTCAAGTTAATAGCTGTCATATAAAATTAAGTAAGCAAATATCATAAGCGCTATTTTAATAAAAAACTAAAAAAAAATATTAAAAAGAACAATAATAACTTTTAAGAATTTTTTAATATTGCTATGTTTTCAGTTAAAATTTATAAATAGAAATGCATCATCAGAAAATCTTAATCCAGCTATTTTTTCAACCGCTATTTGAAGAAAAAAACGAGATTTATGATAATTTAAAAATTTTATCTAATAGTTTTGGGTATTTTAGTGGAACTCCTAAGCCAATTAGCTAGACATAGACAAATTTAGGCCTCTGAATATTTTTCAAAAAAAAAAAAAATAAATTATACAGTTTAAAAGTTAAAAAAGAAAGTAATTACCAAAGATTTCTAGCCAAATATTGAAATTCAATGTGGGTAATAACACTTCAAATAGTTTTTTGTTTCTGAAGTTATTTACAATAATATGCCGACCGGTGTCAGTCAAGAATTCAATTTAAAACTAAATTTGTTTAAGTTCAAACACTTAAAATTGTATAAAACAAACTAAAAAATCTTTAAGAAAAAAAAAACAAAACTCATTTGGAGTAAATTAAGGCTTACCTAACATTTGCAAAAAGTTGTCTTCCAAGTGTTCAACATCATTCACAAAATAATTAGCCTCATCAAAATTTCCAGAAATAATTTCACTTTTCATTTTTAACATTGCACTTAAAAAACTTGATTTTCACTTCAAAAAAAATAAATAAAAATAAATTAAAATGCTAAAAACAAAATTTGTAACCATATATATTAGAGTAACATTTTGTTTGTAATTAAATATCTAAATTAAAACTTTTTTACAAAAAAAAAAGAAACTTTTTAATTTCAAGATAAAAGTCACTGTTAACGAATAGCGCCATTTAGTTAATAAGCAAACAAATAGTCAAAAATTAAGAATTAAACAACACAGGTAAGAATCTGAGGGTCAACTGGTTTACACATGATGATTTTGCAAAATTAGCCCATCTAGTGAGTATAGTGAGTGTCTGAGGTACAACAAAACACGATGACACTTAACCCTGTTGTCTTAAACCTGCTATTTCTCACTAAATAAATGAAGCCGTTTGATCCTTATCCGTTCAAGAAATTTTCTATACTAAATTTACTGACAACATAGTCGCATATTCTTACAATATATATATATATATATATATATATATATTTATATGCAGCTAGTGGATTTAACTTTTAATCAATCCCAGAGATTTAACTCAATGCCATTATAAACTGTGTACAAGACATTTTATGTACTCAAAGACAGTCACATCATATCAGCTGAGAAACTTTTTATTTTTTTCTTCTTGTGATTAGATTTACTCAAGTCGAGAGATTAGAGGTGTCGATAGCGATTAGGAAGCTGGCAGCTCGCTTTTAAATGCATTCAACAAGTAAATATAATGACTAATACTTTAATTAGTTTAATTGCATAGCAAAAATAAAACAAAAAACACAAAAACAAAAATACTATAACAATTCGATGATAAATGTAAACACTTTTTGATGATAATAATATTATACACAAAAATTATCTTTAAAAATGTTTAAATGTAATCGAGAAAATATAAAATTCGGGTAGGGAGATACAATTTTTAAAATTTTTTATATCAAGATTTATGAGATTAGCATGAAATTTAATAAAAAAATTCGTTAACAATTTGACTAAAAGTGTAAAAAATAAAATTCAGTGATATGATTTTTAGTTTAGGGAAATTGTTTATACGTATAGTTTAAAATAAAGGCAAGGTTAACTCAAAAACCAAAAAAAAAACTATACTTACATAAAGTATAGTTTTGTATGTGTTGTATGTGTATTTTTGTCATATGGTAGATATAACGGTAAATATTTTAAAACTTAATTGGCTTAACGCCCACGTTTTTGTTTTTCTTTTTATTTTATTTTTGATAAAGTTGTTGAAATACCACCAGAAAAATATTTGAAAGAAAAAATCAAACATTTGCGAAAAAATTGTCTTTTAACTCAGCAAATATTTGCAGTAGTCCTTTCTACAAATGATGACGTTTCTAAGAACCCTAAAAATAAAGATATATTGGACAAAAGGATGACAAACTTCAAACTACACAATTCTTCTAAAATAATAAAGTAAATAATTATCGAACGATCTCAATTGAGAATAATCTGTATTAGGAAAATTTAATGAAAATATATTTTTTTTAAATTAACAATAATCAGAATGTCAAATGGCAACAGGTTTTGATCTAATTACTGGTACAATCTGTAAACAATTGCCAAGAATGTGCTTGTGATCATCATTTACTCCTTAGTTTAGCTTTCCGTCTAAAATATTTTTTAGCCTACTTGAAACTGACTTTAATAACTATACTCCTTAAATCACGATAACCTTTAAATGATTTAAAATCTAAAAGGGCAATATCTTGTTGGCTGTAATAGTAGTAATAATAATAAATATTAATAATAACAGAAAAAAGTCCTTATACCGGACTACGAAAGTTGATTTTAGAAATCAAAAAGAAAATGGTACTGTTTATACTCCAATAAAGGACATGATTGATAACCTTTTTCAAGCGATGATCTATTTTATTGTTTTTTTTTTTTTGACGTCGAGAAATTCTTGCATGCTTTTGATGGAAAATTGTATAAATGAAAAATTCACAGATAAAGCATGTCTTAAAAGTAGCGCCCTTCCATTAATGTTTTAGCTCTACTTTCCCTACTGGGGTAGTTTTGGATAAAGTATGACATGAAAAATCAGCAAAAAATCAGTTATTTTATCTTTTCTATATGACAGATTATTCAGGTGTAAACAAAATGATGAATTTGTGAAGCCCTTTGAAATTAAAGCGAGTGTAATAGATTTTCTAGACACACACTAATACACTATATTAGAATACACGGAATTGAAATTGTTGGAGTCTCTGGAAAGATTATAATAAGAAATAAGAATTTTATTGCAGCATATTATAATTATATTTCCATTTAATTTGCCTTTAATTGATTGTTGAAAGCCATTTTAAAATTCATAAGTTTTCATATTACCTTTATATGGGGCATTCTTTTACAAATCGTACAAAAATTGACCGACACATTTTTGATTTGGCTGAATTTTTTTTTACGGTTTTAACAATGAAAAAAAAGATATACATGTTTGAGGATTTTTTTTTTAAAAATTTATTTTGGAAAATGGAGGGGGTCAAAGTTTTGAGAATTTCGTGATTTTTGCTCGAAGAGTAGTTTTCAAAAATTCATAACTTCGGTTTTATTGGGGCTAGGAGCTTTTTGTTTTTTTTGTTTTACGGATAAAAGGTTGAATATTTAAAAAAAAAATATTTCAAAGAAAATAATTAAAAAATTTTTATTGTTATAAACAAATGAATTGTTTATATCGATTTTTAACTGACATACCACCCATGTAGCGAATTTTTTTTACTACCATTGTGTTCACCGTTTAGTTTTAAATAAAAAAAATATTTTTAATTGATGGAGAAACTATTCCTACTATTAAAAACAAAAATATTTTTCAAGCGCCCCACCCCATATCGCACTCCACTGTGTACGCATTTTCTTATTAAATATTGTTTTTCTTCGTAATAAATATGTTTATCTTAATTTTTTATTTTTTATTTATATAAAGAAATTGAAAACAATTATTAATAACATTAGTTATTAACAAAAACAGCTTAATGGAAAATGAAAAGAATTAAAAAAAAGCTTTATTTAAGGAGGTCTTCTGGTTTAGGTGCTCGAAGTTTGGGTGTTTTTTCAGACGCCATAAAAAAGAACCAATAAATATTTTCAACTAAATTTTTTTTATTTTTGGTTTATCAATGCGTTGAAAATATAGGAAATTAATAATATTGAACAAAAAATCACAATTGAAAAAACCACAGGCTTGCAAAGTGGGGGCTCTTAGAAAAAAAGTTGTGTCCTGGTGTGCACGATTCCAGCCCTCCCAGTAATCTGAAGATCAAAATTTTTCCTAATTCTTCAACAAGAGGGATGTAGCTGTGGTATTACAAAGAGTTTTTTTTAAAAAAAAGTCTTTTTGCACAAAATGGCAGCAGTTTGAGAAAAAAGTTACGTTTTTTTCCGGTTCTTTTCACATTTCGGAATTTAAAAAAAAAAAACTAAAAACAAAATTGGGATAAACTCCCCATTTTGCCATAGCTTAATTAATAAGAAATCTCTGTGCTAAATTTCAAGTGAATCGTTTAAGTAAAACTTGAGATATCGGGCACACCGTTTCTAAAAAAAAGGCTTCGAGAAAAACGCGTTTGAAGTTTCAAAGACTGGACTCAACTACTTTTTTAGAAGCGGTGTGCCCGATATCTCAAGTTTTACTCAACCGATTTACTTCAAATTAGACACAGAGATTTTTTATTAATTAGGCTATGGCGCAACGAAGAGTTTATCCCAATTTTGCTTTTAGTTTTTTGTTTTTAAATTCCGAAATGTGAAAAAAACCGGAAAAAAAACGTAACTTTTTTCTCAAACTGCTGCCATTTTGTGCAAAAAGACTTTTTTTTTAAAAAAACTCTTTGTAATACCACAGCTACATCCCTCTTGTTGAAGAATTAGGAAAAATTTTGATCTTCAGATTACTGGGAGGGCTGGAATCGTACACACCAGGACACAACTTTTTTTCTAAGAGCCCCCACTTTGCAAGCCTGTGGTTTTTTCAATTGTGATTTTTCGTTCAATATTATTAATTTCCTATATTTTCAACGCACTGGTAAACCAAAAATAAAAAAAATTTAGTCAAAAATATTTATTAGTTCTTTTTTATGGCGTCTGAAAAAACACCCAAACTTCGAGCACCTAAACCAGAAGACCTCCTTAAATAAAGCTTTTTTTTAATTCTTTTCATTTTCCATTAAGCTGTTTTTGTTAATAACTAATGTTATTAATAATTGTTTTCAATTTCTTTATATAAATAAAAAATAAAAAATTAAGATAAACATATTTATTACGAAGAAAAACAATATTTAATAAGAAAATGCGTACACAGTGGAGTGCAATATGGGGTGGGGCGCTTGAAAAATATTTTTGTTTTTAATAGTAGGAATAGTTTCTCCATCAATTAAAAATATTTTTTTTATTTAAAACTAAACGGTGAACACAATGGTAGTAAAAAAAATTCGCTACATGGGTGGTATGTCAGTTAAAAATCGATATAAACAATTCATTTGTTTATAACAATAAAAATTTTTTAATTATTTTCTTTGAAATATTTTTTTTTTAAATATTCAACCTTTTATCCGTAAAACAAAAAAAACAAAAAGCTCCTAGCCCCAATAAAACCGAAGTTATGAATTTTTGAAAACTACTCTTCGAGCAAAAATCACGAAATTCTCAAAACTTTGACCCCCTCCATTTTCCAAAATAAATTTTTAAAAAAAAAATCCTCAAACGCGTATATCTTTTTTTTCATTGCTAAAACCGTAAAAAAAAATTCAGCCAAATCAAAAATGTGTCGGTCAATTTTTGTACGATTTGTAAAAGAATGCCCCATATTCTACAATTAACCAACTGAAACACTTTTAAGACTCTATTTTAGCTCAATTGGATGGTTCAATGTTTATTATCATTATACTTACTTTGACATTTTTATCACTGTATTAGTCCTGTTTGAAAATTTTCTTTTGCACGGGAGCTAATACGGTGTACTAGAAACCTGTCTGGAAAATTTATAACACAGGGAACTATTCTATGGTCCCTATCATAACTTTTCCATACTAATAATATTGCGAAAATGGGATGCAACAAGACTCTTTGAGCTGAATGAAAATGTAATATCTTCACTAAAAGCACTGCACAAAACATATGAGGAACTAGTAAATTGGCCAAATACATAGAAAGGATAGAAAATTTACTAATAATAAAATTAGCGATTGTAAACATTACTAGAATAAAAATTCTAATTCTGAATAAAGCTAAGCTAAGATACCTAGCTTAGACTTATTTTGGACGAGAAATTAAAAGGAAAAAACATATTATAACGGAACTGGAAAAAATACACTTTACAATAAACATCTTAAAATCTTAATTTAAGCACAAGCATTTCTAAACTATTAGTCTATGGCCCCTTACTATGGAGTTATATGAAGAATATGAATTTTCTAAATACATATACAGAGAATTTAAAAAGATATTAAGTTTTATATTAAAAAAAATAATAATTGACGTTTGGTATTTTGCCTAATTTTATTGTTCAAAAACGTGAAGTAAAAAAAATTATCATAATAAAGTTTTGTATTTTTGATACTGTGTGAAATTTGTATGTTAAGAGAAATAAAGGGAGCTTTAGACCAATTTATATTTAAAAAAGCCAATTGGCAAAATAATACCGACTGTTGACAGACATTTGCAGAAAAAAAACAGGTCCGACCTTTAGTTATTAAGTGCATTTCTTCTTCAATTAATTTTCAGTTATTTATCATCTAATAAAATTTACATAATTTATCTGCTAAATGCTTAGATGTTTGCTAGGACGGATATCACTTTGGTCAGATTTTTCATTTATATATTAAAACACATACAAATATATTAACAAGTGATTCACCTGCATACAATACTTAGGATGTAGTCATAGTGCAAGCAACTTTGAACTATTTCAAGTAAGTTGCAATTTTTCCCATTTTTATGAAAGTCCTCGATACTTATGTCTCAAATGCATGCAAATCGTGTTCTCTATTATCACAGGCTTATCAAAAAATAAAAACAGAGATAGTAACAAAGAATCAAAATATTATATTTTAAGAGCGGTTAATGCACTGATTTCATATACAAGGATAGAAGACGAAAACCTTGAATAAATTTTGTTATTGTCATTGAAAGACATGAAGTCGATAATTCACACGATCAAAAGTCCTTTCCATGAAGGTTTAGTTTTATAATATATATTTTGAATGTTTCCTACCCGATTTATTTCATTGGATTTAACAGTAATTTTAGTGTCAAGTATAGAGAAAGAATCACCCATTGACAGAACAGATAAGGTAAAATAATAAGCCCTGGCGTGTAAAACTTTTTAGAAAAAGAAAGGAGCAAATTCTTGTTATAAAACAAATATCGATCTAAATCAGCATAAATAATATCAAAAAAAACATCTTCTCCTTAAAAAATTGTACCCTCATAAAATGAGAATGATGCAAGACTTAAAACATTGCAGTATTAACACATGATCTTGTGATTGATTTCTAAATTTAACTATTATTTTTTCAGAAGCAAATTAGATATATATATTTATCGCAATACGACTACGGAGACAGTGATAATAATATTAACACATTGATCTTCACTTTGAAGTCAATGATGGATAATAAAAAGAACATGACGGCCACTGTCAAACATTGAATTATTATATGTGACATTTGGTAAATGTGTTTCAAAAAATAATTTTTTTACAATACTATTAAAATATCTAATTTAGTAAGTACACTTAACCTATTTTCGGTTTTCCATTTCTTTGGCTTTTATCTACATAACAAATTATCATAAAAAGCAGAAGTGACTCGTCATTTTTACTTGGCACTGAATAGATTGGCGTTTAAAGCTAATAAAGACTTATAAAGAAGATGAGTTTAATGCCTGAATTGCTGAATTTTAGATAATAGCAAAAAGTAAAAACGTAGAACGCATTTATTTGGTGACAAAAACAACGTGTAATAGGTTGCATAATCGAATGCATTTACTACACTCTAAATGCCTGTAAGGCGACCAGAAGAATTGGTCTTTAAATTTAAAAATTAATTGCTTAACTTATTTGTAAAAAAATTGTCTAAATATAGAAAATTATAACTTGGAGATTGAAATTTTTCCCAAGTTAAACGTAAAGAGACTGAACAATCCCAAAAAAACACAAGGAAAGGGATCATATCCTTATTGCTTCCCAACGCACTAAATAACAACGCTTGTCTACTGCTTGTCTAAAGGCTTGCCAAGAAAAGGAAATGTTTTCAAAAAAAATGGAAAACCCTATGGGCTGAACATCATGAAAGCTTAATGCCCTATTGTAACAGTCACGTTTTTGATTCTTTGAGAGCTAATTCGCATAGTTGCCACAACGTAGAGTTAACATGGGCTTCTTCATTTAATTTCTTATCTATATTAACCTCTTAAGGTCTTTGATAAGGCGTCATATGCACATGATGAATCTGTTTCTATAAAAAGTCTGATATTGATTTTGTTTTCTCAATTTGTTGAGGTATTTTTAAACTTGGAAAAACTAAACTCTCGCATGAAAGAAAATTTTACCAGGATTACTTCTGGAAACACTCATTCTTTGTGTTAATTTAGATTTGCTTTACAGTAAAGCACACTTCTAACTTTATATGTGTTCAAATTTATTAAATAACAAATATAATTAAGCACTGCTGTCCCATATAACCTTCAAAATAACTATGCATGAGAAATTCAATAGAAATCCGCTTAGTATTCATCAGTTATTATTTTATTTTTGCTAACCATAAATGAAAAATCATGATTGCTAAAAAATACTTATATTGAATATTTAAATAAATAAAAATATAATATTAATTTAACCATTTCTTGATTGAATTAATTAATTAAATAACAAAAAGACAAAAGAAAAACAAATAATAATTTAGATAATTAATAAAAAAAATATTCAAAGGCAAAATAATGTGGGTCCTAACTTTTATTTTGTTAAACAGCCTGCAAATTCACAATAAATATATGAATTACACTGTATATTGTATACAGCCTTTTAAAGGCTGTATTTATATACAAGATTACAATATGCTATATACATGATTTTTCAGACAAAATTTGTTTCTATGTATTGCACTACAGTGTATTAGCGGCTGTGGAGATAGATTTTAACCAAAACACTTTATTAATCTTCCGATTTTTGAATATAAACTGGTCCTTAAGCACTGAGTGTCTTTAGATGTCATTTAAAGAAAAAATTTATAACGAGTGAAGCTGCTTATCGTTCTATAATTAATCAGTCTCAAGGGATAAAAATAAAAGTATATTTCTCAATAAGGATTCATTTTTAAAAATATCATCTAAACTTAATGTTTTTCGCATCAATAAATATTAGTTTTTAGATAAAATACTTACTACAGTTATACGGTTTTTTGACAATATTATTTTCGTTTATTTGAGGCATGTAGTAATGAATCACATTACCTAAAAATAAATCGTAGATTGCAAGTATACCCCACTCAACAAATATAATAAATAAATAAATTTTTCAAGAAATAAAAAGAAAACTTCTTGCAGGCATGAACAAAAAATTTTAGCATGAAAAAAAAACTTATCGACAACCGGATAAATTGTAGTATTATCTTCAATTTTATCGCATTGGTTATCAACTCATTCTAAATTAAATGATTGGTAAAACAAATGTTGTTTTAAACTGAAAATACCAAACCGATATCAGTCATAAATGAGATAAAAATCTTCCAAAACTTTCAAGTTAAAATTTTATTGAACACTTAAAATTTTGAACATGATTGTAACAAAAAAAATATTGAAAATATAAAACTTAGAAATTAATTTCTTGTTTATTGATCATATTGATTTCAATATTTCAAATTTTATTGTGTCAAATTTTCAAGTAAAACATATTCAAAAGATTCTACTAAATTTCAGGTAAAAGTAGCCTAAATGAATGTCCTGATTGATTAATATCTATAAGGGGCAATCTCCCATGGAAAATTCCAAATATTGAGACCAAAGAGTGCAAAATATTAACAAGGCAAAAGAGTAATTTTACTCAAATAGAAAAGTTATTACAAAATTACACAAAATTTCTCAAGACGTAAAACTGAAGATATTTGTAAGAGGATTAAGTGCTTCTCGTTTGCGTCAGCACAATTATTCACTAATAAATTTGAAATTTTATATAATACCAAGAATAGTTGATATTTCTATTTTTATTATCTAGAGATAAAATACGTATAAGGATCTGTAGATCTATTATGCTTTCTGACGAACATGTCTAGGATAAAAACTCAATTTCCAGATGCCATATTATATCCACAACCTTCCTAAAGCACATATATTCCTTTATTTTCTGTGGCATTTAATGCGAAACTCTATGCTAGCAAAGAACAATGGATAAATTTCTCTTTCACCTCGAGACGGAATTAACACATTTCTGTTGAAAAATTGATATGTAAAGTGCATCTGAAACTTTATCGAAAATACAAAGAAGTGTTAATTCTAAGCTTCCTAACAGGCCTAATATTTAACATTGCGATCAGATTGGAAATAACATGCAAACAGTGAATTTTAAGCGCTCTCGGGGTACATAAATTAAGAGCTTGTATGCAGAAAATTATTCATAATATAGACAGACACTCATACATATATAATTGTATATACATTTATACATACAAAAATGTTAAGCAAATTTCCTGCAATGAATTTTAAGGTTTTTGAAATAAAAGAAAATTAATTGTTATCAACATAATTTAATTTAAGTCAAACTATGGTGAAAGAACAAGACAACATTTTATATTTAATAAAACACAAACTAGCACACAGTGTAAAACAAAAACAACTAAATATTTTCTTCATCACATAAAAATGTAGGAAGTTCAGTGTTCTTTCACGTCCTTAAAAGTATGTATACATATTTTAAAAATGATGAACTCTCTCAATCATTACGTCGCGTGTAGGTGATCTTTGCATAACGTCTCGATGCGCACAGTTTGGAGAACCCTGGTATAATGGTAAAACATTCACTTAAGGACAAAGCGTTACGCAAGTAAACGTGAATAATATTGAGATATTTAGGGTATTTAGGGAAAAATTCATAATATTTAACTACTTCTTTAAATTTTATTTATTAACGCCCAACGCCTTCTTTTGGAGGACCTTCGGGAGATCATGCATAGGAGCAGTGTCCTTCAACATTTTTACCTTATATATTTGCAAGTAGACACTATTTGAAAAATTATCACTTATATTTATTCAATAAAACACCTCCTGGTAAAAAATTTGTAAAGAGATGTCATTTTTCGACTTCGCAACTGCGTATAACCCCCTTGAGTTTATCATTCTTTGACTTTGTAGAAAGGATAGGAGTTTCTTTTTGACATTAACACATATTACTTTGTTTATAAGGAAAATATTTCTATTGTGTTGCGCGATTTTTTTTGAAAATAATTGCAAAAAATGGCAAAGTGATTGGTTTATAAGTTAGCAATGTTTGTATGTATTGGCTTACTCAATTTATTTACGAGCTGCTTTATAAAGAGATTATCTTCTACAATGCAAAAAACCTGATCAAAATAAAATAGAACAGAATAAAATTTGTTTTGATAATACACATATTAAACATGGTATAAGTTAAAGGCTATACCGTTATAGAAAAGCCATGCTAATATTCTTTATGACGGAATGGAAATCTTCAATTATGAGTTTTTATCTGAAAACCAAATCATTAATTTAACACTGAATAAAAAATAAGTAAATTAAATTGAGGCGTTAACCAAAAACACCTTGAATTAGTTAGCCAAAAAGCAGAAAACAATTCAAAAAATTATTCAAATCACCATAATCCTTTTTAGTTTGTCTAAATTTGTTTGATAAATTCACCATACGTTTTTGAATTGGCTCCCAGCAATTATAATTGCTAGATATTATCATTAATTTATTTCGAAGGAAATTAAATATACAAAACATAAATTATTTTTTTGATTATCTTACAATGCTTAATTGTTCACAGAACACATACTGAGGAAACATGCATACTACTAAAATTAGTTTATGTGAAACCTAATATGTATCTCTATTTGATATCATCAAGTTTCAACATATTAAAAAAACCATCATAAATAATTTACATCCCACAAAAAAACACCTACTACTCGTATCAATGAAAATCTTCAAGGATAATTAAAATACTATCAACTCTATCTACTCAAACAAACAAGCTCTAAGGCAATTCAACAGCTTTTAAGAGTTTGAAGATTTTTCATTGCATTTGAAGAAATATCCTTTTGTTTAAATTTAATATAACTGTTTATTAACAAATTATATAATATCATATCGGGAACAATATTATCAAAAAGTTTTAAATACATTAATGACATTTCAAAATAAATATAATGTGTCAAGGTCGAATATTTGTGACAGTTAAATTGTGTAAAGAAAATGAATTTAAGGCCATTCAACTTTCTTCCTGATTTAGTTGCCAAAAACAGACAGAAAAAAAAACAAAATAGAAAAGAAAAAAATACCGTTCGCGAAAGCGGGCCTTGAGGTAAAAATAGAAAATTAGATTATTGCAGGGAGATTACAGAATTACATACCATTAGATAAGATTAAAAATACTATTAAGAAAATAAATCAAAATATTTTAAAACATTTTTTAGATGGTATCAGTAGAGATGTCCTATGTTCTGTGAAAAATTTATTGGATTTTATTTATAAAAATAAATGATAAATTAAATATTTTGGTATATTTTTAAACATGATTCAATGTTTTTGTTTTTTGTTCTAAGCTTTTATATAATTCTAATTGTGGTAAAACCATCAACATAAAACATAAATAAAAATCCAAATTTTGTTAATGAAGTTTGTAGTTCACAGTAGATGCGATAAGTATTTACAACTGTAGCCACATTGTAACAAAAATGAAAAAAATAAATAGGGAATTTTAAAAATTGGTGTTTTTTCCAAAATGGTTTAGAAATAATAAATGGAAATGTTAAATAGATCTCCAAAGTGTTAAACATTTTGTAGAGAATTTTCGTAAGCAAAGCTTTAATTATAAAGCTTTGTATTTTTTGAAAAATTCAATCATTTATTTGTTGTTACTTTTACCAGTGAAGGAAGTTAAAGGCAAGACGGAGTTTCGAAACTTTCTAAACAACCCTTTGCGACAGAAATTTTGACATTTTACCAACACAACGCTCGCACACAACAACAAGTACAACAAGAGGGAAATTCAAAAAATCTTTAAACATATTTTAGTTGTAAATGATATCCTAGCACAACTTTGATAAAAAGATATAAAAACAGCTTTGTCAATGATAACAGATGCCTTGCTAGGTGTTTCCAGAGTTTTTAGATCTGGAAGAACACATTGACAAGTGATTTTTAATTTAAAAAAAATAAAACTCAAAGACACTAAACTGCTTTTTCATTTTTCATAATAGTTATTTTTTAATTTAATGACCACTTACTTTTCCTTTATTAATAATTATTACTTTAATTTGTTACAAAAAATTTGAATAAAGCAAATTTGCTACAACCTTTAATAATTTAAAATAAAAATGTTGGAAATCCATTTGATCTCTTTATTTTGAGCTTTTTACGTTCGTTTATATAAAGTTCTTAAGGGATTTTAGAGTAAAAATCACCATTTAAACACATTTTTTAATGTTTTTAGGTTTTTTCAATTTATTTGAAGCTCAAAAACGATTGTGAAATTGTAATACCGTATGATAATATTTGATTAATTCCAAGAATATCATCCCAACTTGAAATCTCTTCACACATCTGCTAACAGGTAAAATAAGTATCTTAGATTTATTAAAATATTATTCCTCTGCTTTTATATTTTTATAATATCAGATCTAAGAATATGAGTGAGAAAAGGATATCCTAAACAATTATTTGAGACCTAAAGTAATTTGAACTAATTCAGTACAGTGCTGCTAAAATTGGCAGCCTAGATCTCAATCCTTTGGGTACACCAGTTTATCAATTAAATGCTTCAAGGCTATAAGCTATAAATAAAACTTTATATTAAAATTGAAATAATAAAATTATGTAATTACAATAGAACATAGATTATCATAGCATTAGCCCAGTAAAAAGAAATCATTAAAAAGAATTAATTCATTTAGTAATTTAAATAGCATACTTAATGATTGCTAATAACAATAGTCAAACTAAAACCTTTTAAAGTGCACAATTAAATCCAAGGAAAAACTATTAAAACGCTTAAAATTTGCAATTCAAGTGTAAAACTGGATTAATTTAATCGAAATCTACATAGAGTTCAGCATACAAATACGTTAACAGCAACGAAAAAACAGCAATTGTAGACGCCATTTAGTAATATCTAATAATACAGAAAAAGAAATTTCATATATCATTATAATAAAAAAAAGTAGGTAGTTAACATATTTAAAATGATTAGAAAAAAGTCATTTGAACCAAATTAATTCAAGAATTCCTATAGGCCATAAACAGCTTAAAAACGCATTCGATTCACATGGCAATCAACGTGTTAATTATTATTAATCAGAGAGACAACTGGTAATTAATTTCTTACTATTTTCTTTAGTAATTAAAAATAAGAATATTATTTTAATAGGAGCGTAGAATGTGGAAAATATTTCACATTATTTGTAAAAACAATACATAATATTATTGTATTATTAATTAATCTGGACTGATTTTATTCCAAATAAAATCCAGACGAGGTTATCAGCTCAAAACGAACCCAACTGATACCGTCTAAAAAGAACTACAAACCAATGGTAATGTATATTTACTGATTAGTCATTTTTATGGTATTAAATTTAATATATGTGATTGCTACAATAGAAAAATGATGTTTTTCACAAGCAAAGCACACCCTTAGCAAGTATTTTATATAGTTTTATTAAATTTGCTATACAAATGTCTCTATCAACAAAAAACATGAGGTTTAACCGGTATATTGCGGTGATGAGAATAATTTTATTTAAGCTTTTTATTTTTACTTTTAAAACTAGTGTCGCCTGGGTTTGCAGTTTGATCCAAGCTTTGCTATCAAAGCTAAAAAACTCAAGAATTTTACATATAGCATTTCCCCATAATTAAAAAGTTTCCATAGTTTGTAAATTTAACTTCCTACCTCCCGCACTTGAGGAATCATTATAACTTTTTTCTGAAGTATTTTTGTGACACTTTTTGCCAATGTTTGGAGATGACCCGACTGTTGACAGCTATTTGTATCGAAAGATTCTTTGAATTGTAACATGGATCATTTTTTGCCAAACATTAAACAAATATGATCATTTAAATACCGTATTTACCAGAAATGACACAATTGAAACAATAAAACAAAATTCAAAGAAAAAAGTGTTGGGCAAATCTTAAGGGGGAGCTTCGATATTTATTTTTTTTTAAATTAATATATAAAATGTTGTATCAAAATTTGAATGTGCTTTGCTGTAGAGCAAGGAGTGAGTGAGCAAAACTTAACAGCGTTTTCTTGAAGCTCGTTCTTTTCAAAATGTAGATAAGTTTTTTTTTCTTTTTGAAGAACTACAATAACAAGTATGTCGATTCTTTAAGCAAAAATCGATATTTTGACTTCCAAAGGCTACAAAAACTTGAAAAATCGGAAAAGAAAAAAATCCCCCCTTACCTTAAAAGAACGTGTTTTTTAATAGAAAATTTTTGATATTTTGGTTTTTGATGATTCTGTTACTAGTTATGGTGAACAACGTAAAACAACTTTTTTTTAAGACGCCTCCAGACATTCGTTGCAACTCGCTTACATATCAATATATTGAAGTGAAAATGTCGAAAAACATTGTTCAAATGTTGTGTTATTATATAGAAATTAATTAAATAACCTAAAAGTATCTGTATTGCCGAAAAAAATTCTTGAAAACATGGCTTTTTTAACGAATTAACCTAACCTTCCCCGTAAGCAGCTTATGAGAAGTGCATGAAAAATTCGATTAAGGGCTGATATTTGTTTATAGCCTTTACAGGTGATTTTTTTTACAAATTATGGAAATCTGTTTGCAAAATATAGCTTACTATAATATTTTTAATTTTAAGAGAATTTTCACTGGGCAATTGCTATATTAAAAAATTATATGTCCTATAAGGAAACTACTCCAACCTGAGCTCACCGGTTTTCTTCAAACTTCAAATAATAAATTGAAATTTTTAAAATTCCGCAAATTTTAATACACAAAATAAGAGAAAAATAACTTGATTTTCCTCTACAAAAAAATAGGGGATGCAACCACCTTAAATTTTTTGCCAATAAATTACTTTTAATTTTTAACACAGATAACATATCTGAGTTTGAAGAAAATCGGTGAGTTCGGGTTGGAGTAGTTTCTTTGCTAGAAACAAGTGACTGAATATAAGGAATTCAATTTCATTATAAGGTAGGGAGCCAAGGTGTGTTAAATGCGTTAGTGAATAATATAATTAGATAATAAGTTATATATATGTCAACAATGCTAATAAATTAATTGTAAGTTAAGATTGTAGCATACAAAAAATCAATAAAAAAAAAATAATTTAAGGTTTTTTTCTTTAAAAATTTTATTTCCAAAAATTGATTGTCTAAAATCCTTAAATAAATCAGATAAATTTTAAAATTATATCAAATCTTTAGAAAGTATTCAAAAACAAAAACAATTTTCATTGACGTAAAATACAAAATTGATCCTACCTTTATTGAGTGTTTCTGTGCTGTTATGAGCTTTGCCTGTATTTCCTTCTGTGTTCATTTCGGCATTTTCCTGCGGATCCTTCATTGTTTTTCATTTTTTATTTTGAAGTCATAGAACTAAAAAAAAAAATTAATTATATTTATATTATTCTACTTTAAAAAAATATAAAAATTACAAAATTAATTTTAAAAATTTCCTTGGAGGGAGGAAAAAAGTATGTTTATATAATTTAGTTTTCTGATTTCAGATATTTCTATATTGAAAGCTATGTTGATCACCGCAAATTTACTTTTTTAAAAGACGACTAGGGAAATGCTTTGCCACTGGCTTATTTTTAATTATATATTTATATAAAAGTTTTACAGAATATTGTTAAAAAAAAAATCAAAAACTTTTAATAAATATTTTAATAAATTTACTTTAACCATAACATTCAGAAAGAAATTGTTTTTTTCACCCATTATCTCTTACTCCTTTTAGGATACCTTTTTTAAATAACCCTGCGTTTAGCTTTCATTTTTAAAATCGTACTATTAAACTATTCACACACACCGGTGCATCGAAAGATCCTCAAAAATTTCAATGACCATACGTTGCACTACTACAAGCAAAACCAGTTAAAGTACAAACTTTCCTTATGCGAATTGAGTAATGCCATGGTCATTAGCCTAATTTATATGAAGATTTAACAAAATAAAATAATAAAATTGAAATAATTTAAAAATAATAATAAAAAAAAAAATAAAACTAAGAACAATAAAAATTATTAAAAAAAAAAACTAGCTATAATTGAAAAAAAAACAAAACAAATTAAATGTGCGTAATGGTTTCTGTGTCTCCAGTATAAGAAAGAGCTGAAGACCAGGCCATTTCAGCTTCGGGCTTATAAATGTACAAAGAACAAGAGAGCGAAAATTTGAAGCTCAGTGAATTTAAAAATATTATAATATATTATGTTATAATCCCAAACAACTTTAATTCAATACTAATCACGACGGGTAAATAATAAAAGTATTTAACTGAATTGCTAATGTAAAAATATTCAAAAACATAGAAAATAATTTAATATTAATAGAAAAATGAGCGCCACTATAAAATCAAATAGCTTCGCCTCTCATAAATTACACAGTCATAAAAAATATTTACCAAAATTTCTTTTCTATTTCTGTAAAAATTATTTATACTTATTGAAATGTTTTCAAAATAATTATTACATATCAGCATTTTAGATAAAATTTACACTAAAATATAAATTAAGTTGTTTTAAATTTTTGACTTTAAATAATTTAATATTTCATCGAATCAAGTGTAAATATTGAGATTTTGAAGTAAATATTATAATCTAAATAATTTCTATTTCATTATTTGATTAGTGATAGGAAATTTGGCTTTGCTCGCTTGCAATTCATTTTTAAAATTTCCCTGCTGACTGATTGCGTACTTTAAAAATTTTGTCTGAGTTGTAAAATAATTAATTTGATTATTAATATTAATAGAAATACACAAAAATAAAATTTGTAATAATATTATTGAGATAAAATATATATTTATTTACAAAAAGAAAAATAAAAAACAACGTCAAACTATCTCATTGATTACAACAACAAGCATGAAAATAATGGTATCAACAAAAGGAAAATAAAAACAAGTCTAAAGCCTTATTTACACCGAACCGCGTGGCAATCGCCTGAAGCCTAAAGCCTTTTTCCGACCAGAGCGTTTTTCTATCGCTTGACGCTTAAGGTCGTAAAACGGGTAATGCGTTTTCTTATTATAAGTACAACAAAAATTTAAAATACAACAAAAATTTCAAGTACAAAAAAAAATTTTGAAGGCCATACTGTCCTTTTATCATTAAATGATACTCATGAAACAAACATTTTTCTTCTAGCTAGCATCACCCGTTTTACGACCTTATGCGTCTTGCGATTGAAAAACGCACTGGTTTGAAGAAGGCTTTAATTGACACTACCCCGCGCGGCAATCGCCTGATGCTGAAAATCGTAAATCGTTTTTGGTTTCATTAAAATTATTTATGTTAAAAGGACACTTTGTGGCCTTCAAAATTTTTGTTGTACTTATAATAAGGGATAGGAAATAATGATTTTATTATTCAGAGAAGTTAGGTAGGTACAGCAAAAATTTTGAAAGCCACAAAGTGTCCTTTTAACATCAGTAAAACTCATAAATTATGTTATGATTTAAATGAAGCAAAAAATTTTTGTTATAGCTATGGCTGGAATAAACGAACGTTTACGACTTTCGACGTCAGATGATTGCCGCTCGTCGCGGTGTTAATAAGGCTTAACGTGACATCATTCGGAAATCTGTTGGGCAATGTTAGTTAGAATTAGGCTTTTTAAAAAAAATAAGGTCTTTGGTCGATTTGAGTTTTTGATATATATTCCATCAGTTGAATAAGTTCTATAAGATCTAGTGTAGTATAGTATGCCAAATATCAGCGCATTATTATAGAATGGATTCAATACCAGTTTTCTCATATACTTGAACGGCTAAAATTCCCAGGAAGTTTGATGCACTATGCTTTCAGATTTGTGGTTGCACCTAGATTAGCGTTTTGGTGAGCAATTTAATAGGGCATATTAACATTAGAACGCACGCCACCAACAGTTGCTTGGATTTAAGCCCGAGATGAAACAAGCAAAAAGAAAACTCAGAACATTTAGACTAAAAAAAAGTCAGAGCAAATTTCTGGGAACATACAGGAAGTACTTGTGGACATCTGATCAGATGGTTGAATTCCTATTTTCTTTTCTTTTGTACTAAAGGAATAAAATTTTATAAAATGTATATTTTTTTAATAAAAAGTTCTAGGAAAACATTTACTCTATGGTGTTTAGTTTTAATTTAATAGCTGTCAAATTTTAATAAAACTAATGTACATCAAGTGGTTTTTTTTTTGCTACGAAGCAATATCTAATTACAAAAATACTTTTCCAGAGTTTTAGCGATGAATTTAAATTGAACCATTGAATTCAATAAAATAAAATACATAGTACATATATAATTCCCTTAAAATATAAATTTTTCACATTTGATTCTACCTTTATTTAAATATTTTATAATTAATACAATTTAAATATTTGAATTTGTTTATTAATAATAAAATCAATCATAAAATTTATAATGTATGCCATAAAAAATTTTAGTTAAAGTAGTTAACGATAATTGTAAATCTGGCAATGCCATCCAATTGTCAAATTGGATTTTTATGCAGTTGTACAAGCGCACATGTATACACAAATTGTTAGTGTATTAAACATGATTAGTGAATTGATCGTGTAATTAAATTTCTTATTTCAGCAAAATTTATATTCATGTTAGTTAAATGCTAAACGAATAGAATTGATTAGATCAAAAGATTTATTTTGCAAAAAAACTTTCTTAACAAATTAAATTATTTGACAATTATAGTTATAACCTTTGCACATAAAGAATAGATAGCAGATTGAGGTTATGACAATTTCTAGTTTCTTATATCAAAACTAACAAAACATGATCCTCATATTATTTCTCGGCTCTGTTTAATAATAAGAAAGAAATGACAAAGTTAAATAACATATATATCAATTGTATATCAATAATATGTTAATTAAAATATTTTCTTTAATAGTTAAATTAACTATTACATCACTGGTAATTATGAAATCTATAATTTAAGTAATAAAAATTGGAGATTTCGACTTACCCGTATTAGTGGTTATTTGTCATAAAATAATACAGTTAACACTCACATAACGTAGGTCATTGCAATTATCTGATTTATAATCTCAATGGAGATTTTCTACTTATATTTTTCTCTAATTAACTATTTGTATTAGAAAAACAACTGATTTTAACACTTAAAGTTAATAACAATGATATTTTGCATAAAGTTATATTATAAATATTTTTTTATTTTACTGTAAATTCAAACATGGTCACGTCACACTCGATTTTTTTGTAATGCTTGGCATTCAATTAATTAATTATAAAGAAGACTTACTCATACCAGGGGCAGCTAGTTTATATTTATTTTATAGTCATTTATATTGTAATTATTATAATTATTTTAACGAATATTAAAACAATTTACACTGTGTTTTAGTTAAAAGTTGCCACCTTATTTCTCTGTTCCCGTATCAACACTGTCATAAAGGCAATCTACTTTTTTTTCAAGCAGCATATGAGACAAAATAAACTAAAAGTTTACTTGTTGATTATTTTGCTCATTTTTTTTTCTTAGTTTATTTATGTCAACATGATTATATTGTATCCTGAAAGTATGCAAATAGGAACAGTATCATTTTCGATTTTTTATAAAAAAAAATAGGAACACAAATGTATTTGAAAAATTCTGCTGTTAAAAATCATGATATTTGAAAATTTGGTACATTTTTTTATAGGTTAAAAACAGTAGAACCCTTAAGTATATTGCTTTTTTTATAGCACAATTTTACTTAATATTGCATAGCTATTGGGCAAAAACAATTTTAGTTTTCAAGCTCAAACTGAACACTTTCTGCTTCCAAGATGTGTTAACTAAAAACAGAACAGGGTCTAAAGCGGGGTATTCACTATATTTCCGAATCAATGATTCGGCTCTCTCAGCCAATATAAAGTATATGTGGCTGAATCATTTGTGAGTAAAATATTCAACATGTTGGATATTTTCTCTCTTATTCTTCATTTCCATATACTTTAAATGGGTCTCAAATGCGTTTAAATACAAATAACAATCCCTTAACAGATCATTTGGCTGTAGAAAAATTGGCTTTCTAATAATGTTTTCTATATTTTTTAAATCGGTTCAACTTGACCGTTTAGAGCGTGACCTCAGCCTGATCACTAAGCGCCTAAATGTGTGCATGGCTTAGGATATAAACACCCACGTTTCACTGCTAGAGCTATAAAATTTAGACCATATATATGTACATCATTCTTGCAAGGTTTTTGCCGGCTTTGTTTGGTGTGCTGAGTTTTATTTATACTTTAATCGTATTTTTGTGTACTTGATCAATCATTTGGTATTTTAAATAATATCACAAGTTTGGAATTTTGTTATACTTAAACACTAAACTGTAAGTAGGAATTATAAACTTTCCATTAATGCAATACCAGCTTAAGTGTGAAATGTTGGGTTAATTATTTCTTTTTTTGCACAAAAACCATAAAAACATGCTTAATTTATAGACACTATTTGGGATACTTGTTTAACAGGAAAAGATTTTATTTCGCGAAATGCCAAACTTAGATTACTACATTCCTAAATTACGTCGTAAGTTTCAATTTTTAATTTAAGTGTAGTAATATTTTAATAATGTGTAGTGTAATATTTTCAACTTTTAACCAAATTTTATTTTTAAGCACTTTAAAAATATGTTTAGTATTTTCATTGAGTTTGTTTAATTTAAATTTAGTTTTAGTTTTTTTAAGATTTGTTTTTTCGTAACAAGTTACTGGACATTTCATATTTCAAAGGCTTTCAAATAGTTTCCGTATTTTATAGAAGATATTAGTTCTGAAGTTAAAAGTATATGTGAATAGTTTTAGTGGTTAATAGTTATGAAATTATAAAATAATTGTATGAAATACTAATTTTTGTTTGTTAAAAACTTAAAATTATTAAATACAATAATTTAATAAATAAATTCATTTGAATATTACCAATTTATGTATGCTAGGCTATGTCCTTTTAAATACAGTTTCAATAATTTTAACAATTTTCGGTTGCAAGTCTTTGGTCTTGATCTTCATTCTTATATCATTTCTACGAATCAATATCTCAAGAAAAATATGAGAATGATCTGAAAAATACCAAAATATTGCTTATAATAAGGTGATCCACAGCTTGTTCAATAAACAAATTATTTTAAATGACCAAAATATTTTCATTATAGTGAGTAAAATTAAATCATCGAGAAGAAGAAAAGATTTAATCAAATAAGTTTTAAATATTTCCATTAGAAATTAACTTTAACAGTTAACCAAAAAGAACAATTTTCCAGCTGAAACTCTTAAAAAGTGTCTCCAAATGAAAAGGAAAAGGTTGCGACCACAGTACAACAATGTACTGCGATAAATCGCTTTAGTCTCACAAATGAAATGACTACAATGAAAAATGTTAAAAAAATTCAAATTTACGGAACTTAAAGTAAATTTGCAAGTGATAGATAACTCCTTGAAAGGCAGCGTATTTTTCAATTGTAAAGTTGTTCTTGTGAAATTGGTGTTTGCGTACAATTGACCAAAAACAACAATGCGTCGAGGATTCAAAGTACTGTTTGATAGCTTTCAAGTAAAGAAATTATTTTTTGCATTACACAAGGCAAAGGACACATGGGTTCACCACTACATCTTGAAAAATATTTGATGGTCTGCTGAGTGTAGAGCATGTGTTGAAAGTCGGGATAAAGAAACACAACAGTCTGCAGGCATGGATATGATATCTTTTTTTTGGGTTGCTGATGATATTCTCTTTAGCGACAACTGGCTATTCACAGATCTTATAAAGATCCTTGTACTAAAGAAATTTGGCTCAAATGATGAAGTGTTTGCCTAAATTTATGGCTTTTTGAGGGCTAAAAATAAACTGTTATACACGGCTTGCATAGAAAAATTAGAGTTAGAATGGGTGTATTTAACTTGAAGGCGATAATGTTGTTAATCTCGGAACTTATTCGTTATAACCTTTAGAAAGCAGTCGCTAATAAAATCTAGAGTGTTACCATTCTTAAAAACAAAATTAATTGCTTGCTCAAAACCAGCTTGTACTAATTAGTTTGATAGTTAAGTGGAGTAGAAATGACAGCTTGGTGAAATTTTTCAAATAACTTTTGAAATAATAAAAGTACTGGTATTGTCACCGATGTAGACTAATTTTTTAAATATGACAATAATATATAGTTTCATTGCAAACAATGTATAATTCAATTGCTTTATTTTTCAGTTTTAAACAAAATGGAAAAATCAATGGATTGGCAAGATAATTGCTTTTGTTTGAACTCACGAGCAAAACATCTATTCAATAATGAAAAATTGACGGACTGTATATTCTCAGTTGGCTTGGGATCAAACCAAAAGATGATATCAGCCCACAGGTTAATATTAGCCATGGGATCACCAGTATTTGAACGCAAATTTTACGGAAGTGTTCCTTTTCAAGATGAACCAATAATTATTCCTGATATTGATGCAGACATATTTCATGCTATGATCAAATTTATTTACACTGATCAAATATATTTTGAATCGATGAAAGAGGCTTGTGAAATATGGGTCGCTGCCGACAAATATATGGTCCGTCATCTTGTTGAAATTGCTTTGCGGTATATTTGGTATAATTTATCTTATGAAAATGCTACAGTTATATTTGGATATGCTCAACTTTTTGAACAAGAACCTTTGATTGAAAAATGCGTAAAGGTAATTATAATTTTTATGTGATTCGCTTAAGAATGAGTATTTTTAGTGTATCTGTTCAAATATGACGAAATTTTTGGAGCATCCAAGCTTTTTTCAAATAGAACCAGAGTTATTGATAAAAATATTTCAAGAAAAAAAAATGAATATAAATTCAGAACAAGTCCTGCTTAACGCACTGCAGAAATACAGTGAGAATTATAACCTTTTTACAGAAACAAGTGCAAATAACTTAGATGAGCTATCCGAAACACCATCTGAAACTCAAACGAATGGATTAGATAATTTAAGTGTACCAAATGAAAACGATCGACAAATTATAAACCAAATAAATACCGATAAAATGAAACGTAAAAAGAAGATCAAAGATGCTTTGAAGGAAATACGTTTCTTAACACTTTCTGTAGATGAGTTTCTAGCAGGAACATTCAATTTTAAAATTTTAACAGATTCTGAAAAAATTACAATTCTCTCCAAAATCTCATCTCAAAAATGTGAAATACCAGAAGGCTTTAATGAATATATATCTAAGCGTGAAGCTCCCGAAGAATGTTTAACCTTAGCTTCGAAAAAAGTATTTTTTTATGTATTGACTAAACCTAATGGCCAAAATACTAAAGTTTCTGATCAAAAGAAAGCTCGAATAGCTTTTGAAGTCAATGAAGCGATTTGGATGTTAGGTATGTAACTATAAAAAATTACTTATTATTAATTTTGTTGTTTTCATTTTCGAGCAGGTTCAGAGATTGTGTTTGTTTCTTCAATAGATAAGGTTTTCAGATCTAGTGGTTAGATCCGTTTTTGGTGAATATAAAGATGCTTAATCAGCAATAAAATTTGTTTAGTTTACTGTAATCCATTTGTTTTGGGCTGTTAAAGCTTTTTTTTAACGTATCGGTCAATATTATTTAAAATAGTCTTCTTCAAGAGTGAAAAATTCATTTCAACGCTATCTTGACTTTTTTATACATGAAAGAACTCATTTAGGCTTTATAATAGTTCTTATTTTGTATGGTGACTTCTTTATTTAAACTTGACGCTTCCTGACCATATGAGAACAGATTGTTGGGACGATATATGGTAATGATACGGTGCATTGCTTTAGTCAAACAGCACTTATTACCTCTGCAATATGATCCTTTTTGAATGGTTTTCGTGAAACTGGCCCCTAATAGCGGAGACAGTAATAGCCCATAGCTAATGCCCATTTAGGTATTTTGTATGGAAAGAACATTTATGATTTTTCAAACCACATTTAGTAAATGTTATTTTTAAAGAAATTTGCTCTCTCAGAGTTTTTTGACCCCTTTGCTTACAAATTTATTGGAATTCAGTGCTGCCAGTTTTGTTTTCAGCTACAATTCAAAGTTACAAGCAAAAGTGACAAGTATGGTTATGGCTACAATATTTTATGAGTTGTGAGCTATATTTTGTGGGTTATTCAATCGATGTTAATATTCGGCGATGTTTTCGAGCTTTTATGTCTGTCAGGGCCTAGTTAAATGCTCATTTACTAATGAGCATTAAGAGCTATGTCTGTCTCCGCTATAAGGAATTTACGTCCCCTTTTCAACTCCTACCAGTAATTTATAAACGCTTTTGATGTTGCTACAATCCTTAATTTTGAAACAAAACGGTTAACATATTCCTGCTGAATTAATTTGCCTTTGTAATCATCAAAAACCATCGCACGAACATGCCCGATATTCCTGTAAGTATATTTTCAAATGATTCAGCTCTCACTTCTCATATAAAATTTATGGAAATGGTCATTTGTGAGTAAATGTTTAATATTTCACTCCCAAATGACTTTATTCCGCACATAGTGAATACCCTGCTTTATAGGGACTATTCGCTTATTTTTCCATTTGACGTCAAAATATGCTTACCTCCTACCACTCGTATACGTACATATAGCGTAAATATATACTTGAAAATAGTCTGGATTAGTTCTATAATTGTGTGTGGGTATTTCAGAAAGAAACTAAAATATTTTTCTAGGGGATATTCACTATTTTTTTCAACTCATCAAACCGCTCTCTCGTTCAATGTAAATTAAATGGAAATGGCGGTTTGTGAGTAAAAAATTAAACATGTTTAATTTTCTCAAACCGCTATCGGTTTCTTTTGTATTAGTCGTTCACTACTCAATACATGCCAAAAAATCATTTTAATTTTGCCTTCAAGGAGTGCACATCTAATACCCTCTCTTAACACATGCCTGTACACAGCATTTAGTTCGAAAAAAGACACTTTTGTATGGAAAAACCATGTACTTCACTTGTTGGAGTCGTGTACGCAGTACAGCCTTTGAAACGCTGTACTCCGCAAAAATCTCACATCTATTGTGAATTTTAAGGTTGTGTACCAAATCAAAATTAAATTCCTTATGGGCTTATGTCGAAAATATAAAAAAAATGTTGGCAAATTTGTTAGTATATTAGTTTGTTTTGTTTTAAAAGTATATTTTGATTAATTACAATATAGATTAGTGATTTTTACAGTGATTTATATATCCTAATAGTAATTGATTGACAGATCCGCGTAGACATTCCGATCATATGTTTTAATAAGCCGCCATATTGTACACGGTTCCTCTGTTAAGAATCGGTTTTTTTGAAGGAGGTGTACAAGCATGTACACAGCGTCAGTCAAGAAAGGGTATAAGAAAACATATGAAAATATCAAAAGAAGCTGGGTTTCTACAACAGAGTTTTGATGTATGCGTTTATACGTCAAATATCGAACTTACTAAAACGGTTAAACCAACCCTAATAAATTTTCTAATAATTAGTGTAATAATTACAGTAATAACACTGGTCTACAAAAAAACACTTTTTTTTTGTAACCTGAAAACTTTTAACTAATTATGCTTAGAACAAGGTTAAAGATGATATAATTGATATTAGAATATTTGATACAGGAATAGTTTTATTGAAATATGTGTTTGTTTGTTTTTTTAAAAAATACAGATGTTAACGACAAAATAAAGCTAATAAGAGTATTACAGTACTAATTTAAATGCAACCTTAAGATTTTCTTCTATATTTTGCTTCTGGGATGTCTCGTTGTAATGTCCAACAGTAATCCTTCAGCATACGTGGACTCAACTTCCCCTGATGTCGTTTTTCCATTATAGAAACTTCCTGTTGAAGTCTCTTATCATGTTCATCGCTGACGGAGCCCAAATTTTCAGGAAAGAAGTCCAAATATGAACCAAATCATTAAGGTTTTCTTGAGATATTAGATGCAGTTTGTGAGATGAGGAAGCTTCTTGAAAGTCAGGATCTATCGTTGCGCTATCTACTTCTTCCAACGAAGGTGACATATCTGAACATTGAGGTGGTTCTAGTATGGGTAGTTTTTCACTGTGAAGGACCGGTTTTTCAGCAGATGATAGATCAGGATACTTTACTTGTTTTTTGGTTTTAGTTGTAATACCTTTTGTATCAGTAAGACAAAAATAACAGTCTGATGAATGGTTCGTGGGCTCCGTCGAAATCATAGGAATTCCAAAAGGCATAGATAGAGATAGAGATCTTTTGGCCCATCCAGCAAGTTGGCCTACACATGTCACACAACAGATGTGAGGAACCCACGCTTTATCTTGTTGTCCGACAGCAAAACCGAAATAATGTTTATATAAGTTGGAAACTAATGGTGTCGAATTTCTCCGCTAAGTTTTGAAAGTAATTTCGCCACAAATATAACAAAACTTATCAGCATCATTTTTACACTTTTTTGACATTTAAGAATCACTTAACTAAAAAAATAATTAAAAAGTCTTCAGTGCACACAAATTCAACAATCTTTCTGACAAGGTAGTTTTGTGAAACTAATGACAACAATTCGTAATCTGTAAGCAAATTTTGCATTTAAAGTGGTGGTAGTTATTTTTTAAAATCCTTTTATTAGCTAAACTACCTGCTTTTATTGCAGCATGTACTTTCTAAAAGTGTCCCCCTAGTGCAAAAGGTAAAGAGACACTTCTTTTATAAAAGCGAACGTACTGAAACGATAAATATTCAGTTTTTACTTCAGGTAGCTGTAACACAAAAACTAGGTAAGGTAATCAAACCAAATTGGTAGGTAAGCAAAATTTCTAAGCACCTTTCTTGGTACAAAATTTTGTTGACTAGTGTAATTTTCTGTATTAAAATAGATAAAATAAATAAATACGAAGGTAGTACCGTCTGAAATTTCCATACAAAACATACAATGGTAGTATGGGGACCACGTTCCGAGTGCTGGTGTAAACACCCTATTAGCGACTTAGCAACGTATCATACGTAGTTTTAAATGAAATTGAATCAAAACGTAACCTTGTGTTGCCTGTTGTGTTGTGGGTTTGCTAGCATTTTTCCTCGAAGGCTATGTTTTAAGTTAAAAACATCACTATATGGGGGTATTCACATTGAGTCCGGTAACATTTAATTTCAAGGTAAGCGGAGGTGAAAGGTAAGACGGAGTTTCGCAAATTTCGAAAAAGCTTTTACCCCTGCCTGAGGTAGAAATATTTCTGCCTCATGCATGGTATCTTACTAATACACATTTATATACGCATGTTAACTGTAATATTTTCCAACACATATTCACATATTTTAGTGGAGTGAGAATTGTAGGGGAACATTACCGAAATGATACAAGTCTCAATGTGAATACCCCCTATAGATGATTTTTCTAATTTGAAACGTAGCTTTTCGAAGAAGCATGCCAGCCAAGTAAGCAACCAATCGTCGTCGAGCCTAAACACTTTATTCCCAAAATATGTATAAAATATATTAATTTTTTGTTTCAGGTGTAGACGTTTCAGAACATCTTGGAGGTTTTAATTATATTGTAATTAAAAAGAAGAATGAACTGAAAATTATAATCAAAGTTCTTAAGGATAATAAAAGTAATTTCTATTACTTTGATAAACCAGTATTACTTCAGCCATTTGAAATGTACACAATTTACATGGATACTTCTTGCGTATTACAGTTATGTTGTAACAATTGTAATGGATCAGGGATACTATGTAGTAATTGTCGTCATACATTTGTCCAACGAAAACAAATAATTTCTGAATCTCTATTTCACTATAAACCTGAACTAAATGATCCAACAATTAAATTCACAGTAACTAAAAATTCTAAAAATTTGATTTCTAAATTTGTATTTTGTTATCCTTTTGCTTGTAAATCATAATGTAATTTTAAAAATGATATTCATGAGTATGCAATCAAGGCAAATATTTAATATTGTTTTTTATAATCTTTAAATAAAATAAATTAAATATTTTTAGAAGTGTTTTTCTTCTCAGCATTAGTACACACATGGTGTCCTGTACCTTCTGCCTCATTCTATATCCATCTCAGTAGATGTATATATAATTCTTATTAAAAAATTTATGAATTAAAGTACAAAATTCAAGTTACTCCTTTTGTTATATCATTTTCAAGGGCAATAAATTCATCATAACATTTCTCAAATTTTGGGCCCTAAAATAACCCTCATTTTATTTTGCACTAAATGAAAATTGAGTCGTCTCATTTGAGATGAATTTGATTCCCAGTTACTGGGAGCCAGATTAAAGGAAAAGAAGATGCAACTCGAAGGACAATTCTTGCAATTTTTTCAACGCTTTGGTAACTTTTTATATCGATCTTGTGTAACGATTCAAACGAAATCTATTAATTTGGGATCATTCTTTTAATATCTGCAAACAACGAAGAGTCGTGTAAGCTATATCATTAATGTTGTAAAAGATAGGCTCCCAGCTCATGCAAGCTTCTGTAAATTAGGAAATGGTGCATTGTTTCTGTGAAACAGTACTTTTTCTTCTGCTTTTATTATTAATTCTCATAGTTTTATCCACATTAATCTACGTTGGCTTTATTTCATCGTACGAAAAGGTTTAAAAATGGAAAAAAGCTAATTTTTGCCTAATTTTTACGGTTGTCACAGGTGTACGAAAGATAGTAAAGAGATTATAAAGGGTATATTTTTAATTAGCAGCTGTTTTTGGAAATTTTAACGCTGGTATGTACACTCTTACTTCTGATTTTTCTCCTGAAATAATTTTAGTGCAAAATAATCTGTTAAAAAATCAGTAGAAATGATGATCATAAAATCAGAGTTAAAAATCAAGAGAAAGGAAAATTGATCCCTTAAATTCATTTTTAATTGCAGGTAGACGTTATGCTCGTTTTTTATATTTAATATTTGACTTAAACATAACATATACATGTTGCATGTTAACATAATAAAAATATTAAACAGTGCTGCCAAACAGTCTTCACTGATCACAAAAACAAGAAATGAGAAAAATGGCAGCAAAGATAAAAAATAAAAATGCAAAAGCTGTCCGTTATCTTTGATACCACTCTTTGCTTTTGACGGATGTGTCCTCATTCTGAAATCTTTTCACAATAAATTGATACTTCTAAAGAACGCGCTTTGTTTGTAGCATCCCATGTGCACCTCACACAATGCACAGCGGAAGTGTTGACAGCAAGGTCACCATGTGCATTGTATTTGATTGTATATTACCTGAAATCAAAAACACTGAAAATTTAGTCTAACTAAGTACTATAAAATCCTTCCCTCAACGTTGTCTGATTACCTTTTTCTTATTTGAAAAATTTTGTTGGTCATTTAAAGTGAAAACTGCTATTTTTCACGGAAAATTCCGCCATTTTATAAGTGGAAAACCCCCTTAATGTGAAAAAAAATTATAAAACTCAACGTTGGGGGGAGGCATTTTTAATGTTGAAATAAGTGTGTGCTAAGATTGAAGTGAATCGGTAATATAGTTTTTGAATGGCGGTGATCACCGATTTTGAAAAAGTAGTATTGAGAAAAACGCGTTTAAAAATTTTAAAAGCTTATTAATGGCCTTAGTTACTATGGCTTTAATTACTGATAACTTTGAGAGTTTTGCTCTGTTCGGTTTCAAATTTTGGGATTATATTATTGAAATATTAAACTTTTAGAAAATAAAAAAAAAATTCGATTTTTCAAAAGTGCTAAACCATACTCCCCCCTTAAAAACTATAAAAGTAAAACGATAAAAAGTCTTCAGAATCAGAATAGATTTTACTAATTGTAAGACTTAACAAATTAACATTTGTGTTCTTGGACTTGATATCCAAATTCACCCGATTCAGATGCTCTCGCTTCGCCAGAACAAGAACAAAATTTCAAAGTAATAGAAATGGCCATTTGTGAATAAAAATTTAAACATGTTTAAAAATTTACTAACAAATACATATACTTAATTTACATGGGATGCGAGAGCCATTTGACGAGTTGGAAAAAATCGTGAATAGTTCCCTTAAAGCTTGACCACTACCTGATTCCTACATGCATGTGTACATAGCTTAGAATATAAACATTCACATTTCATTGCTGATAAGATCGGAACATATACATCATTCGAATTAGTTTTTGCTGGCTTAGCGTTTCTTGTGTTAAGTCGCATTTATTCTTTAATGGTATTTTTATGCAATTCATTAATCATAAAAGTTTGGAATTTTGTTATACTTAAACACTAAACTGTAAGTAGAATTATAAACTTTCTAGGAATGCAATACTAGCTTATAAATAAATAATTACGAACTGTTGGCTTTAATTATTTCTCTTTGTGCACATAAAGCGTGGAAGCATGCCTAAATTGTAGACACTATTTGGGATATTTTTTTAACATAGAGAGATCAAAGTTCACGAAATGCTGAACTTAGATTTTATGAGACTCCTAAAGTACGGCGTAAGTTTGAGTTTTTAATTTAACTCTTAACTATCAGAATTTTAATTAATATTTTAAACATTTAATTAAATAAATAAATTAAGTGTAACTGCTATTTTATTTATTTTCGTATTTTATTTTTAAATACTTTAAAATATGTTTAGTATTTTTATAAGGTTTGTGTTAATTTAAATTTAGTTTTAGTCTTTTTAAGATAAGTTTTTGTCTCGTGGTAAGTAACTATTGGACATTTCATACTTCATGAACTTTCAACTTGATTGCATATTTCACAAAAAGCACTTATAAATAAAGTGCATATCATACCCGTGCATATTGGGTGCGCAATCAGTGAAGAGTGGTGATCGGAAATAGTTTTAGGGTAAAATAACAAAACAAATAGAGCCCGATACGAAATAAAGTACTACAAGCTATGCGATTCGAGGACAAAATATATATTACCTTGATCAAAAAGTTCCAGGGATGACTCCTAGCACTCGGTTATTAAGTTTTGTTATTGTTATGTTGCTCAACTATCACTGATATTCTCACCAGAGTTAGGTATCATTTCATCATCAGTTTTGAAGGTTACGTCGAGTTGATTAAATGTGCTCTGAGTGTGTATTTACGATTTTCCCATTCTCTCTTCTCGGCTGCTGAACAGGAAGTCACCATATCAGTCACAGTTGATCAACATGACAAAAAAGAATGCACAGCCGAGGCTAGGCCATCATTTCGGGAACTTTTTGATCAAAACTGTACATAATTTTAATTTGAAATAAAAATTCTTTAATATTCTTATGCATGTTGTTTTTATTTTTAATATTGAGAAATAAAAAATTGGTGGTAAGAACAAATTTTACACTTTTCCGTGTGATACAATTGGGATAAGTTAAATTTTGCCGAAAAATTGTAGTTTTATCTGTTAACCTCCAAACTTATTGACCACTTGGTTATAACCCTTTGAAATCTAGAGTGCTATCATTCTTAAGAACAAAATTGATTGCTTCCTCAAAACCACCTTGTACAAAGTAGTTAATTAGTTGAGAGTAAAGTGGATTAGATATGACAGCTTGGTGAAATTTTTCAAATATTTTTTTGAATAATAAAAGTGCTGGTATTCTCATCGATTTAGACTAATTTTTAAAATATGACTATAATATATAGTTTCATTGCAAAAAATGTATAATTCAATTGCTTTATTTTTCAGTTTTAAACAAAACGGAAAAATCAATGGATTGGCAAGATAATTGCTTTTGTTTGAACTCACGAGCAAAACATCTATTCAATAATGAAAAATTGACGGACTGTATGTTTTCAGTTGGCTTGGGATCTAACCAAAAGATGATATTAGCCCACAGGTTAATATTAGCCATGGGATCACCAGTATTTGAACGCAAATTCTACGGAAGTGTTCCTTTCCAAAATGAACCAATAATTATTCCTGATGTTGATGCAGACATTTTTCATGCTATGGTCAATTTTATTTACACTGATGAAATAGTTTTTAAATCGATGAAAGAAGCTTGTGAAATATCGGTCGCTGCTGACAAATATATGGTCCGTCATCTTGTTGAAATTTCTTTGCAGTATATTTGGTATAATTTATCTAATGAAAATGCTACAGTTATATTTGGATATGCTCAACTGTTTGACCAAGAACTTTTGATTGAAAAAAGCATAAAGGTAATTATAGATTTTATGTGATTCGCTTTTAAATGAGTATTTTTAGTGTATCTGTTCAAATATGACGAAATTTTTGGAGCATCCAAGCTTTTTTCAAATAGAATCAGAGTTATTGATAAAAATATTTCAAGAAAAAAAAATAAATATAAATTCAGAACAAGTCCTGCTTAACGCACTAGAGAAATACAGTGAGAATTATATCCTTTTTACAGAAACAAGTGTAAATAACTTAGATGAACTATCCGAAACACCATCTGAAACTCAAACGAATGGATTAGATAATTTAAGTGTACCAAATGAAAAGGATCCACAAATTATAAACGAAATAAATACCGATAAAATGAAACGTGAAAAAATGATCAAAGATGCTTTAAAAGGAATACGTTTTCAAACATTTTCTGTAGATGAGTTTCCAAGAGGCCATTCGATTAGAAAATATTAACAGATTCTGAAAAAATTAAAATGCTCTCCAAAATCTCATCACAAAAATGTAAAACACCAAAAGGAGTCAATATATCTGGGCGTGAAGTTCCTGAAGAATGTTTAACCTTAGCTTCGAAAAAAGTGCTTTTTTATGTGTTGACTAAACCTAATGGCCAAAATGCTGAAGTTTCTGATAAAAAAAAAACTCGCATTGTTTTTGCAGTCAATGAAGCTATTTGGATGTTAGGTATGTAACTATAAAAAATTACTCATTATTAATTTGTTGTTTTCATTTTCGAGCAGGTTTAGAGATTGTGTTTGTTTCTTCAATAGATAAGGTTTTCAGATCTAGTGGTTAGATCCGTTTTTGGTGTATATAAAGATGCCTAATCAGCAATAAAATTTGTTTAGTTTACTGTAATCCATTTGTTTTGGGCTGTTAAAGCTTTTTTTTTAACGTATCGGTCAATATTATTTAAAGTAGTCTTCTTCAAGAGTGAAAAATTCATTTCAACACTATCTATACACTAATGAGCATTAAGAACTATGTCTGTCTCCGCTATAAGGAATTTACGTCCACTTTTCAACTCCTACCAGTAATTTATAAACGCTTTTGATGTTGCTACAATCCTTAATTTTGAAACAAAACGATTAACATATTCCTGCTGAATTAATTTACCTTTGTTATCATCAAAAACCATCGCACGAACATGCCCGATATTCCTGTAAGTATATTTTCAAATGATTCAGCTCTCACTTCCCATATAAAATTTATGGAAATGGTCATTTGTGAGTAAATGTTTAAGCTTTGTAAACTTGATTTGTTCTTCATATACTGATTTCAAGAATTCATATTGAATTCCACCAGACGAGGAAATTAAAATGCATAAACTCTATATTTCAATTTTATTAAACTAAAAAATTATGTTTTCACGTTTTAATTTTACAGCTTAGAAAGGATCCTCAGCTCAAATTGTCAAGGAAAAATCATTTTATAAATCATCTGCTAAGATTTTAATAGCCCCAAGTGGCAATATTTGGCAATGGCAATGGAAAAATAAGCGAATAGTCCCTATAAAGCAGGGTATTCACTATGTGCGGAATAAAGTCATTTGGGAGTGAAATATTAAACAAATTTCAGAGTAATTGACATGCCTTTGACTACTAGTAGTACTTAGGCCAGTTAAAATGACAAATGCCAAATTTCTAAAGGAAACCACAAAAACTTTTAAATATCTTTAGGCTTAGTATATTATTGTAAAACTTTCAATATATTTCTAAGAATCTAGGAACATTATTTAAAATTTATGCTTAGTGTGACTGAACAATTAGATATTTCTATGGTGAAACATTAAAATTAAATTATTTCAATAAAGAAAAATAATTAAAAATTTTTGGTATTATATTTAATGAAGTTATTTTTTCATTCAGAAAATGAATAGAGTACCAGCAGTATACCTGAAATTTTTCCTTTTTTCTTTATTAGTTCTTTATTAACAATTTCAATACAACTTCATGAAAGTATTAGCAGAAGAAGAAGGAAGATAATTGAATAAAGACTGCTTTAATAATCAACTACTAAAGAAAAGTTTTTAATACCCCAGCGCTAAAAATCACTTCAACGTTCAAATGAGTGTTGAAGACGTCAATGAGAGAATTCAATTCATAGACTTTCTTTTTTCCTGGTCTGTAATTTGTCAAATATCTCATCTTATTGTATGTGACACTTTAGCAATCCTGGGTTTTTATGGATTAAAATCTTTGAATGAATTCTTAAATGAGTTTCTTCTGTTTTTTCTTTGGAAAGTTAATATTAGTTCACATTTAATATGTGTTTAAATTTTTAAAGAAAACCATGAGCACATTCATTTATCAACATATTAATAATATTGCTAAGGAAAGCTAAACACTACAGAACATAACACTAAATAAAAGATTGATTTTATTTACATAGATATTCAGACAGCATTGTTGGCACAATGAGAGTGAATTCTTCGTTATAGCGAAGTTTCCCATTTGAATGGGATTGATCGACACTTTTCGTTCCTATTTTGTCAATGCTTGGAAAAGCAAGTGTTTAAAATTGAGACAAAAAAATTTGTGTAATTCCAAACTTATTTTTCGGAAAAAAATAAAAACTTTGAGCTTCTCTTTATTCGCTTGCATATGTATACGGTATATGCAATTTTCAGTACATAATTGAAATTATGTGATCTATCACTTGATTTTTTTGTTTTGTATTTTCGTGAAAAATAACGCCCATAATAGGGGCTATTGGCCATTTCCACACGGGAAAACATATTACCAAAATAAACTGGTTTTTTTTCGGTAATAGAATGGTTTTTTTTCGAACAAATTTTTGTGTCCACACGGGTAAGTAAGTTTCCTCTGAAATATTTCATGTGCAGATAGAACAATATAAATGTGTATGTGAATTTTGACATTTAAGAGCTGGAAAGTAAACATTGCTTTTATTTTAATTTAATAAATAAATATTTCTTTTCCGCCTTATGCTTGCAATGTTTATATTAGGTTTCAGACTATTCATCTCTTTTACGATGAAGCGCAACCTTTCTGCCCGCTTAACCTTATTTGCATACGAAGGGTTGCGCGCATCATACAGGCACGGACACTGACGTAAAAGCTGAATTAATGCGATGGTTTCACCCCTATTCCAAATATCCATTTTGTATGTTTTTAAATAATAAAAATTATTCAAAAAACACAATAACACTAGAACAATTAACTAAACCAAAAATTTAACGAAATGGTTAAACCTTATTCCTTTAAATTCAAATTGTAACTATCTGTATAATCTCTAAACTCTATTAAAAAAAATACTGCCGCACTGAAAAATTTTAAATATGTGTATAATTTGGAAAAACCCTAGTAGAAGGATTACTAATCATCCAAGAAATAGTTAGTTAAAAATACTAAAGTACCTAATAAAATTTTACCCTAAAAAAACAATAAATATTTTTCATGTTTGCACTTAGAAAATTATAACAATAACAAAAAGGACACTGCAATAAATGAAGAAATTCTAAAATTCCATGTAAATATAACATTTATTACCATATATGTATATAATCTTTCACATAAATTTACTTACCTCTTAGAAGCATGACATTGAAATAAAATTCAAATGCACAAGAAAAATTTCTTACCTCCCTCCCTGTAAATAAATTACTTCTTGTATGTGTTGGAATTTTACTCGTGATACCAAAATTTTTCAGGAAACATTTTGAACTTCGAATTTTGCGAATTTTACCCCTTACTCCTTGCCGCTCTATCCTAAAAACAAATTGTTTCCGGTAATATGTTTTCCCGTGTGGAAATGACCAATGGAAAAAATAGTGAATAGTCCCTAGTTGTAGTTGTAGTCTATAGCCATCCTTATGCCAGGGACTCACTAGCGCTTAGCGGCACAAAATTTAGTGCTAAATGCTAATGAGTCCATTAGTCTCCACTGACGTTCCACTCTACTGGTATATAAAAAAAACTCTCCATTTTTACTGTGCTAAGTCGTCTCCACACGCTAAGCGCTAGTGAGTCCCAGGCATTAGGATATAAACACTTACATTTCACTGGAGGGATTAGATCGCGACATATATTACAGATCGTGCTTGTCATTTGTCCTGGCTGAGTGTTTTTTGTGTTAAGTCGCCTTTATTTAATCGTATTTCTTTCTACGCAATTCTACGCAATTTAAAATAATATCACAAGTTTGGAATTTTGTTATACTTGAAAACTAAACTGTAAGTAGATTTTATAATCCTTCTAGGAATGCAATACATAAATGCCATAAATAAATAAGTGAAAACTGTCGGTTTTATTTATTCTCTTTTTGGACATATAAATCATAAGCATGATTAATGTGTAAACACTATTTGGGATAATTGTAAACGGGAAGAGCTCAAAGTTCACGAAACGCCGAACTTATAGATTTTTATTACATTCTTAAAGTACCGCGTAAGTTCGAGTTTTTAATTGAGGTTTAGTTATCAGGATGTTTATTAATATTACTAATATTATATTACTATTACTAATCAAGTGAAAGTGCTACATTTTGTAGTTTGTTTGTAAATAGTTTAAAAATATGTTTAGTATTTTCATTGAGCTTGTGTTAATTTAAATTTGGTTTTTGGGTTTTTAAGATAAGTAATTTATTTTTTTGAAGTAATTAACTATTGGACATTTCACACTTCAAAAAAACTCAAATTGATTCCATATTTTACAGAAAATATTAATTTTGAAGTTAGAAGGATATTTGAATTGTTTAAGTGGTTATTAGTTATGAAATTATAAAATAATAAAAAAACTGTTAAATTGATTAAATAGAATAATTTAATAACTATAAATTCATTTAAATATTAATAATTTATGAATGTTAGGCTAGTTGCTTCTTTTAAATACAGTTTCAATAGTTTTAACAATTTTTAGTTAAAATTCTTTGCTTTTTCATTAGTTTTTAGACATTATGAAAAATATTTCCGCAAGAAAAAAAAATTTTCAACCACATGTAAAGTACGTTATAATGTTCGTTATACGATCTTATATGGACTTTTCGGATAATTTTGCAGGGATAGTAGTTTATTGGGTCAATGCACTAGTGCAGTAAGTAGTGTAATTTCACTGTAAACCACTTACATAGTTCGGAACAGCACCAAAGTAATATTTGATAGCTTTTAAGCGCAAGAAATGATTTTTTGCGTTAGCATAAAACATTGGATTTAGTGAGTTCACCACTACAAGTTTAAAAAATTTAATAATCTGTTGAATGTGGAAAAACCCTGCAAACTTTGCGATTTGCTAATGAATCAATCCACAAGGAATCCACTTTAAATGATTCCTTTGAGTGTGCTTTGAAAATCCCATTCGATTTTTCAATGGTTCTCTCTTCTCTATCTAGACTAATAATTTCTTAAACATGACTCTTAATATAGTTTCATTGCAAAAAATGTATAATTCAATTGCTTTATTTTTCAGTTTTAAACAAAATGGAAAAATCAATGGATTGGCAAGATAATTGCTTTTGTTTGAACTCACGAGCAAAGCATCTATTCAATAATGAGAAATTAACAGACTGTATGTTTTTATTTGGCTTAGGATCCAACCAAAAGAAGATATCAGCCCACAGGCTGATATTAGCCATGGGATCACCAGTATTTGAACGCAAATTCTACGGAAGTGTTCCTTTCCAAAATGAACCAATAATTATTCCCGATGTTGATGCAGACATATTTCATGCTATGATCAAATTTATTTACACTGATGAAATAGTTTTTAAATCGATGAAAGAAGCTTGTGAAATATGGGTCGCTGCTGATAAATATATGTTCCGTCATCTTGTTGAAATTGCTTTGCAATATATTTGGTACAATTTATCTTATGAAAATGTTACAATCGTACTTGAGTATGCTAAACTTTTTGAACAAGAACTTTTGATTGAAAAGTGCATAAAGGTAATTATAATTTTTATGTGATACTAAGATTCGCGTTTGAATGAATATTTTTAGTTTATCTATTCAAATACGACAAAATTTTTGGAGCATCCAAGCTTTTATCAAATAGAACCAGAGCTATTGATAAAAATATTTCAAGAGAAAAAACTAAATATAAAATCAGAACTAGTTCTGTTCAACGCACTACAGAAATTCAGTGAGAATTATAACCTTTTTATAGAAACAAGTGCAAATAACTTAGATGAGTTGCCCGAACAATCATCTGAAATTGAAACGGATGAATTCGATAATTTAAGTGTACGAAAAAAACAAAAAGTGTATGATGAAAACGATCGACAAATTATAAACGAAATAAATACCGATAAAATGAAACGTGAAAAAATGATCAAAGATGCTTTAAAAGAAATACGTTTTCTAACATTTTCTGTAGATGAGTTTCTAAGAGGCCCACTCGATTCTAAAGTTTTAACAGATTATGAAAAAATTACAATTCTCTCGAAAATCTCATCTCAAAAAAGTGAAATACCAGAAGGCTTTAGTGAATATATATCGAAGCGTGACGCTCCCGAAGAATGTTTAACCTTAGCTTCGAAAAAAGTGCTTTTTTATGTGTTGACTAAACCTAATGGCCAAAATGCTGAAGTTTCTGATAAAAAAAAAACTCGCATTGTTTTTGCAGTCAATGAAGCTATTTGGATGTTAGGTATGTAACTATAAAAAATTACTCATTATTAATTTGTTGTTTTCATTTTCGAGCAGTTTAAGAGACTATATTTGTCTGTTCAATAGAGTAAATTTTCTTCATTTGTTTGTGTGCGTTCTTTTGATCTATTATACGAAATCAGTTTTTGGTGAATATAAAGATGCCTAATCAACAAGAAAGCTTATTTAGTTTGCTGTAATCCATTTTTTTGTGCAGTTAAAGCTTACTTTTTAACACATCGATCAATATTATTCAAATAGTTTTCTTCAAGAGTGAAAAGTTTATTTCAACGCTTCCTCAACTTTTTTATATAACCCGCATGAAAGAAGTTATTAAGGCTTTATAATAGCTCTCAGTTCCGATTGTGACTTCTTTATTTAAGCTTGAAGTTTCCTTACTATCTGGGAACAGATTGTCAGGGCAAGATCTGGTAGTGATCGGTGCATTTTTTTTTAGTAAAATAGCACTTATTACTGCCATCCTTGCAAGTTTCAAGTTAAAAAAATTATTTGTAGGTATAATTATCGATTTCTTTTCAGCATTTCACTATACCCACAGATGATTTTTCTAACTTGAAACATAGTTTTACGAAGAGGTATGCCAGCCATCCAAGCAACAAACCCTAAGCCTAAATACTTTATTTCCAAAATATGTACATAATATAATAATTTTTTGTTTCAGGTGTAGAAATTTCGAAACATCCTGAACATTTTGAATATATTTTAACTAGTAACAAGAATGAACTGAAAACTTTTATTGTTCGTCATGATAATAAAAGTAACTTCTATTGCTTTGATAAACCAGTATTACTTCATCCATTTGAAACATATACAATTTACGCGTTTTTTATCATATCACGATATAATTTTAGCCATGGTCAACGCCAAGAAATAACTTCTAAATCTCCATTTCGTTATGAACCTGAACTTAATGATCCAAAAATTAAATTTACGCTTACTGAAAATTCTCAAAAATCTATTACTAAATTAGCATTTTGTTATCCTTTCGCTTGTAAATCATAATATAATTTCAAAAATAATATTCATGAATATGTTATCACAAAGTAAATATTTTGTTATTGCTTTTTTATAAACTTTAAATAAAATAAAGTAAAAATTAAAAGTTTTTCATTTACTTAGTAATTAGAAAATTGTAGTTAACTGGTTAAAATTTAGCTGACCGACAACTAAAATTGGAAGCTTATTAAGGGGTTAGGTGGGTTTCAACGACCCAAAACGTATACATTTTAAGTTTTTTTTCATATATCAAATGAAATATTTTATTAAAACGATTTACCATATAAAAGATACGTATTTTATTTGTACATTGTGAAATTTATATTAAAAAATTTTGAAATTTAAATCATAAGGACCTCATTCCCTACGACACTTAGAAAAAGTTGTTTTCTCGTAGTCAGGATATCTCATGACAGATTCATCTGAAATTAAGCAACCAAAAATTTTCTGTTAGTAGATGGTTATGGCTCGTGCTTGAACAAGGGTAAAAAAATTGAAATTTGCATTTTCGACGGAGCTGTGAACCAAAAGTCCCTTTTTTGAGTAAAGTTTGCACCCTCTATAACCTTGAAAAATTCCTTAAAATAGAGAAAAAAAATTCTTCGTCCAAATATTAGAAAATATTATATAGAAGTGTGCAAATTTGGAAGAAGACCGGTTCATAACTTTTTGAGAAATTTTGACTAGAGATTTCAAAAATAGGGTTTCGAGAAAAAAGCGATTAAACTTTCACATTCAAATAACACGTGAGCTAATGGGCTGAACTTCCAAAGATCATATCTCTTAGAATTTTACTCGGATCGTTTTAAAATTTTGGGAGAATATTCTAGATATATATTTTTAATAAATAAGCAAAAAAAATTTTTTGAAATTTTGAAACCCACCTAATACACATTCTCCACTCAGGCTTATTTATACACATTGTGGGTATTTATCCACATTTATATAATTTAAATGATAACACACATTTTATTTAATAACTTCTTATTTATTTAATATCTATAATTTAAATAACCTTTTATAATAAAAATATTTTGATTAGCTTTTTTTAAAACTATTTAACAAATTTACTATTTAAACAAATTTACTGAGAGACTCTCTAACTGAAAATTACGGATCTGTCAAACAAGTAAACTTTCATGGCTTGCTTGACAAATCCGTAAATGACAAACCTACTAGTTTAATAAAAATTTAAAAATTTAAATTATGACCTCTGCCACAACATTATTACAACACACGGAAGGAAATTTTGTAAGGAGAAATGTGTAATACATGTGTATTAAGCATGTCGCAATCGGTCATAAAATACAGCCTTTGGGGGGTGACACTCAGAGTCGTCATGACATGCACAACTTTTCGAAGCTACGGGCGAGAAGTATAAAGAGCTCCCTGCAAACTCACTGCTCTTTATTCGTCTGGCCCGTAACTTCGAAAAGTTGTGCATGTCATGACAACTCGTGTGTCATACCTATTCTCCACCGAAGCTTATACTCATTATTACAATACAACGACGGAAACTTTGTATGGAGAAATGGGTAAAACACGCGTATTAAGCATGTCGCAATCTTGTATAAAATACCCTTTTAGGGGCTGCATAAAGGAAATTTTGCCAGCTATTGTGAATTACCAGGTTGTCCAACATTAAAAATTCCCCGATTTATGTGTCAAAAGGAATTATATGGCATTTCGTTAAGTATTTTTAAATTATTTTATGTATTCAAAAATAATTAATTTTTTTTCAGATTATTTTTAATATAATATTTAGAAGTTAGTTTAATACTGGTTTTAAGAGCAAGCACATTAAAATTATTTTGTGTATTTTCACAAATTCAATGATCCAATGTTTACTTTTATGACACTTTTTTTGACATTTCCAACTTTGTCTAAATTTCCCTAATACAAACAATTGCCATTGAAGAAACCATTTTTTTGTACGGGAGGCTAATACACAGTACAAACCGCAATTGAGAACGGGTATAACCCCTTAAATTGAAAAGTTCTCTATGCAACTGAAATTATTATTTCTTCTTGGCATGCAAGCTTTTAAGCAATAAAATTTCACGAATAGTGAGATCTTTTATCACAGCCTTCATTGTATATGGAATAATTTTCAAAATTTTAGAGTAACTGCCAATTATTTCACTCTTCAAACACCCCGTGAAATATAATTTTCAATACACTTAAAACATTTCTTTTATATTTTTCTTATATTTTGAAAGCTAAACTTATACTTTATATTGAATTGGGGTTATGTTCATTTAGTACTTTAAACTGACAATTGTGAATAATTAGAAGACTTTATATTAATGTCAAAAGTAACAATACCAAGACGTTTCTGTTGTTGGTTTTATGAAATTTGTAATAAAAATCAGTATCACTGATCGAAGATAAATACATAATTATCTTTTACGTGAAATCTTAGCTTACATTGTTTAATCAAAAATTATTGACATTCATGTAATTTTTATATATTCAGCCATTACTAACTGGCTTCCTCCTGACTAATAATGAAAATATAGTTTTTTGGAAATAATGTTTTATAAAAAATATTTTAAAACGATAATATGTACATAATGGAAAAGGAAGTTTTATGTTATCAACATGGTTAGAAAGTTCTTTCGGTAAGTTTATTTTAATCCAACATTTTTATGTTAGTGCCAAGATAATAATGCTTAAGAACATTAATTTTTTAATATTTTCTTACACAGTTTTTTAAAAATGAATTATATAATGTAATAATTTCCTACATAGCTAAACTAAAAAACTGGTTTTTAAGATAATTTATTGATACTTTTTTAACTATGAAAATGGCTATTTGGAATCATTTTCAAAATGCCTGTTACGTTTCTAATTTTGCTGAGAACTCAACTCGTTTTAAAAGACTACTACTAACAATAAGTAAATCTTCTCAGCACAAATTTTTTCTTACTTAACTGTAATATGTAAAGTATCCATTTTTTACTTGTCCGTTAAATCTGTCAAATGGTCGGGAATCAAAGGTCTTTTTGTATATCACAACTTGTTATATAACACGATAAAGTATAATATTTTGTTCTTAATTTTAGGGTTGATTTTGATATTGTTTTCTTCACACATTGCAAGAGCTGCAGGCCGTATAGTCATTTTGACTTAAGTACCTCATTGTATTAAAAACTGACTTTTGTCAGCTGGAAATCTCTGCTAGAAAAAGCCGTTAGTGTTTTTCTATCTACGCTATTTTTCTTAAAATAAAAACCTGACAGCAAGGTAGAATTCCAAATGAATTCCGCTTCCGCTCCGCAACCACGTGCATTGTATTTGAGCCTTAAGAGTCATTTGCTGTAATTTTAATTATTTTTCACACATTTTTTTGTAAATATCCTAAAAACTTTAGTTAGTTAATATATTTACTTATTGAAAAATATTTCAACACTTAACAAATTCATAAATTAAACAAAAAATTATTCACTAAAAAATAAGATGATTATTTTTAAGTTAGTTTTATGTTAGGTAAACATTTCTAAAGATAAATGTTCCTATTTAACATGAAAAGAATGAGTTCATGGGGTAATTAAACTCCTCACATATCTGATGGTGATTAAGATAATATCAAAATGTGGGTGTCAACATGTTGTATTCTAAAATATTATTTTATCCTAGCATATTTTGGTATTCAAGACTAAGGTTTAATAACTTGAAGTCACTGACTTTCATAAACTAGCATAAATTTTCCTTAGTATTACCCACACAAACTTTAATGATTAATTAGTACACCTTTGTTTTGAGTTTCAAACTAATTCATTTGTATGTGAAAAAAATAACATTCTACAAATTTAAATGTAGTAAAGTAAAATAACTTATGCTTAAATTCCCATTAAACTTGACGCAAAATTATCAATTCATGCTCTATTGTTGATAATAACTTAACACAAATCGCTGAGTTATTATCCTCGTTTTTTCATATCTATAAAATTTCTAATTTCCAAGCAATGAGAAGACGTCTCGCTTTAGGGAAATTTATTTTCTAGACTTCTCTGTATATAAATTTTATTTTTAAATTGCACAATTCAGTGCTCAATATAGTCATCAAATGGCGTAGTTTGTAAATTAAATTTGTAATGAAAAATTCAATTTGAATATAAAAAGTGTAAAATAAATTTTATCTAAAAATAACACAAGCTTAACAAATATGAAACATCTTTGGTTATAAAGTACCATAAATAGAAGGTCCGTAATACTCATTCGCCTCCAAAAATTATACTCGGACATCATTGATCTACAAGACAAGTTGTTTAGTATTGTTTATGATATCATGATATATATAGATTTTTAATAATTGATTCTTCGTTTAGATTTATTTATTAATAATTTTAAAAATTTTATTTTTTTGTAGCCTTCTTTATAGTGATTGCCTAATTTGACCAATTACATTGAATTCGAGTTATTTAAGTGAAATTTTTATTTTATTTTATTGATGACGGTTAAAGGTAAATAGGGATAACTTCAAATTAATAAAAAATTCTATGTTATCCTCTAAGAAAACGGCTCAAAAATATCAAAAATGTTAAAATATGATCAAATTTTAAAACTTTTATTTATCACATATTTAAATGGCATCCTAAATTTTTTTTGTAAAAAACATTGCATTATAATTTACCTTGGAGCTAAAACAACGAAAATGAAATTATTTTCAATATTAGAAAACTACTCTTCTTTTAAATTAAAGAAAATAACAAGAAAACCTTACAAAACTGGGCCTGAAGATTTCCCTTAAACTCAAAATCTTTTATGGTTAATCTAGAACCAACAGAAAAATCAAGTTCGCATTTTAAAGATTTTTTACACTATTTCGATTAATATAAACTCATGAATTAGAACTTTTTCAAAATATTTTGTCTTACTTATTTTTTCAATATTTAACAAAAAAATGCTCGAAAGGAAGGATCTACGTAATCAACTATAGGAAGGTGAATGAACTTATTCTTTCTCATCAGATCGCATTTTTCAAGTCATGCATTTTACAGCAGGCATATTGGCTGTTAGTTTTCAAGTTCAGCAAAAATCAGCAAAATTGTATAACAGACAAAGTGAAAAAAACAACAATCTCTGATAAATTAGTAAAAAAGTTTGAGTTATAAGAAATGTTTTCCTAATATTACAAACTTTGTTCAATGCGATGTACCACCTGTTTAAATTTGGTCTGGGCTGGTCTGTTTAAACCTCGTGCGAAAACCGAGCAAGTAAAACTTTTTTTCCTTGATTGGTACAACCTTTTTTGTCATTCGGGTAAGGTTTGAGCGCCATATGTTAATTAGTGCGTCTTGCAATGTTTACCATGGAAATAAATTCAACGAAAAAATGGGTTTTGCTTGAAATTTTGTGTTTCCAATGGAATTGCGGCTATAAAACCGTTGAAAATGTTGCAGAAGTGTTTTGGATAGTCTATTCTATCGGTAACGTTGAAAACATTGAGGGAATCGTCCTCGAAAATCATCGTGCTAGCACTAGAGAAATAGCAGTGGCTTTACACATCCCTTATGGATCGACATGTTTTGGTGGAATTGGTGTGCGAACAATTCATGGATTTTTCACCACGAAACTGCGCCATTACACTCCAACATGATTGTGGCCAAAGACTTTATGATATCACTCGGTCATCAAAAGTATTTGCTAGATTTGGCTCCCTGTGACTTTTTCCTGTTTTCGAAGTTCAAATATCTGCTTCAGGGAACCCGGCATGAATTAATTGAAGCTATATAGAAATATTTCGCTAAAAGAACTGAAGGCAATTCTAGCCGACGACTATAACAAATGTATGGAAAATTGGATTAACCATTGGTATACTTGTATTGGCTCAAAAGGAGCCTGTTTTCAAGGCGATGATAAAGATTTGTATTAAAGTACGTAAACATGTTGTATTTTTGGTCAGGTCAAATTTATAAGCATCGCTATCGTATTTTATGCACAACGTCGGTAGCAGCTAAATTTACATAGGCCTGCGTTATAGTGAATAAAAATTTGTAATAACATAAAATAGTTTTTTTCCAAAATAATTTTTTTTTTAAATTTCAACAAAAATAACTTCATGAAATAACCAATCGTAAAATTACATCATATTAATTTAAAAAAAAACTCTTTTCGATTTAGGAAACAACAACAACTTTACTTCCTATGTATAAAATATCTAACTATGAGTGCATAACAATTTAATTGACCAATCAATTGCTCTTAAGCATAGTCAAACAACTCCGTTTTTGATTTAACATTTTTAAAAAAGTGGCTTTTAAAAAATCGATGGATTTTGTGAACAAAAATGGTCGCACAGAATATTAATCGAAAGGTTTTTCTTAATAAGATTTAACCCATATTAATGTCATTGATGTCAAGAAAAATTTAAATATAATTTTGTACAATTTTTTCAAAAACTGCATTAATCGGAGAGGATAATCAGATTATATAGATTGATTTGTTAAAATTTAAAACGTCTTGTGATCGGTGTTAATTTCGAAAGTAAATAGCTTATTTGGATCAGTTTTGAGAAGACCTTGTGGCATGGAAAAATTACTGTTTAATATTTTTCTCTAAGATCGCTATGAAAAATCTGTTGATCCATTTTAAAGATTGACTTCAACTTAAATGGAATAATTATTACATATATGTATGTGACATGACAGAGGAGTTTCTTTAAATATATTAAAACGTAGTTTAAAAATCGAAAATGATGCCAACCAGATTTTAAAATGATCTTTCAAGGTTATTTCTTAACAAGTTAGAAAATGGAAATTTTATCAACAATTTTAATTAGCTCTTAATTGGTAGTTATTTTCAACATTAAATATACATTAGCATCTAATAACTTAATCCACAATAATAGTTTGACATATGGCATATTAATTTTATTGCTTTTATATATTTTTATGTTTCATTGTATAAATATCTACAATTTTATTTTTTAATTTGAAATATGCCAATTTATTTTCCTAATCCTCAATAGAAAAAATACTCATAAAAGAAACTCTCTTCGAAAACAAATTATTAAATAAATTCTGATAAAAAATTAACATGCAACTTTCGCCTGTATTCGAAAGTTCTAGCATTTTTCGATTCCCATTTTACTAAGGAACATTTAAAGACAAAATTTTCAAAGGATAAAATTTGTAACAATATTATTGTTTTCTATCAAATTTACATAATTTTATTTCACAAAGATATTGACATTGAGAGTTTTCAAGGAAAATTATTGGTAATGTCACACCTATCAATATCACGAGGTGTGTTTCTAAATGGCATCCTTGGACAAAATCTTATCCATCTATTTCAATTTATGGCTATATATTTGGCTTAAAGTAAAAGAACACACACCTGCTGAAAAACATTTAACTAATGTGCATTTTCTAGGGGCTGACATACGTGAAAATATTAAATTAACTTAATTCCTTTAGTAAGTGAATATAAAGTATGTTAAACTGATAGCAATGAATTGGAATTTTCATTCAAAATCCTAAATTATGGAAGACTTTTAACAAATTCTGAAGTTACCGATGGTAAACTAAACAAAATCTAAAATTACAGCAATTGTAGACACTAATATTTTGGAAAAATAACCTAACCAAACGTAAATATGATTAGTTTTTCAAAATTTATAGATAGTGGTCAAGGATTCGTTAATATAATACTAATAAATAGTTATAGTCGGTCTATAACAAATCGTAGTTCAATACAAAATACGCAATATTTAGTTTGCATTTGTGTTTAATCTTTTGATAAGCAGCTGCTTAAAAAAAGTAGCAAAACTGAATTCAAATAAAAGTAACAGCAAAAATGTAAAAAAGCTTTAATATAGGAAATATTGTTTCCGTATATCATTTACTAAATATAAACCAAGTCGGTAAATTCCTGACTTTTCATACTAACTTTTCAAATGACCATTAACTAAATATGTTTACAAGGTATGTCAGTCTCTGATATTAGATCCTCATGCCTTGGACTCACTAGCGCTTAGCGTATGGGGCGACTTACTAGGCATTATAGGCAGTGACTCCTAGGCATTATATAGATAATTTTATTTGAAAATGAGTCATAGGCAGATGGGTCATGAGCAGATAATAAAGAATCTAATATGCCATTAAAAATTTAAAATAAAAGGCTGCTGAGCCCCCTACTATATATGTATATAAATTGATAATTGATCATCTTAGGTTGTCCAAATTAAATTATTAAATTGTTTTTTGTTTTCTTTACAAATGTATTTAATTTTCGAAACTTGTATAAGTAAAACAAATTTGTATCGATAAAATAGTCCAATATCTAACAATAAGTGTAGCGGTAGACTCTTTGACTAGAATGCTCGGGGTCTGCATTTGAAGTCACGGGAAGTGCAAAATTTAAAGGATTTTTTAGAATCTTTTTTAAAGCTATATATTAATATAATTATGTAAGGTGTTTTCACATTAAAAATTTTCAGATCAGGGAGAATCATTGTTGGTTTTTATGAATATAGTATCTTTTTTCGTATAAATTTTTCTGGAACATATCTATTGTGCAGAAACAGAATTGGATGTATAAACAAATTTAGTTTGGTTTTGGTAATTTTAAACGGCTTCACTACACAATTTCCCTAGCTTGACCACTGGATACACTGATTTCTCTATGTTGTAAATTCTGACTGACTAGTGCACGAAGCCATATGTGATATTCCCGCAACCTTCAGAAATGTAATTTTGATATATTTCTTAATGTTATGAAATTAAAATCATATTACTCTGTCCAAGAAATATTACAATAAAAATTTCATAGTTTTTGTGTATTTTAATCAACTTAAAACAACAACACCCAAGATTGGTCACCCTGCATCGTTATCTTTTCAAAACTTAACCATTAATTGGTTCATTCAAAAATGAATAAAACTTAATCTTCACATAAGTTTCAAGCTTTTGTATAAAAATTAAATATATATTTTATAATGCATTATAAATCACGCTTTAATTGACAGTCTCCTAATTTTTGCCCATTACTTCTTTATTCCTCAGTGCAAGTTATCAAAGTTTTCTATATACGACGGATGTAATTTTTGCTTTATACCATTAAACATTCATTTTAATTTTCTAAAATTCTTTAACATATTTCCATAGAGGTTTTTTTTTTTTTAAAAAAATTCTTTTTAGTGAAGAAAATCTGAATAATTGACAATATTTGCATTGTTATTATTTTTTGTTGTTGTCAAATACTTAAAAGAATGATATATAAAGCGCAATCCATTGTTTATTTTTATCAGCAACGGAAGGCTCGTCTCTTAATCAAATTCATTGATTTTGTTTTGAAGCTTAATTCGTCTCAAAATCGTTTCCATTCAGACAATTACTATTTAAACTGTAGTCGCCAATTTTGTTGAAAGCAGACACGACGGAAGTCCCCTCCTAGCTTAATAGAGAATGGAAAATATTAAAAAAGTAGCTCTGTGAGTTCAGTCAACAAACAGCCTCGTCGGCGTTGAGTTTAATTTAATTTCGTATAGAGAAACTATATCGCCCTCAGGTGCTCTTTTAATGTATGTAAATTCATAGGAGAAATCTTAAATGATTCCTGCTTTTTGCTTAAAACTCGGAGAACATTTGTTATAGTTTCTATTTTATTATATTCTTTCTTTTTCAAATTTTTTTGTGTGCGTATATAAAGTTTAGTTTATTGTGATATATAACGTTAAAATGACTTAAAACAGCAAAAAGGAACAAAGTTCAATGAATTTGTTGTTTACAAATTTTAGGTTGATGCTTGGAGTATTGCTTAAATCATTTGTTTTTAGTGACGTTCAAAATTAAGTTTCAATGTTACAGAAAAATATGATTTTTTTATGTGCATAAAAATCGAACTTACACTTTATTTATTTATTTAGTTTTTCTATTTACCTGTGAGAGGAAATTGTTTCCATTTTGTATTTAAATTACATCAGCAAGTTTGTCATTTCTAAAATTAATTTTACTTGCTTGAAATTTTGTTCTTGTTCTCTTTGAAAGGAAAAAAAAAAGTATATAAAGTTTTTAAATATACATTTTGTAATTGATTCGATGAAAACAATTTTAATTTTAATAATAACTTCAAATTTTGTTTATGTTATGTGATCAGAATCTAAGAATACTTATTAAATCGTAAATATAATTTTTGAAAAATAAATTTATTTTTGGTTTTTATATAATTTAAAATGTTGATTTATTCCAAAATGATATATTAAAAACGTAATTTGTTGTTAAAAATTGTAACAAAAAATAGAATAAAAAAAATTAATAAAAGAAATAATTTTTTAAAAAAATGAATAATTTAACGGCTAACAAAATTTCTACCCATGCTAGACCAAAGACGCTTAATGTAACACGTAGTGACCAAATTGCTGAAACAAAATCATTTATTAGGTACGTTTTATATTTAATTTAATTCAATTTTCTATTTCAAATGGTTAAAATCTTTATAAACAACTTAATTACTATTCTAGTTCATTAATGCTAATTTCGATTTTATCCTAAAATACCTAATTTATGTGACACATCAAACCAAAAAATTTATTCAAGATAATTAATTTAACAAATTGCTTTATCTTTAAACAAGCAATTTAGATAAAATTTCTAAAAACTTAAGTAGAATTAGCTATTTCTTAGCTTTTTTTTATTCAGGTGTTTATTTTGGCTGTAATGAAGCGGTTATTAAGAGATTTTCAAGAATATACGAAGTCTAGGTTGAGCCGAAATTAGACTTCTTTTATCTGCTGAAACTGAAACTAAAATGAAACTTTTTTAAATAGATATTTTAATATAAATAATAATGCATCAAATTTGTATTGAAAATTTACTTAAAGTTAATAAAAATAGGAAAGCTTGAAAAGCTTAAGAGTAATATGAAAACCTAAAAGCATACAATAAGAAGAATTGATGTAAAAACTGAAAAAAACTATGTATTATTAGTAAAACTTTTTCAGAACACTTCTTGAATATTTTAAGAACTATGATATAACATAATTAATATTCAACTTTTTAGATTTACATTCGATAAATTTAAATTAAAATAAAAAATAAAAGAAAATTTCGAATCAACTGCTGCACAACTTTGTTAATATTTCTTAGCACTAAACTACTAAATATATCCCTAAAAATAAGGAATGAAATCTACCTTTCGCAAGCCATCGAGCCTCGACTTCAACCTCTGATTTCGAAGATAACCGCAACTTCTCATAGTACAGTCATCAGTTACTTCTTCAAATTTTGTTTTATTGTTTCAATCGAGTCGTCTTAATGGCTACTTGAGTCGAAGGAAATTTAGAAAGGCACATGAAGTCATAGGTGGTGAATACGGTGATTGATTGATCGTATTTGTTGATTGTTTTACCAAAAATTGGATTAAAATTTGTTTATCAATTTTAAAAATTGGAAAAAACTTATTTATCAGAAAGCAGAAACAGCTGTTAAAACATAGGCTCAATGCAACCCTTTTAAATCGACGAAGATTTTTAAATTCCAATTATAAACGGAGAAATTAAATAATAAACTCTAAAAGAATAATTTTATTCCTTCTGCTTAAAAAAATAAATACACTAATAGAAAATTTTAGAGTGTAACTGAAAATATTTTATTTTAGTCATTATTTAAATGGTAATGAAATTGCTACCAAGACTTATGTAAAACTTTCTATTTTCTCTTATTTAAATTTATTTGTGAGCGTATTTTCCAAAAAAAGTTGTTAACAAATATGTCAAATTTCAGAAACTATTTACATCAATATTAAAGATCTTCAACATAATTTTTGGAATGTTCAGTGTTCGAATCTTCTGAAAATGTGTAGAATAAAAATTTTTATATTAATTTTTGTTAGTATTTAAAATTAACACGAATTTTTCTTCACCTTCCGCTTTAATGCATCTTTTTGTTTCTATTTTTCTAAATTCTTTGTATTTACCACTTTTAATATTTATTATTTTTTTAATCTGCTTTGAATTGAATTGAATTGAACATTTTTTATATTTAAAAATAATAATATTGAAAGCTGCTATAGCTGATCTTCTGGAGCTCCACTCAAAAAAACGTTTTGCCGTGACCACGATATCTCTGGATAGAATCATCTAAATTTAAAAAGCTAAATAAATTTCGTTAAAGTAATATATTATCTAGAGTTTGGTGGAAAGGAATTAGCTAAATTAATTTTTTTGACAAAATGGCGGCTTCTCCAAAAAAAAATCGATTTTTGACAAAAAATTTGACCTTAAACTGTTTATATAAAAAGAAAAATTAATTTTTCAAAAAGAGGCTGCTGCCAAACCCAGAAAAATATACCCAAAAAGATTGTGTTGAAATTTGAGGCTGATCGGTTTAGCCGTTTCGGAGCAATCATGTTCACCGACTTTGAAAACACAGTTTTGAGAAAAACGTGCTTAAAGTTTCAAAAGTACCTTCAATCGGTCTGACACGCCTTTACAAATATGTGTGTAGCTTCTAGAACAATTGTCGGATCAAGTGGAAATTTTCCGTGCGTGTACTTAAATATATGTACAATACAAAAATGAAATAAAAAAAATTTTTTTGTTGAAAAGTCTAAGTGATGAAATAATTTTTTTGTAGATTATAGTGGATTGGCCTCAAATTATAAGTTTTTGTTTGTTTATACAATACTTTTCCTCTCGTGAAGGTCTTGGATATATTGCATGTAAAAGTTTTAATGGATTGCGTATTCAAACTGCAGTTTTAAAAAGGAATGGTGAAGGGTGTCATTCTCTTTGGACATCTCTATCCTGTTTGTTGTGGAGTATTAATATAGTAATGATGAGTAAAATACGAAAACTCATTTATATTTTGTGTTATTGTTTAATTCGCGATTTGTTAAAAAAAATTTTTGTTTCCTCTTACAACTCTGAAGTTCCCTAGTGATAGGGCGCTTACACCCTATCAAATCATCGAAATCATGATATCGAAATAGCAATTGCATTTTTATATGAAATTTGCAGGCAGAACTATCTTCACAATATGATTTCGATATCACCTTGCGGAGGTGATATGTATCATATTTGTTCCAATTTCAGCACATTTATTTTATAAACGTTGCCCAAAATCTTTTCGAAATCAGATGTTGTTGACATATTAAAGGTAGACATTTAACAATACGCCATTAAGTAATACCAAAAATTCTGCTATCTCGAATTTTTTTAAAAGGAAATATATAATTCATGAGCGTTTCATTTCACCTTGTTTAACGAAATCACCAAGTTTGATGATTTCGATGCCGGTGTAAACGCCCTATGAGCGCATCTTTTTTTTTATACAGCTTTTGAAGAACATGAAAAACTCGTGCCTCACGAAGTCTTATTTTTTTTTTTTTAAATTTCGATTTTTTGTAAACAATTATCTGCTGTTTTTTTCTTATAAATATGTAATTATAAAAATAAAATAAAACATTTAAAGCATATTTGTATTTTAGTTTTTGTAATATAGCAATCTCGTGCAATTTAATTATTATTAATTAATGCTACAAATAAATAGACATTTTTAGTTAATATCTACTACAAAGCTTGAAAAATATTTTAATAAAATTGTCTATACACTCCAATGAAATAAATTTCAGGAATTTTGTAATTCCTCAATTTATTAAAAGTATAACAAAATATAATTTACAAAAAACAAAAATTAACTTTCCATTTTCTCTTTTATTTATATAAATTCAACTTAATTTTAATATCATATTTTGGTATATTACATTTTGGTATAATAAATTTTGGTATACTATTATACCAATTGTCACACACAACAAATTTAGCCTTTCACTTGGTCTAATCAACAAAGTCTCCATACATAAATCTACACACACAGAGGAGAGTACATTGATATGACAGTTGAACTTTTGAATTGCATAGGGTTAATAGGGCAAACTTTGAGATCGAAAAAAACATAGAACGCACAATTTTAGAATTTTTTAAATATTTTTCCCGGCATCAGGGGGTCCATATTTATCTAAAAAAAAATAAATCATTTGGGGGGGGGGGCGCAAATCGTGTTCTAACCGTTTTATTTAAAAAAAAAGAATACTTGCCATAAGTCTTGTATAAAGAAAATACTTGAAGCATGTAACACTGTGTCAAAGTTTAGAATAAAATGTTAGAATTTATATAATTTCAAACAAAAGAACGGATACAGTTTTCTTATACTAAAAACTATCAAATACACTTTGTGAGTTTTACGTTAAACATAATTTGTCCATGAAAATCTTAAATTTTAATGCCAGTATGCCAAGTTTTTAATTTACATTTTGCCACTTTGCTCACAATAATTAAAGTGACTTAAGCGCATTGAGGTTCATTGTAAAAACTACAATTTTCTCTCATTTAATTTTGTTAACAGTACTTAAAAACTCGAAAATTAATTATCCTAGAAACCTATCTTGTTGTTTTTGTAACCAACAATTTTTACTCTGATAAAATACTTATCACTTAATTTAATTTCGAATTCTTTGTAGATATAGTAAATAATTTATAAATGAATTTGATTTATTCTTCATTTCTATCAAAATTTTGATTATTATAATTATATCCGGTACAAAAATATTTTGTTTTATTTCTACTTAACAACAGCACAAAATTTGTTGTCACATCAGCATTATTTTGGGTCAACAACACTTTTGAAAAAATTCAATGCCAAAAATATCGAAAGCATGTTGCCCATATTATTTGTTCATTTTTCTTTTTCGACAAATGACATCATGGCCTCTTAATTCGTTTAGATTTAAGGAGTTGTTTATCAAATTAACCTCTCTTTCTCTATTAAGGATCAAATCAGTTCATTGTTTGGTTAGAAATTTGTTTTTAAAATACTTTTTTTTTATTTTCTTCTTATTTTGATATTATTTTTTGTATGTCCATTTTTATTGAAGAGAAAATTTTTTTAATGAATGAACAGTCTAAAACCACATTTTTGCCGCTTGATCAAAAGATTATGGATGCTGGAATATAGATTATTGCTGAATGATGTCATTTTATATCGGTCGCAGCTGGTTTAAAGTTTACCTCTTGTTATGGAAATATTTTGGTATGTAATATAGTCCCAATGGCAAAAACTAGCTCTCTTAGGTAATATAATCAAACGCCTAGGCTAGTAGTTTTTGAGTGCTTTGCACTTTTTAATTGCTATGGAGGTATTTATGCATGTGTTTAGGTGGCAATTTCTTAATATATATTTATGGTATGATTACATCATATTTATACATCAAGTTTGAATTGAAAAATCCAAAGAGTACACCCACAAATTAAGATTTTGCTAAGCATATTCAAAAAAATAATGAGAAATTGAAGTAAAAAAAATCTATTGCCATATTTTAATGATTATAAATTTTAAAATTTCAATACGTAGATCTTCGATTTTAATTTTCCCCACTTTTTTTCTATAAAATCGAAACTGAGAAAAAACACGGTTTTATAAACAAAATTTCTTAATCATTCAGCTCTTAACATATTTTTGATTTCCTATCCCAATATTTTGCTCAATTACAAACTGAGATAACACAAAATTTTTTCTAAAGATTTATCTAAAATTTGATTTAACGAAAAAACTTAATAATAATAATTTAATAATTTTTAGTATTTGCTGAAATTCAGAAAAATTCCACTTTTGTTTTTCAATTACGAGATTTAAATTTCTTGCATTTGACTTTGATCCAATTTAGTTGATATGATTAAAATATAATAGTTATGAAATTATTCAAAAACTTTTTGTCTCTTTAAATCTAGTCGTACAATTTTTTTTATTAATTAAATAGACAAAAATAGAATAAATAAAAATATGCTCAAACTTAAAAATTTTCTTGTAATTTTTATTTAATTCATTTTATTAGTATTTATCATTCCATGCATTTATGTGTACATATGACACCCTAAATAAAGACCCCATTAATTTGCCCCCCTCCCCTCCAAATTATTACAAATTTAATCGACGCCATTACTCAACCAATGTAAAATGATCTTTTTATATGATAACGAAATAGTTAAAGCTATAAAATTTCAACTAGTTTAATAAATTTATTAAAACGCCCAATTAAAAGACTATTTCTGCAATATAAATCGGCCAAGCAATTGCTTTTGTTGATTATGATGAAGACACCATCGTAATCATCATCAACAACTTTGTAATCGGATTATTTATTCGAAACGAGGAGCAAACTAATTCTGTTAATAAAGATGCATTTGTGATCTTGTTGTGATTTTTTTGATATCATAAAGATGCTGACATTTAATGTCACTCCAATCCATATTTTTATTTGTTTTGTTGTCTTTTTTTGTTTATATTAATTTTAAATTTTTTATCTATAAAGACGGTTTCTTCTCATTTTGTTAATTAAATTAAAAATTTGTTCAAGTTCTTTGTATTAATTGTAAAAATTTTTAATTAGTAAATTTGACTTTAAAATGATACCTAATTAATGCGTAGTCCAATCGACGAAAGTTTGTGAAAACAGCTCTTTAAGGAAGGTTTGTGATCTAGGGTTAAGAATACTATTTTCAAAGGAATTAATTTAAAAACTATTAAATAAATATCTGTTGTCTAACTTATCAACGGTCAATTTCCTTTAAAGAATTCCTATGATTTCATAAACATATCAATTCATTAACTTTCAGGGTTAACCAAAATTAATTAAATTTAATTTATCTAGCGTTAAAGCAAGAGCTATACTATATTTATATTTAGTATTTAAAATTAAAAACCGCTTATAAATTGATTATCTTAAAGAAAATAATTTTTAATTTTAATACCAAACCTGTGATTAGTTAAAACAAAGTAACATGCAATATTTCCGTGAAAACTACTCATTTAACCTTAATAATTATTTCCGTAAATAAATAGAAAATAGAAAAACTAAATAAAACCAATTTTACAAATGCTGATTTAGTAGTAGTAAACGTTAACAAGGTCAGAATCATAATAAACTACTACTTTTTTGTTATTATTTTCTATCTTGAGATTAAACTATCTGAAAATAATTAAAAAAAAAAAAATGCGTTACTCAATCTTCACCGCTTAAGTTCATAAATGAAACTCTAGGAACATTTTTCAAAAAATTTGAATGGATTAAAATAAATAAAAAATTAAGCTGAAACAATTATTTCCCCTAACCTTGCTTTGTTAGACGCTTTTGAACTACTTAAAATTAATTTTATACGAATATGTGAAATTAATAAATTAAACAAAAAAGTGTGATAGTTAAAAGCTTACTCGCTCTCATAGAAAAAATTGATAACATATATATTGTAATGCTAAGTGCTGGATGAGGTCATTACTAATAATAAAATTCTCAGCTGGGGAATCTAACTAAATGAGTTTTGCTTTTTTCGATTATTTATTATTATTTTGTTTTTTAATTCAATTTACTCTGATTGTGAGAGATAATAATTTCATTTAAAGCTTTTTTTTTTACTCACATTAAAAAGAATTTGCTCACTTGCAGTCTTAATTGTTCTCAATTGTAAACTCAATAAATTTTGTTATTTTATTTTATTTAGAACTGTATAAATTCACAATATTTTCTTGAATATTTCTGATATAAAATAACTTCCAAAAATGTTTTGACGGAAGTCATATCTAGTGGAGAAATAATGTTTTTTTAATATTAAAAGGGATATAAATAGTTTTGAATTATATATTATATAAGTTAACAATTTAAATCCTGTTTTACATATTATTGATTAGTCAGAGTTGTTATATGTAATAGAGTTTAAATAAATTATTTTAAAGAGTTAAAAAATGAATAGCTTTAACAAATACGACAACGTCAATACAATATTTAACTGTATATATAGCCTTGCGTGCAAGATCTTATTCGTGGCAGTAAAGTAAAAGCAATTGATTGTATTTCTAATGAGGAGGTATACAGGTGTATGAATGCTGAATCGCTTACAATAGCCTCAATCAAGAATTAAGTGTGCCTACTTACCTCTCCATTTTTTATTTACATTTATAAAATAAATTTACTAATGAAATTTTGCTGAACTGAATGGCAAATGAAATGTTTAGCACATATTAGCTTAAACCTTAAAGAATCATTTGAAGGAAAGAAGTTAAAGGTTAATTTAAAAATTAATTGAGTTTTTTGGCTATTTTTAACGTTGTTTTATAGGAACTATACTAAAAATTTTTAAATATGTAAAACCCTCTAAAACAATCAAAATTAAATTATGCCTAAAATAAAATGACATTTTTAAATAAGGTTCTAAAATTGAGAGTGCGATAATTACCTTTCCCCATTGAGGATTATACACACTATTACAGTACAGAAGAAAGAAATTTTATATAGAGATCCGTGTAATACAAGTGTATTTAGCATGTTACAGTTGTGTCCTAAAATAGAAACAAAATTAAATACAAGGGTGTATGAATAATAATCCCGAAAAAGATCATTGCTTTGAAATCCTTACTCCTTAAGAAATTTTTAGCCATTAAACCTGCAGTGCCATGCTTATACAGCAAAAATACGCCATACACACGATATATGGCACTTACTTTATTCCCATGTATGGATTTTTATTAAGGTAGTTCTATAGAAGAACACGATATGCATATATTATGTTTCCTGTTTACATATTTTAAAGGTCGGCCTCCAATTTTTTCATGTAAATAATGTCTAGTAGCAATAATAAAAACTTCTAGTACTAAAACTAGGGTTTAATGTCAATAGCAGTTTTATATCGTGTATTATTGTATAAAAAAATTCTTTTTGTTTATGGCTTCCTATTCGTTTTATAAAAATTGTGTTTCATGGAATAAACTTCGACTAAAATCGAATAATATCACAAAATGATGTTTAACATTTCATTATTAATCTCACATTAAAAGACATTTTAGCAAAGAAAAAGAGTTGAGTTTGATTTTCAGCACTAATTTTTCTTTTTTTGCCTTCAATTTTTAAATCTATGTTTAAATATTTATCATAAAAGAGCCTTTAAACCATGAAGATAAGCTTATATAAAATCTTTTATAAACAAAATAAATTAAATAAATAGCATAAAACTTTTAAATGCATGTCCAAGTCAGCTTCTTTCAAACACGACAACACTACAAATCGCCATTTCTCTCTCTCTCTCTCTCTCTCTCTCTCTCAGATAACAAAAAACAAAAAAAAACTTTAACCAAAAATAGTTTCTAGCAGTTCCTCTAAGTCAAATTATTGTGCTTATCTGTTTTTAACTAATCATAGATAAAAATATTTTTACTATTTATGCAAAATGGGCGATGATTCAATAATGGCCAAAAATAAACTTTTCCTTTCCCAATCATCGGTCATTTAGGTATCAAATAATTCTTGGCTTAAGTATTAAATGTGCCCACTTAAAATTTGAATTTAGCAAATGTCAAGTTCTTCATTTTTATAAAATTTATGTTTTACATTCCCGATTTCCGTCTTAGATTTACAAACTTTGTTTTTTATTTTGTTTTGCTTTTTGTAAATAGAAAAAGTTTAATATCTCATTTGCTTCTTCTCTTTTTTTCACGAAGATTTTTTATCAAAGATTCACCTAATTTACTAATTCAGAATTAATGCTTCTTTAACCACTTAACATTTAACAATGAATTTTAAAGATAAATGAAAATATTTATTCAGACCTGAAAAATGGTCGATGTAGCGAAAACTTTTGATCATAGCTATTTTTCAAATACTTTTTTGATTTGAAAATACTAATAAACAAATAATTTTATATTTTTTATTTATAGATTTCACACAATATTAAAAGAATTATTTATAAATAACATTAATGTATATTTATAGGGTTTTGAATAAATATTTTATAAAATTCTTGACTTAAATGACAAGGTCACAATCACTGAAGAGGGTGGTAGGTTCAAGTTAGAGGAGTGGTGGGGGGTATAATTTATGTATAACATCTTAAAAATGTTATGTCAAAATTTTAAGTTGATCGGAATAAAATTACTGAAGATATAAGCATTTGAGCGTCCTTTGCTCTAGAGGAGTGAGTGAGCACAGGACGCTTGTCCTTTTCAAAGTCAAAGTGCGAACGTTAAATAAAAATCTACTGGACCGATCGGTTTAAAATTTCCGTTTTAAAATTTTTTAAAATTTTAAAGTTTTTTAAAGAATTCGGAATTTGAAATTCGTTTCATTCATTTTTCTGAAGCTTTTCTCTCATATAAAACTAAAAAGTAATTTATTAAATATAATTAATGAATTAATATTTGAACTAACTATATTAACATCAATTGTCACTCACTGCAAGCTCAAAAAAATTTATTTGAACTTGATGGGATGAACAGAAATGATTTTATTAACGATTGAAAATTTGTAAATGATATTAGACATTATGAGCTAACAGTAGGAATGATATTTGATCTAACTGTATTAACATCAATGTTCATCCACTGCCAACTCAACAAAATTTATTTGAACTTGATTGGATGATTAGAAAAGATTTTATTAACAATTGAAGGTTTTTGAGCAAGCTATTCTATTGCGAGCTATGACGCGCACCCTGAAACAACTTTTTTACATGGTGTCACCAGATTTTATTTACTGCCACTTATTAATATTTTGAAATGACAATTTAGAAGAATATTGCTCAAATGTTGTGGTATCATATAGAATTTAACTAAATAAAGTAGAACTACTTGTAACGCAAAAAAAAATTCTTGAAAACACCTTTTTTGCGACGAATCAACCGAATGTACCTACAACGACTCTCCTGGTTTGTTTGTTGTACGAATCTAGTACAAATTTTTGTCTTCAAAAGGTACAGAATATAAAAGCAAAAGCTATATATGACTGGAACGAATTAGAGGAGAAGGATTATCTCTTATTTGTAAACTTTACTAAATTTTCAGTAAGTTTAATTATTGTAATTCTTTAACCAGATAAAGAATCCTAATAATCCTAAAAATCAGAGTTTTTTTTAGATTTGTATTAAAATTTTTATCAATTGAAGAATTTTTCGTATTACTTTTCTATAAAATATAAATAGCCAACAAAATTTGCGATTTGCATTAGTAATATAATAAAAATAGAATTTTTTTTTAAAAGATTTTTAAATTAATATTCTCATAATTTGAATTTTCGTGCCTAAATAATCAAACTTGAAAAATTCTTTTGATTTGTAAAAATTTATTAATCAAGATATAAGCTCAGAAAATGCTAAATATCAAACTCATAATTTTCTATTATAATAAAAACAAAACAAAAATTTATTTAACTTGCCTATAGTTTGACTTTCTGTTGAACTTTTTGATAAAATCTTTGTACTTCTTTAGATTCAAAACTGGCCATGGTGGCTTAATTCATACTTATTGTTAGCACTGCTGATGGTACAGCATCTCTGCACCCCTGATTGAAGTGGTTGACTCAACAATAATAAATGCACTTAAAAAATCTCTATGTGCAATTTTCATGGACAGTTTCAAAAAAGCCACTTCCGGTAAGAAAATGCATTAAAAAACTCTAACCACAGCTGATTATATTCACATTGGCCTTGCTGAGGCATTTTCTGATTCTCTTTTAATGCAATTTTGATGGTGCAGCGTTTTGTCTTACATGGAGTTTATAAAGAGCTATTTTATGGTGGCATTTTTTTTTGTTGTTGTTAGCTTTTGCTTTGTTCGGAAATATATACATATTTTGTATGTATTCCAAAGTGCATTCTATAAAGAAATCGCTAATTATAGCACATTATCTCATTGGTGAACTATTCGATGAAGCATCAAAGGAGGATATATACATGAATACATTATCAGAACATAACTAGGTGCATAAATTATTGTATTTTTATGCTTTATTTCATTTTCTTTTGGTTGATGTTACACCCTTAAATGAAAATTTTGTATTAGTCTATATTCTTTTTTATCTAAAATATAAAAAGAATTTGATTTTAGGAGTTTAGTATAGAAATAATTTCTAATAAGTCTCCTTTTTGTTTAACAAAAAATCAACTTTAAAATAACGTTTACTTTTGGTTATGAGACGTGTCAATGCAAATTACACCATGTTACAAAGTTTAAAAATAACTTTATAATTTTTTTACAAAAGTCAAGTCAATTTTTCTCTTTTGCTTTTCAATTATTATTTATGGTGAAATATTTTCAATAAATTTTTCCCAAAAAAATATTTTTCCCTTAAATAAATTGCATATAAAAGAAAACAAAATAATTTAGGATTTTAATCTCAATAATATATGTTTGACTTAAAAATTTAGCCACAGTAGTGAATGGAATCTGAGAAACGTTTTAAAAAGTTACATCATTTCATTTCTAATTTAATTGAATTTGTCCAGTTGAATCGAAGTTTGTGTTCAGATAGAACATATGCAAAGCAAATAGCGTAATGAAACGAAAAAACGTCTATGAAGTATTATTACACTTAGCTGTCTACGTCAGTCTTAGCTAAAAAGCTTTAGGCTAATCAAAGTTGCTTGTTTTTAATATGGAGTGAACAAAACCTAATTCCACAATAAACCAAAACCTCATTGAGGTCATCTGATGTTACTTTTTTCTCTCGTTGGTTTGTTTGTCTTATATATGTATGTACCCATCTTCGAAAATAATATGTTGAATTGGAATTTTTTATTAAAATACTTCGCAATGCCAGAATTTCCAAGTGAGACGGATAGCTGAAGAGAATTTCTATCAGAATTCTAGTGTCATTCAATTTTTAGTAGTTTTTTTGAGAAAATTTTAGGACAATATAAACATTATAACTATATTTTTTTGCGCTCTTACCTTAGCGCGCAAATCCAAAATTTGAAGTCCGTTTTTTTCGAAAAAACTTATTTACACAGCGCGTTGATAAGAACTCCGAAACTACTGAACATATCCTTAATTTCCATCATGTATTTCCAATACATATATCTATGGGGCAAAACATGAAAATTTTTAATTTCAATTTTCTTCTTTTTTTTTTTGGCAAAACCGTATTCTTTCGGCAGAATATTCGCCATTTATAATTTTATTAAAATATGTATTCAAAATCTTTAGTTTGTTCGATAGCCAAGGTCATTATGAACCTATAATTTTTCTTTGTGTTATGTCTCCATGACTTCAACAACGACACTCTATTTTTTCAGATGTCAATTTTACCTTAAAATTTTATTAAAAAACAAAGAAAAAAATTTTTTGTATGTAATTTATGAGTATATTTGTTGATGTCAATATCTTTTATGTAAAATTGTAATAGGCTGCGTGTGCTTAAGATTTATTATTGAGATTACATACTTCAAATGATTTTCTAATAGTTTTTTTCATTAAAACATAATTAACTAATTATGAAATTATGATAAATCAAATCGTAAAGATTTCGTTTAATGAGAAATTTTTGTTGAACTATAACTAATTAATATGAACTTAGATTAGGCAAAACAAAATGTAATGGTTTTATATTTTTACCAATTCAAGGTAAATTTACTGTTATATTAATATCTACTCATTTTTTTAACAAAACAAATTGTAAAAGCACTGACAAAATTTCAAAAATTCTACAAAAAATTAAAACTTCATTATAAATTAGGATAATTTAAACTTAAAAGAAAGAAATAATCATAGAATTTTTCCTAAAATTAGCTTATTTATGTATAAATTTAGTATATTTACAAATAACAAATTCAATTTTAAAGCTAGTTCTTATATTTTAGATATAATTTAACATTAAGATCTAGTATTATCAGTGATGATATTACGTTTTTTTGCACTAAACAGTAGGAGAAAATACAAAATGAACTGGGCACACCTTGAGTATTCACAAACTATACCATATCAATACATAAAAACTTTTTACGACAATTGATATTAAAAATAAATTTACAATACTTTTGTAAAATTTTTAAAAGCATTTTTACTTTACTACTTTATGGCTACTTGACTCACCTTCGTTTTTTAAACAAATAGTTTAAACATACAAAGCAAGTAAGCCAACAAGGGCAAACAAATTTAATTGTTATTTAAGTTTATTTATAAAAAATTTTTTTTAGTTATTTTAACCTCTGATAAATTGATCAAGAAATGCACTTGAAAGTTGTATCATTAATTTTCTAGTGCTATAAATTTCAAAGATTTAATATTTTTGAAAAATATTTCCAGCAATAATATATTTATTGTTAAACACAAAAATAGAAGATTTTGAAAATTTTTGCTATGTTATAGTATAAAAATAAAACTTATCCTCATTTCAAGGTACAAATAATAAAGGATAACCTTGTGAATGTATATTCTTGCTTTTTGAGATATAATTAAAAACAATCTTTGTAGTAGAATTTGTTTTATAAATAGAGAATGCAATTTTGAATGTTTTAAAAAAATTTATTACTGAAAAGAAAAAATGTTTTTTTATCAGAAATTTGAATTGAAGATTTTTTTGTCAATTTTGAAGATTTGCTTATACAAATCAATAGTTTTTTTAAGTTAAAAAGATTTTTTTACTATTATAATACAATGTTTAGTTAGATCCTGCTCTAAAAATTAAAATTTCACTTCATTCATTGTCATAAGAGTAAATCTTACTCTACATAAAAGTTGTATCATTAATTTTCTAGTGCTATAAATTTCAAAGTTTTAATATTTTTCAAAAATATTTCCAGCATTTTTAATATTTTTGAAAAATATTTCCTACATTTCACGATCATAACGGCTTCTTTTATCTTCATTAAGATTTTCATACTTCAATTGACCTTAAACAAAAAAAAAAGGAAAAACTTCCGTTTACAACCCGAAGCGTTGTTACCCGACACCAGTTTGGAAGGAGCCTTAAAGATAATTCATACCAAAGCCTCATTTTCCTTCACTACGTTTTCCAAATATAAATTGCTGGACGCATGGTGCTGTTCTTTCCTCCTAAGATTATTTGAAGTGGAATACTCTCTTTAGAAACAAGAATTTGACTTAAGAATGAATTAAAAGATAGCACCTTATCTCAAGAAATATACAGTTGGAAAACAAAAGGAAAGGAATGTTCCTTTAATAAGCAAAACTTTAAAATTTATGTCAGTCTTAACTTACTTTTGATTGTTAAAAAAGCAAAAAAAATGCAAATAATGGTTTCATTTTATTTATTCATTTACGAGGATTAAATAAACATCTTTCAAAGAATTTATTTTAACCTAATTTTTATGTCAAGTCCAAAAAACCTCCAATGACGTCTTTTAAGCATTCGGAAATAAAATAATTGTGCCATTTAAATAATATTTTCCGCATTGTCCTTTAACCTGGAATTTCAATGAGTACCACCAGCTGTTTAAATCCAATCATTTTTCAAAAATAAATTTCCATGTCAACATATGTAAAGCAGCTTACGGAGAATTATTCCACTTCTTCAAAGTACCAAAATTTCCAGATTCTGTATATTTTTGTTTTTTTGCTATATTTCCTCAACTTATAAGATGCAGTTTTATTTTTGGTTTTTGTTGCTCATAACCAAATTCGGATATAATCAATCATAATATAAATTAAATCGTATCAACACTGATTTAATCAAGTTAATAAATTTTAAACGAGTTAAAGATTTGCCATTTATTCATTTAAATATTTTTTAACCTATTTTTTTGTTTTTTTTTTTTGTTTTTGAAATAATCTTTCGACAGTTTTGAAAAATGAGTTTTTAAGTAATATTCAAATATTTTTGGTTTAATTTTTGTTTATAGCTTTATGACATCATTTTAAAAAATTTTTATCAAATTCTTGGGTTCAAAGTTTTTTTTAGATTCTTCTGAAAAGTTGGAAAAATTTCGTTATTTCTTTTTAATACTTTTCTTACAGTTTCGTTTGTTTTTTTAATAAAAATAATATTTTAGACGTAATTTATGTGTTCGATATTATCTAAGAAATCAATAATTTTTCAACAATTACAACATTAATTGCAATTACTAAATGATATTTTGCAACTCTTATCATTTCGTATTTTCAAAGATAAACAAAATTAGTAATCAATTTTCATCAAGCACTTTAATTGATTAGTAAAAATTCATTTTGTATTTTTTATTTTCAGTGAAGCATTAAATGCATGGCGTGCCAAGGCAAGATGCAATGTTGTACCTGCTGATAGATTACAGGAGCTATTTAATGAGCTGCAATTTAGCCCAAGCGAAAAACAAAGTATTTTATTTTTTATAATCATAATATATATATATATATATGTGTATATATACTTTTTTTGCTATTTAGTTGGTGAAATGTTGCAAACGGCTAAAGTATTTGCACGAAAAGGCAGTAAACATCTAAATGGATTAACATTTGGAGAATTTTGCGTGCTTGCAGCAGATTTAAAACGTTTTAGGTAATATAATTAGCACCTGAATTCTGTCCTCCTTTTTTTATATATTGTTTAATTTAATTTGAAATTGTATTTTCAATTTCAATTAACTTTTACTTGTACAGCTGCTTTGCATACCTTAAATCCTTTTTATATGTTTTAATAAGCATTAGTTTTTATATATTTTTTCTATCTACTTTGATTTTGTGCTGAATACAGCGACAGCAAACCTTCATAACTTCTTTCAAATATTAAAGTTTCTAAAATCCGAAGAAAATAAGCCAAAAAGAAGATTGCAATCTAACCTCTTACTAATAAGCTCTTTCTCAATTGCTATTTATTATTGTTTTGGTTTCTGAGAGAATCAATTTATCAAAAATTAGTAACGATTCGTAGTAGTAAGAAACTCATTTACATAGGTTTAAAGATAAAGCACACAATTCACTCATTCAACCATATTTGTTTATATTATAACCATATCAGCGCATAAGTGATGGCATGGATAACCGCATAATGTTTCCAGTATCTTAAGCTCTCTGAATTTTATCTCTAATGTTTTCTGCTACTACGGCTGTTTTTCGTTTTCAATTACTAAACGATTCAAGTACATGATTGAGTTATGTATAGAGGCTTTTGGCGGTGTTCCAATGCCAAATTCCAAAATAAGAAGATTAACACATTTTTTTGATTTAACTTACACTTGAAATCATGAAAGAGAAACATCACACGAAAATGGTCTTGCGTCAAGTCCATTTAATTTTTTTGTGCTTTTCTTGTAAACAATAACAACAAACATTAACACTGGAGATATATCACTGGCAATATGTATATATATAAAGACACTATCGATTTGTGGGCCAGAATTGCAAGAAAATTACAATCTAATTATTGACTAAAAGAATTAAATAGTTAAATAAAATTTTCTAATTTTCTTCTCTTTTGATTTTATAGAGCATCAGCATTTTCACCACTAAACGAAAGTAGTCAACTGAATTTAAAAACATCAATACAACCATCAAGTTTATTAAATTATGAAAGTCGGACATCAATTGTACCATGTAATAGCAAAATACAGGATAATTGTAAACAAAAGTCTCCAAAAAATGCTCCTAATAAATCACCGAGAAAATCATCAATCGACTTTAATTCACCTGAAGTATTTCTAGGAGGTTCTTGTAATCCAACAACATGGCGAGCTGATGTTGCAATCCCAACACTCAAAAATTTGGGTATTTCTTTTTATAATCCAGTATGAAAATTTATTTAACAAAATATTTATGTACATTGCTTTATTAAATAAAATAAACTTACAGCAAGTATCTGATTGGACACCTGATTTAATTGAATTGGAACATAGAGCTAAAGAAAAGGCTAGAGTTTTATTTTTTGTTATGGATTCAGAGACAAGAGCATCAGCTGGTGCTATAGAAGCTGCTCATATAGCTGGCCAGAATTCAAAACAGTTGGTTTTAGTGCTTCATTCATATAAGGAAAATCAAAAAATATTAAATGAGCCAATATCGCAGCAGTAAGAATTTTATTTTGTTTTTATTTAATGTTTTATTTTTTATAATTATTTATTCAAAGAAAGTAGTGTTTTTAATAGTTGTGTCGCAGGCCTATCGAAATTATAAGCAATAAATATAATAAATAGGAGGAATGTAGCTACTTTTCAAAATTAAAAAGATTTCCAAAGTATTGCATGAAAGTAGATTCACGCGTGTTATGTAATTTCCAAAAAGGTACGTAGCACTCTTTGCAAGGTACAGAAATCAATTAGAAAAAACCGGGTCCGGGACCAAACGCACAGATGTTTTTAAAAATCGCTGCACTCTCTTCCTTGTAGTACTGGTCTAAAAGCGAAGATGTCAAACGTTTGCCTTGTAGGGCAGGTATTAAGTGGCTAACAAGCCGAGATATAAGATTATTTGCCTTGTTGGGCAGTTGATAGTGGCTAATAAGCCGAGATGTAAAATAAAACACAATCTAACTTTAATTATTAATTGCCAATTGGGGCAATTTGTGTATTTAAAGTTTTAAGTTTTCAAAAAAAAAGACTCACCTGCCGAGTAGGGCCGTGGTTTGTCTTTTACAAAATTTTACAGCAACTGATCCAACTATTACGATTATTCTACTTTTATACAAAATTTTTGCTCCTACTTCTCTATACAATTTTTCATTCTCCATGATATTTTCTGCGAAATCTGCAAATTAATAAAACCAATTTTGATTTACAAACTCCGCATTTTCAAAGTTTATTATGGTTCATTTAACTAGGTTAAACGAATCAAAGGCAAAGTTCTATAATTAATATTTTAATAATCCAATTATACATACATACATATTTTGTTGTTGCTGTTTTTTATTTTCAAAATTAAGAAGATATGAAGATTTAAGATCTTCATACCTAACACGCGTTCTCGCTCTCCGCAGACAAGATGTGAATGTGTGTATTTAATCACGGAGTGTAAATATGCCGTTAATATTTATGTACATTACTGCAGTTGGTAGTTGTCTGATGTTATTAAAAATATTTCTTTCTATCAGACATTTATTCGGATTCTTCAAAAGCTGCCTCGATTTGCCAAAACCACAAATCAGTCTCCATGATGTCCAGTTAATTAACTTAAGAATAACCAATTCTATCTACACCAAACTTAAATGCTCGAGCACTACCAAATGTGTAATTTTTAATTAATTTTTTAATGTCGTTTTTATTTTTAATACTGATAAAAATGTAATATCATTTTAATTTTAAATTTCTTGGATATATTCTTTAACGTGAAAAGTTAGTTGCAGTTCTGTATTTTCGACTCATTCGCCGATATTTTTCCGTACACAATAAATCCTTTTGCCTAAATGCAAGGCATTTTTGTTTATGATTGTCTGTTCTAAATTATTTACAGAAGAGATTTTTTATAGTTTTCATTGCTATATCCCATTGCAGCTGAAAATTTTTTAAATAAAGTCTTCAAGTCGTTAACTCTTGTTAAATTTTACATTTAAAGCTACTATTCTAAGTTTAGAAGAAATCACTAAATACAGTTTAAACAATTTTCTACATTTTTTATTATAATCTTTCTATTTATACTTGAATTTTTAGGGAATATATGGATTTAATAAGAAATCAAGAACTTTTACGTGAACTAGTAATACGACGAGGGATTCCTGTATTGGATAATATTCAATCCGCATTACATAGAACAAAAGCGATATTAGCGGGAATCCGTGATCCGCCATCAAAAATTGCATCAATTTTAATGTAACCAAATTTTACTATATAAAAAGAAATAATATTCAATAATCTAATTTATATTTAGAGTTGTACGTGGAGCATTTGAGCGAGTAGTTAGGCCTTTAGAAACTCAAATAACATTGGAACAATGTCAAAGAGCACTTTTGCTTCTTGGATATGCACATAGCTTAATAACTATAGAAAATTTAACAAATATAATTAAATCACAAAGAGATTCTTTACAATGTAGTTCATTAGCATCAGCATCTGATTCAAATATACATAGAAATAAAAAGAAAAATTCAATTCATTTAAATTTCGATGAATTTTGTGTTCTTGCTGCCTATCTTTCAGTTCTACAACAAGAAATATATGAAAGTGGTTGTATATCACCAATTAAAGGAACTAATTTACCACCGCCACCAATATTTTTAGCAAATATGCAAGGTAAAAAAAAGATTTTTATTAATTATAATAAATAATGTCTATGAATTAATTTTAATTTATTTTTTTTTAGAGGATATACAAAATAGAACGATTGAAGAAAGTGTTATAATAACTTCAATGTTTACTAAACAAATTTTACGTGCTAGTAGCTGTACAAATGTACCCGATGATCGTCATAATAATGATATATATAGAAGCAGAGATAGTGGAACTTCATCACCACAACCAATTGAATCAACAACAAAATCCCGTTCTATACAAATTGAGAAAAAAACAAAAACATCACTTAGTATAGAATATTTAGATAATGGTGAAACTGGAGAAGAAAGTGATTCAAATGATTCGGTTTTTTCAAGTGGAAGCTCTATTAATTCCTATTTATGTGATACATTTACTGATTTAGAATTTCGTGATATTTATTTGGGTGGTAGTTGTTATTTAAGAACAAAATGGCGTCAAGATTTTGCTATACCATATTTAAATTCAAAAGGTATAACATATCATTTACCAGCTTTACATGAAAGTATTTTATCATCAAATTTAAATCATAAAAGTTATTCAGATAACTGTACAGATGATATTAATAAAACTTTATCAATTGAAAATGATGGTGTAAAGAAAAAATCTAAAGGACACAAAAAAAATAATATTTATGTAAATGCAAATGATTGTTATGAAAATGATTTCGATGATTGTTCTTCACTTTTACCTCTGCGTTCGAATCTCTTTAATCCAGCATTACTTGATTCAAGTCGTGTATTATTATTTGTTATAACAAATGAAACTAGATCATTAGCACCGATGACATTAGCTGCTCATTGTATTGGTCTTATGTACAATGTTGTATTATGTGTACAAATGTTGCCAGATTTTTGTGTTATTGGTAGTGATCGAGTAAGTATTATACCTTTTAAATATTTTAAGAATTTTTTTTTTCCTGATTTTTTTAATCTTATGTTTATAAAAATATTGATTTCTTTCTTCTCTATATATATTTCTATTGATTCATGGCCCTAGAGTCTAATACTAATATCTAGCATTGTTTGTGTGATCGTGTAGGAACTCTGAAATAAAATCAGATTAAAAGAGAATAAAAATAATAATTTACAGTAGAACTCCAACTATCTGGATTACCAATTATCAGGATCATTTTGAAGGGTAAAACGAAAGGTAGATACGGAGTATGAATCCGACATATGAGTCATACCATTTTATAGATAAAAAGCGCTTTAAAGTGTTGTTAACTTTATTTATAGAATAGAAGATGAGACCATTAATTAAAAGCTTTCTTATTTCGTCTCTATGTAGAAATCACTATAAGTTGTAAAAAACTTTCTTTCAAAATAAACTTAGTTGGAAAGGTCCGATATTCACACTTTTATAAAGAATAAGATTTTATGTGGAACTATGATATCACAGATGACATGAAATATTATAGATACATTTAGCTCTAGGATTACTACCCAGCAGACAATATCAAATCGGTTTGGTAAATTTCAGATAACTAACTTTGGCCCAACACATAAGTCATGTGTTTGCCCGAAATCAAAAATCAATAATGATGAACTGTTTAGTATTAGCACACAATATAAATCAGACCAGTAACATACAAAATTACGATAAGAACCTTCTCAATGAATAAGAAATGGAAAGAAAAACGTTTGCAAGCTTACTTAATATTGCTATTAATGAATAAAATATTTCCTTACTTTGTAAGTTTTCAGTCTTTATTTTAATTAACCTAATTTCTGACGACCTCAGAATTGTTTATCTCATTTTTTCTACTTCAAATTTCTTTTCTAATTTCATATTTTGATTTATAATTTTGATTTTCTTTTAGCTAACACCAACTGCAATAAAGGACTATAATCGTGGCCGATCGTACTTGATAGATTTAGCTAAAAGACAGGATGTTCCTGTGTTCAGTGATCTCAAATCAGCACTCGCATGTACAGTGGAAAAGGTTAAAGCTTGTAATTCTAGAAATTCAGTTTAATTTATTTATTTGCTAACTAAAATGTATAGTAGTCAAAACTATTTTAAATAAAAAAGAAATATACAAAATAATATTAGAGCTATAAAATTCAATTAAATATATACTAAAATGCATTTAACAATTATTTTTTATACTAAAAATTGTTTTGACCAATTGCCTAAAAAAAAAATGTATTTATTAAAAATGTATTGAAATAAATAAAATTTCTAAAGTTATCTTTTCTGATCTGATGTGTGTGTAAGCACTTAAAAATGAATATAATTATCTCAAAACAGTTTTTAAATTAAAATAAATTTTATATCTATTTGAACAAAAGTAAAAATATTTCATTGTTTTTACTATTTTTACTTTAGTAATAACAAAAGGAAAAATTAATCATAGCTCGAATTGCATACAATGCAATTAAAAATAATTGTTATTTTATTATCAGGATATTTATAATATAATATTTCACGTGAAATTGTTAAGTTAATTAAATTGTATTTTATATATATGTTGTATATAAGAAGCAAAAAATCTTTTTTTTTTATAATCTTTAAGTATAATATTCTTTATATAATCGTCAGAAAATCCTAATAAACTAATTTCACATAATGAATCCTGATCCAATCAAAAAAAAAAAAAAAACTAGAATATTTATAAGGTGTGTTTTAAATTTCAAATTTTGTTTTCCTACTTTTTTTTTGGTTCAAATTCATTTATGAAATTTTTGCATTAATTTTCCTGTATAATTTCGCTTTCGCATCTCATCCAATTCACTCGAAATATTAAATTCCTCTAAAGAATTTTCATAATTGATTTTAAGTAATTTAGACTTTATTTTACTATATATTAATTTTTAAAATTAAAATCCAGATAATATTTGCTATTCTGAATTTTGTATATTTCTTTTTATTCATATCAGTTAAACAGAGCTTTTAATATTTTATACAATTTAAAAACTTGCGAGTTTCTATATTTAACTTAAAGTTTTTCTACTTGTCATTTCCCAAACTTTGGTCTACTTTTTAAAATTATTTTTATTACTTAAGTAACGAAATTTGAAAGCGAAAGGTTGAGCCCAGTTGGAATACAGTGATTAAGGATCAAATCAGAACTGCACAATGCACGAATAATCCACTGTTATTGCCAAAGTATATTTAAAATATTTCTAAAAGAGTTCATTTTAATAACCAGTTTACCGAGGCCATTTGGCTACACATTCCATCTTATCCTAATGAGTCTTGGTGTTATTCAAAAGATAATCAAATCTTCTGATTGTATTGATACTTAAAACAAGACATAAGTACGGGAGGCTCCAAGTAAAACCTGTTGTTAAATAACTGATGCCTGAAACAGAAAATGTATATTTTTGTCTGGAAATCTATATTTGCAACTGCAGGCAAGTTGCTCATTTTTTTTTTCTCTTTATATTTCTGCGGCTTTTCTACCACATAGCTTCGATTGAGGTTTTCTATTGTATTGTTTTCTAACTAATTTGATTCTTTAATTTGCTTATCTTTACAACTAACGTCCAAATAATGAATTGGTTTATTTGTTATAGACATCTCAAAATTGAGAAAACTTTACTGTATTAATAATGTATTTTAGGAACAAAAAGGATGTATTAGAGAAATTTACAAAAATTTTGCTCCGGAGCTGGTTTGAGAGGCCTGCATCTTGTAGTTTTTGCCAGCGGATGTGCTTAATGTATTACTGTATAAATCATTTTGATTGAACTAACTCTGCAAATGAGTTAATTCAAAAAACTAGAGCTCACTAGGGACGACCAAATAAGTTAAATATGGCTTGTGACCTGAGAACTCTTCTTTGGCTAAGCTTCTTTGAATTATTTACCGAGTATTTCACGGTCACTGATGATCTATCAAGTTTTTTATACGTATAGTGTTAAAGATCACCTTAAGTTTCTTAGTATCCTTCCACTATTTTTCTACACTGCGGATACCTACCTATAGCAAAAGAAACTTTTCCGGAATATTTGCCGTTATTAGGTCAACAGATGAATCTCAAACCAAAGCGGTTGAAAAACTACAACTAGTATTAGACAAAGCTAGTAGCAAAGGTACAAGGAACTGGAAAATTAAACTAAACTGAGCTAAAATCAGGAGACGTATCCCATACGTTCCGCCTTCATAAATATATAAATGTGGCTCAAATACCACGGGCTGAATCAGAAAAGTGTCTTGGACTTTACTTAGACTTAAGCTTCACGAGGCATCACGTAAGACAAAAAGCAAAACAGATAAAACTTAAATAGTGTCAAATGTATTGGTTAATAGGATATAGTTCCGAATTCAGCCTGCATCGCAAAAGATTCATCATCAGCCTATTTGGCTGATCAGTTATGAAGATGTACCAAACCATCGAATCGCAATAACATTCAACGAAGTCAAAATAAATTCCTCCGCATAATAACAAACGCTTAACATATGTGAGCAAGCAAGAAACACCGACAGACTTAAATATGGATCAACCAAGTGCTGATAACCACAAAAAACGCTTACCTAGAGGCACAGCAACGTTTAAGCGATTCAAGTCTTAATCAGATCAGAAACTTAAACTAATTAAATTAAATGAACTAACGAAAAAAACAAAAAAATATATAAAACATAATAAATTGGGAGTTGAGCATTGTTTGAGCCAAGCTCGCACACGGTCTGCTTAATTCTAATAATTGTCATAAATTAACCAAGTTAAAATTGTCCTAGATATATCCTATCAAGATTGTTATTTATAAATGAAATTCTTTTAACTTTTGAATATTTCTTTTTATTCATATCAGTTAAACAGAATATTTTATTAAACTTCAAAATTTTCGAGACTTATTATTTGCAGAAATTTAAATGTCAGTCTAGAATGAAATGTCAAAAAGTTTGCAAAGAAATATTTTACGTCTAGTTATGGTTTATCTAAAGTTCGTAATCGGTTTCGACTAAAGCAATTTTTCCTATTTTTCATTAATGAAATCAGTGTTCAGATTGGGAATTAGATTTTTCCACTTTAAAAAATTGCGGTTTTTAAGTTAAAAAAGAAAAACTCTTTGATGCTTCTGTCATTTATGTTTAAAATCGAATGACATGAAATTGGCAAAAGGATATACTTAAATTGCTAAACTTTCGGCACAAAATCATTTCACAGGCTTTTGACTTACCAATTTTATACTAAAAGGTAAAATGTTAACTTAAAAAATCTGAAACTTAAAAGAATATTCTAACATTGTATTAAACTTCTTATTTACTTCAGTGAATATTAGGAAAGTTAAATATTCACGAGACCCAATTCGCAGTACTCAGAAGAGCGATCAAAATTAATGAAGAATTATCTGAAATAATTACCTTTTTATATTTAAAAATCTAACTTAAATCCATTATTTAGGTAACATAACCACACAATTGGACTTATTACGAATTTAAAACCTACCTTCGTAGAACAATATCGGGTAATAATTAAATATCGCAATACTCAATAGCTCAAGCATTTTCATATGAAATCAATTGTAGAAAGAAATATATAAAAAACTAAAAATCACATCTGATTTTTACATTTTTCGGTTTTATATTAAACTTCATTTCATTTAACAGATACTTAAATTTTTTCAACTTAACTTCAACTTTTATCCTTTTTCAATTTAACGGGAAAATACAATTTAAATACGATTGCTATAATTATTTTTATTTTAAATTTATAACAATAGTAAAAAAAATTAATCTTAAGCTTGTTTTTCTTCAAGAAGTTGTCTTAATCTTTGCTTTTGTTTCAAAGTTAAATAACTCTGATCATCCAAAAATCTATAAAGCTTTGCTTTTGTCTGAAGTTTTGGTTTCATTTCTGAGCATGATAAATACCTATATTTAAAAAATATTAAAAATATTAATAACAATTTGAATATGGCTGAGTATACCGATTAAATCGAAATGCATCAATTGCCGATGGTTGCATTCTTTCCAGCTTTTCCATTTCTCTATGGAAACGTTTTTCATATAATTTTATATTTCGTTGGTATCTTTCTGCACATATTTTAGCACTAATAATGAAAAAGATAAAATTTTCATTTTATTAATTTTTTAAAAAATTGTTTTACTATTCTACACCAATGTCTGTTTTGGTAGATGATGATTTACTCTTTATCGTAGAAATATTTTTTTTAAGTTCAAATTGGTTTATCGATTCGCTTTCTTCGACTTCCAATTGTTTATCAATTTTTGCAGGTGCCTCAGTATCCTTATTTTCGTTAGAAACTTTAGCGGACGACATTTTTGGCTTTTTGATTACCTTTTACAAAAATTTGAAATAACTCATTGAAAATTAAAATAAATGTGCTTACTGTGATTAATAATTTCGTTATAATTTTTTGATTGTTCTTAAAATTTTCAAAATGTTTTTTTGTTTTAGCTAAAAATTAAAATACTACGAAATTTTTGAAAAATAATTGATAAAAAGTATTATAATGCATCACTTGTTTTATTAACTCCTAAGAAGAAAAAATCTTCCTTAAAGCCAAGCAGTTAATGCAAATCCAAGAGATTTGTTTGCTAAGATTTTGGTGCTGTACAATAAGCCTGTTATCCGATAGTATCCCATGGGCCTACGTGATCATCAAAAATTTTCCATAATTTTTTAAAAAGAAAAACAGATTTTCTTAAATTTTATTATACATATATTTTTTTATTATGTCCTTAAAAATTATTGCTGCTAGAAGCTTTATACATACGTATGTCAGCGCTTACTCTAATTTCTGATTCAATTCTTTTAAGCCACTCAGTTCCTTCATCGAATTTTTGTTTTATGGGTGACATGGGTTGAGCGAACAAAATGAAGCAATATGAAGCAATAGCTCGTGAACACGGGATTATTATGTATTTAGTTGATCGGATTTGTTGAATGTTTGGCCGAAAGTTGCACAAGAATTGAAAAAAGGTAGCACAAAGAGCAATGATAGAATCATACTCAAATACCAAAGGTTGGTGCTAAAATTACTGATCCAAGCGTAATTAAATTTCAACCCAAAAAATTTTTTCCTAGACCACGTTTGCAAACTTTTCTAATCTTTTGAAAATTAAGACTTTTGTCTTAGGTGCCAATTAGAGTTTAGCTTTCTTTTAAAAACCCTCATAGTTTACGTAATTTTTTTGAGCATAAATTTTGCCAGCAAGAAAAAAAGTTAGTCTGAAGATACAAAACTCGGAAAACATACAATAGAGGTTAAGATTAATTTTTATCAATCCCAGCTCGACATTCTATTAAGTTACTGAATTTTATTTATTCATTTATTATGTAATAAAATCCATCATCAATCATTTCGTTGCCTTTCAGTAATATTTATGTTAGCACATCAGCTTCTGAAGTGGAGTTTTTTATCTCAAAAAATTGCCTCGAATCAACAAATACTTAATTCATTTGGGACTCAAATCTGTCGATATAGAAGCTAAAGAAAGGGTTGATTTTTGTCAAACATGTCTGACATGTTAGCGCTTTCGCTCAAGTTGTTTCAAACACTTTACATAGTTTCGCCTGCAAAAGATTAATCAAATTTCGGTATTCATACATTATACAAGTTTACTTTGTCTGCAGTCCTGTCAATTGTTCTAAGGTTTTCAATTTTTATAAGTTAGACTCGCAATTTATAGGTTGATTTGTTATTTACTTTAATTTGTATGACTTTTGGTCTAATTATAGTGTTTTTTTTTTATTCCGATTTTCGATTAAACAATATTTATTTTGCAGTTTTTTTTCTCAAAAGTAAAAAAAACAATTTAAAATATGTAAAAAAAAATTTCTTTTTTAAAAAATATAACTGAAGACTTATATTATCAGGTTTGAAAAACTATTAACGATTCTATCCTAACATCTGCCATAAATGTGATTTGCGTCAGCGTCTTTTTTGTCACAAATGGCATTAAGGATCACAACTAAATTGTATGGCCTACTTGGCTATACACCTTTAATTTTTTTCTTACGAAAATTCAGATCGTTTTTTGTTGAAGGACAACAAAAAAAAAGGCATAGACAAACAAGGTGTTCTTCTAAAATTTTTATTCTCCAACGCAATAAAAGGAGACGAATGGTACGCGTGCATCTGTCATTGGTTAACAAAGGATTCTATTAATATGATCTAACATCTGTCAAGTCACCTACATTTTAACTAGATTCTTTTTTAAAAAAAGTTATTTTATTTTTCTTTCGTTTTTATTTCTATACGAGCATAACTTTAGATCCTGTTTGTTCCTAAGATTGACAGAGTACCACATGCTCGTTTTTTGATGTTTCTAGAATTTGTTGTTCAAATTTCTTTGTTAAAATGAAGAAATTCATAATCTCAAGTGGATGTTGATATATTTAACGATCATCTGTTAATTTATTGCATCCTTGCAGGGTGTTATGTTACATGTTGTGAAATACTTGTAGATCAAATAGGTTTTTATTGACCAAAAAGTTATTATAATAAGTTCACTTTACAGCTGTTTTAATAAAGTGAATGTACAAGTACATGTCCTTCGTTTTGAAAAATGAAAAATACCTCTAATTATAGACAATACTATTTCAAAAGAAATTTTTGAAGGACATTTTCAAAAGATGGCAATATAAACTATGTAGTTCTTTGTAGTACACAGAAAGTTTAAGAACCTTGTCTAAAATTGTATTTTTGCCTTTGTTTTTAAATAGTTTTATATATTAAAAGATTTTACTGCTAGAAAATTCTTATAAATTTTTACTTAGAAAATTCTATGAGAACAAAAAAATATTTCTAGAAGGCAGTTGTAATCATTAAAATCCATGGTACATGTAAACAAAAAGAATATCATGTCAGTAATACGATAACTCAGTCTAATCGTAAAAGAAGTCAAAAGTTATCATAGGACTGGATATAAGTCATTTAATCTTTAGGATTTTAATTGCTTTTCTTTATATTTCAAAAATATCCAGCCATTTGTTATGATCCTTTTGGTTAGTATTACTTATCGAAAAGTTTCAAATTTCTTAAAAGGGAAAAAAATGTTTTAATGTTTTTGAAAATATTATCGAACCGATGCTGACCTTTACCACTTGTGCAGAAAAACTTTTACGATTATACAAATAAATAGAAATATGACTAAAATGACATCTAGTGTACTAAGAGATAGTTAAAAATAGTTCTTGGAATATAATAAAAATATTTATTCCTATTGCTATCCTGAATTTATTTTATTATCAGTCGGTTTTTCTTTCCTTCTTTCTTGAAGTTAATAATAAAAAACAAACAATATTGATATTTCTCTTAAATGAAGAATTTTTACTTAGGCGTTGATTATTTTTTAACATTAGATTTATGGGCTTTAATTGACCTTTTTTTTACTGAAATCTGTCAAGTTGACGGATATATTAAAAGGCAACGTTTTATTCATTAAAAAGCTATAAATTTTTATTTAATTGAATACAACATCTTGTCGTGTAAAATCTATCTTTGGTGTACACTTTCCGTACACATTTATCTTAAAATAAATAAAATTTAACAGATTTAGATTTTGTACATTAGAAAATGAATCAAAGTGGTTATGATAATGTTTATTCTAATTGTAAACTAAAATTTATTGTGTAAGTAAATAATATTTGATCAGGGCCATTCGATTAATGAAAGATCGCCTTAATAAGATTTTAGCGGCCAAACTTTAATAAGAAACAAAGGGAAATATCAAAAGATTTGATATTTTATTTATTACGATTTTTGAATCAATATAAAATGATTTTTTTAAAAACCACATTTAAGCGCTTATAAGTAATACTCTAATGTCCCTTTAAACGCATAATTATTGATAAGTACAAGATTTGATGGCGTTTATTTATCATTTACCCATGAACTAATTCATTGAATATGTAAAAATATGTCATAAAAGGCCAATAGTTCTTTGATCGTGACTTGTATAAAAGCACAAACAAAACATTAAAATTTGTTAAAGTAATTTAAATTATTAATTATATTAAAAACTTTTTTGCAATTCCTCAAAGCAACAGGATACTAACATGTAGTATAAAACTCAACAGAACACGTTACTTTGTTCGAACCTGTTTTGTGGTTTTCTTCTCCAATCCATGTGAGTCATAAAAATTGATGGAATTAAAATGGCAACTACGTCAGTGTTAATCTTATAAGAATTCTTGGCAATTCTGATTTTGTTGTCTGCTAACCGCAGATTATAAGGTTGTGTTGTTGCTAGCAGAATTAACAAATATGTAATTCCTAAGATACCAAAGTTCTGAATGGACTTTGCGAGTTTATAATCTTGCAATATGACTCACAGAGCATTTGAATTAGTTCTGAGGACATGTTAGAACAAGAATTCATGATTTTCAGATGAAAATATAAAATAAGAAAAAAAAAACTAAAAGTAAAATATTTGCTGTTTCAAGGATTATATCCTTGGAAGAAAATTTTGTAAAAACATCTTTAGCAGAAATTTTATTATGCCAGCTTATTTCATTTGTTTATTCTTGTTAAAAGGATTTTAGACAACAGAGTTAAATGCCTTGAACTTTAAATTTGTCCTTTTGGATAATCAAATATTCTTTAGATACGACCATGGAGAATTCAACATTTAATATAATTTGCGAGTTCACATGAATTGGATTATGTTAAACCAATTTAAGAGACCCTGTGAAATTTTTTTCCCAAATTTTAAATTAGATAAATATTAGAGAAATATGGTTGAAATATAACTTTTAAAAACACTTAAATCATACTAATTATTGTAATAGGAATGAAGGCTTTTACTGATTTTTTATATTTATTTGTTACAGCTTAAACGAATTATGAAGAAAAACTCAAAGATAAGTCCTTCTATTTAACATAACCAATTTTTCTGATTTCCAAGGTAAGTATAATATTTGTTATTTTTTATTAATTTCTTTGGATAGTAATAGAATTTGAATTAAATTATGAATGTGTTTTGAAGAAAATTTTAAAATTTTTAGCACTTTTTTAATTTTAACAAATTGATCCTGCTTAATATACGAGTGTTTGTAGTTAACAGTAGTAGTAGTTGTACCAAGAAAAAGGGACAAATTGCATCGCGAGCAGTCTTGATCTATTGTGCTCCCTGCCAGACATGTTATTATGGAAACCTAATATCCTATAGTTTCCTTGCCAGAGCTAGGACATCTCTCAAATCTGTTTCCAACCCTCCCATGCAGATTACTTGTCGAGTGAGAAGATGCTTCACTCTCTTTGACGCCACCCTCCCACAGTCAAAAATTAGGTGACTAGGCGTCTTCTCTACCTCGTGACAGAATCTGCAATTTGGAGTCGTTGATTTGCCCAGTCTATAAAGGTACTTAAGGAAAGAACCATGTCCCGAGATGAACTATGTCAATATCCTGAGGTTTCTTATCCTGAACCTGTAGAATGTTTTGGACTACATCAAGCCAGTTTACTCGATCCATGTCCCTGTAGTCGCTTGACCAGCTATTCAAGTACTGTTCGAGTGCACTTGGGGAATAGGGGATGCTGGGTAGTGGGCAAATGTAACAACTGCTTGAGCCCATTCTTGCTGAGTTACAGTAAGTTTTATAATAGTAAAATAATGTTATGATACATGGTCTTTCTAACAACAGTGGTGGTTACAAATGGAGTTGATTCGGATAAACTGGATCATGTTCCTTTTTTTGTTTTAATTTCCATTCATTAAAAATAAGAATATCATAATTTAAATTGAAAGAAAACCAAATGCATAGAACTTTTTTGGGGTAAAATGAGGATTATGATCGATTTAATCTTGAATATGAAATTTCATTTATAAAAAGATGAAGTTCATTTGTAAAAAGGTGAATTTCATTTGTAAAAGGATGAACTTCATTTGAAAAAAAATGAATTTCATTTGTAACCTGTATAAAGTTTTTGTGGCCATGGTAAAAGAAATAATACTATATACAAAATTTTAAGTAGATTTTTCTTCTCCAACTTTAGTTTTAAGCTTGCTACAGATTTTTAATCATTTATCTTCAGGAAATTTAAACTAACAATTAGCTGAGTCATCTTTTATATGAATCCAATTGCTAAAAAACTGTTTCGATGACGTTTAAACAACTACCTGTCATGATACTGCAAAGGTACGAAAAGTATCGGGTACAAAATCTAAGAATTATGTTTAGGCTCTGGCACTCAATCTGAAAATGTACACTGATGTCAGGGAATTAATTTTCTAAACTAACTCATATAGCCAAAATATACATAGAGCCAAAAATAATATATAGAGTCGTAAGTCAACATCTTGAATGCCAGTGTTTCTTATTTTGATGTAACAATGTTTTTGTCTACGCAGACATAGAAACGTACAATAATTCCGACAAAAAGCCCAAATACATTTCTTAGTTCGTTCTCTACTGAAAAAGAAATTTCGATTTTTCTTAACCAGTTAACTGTGTCGTACCGTTTACAAAGTGTGCACAAGTGTTGCGAAAATCGAACGATGTTGTGTATCATATTTTCAATTTCATATTTTTCATTAATTTTCAGAATATGTTTCTTTTTTCCACAAAAGGTTCAAGTTAAATATCTAATGGAAAAGTGGTTAAAGATATATTTTTTCATCCAATTTTTATTAGATTTCAAACGTAACGTAACGTTTTAAATAAAACATAAAAGATATCTTTAAAATGAATTTTACTTTTTTATACAAATATTTTGATTACGAGCTGTAATTTGCTGTGTATTTTATTTTTTACAATATTTCAGTATTAGCCATTGAAATAAGACGAAAACAAAAATTTTTTAGTTCTGAAAAAAATTATTTACCAATATTTAGAAATTTATTTTCGCAACTCCATTATATGTATTCGCCCATTATCTTAAAATTGATCACCTATTATAAAATATTTTTCATTTTAATCTTTTAAAATGATATTAATTTAAGATCATAAGCGACCATTACTCTATCACGCCTACGAAATGATTGCTTACTAAAGTTAGCAAATATCAAAAAAATGTAACTGACAATTTTGTTCCACAAATAGTAAAAAGATCTTGCGCAGTCAAATTGTTGCAAGAATGATCATGTACACAGTTCTCTTTCTCAATCAAACAACATAGCTGGCCTTTCTGAAAATTTTATAGGTATATATATATACGTCACTGGCATGCATGAAATATTTTAAAAGAGAATCGCAGCTAAAGCAAATATATATATATATATGTATGCACACAAATAAAGCTGCGTGTATTGGGTTCTCATTTTCATATGCTAATTATTTAGTTTTGGCTTTGTATAAAAAAAAGTGCAAGATCATTTTTTATTTTATGTTAATTTAATAAAAATTTGACCTTGATATTAGTCAAGTTTCTCTTAAACTGGCTCCACTACTCATACACTTATACTAAAATCATTTCTATTATACATAAATTTATATTTATAGTACGACTTTGGAGCTTAAATATGTACTAAAGTCGTTCTTTTTTATTTAATTAGTAACAAATATATGCATTGCAGAATAAAGCAAAATTAATATGAAATAAAAAACAAATCTAATAATCCAATAGTAATCAGTGTATTAGTTAATTTCTTTCGTTGTATGCGGACAATATAAAAATAAGTAAAAAAATAACTTGAACTGCTGCTATCTCGGATTCAGTACCAGAGTGTACAGAAGAAATCAAGCCAAGAAATGATCGTTTCAGTTTTAGTAGAAGCGCTGAGGTTAAAATATTTGAAATTTCTTTGAGAATGAACAGTTGAAGTGAAGAGTTTGTAGGTGCAGGTTCACCTGTATTAAATTTTTGAATATTTAGCACGTGCTTAGTTAATTTATAGTGTATAAATTGTAATTAGTTAAAATTTTGATTTTATTTAATATTTATTTTTTTTTTGGGTTTAAAAGTTTGTGCAATTTTATTATCATAAAATGAATCGTAATATTATTAAACAAAATCAAAATGAAAGTGAAACACGTAAAGATAGTGTTAATTTTGCAAGAAAACGACCGTTACGAAATCATAACGCGATCATTACAGATGATATCCAAAAAACATCAAAAAGACAACGATTAACTGGATTTAATGATCAAATCGATTTTGAAAGATATTCAATATTAAAGGATCGTTATATTTTATCAGAATCTGATGAAATTAGTAAAAAAATTGGTTATAATTGTTTGGATATATATACAAATGAGAATTTTTTGTGTAAGGTAAGGATTTATTTAACTTAAGTGTTTTATTATTTTTTACAAAAAAAAAATTATTTTTTTATTTAAACAGATCATAAATGAATCATACGAAAATATAATATTGGCATATTTTAATTTAGAAAAAGATACAAGTAATCAAAAGGAATTAATTAAAAAATTTAAAGATATAATACCAATTGCGAAAAAAATTACATATTTGGTAATTGATCAAAATCATTTTGGTGATCTACACACATACTTGAAAAAACGTAAATATCTTAAAGAAACGGAAGCTAAAATTTTATTTCAACAAATTTGCGAAACAGTCCAATCGTGTCACAAGAATGGAATCTTGCTGCGTGATCTCAAACTTAGGAAATTTTTTTTTAGCGATCGTGACAGGTAGGTGTAGATTTTTTTACTAGTATACACAATCAAATACATATGTATATGTATATATATATATATATATATATATTCATAGATGTGATTGAGAATGCATAGACATAAACTTGAATTTTTTGTTTTAATCTATTGCGAAACTAGTTCATATTTAATTAAATGTTTTTAATAAGATTAAAATTTAAATTTCTAATTAAAATTTTGCACAATCTCTAAAACAACTGCAAACTAAATGTGTATAAGTTAATAAAATTGGTTCTTTTGCAATATTTTTACATATTTCTTCTATAGGCATGTATAGTAAATGTTGCACAAGTTTTGATTTATTTATTTATTTATTTTGTTTTTTTCTTCTAAATATCAATTCTGACAGAGTTTTATCTTATTGGGTATAAAAAACTTAACAAATATTTATAATTAGAAATAAAAAAAAAAAAATAGGCACACATTATCGATGTGAATTTAATAGATTGCCTTATGATTTCGTCAATTACCTTGTAAAAATACTATTGAGCTTAAAAATGAAATAAAAAATAACCACACCAAAAAAGATTGTGTTGTTTTTGTTTATTTTTTTTTTTCAACGTTTTTAAAGAAATATGGAGGACTTGTTGCAAAGTTGTTAAGCGCGATTTTGTAATTGGTTTGGGTGACTAAACACTATACCGTGTCGACATGGAAATTTCATCACAAAACATCGTCGCGACTATTGTTCACTTGTAACTTTAGTGAAGGTCAAGGGTATTAACATTTGTTTGTTTTGTTTTAATTTGTTTTTTTTTATTAAATTTTGAATGTTTTTTGAATTATTAATGTGTTCCTGAATTATTATTTAAATTTTGCCATGAATTAAATTGTGTTGTCCGAATTGAATTTTCAGTTTTTATCAATTGATGTAATCAACTTCCGTTGATATTGCGATATTATTGCACTGGATTTTTGTTGTTTAATATTTTTATTATTTCATGATTTTATTGAGTGTTTCAAGAATTGCCTAAGCTTTTGTGTTTAAAAAAAGAAATCTGATCAAAAATTTATCATTCGTATTTATTACCACAGTTTGATGTAAAAATTGATTATAGATTTTTAATTTTCTAACTTTAAATTCAGAATTCTAAGTTTAAATTTAGATTTCGGATTTCCTAATTTCAGTAATTTTTTCTTTTGTAGTTTTGAATACTTTTAGATTTTAGTATAGCCAATTAGTCAGTCCACATAAAACATAAATTTGCTTCTTTAATGGGTCAGAGAGCTGAAGAACTAAAAGGAATCTCAGAACTTCAAGTAACTTTTAGCAAATTTAGTTTTATTACAGAGTTTCTTTGAATTGAAGAAATTCTGTTTTATTTTTCACCTCTGTTTAAGGTAGAATTTTTTTACTAGTACTTCATTGGCACTAAGACAACACCATTAGATTTTTTGTTGAAAGACACTGTCAAGGATTTTGTCAATGTTTTTTTCCGGGGCAGGCTATAAGAAGTCGGCCATCAAGATACGTCTTCAAATATAATACTCCGACATTTAAGTGTTAAGTGTAGCCATCATTTGTAGCTTATTTCAGAAATTTAAAGACAAGTTTATATCTAAAAATAGCCGAATTTTCACGGATAATTTCACAAATGTATTAAATTATTTCTTATCGTGTACAAATTTACAAATAAATTTCAATACTCAATCCGCATTTAAAATTTTTTAGCGTACCAAATTGCTTCCTTGAGAAAAATTAAATTAATCTGATACTCGCTTTATTTCTACTCGAATGGAAGTGTCAAATAAAATCAATCCCTTTAATAAAAACATTTTAGCACTTTCTAAAAATTATTCTGCCTCTTCTTACTCAGGTCAAATATAGGAAAACATATATTCATTATGGATTAATAAGCATCACTTAGTTGTTTTCTTCTTTAAATTCTTGGGTTAGAATGGAAAGTCAAAGACCTTTTAATTGGACATTTAGTCAATATTTGAAAAAGTTCTAACAACTCATAAATTTTCTTGTATTTTAAAAGGCACTACTTGCTTACTACCAGAGAAACGGATGAATAGAAATAAATTCAGTAGAAAAAATCAAGTAGAATTCGTAATGTATTTCACTAGTTCCTTTTGATAGTTTAATAAAATGCTCTTTTGTTCCATTTTTTTGTTTAAAAGTTACGAACTGACGAAGGCATTAAAGGTTTAAAGTACCAGGTTTAAGTACTAGTAAGACCCTCAAGAGACAAAAAGTGAAAACGAATAGTTTAGAGAAAAATGTGCCAACCATATTTTTTCTATTTCTTGAATTGCGTTCACTAATTCATTTAAAACATATTATTTCTTCTTCTTTGGGTCAGAACGTTTTCTAAATAATCTCCACAGGCTTACACGTATAGGAGAAGTCAAAGTCGAAGTTTTCCGGTACATTCCTCGTGAAGACGTAATTCATATTTTGCATTGAACCTAGCTCTTAATACAGTGGAATAAAATGAAAATTATTGCTATGTAATAAAAAATTTTTCCACTATTTGATCTTTTATTACAGTCTTTTTTTTTTAGATAAATCTTATCGCGTCTTACATCTCATATATATCAAAGCTACGCTTACCGTTAGTTGCCACATTAGAGATCTGTCAAAAATTCGAATTATACTTAATCAAGGAGAAAGTGGTTGAAAAAAAATCCATTCCTGAAAACGCACACTTTTCTAAATGCCGTATAATTAAATTAAAACTCTGAACACATTTTCCTATTTTTATTCACTTTTCTTTTGACGTAAACCACGTTAACCTAATCAAAAAAACGTTTAACATTTTAAAACTATTTTAGGAGCTCTCATTGGAAAAGGTTTCAATTTTATTAATAGTTCTATCGCAAAAGAATCAATCTAACTTACTTTTTTGTATTTTTTTGGCATTATTCTGTACCTTTTGATTTTTCCTTTAGTTTTTTCACCACAAATAACTTCAACGCTTAATTAATAAATCAATACTCATGTCTTATTATTGATTTAACAAGTTTCTTACAATTATAGTAATTTAATACTGACATAACTAAATCTAATATTATAAGTTATCAGTTAGATTTTCTTAATGTTCAAAAAAAATATAATATTAACTAAAAAATTTTTTTAAATATTTATTTTCAGATCAAAACTTTATTACGAATCCCTGGAAGGAGCAGTTATTTTAAATGAAAATAATGATGATAGTTTGGATGAAAAAATTGCATGCCCTTTATATGTTGCACCTGAAATAATTCTAACAAATACAACATATGGTGGACGTTCAGCAGATATGTGGGCACTTGGAATTATTTTATATACTATGCTAACAGGAAAATATCCATTTACTGAACAACCAAATTTATTTGTGAATATCCTAAGATGTCATGTTTTTTTACCCGACTATTTAAGTAATGAAGCAAAATGTTTAATACAATCACTCTTACGACGAAATCCAGATGAACGTTTACTTTCAGAAGATATTTTTTATCATCCATGGTTTAAACAGGATATCAAAGAAATGAAATATTTTACAATATCATCAACAAAGCAAGAAAACGATCAGATTGTTCCTGACATTTTTAGTTAATTTATTGGAGCCATAAAAAATTTTATTTTAAAATTTATCGAGAAAAGAAAGTGCTGGACACTAAATTAGACTAACTATAATTTAATAAGTTAGATCCATAAATTAATATCCTAGAATTTTGGAATTTGATTAGTCATTCGAAGGCTGTGGTTTTATACGCTTCAAATAATTTAAGTTGCTTATTCTGTATGTTGTTTTTTTTTATTAATGTTTACATATTTTACACATTTTTTGTGCAAAATTAAATTAATTGTTAATAAAAATTATTCTTTTTTTTATTACTTAACTTGAAAAATAATTTCTAAAATGTGACGATGATGTAGATCATGTGACGCAAGATGAAAATTTGTATTAAAAACAATTTAATAATTGCATATTTTGATAGATATCAACAATTTAGTTTCTTAAGAAGAAATCGCTAAAGAAATAGTAAAAAAAATTAACAAGAAAAAAAACTAATCAATTATTATTAACCGCATGAAATTTGGCATTGAAAAATGGATAGAAAAATGGATAAATAAGTGCATTTACAAACGCATAATGTGCTCAGAAGTGGGATTCTGTCTTGGTGGGAAGTTAGCATGAGATGTAATGTCTTGTCTGAAAATTGTTCGATTTGTGTCAGCAAATCTCAGGGTAAATGCGTGAATTCTTACACTGAAAAGTCAAAAACTCAAAGTGACCGATTTTCTTCAAACTCAAATATCTTGTAATCCATTCAAACTAAAAAAAAGCCGTATTTTTTGCACCATCTCAACACTATCCAGAAGGATAAAAATTATTCCCAAATTTACTCTCAAGCTCTTATTTTCTTATAAATAAAAGCTTTCATTAATTCTTAAGATTATGCGGTTAGCAAATCTAAATTTTAACTAAATATCAAAATTTTTTCTTCTAATTCTTCGTAATAATATTTTAAATTTCAAAAGATATATGCCCTGCAAAAAGTCCATTTTTAAAGGGATCTTATGATTCTTATTTTTCATAAAAATTCAAATTAGGCGGTTTACACCGATAACGAAACTATGTCGAAACCACCAAACTTGATGGTTTCCGATGAGGGCATTGGAAACGTCAAATACCATTCGGAAAGTGACAGTTATTCAGTACAGTGTCTAAAATTTACGAAATGGGTCGTTATTCGCTAGAAGAAAACTGGAAAATATTGAAAATTTTTTTCCAATGTGGTGAGTACCGAAAAATCTTTTCAGACGAGGCTCATTTTCACCTCGGTGGTTACGTTAACAAGCAGAATTGTCGCATTTGGGGCACAGAAAACCCGCACGTAATTGTCGAGAAGCCAATGCACCCAGCACGAGTCACTGTATGGTGCGGATTTTGGTCTGGTGGAATCATCGGCTCATTTTCCTTCGAAAATGAAGAAGGAGCCACCGTAACCGTCAATGGTGAGTGATATCGCGCAATGTTATCCAAATTTTTCTTCAGGCAAATTGAAGAGGAAGACTTGGACAACATTTGGTTCCAGCAGGACGGCGCTAAGTGCCATACTACAGACGCTACACTCAATCTTTTGCGCCCTATCTTCGAAAATCGCCTAATCAGCAGAAGAGGTGATGTGAATTGGCCTCCAAGAAGCTGCGATTTAACGCCGTTAGACTATTTTTTTTGGGGAGCTGTTAAAGATAAATGTTACGCCAACCATCCAGAAACAATTCAAGATCTAAAGTACGTGATTCAAGCTGCTGTTGCTGCTATAAGAACTGAAACCATCGAGAAAATACTCCAAAATTGGGTGGATCGGATGAGCTACTGTAAACTCAGCCGTGGTGGTCATTTGTCCGAAATTGTTTTTCACAAATAAATTTTATAAAAAAACCTTTCAAATAAATGTTCAACCTTAGAAAAATATCAAGCCGTTTTTTTTTATTGACTTTTTAAATTTAAAATTTTATATGGGCCACCCCTTAGTATAGTATTTTGAAATGTTGGTTTTTAGATACTTTATTGTGTATATATTGAAAAACTTATACTTTTTATAAGGGTTGTCTTTTTATAAGGATTGTCAACCGAAAAGACGTCATTCAGCAGCATTGTTTGGAACCGAAGACAAAAAATAATAATAGTTTTACTAACATTTTTACTCAAATTTAGAACTATTTTTTAACCAGCTTTTTAACAGTGTACGAACTGCTTTACCTGCTTTACTTGTCAATAATAATGTAATGTATTAAAATGTATTATAATGTGTGTTATATTTTTAATTTTGTGTTTTTAGAAAATAAAGAAATCAAAAAACTACTAACAATAAGTGAAATTTTAATTTAAATTAATTTAGGTCATTCTAAGTCTAATTAAATCATATTTTACTTTAAATGATAGGTAATAATTTTTCTATCAAAGTATTTTAACGTATAAAATTTTTGATATTTTTAAATAATTATAATTAATTCAACTTTTGATTATAATCATTTTTATATTTAGCATTCATTTTATTTTGTAATTAAATAAAATCTGCACAGGTTAATCCATTTAGTAATAATTAAAGAAATTATTATTTTATGTAACCGAAAGAAATATTGAAAATATTCTTCTTTGGAAGATATTGGAAATCTGAGATATTAGCAGAAAAATTGATAAAATTAACCACTTATGATGATTTATAAATGAATTTGAATTTGATGCTTTAACAGATATTCTCATCGGGCTGAGAAGAATAAAACAAACAGTATTAATAACTTTTTTTTAAGATAGTAGAAAAATTTTTTTGTTATTATGTTTTGATTACACAGTAATAATTCAATACGTTTGTTTTGTTGTAATTGAAATATTTTTGGGATTTACTCATTCAGTTCGGCTAAATGATTTTTAGTTTACAGATTTTTAGTTTCTTGCACTGTGCAAGGAAAATAAAAATGGTGATTATTTTGCTACATTCCGCACACTCTTCCGATATCACATTTTATTAATTTTCAACTATTTAGATCCCTGAAATATTTTTTTACAGAAATATAAAAAAAAATAATTTTTCACAATTTTACCATGGTCAAAGATAAAATTGCAAAGCACAAGGGGAATGCCACGCATTTTAATACTTACACATATGATAAAAAAATACAACACAAAAATACAAAAGTTATATTTATATATATAAATATATGCCTCCTGTTTAGAAGTATTGAAAGGACGCTATATGCTTTTTTTTATCAATGGCAAAATTTTCAGAATTACATACATCTGCATTTGCAATAATGTTTGCACATACATAAACATATATGTATTTCGCTTTTTATAACACTAAAAATGTATGTGAAAAATTTCTATGCATAAAATTCCCCTCAATATAATCAGGTAACTATACAGTGCGCAGTTCTAAAGAAAATAAACAGTCAAAAAGGAAAAGAAGAAAACGCAAACAAAAAATCAAAAAACGTTTAAACTGTATACAATTTTTTTAAATTCTTATTTTTTTATTTTCTATATAACACATAGAGAATTGCATATTTGTTTGTATATAACCTCTCTGTGTGCATATGTGTGTAAAATATATATATATAAAGAGATCTTTTTTTTATAAATTATCTTTTTGTTCGCATTTTATGAAAGAGAGAAAGTTTAATTTTTAGTATTTTTTGAGGAAATGGAAAATTTTCTTATGGTAGATTCAGTTGCTTTTGATATGTTGAAGTGTTAATACGCGTTGATCGTTAGCTCATGTGATCGAATATAATTTCGTTATTAATTTTTTGTTTAATTATTTGTCATTACTATATTATATTTTGGGCTAATTTTATTAATTATTTTTTAAATAGTAATTTTATTTTATCTTGCTAAAAATAATTAAAAAATTTATTTTAAAACAAACTAAAACATATTCTGTGATATTTTTATAAAAATGGATTTCTCATCTCAATCAAATGGAAATATAATCACAAATTCGGTTAATAATATTAAATCAGTTTTAACAGTTACAAATAATGGTGTTCATAATAATCAATTAAATAATTGCTTAAGGGTTGTTCATCAAAAAAGACAAGATCAATTTTTGACTAATATTAATAATAGTTTTGTTATACCAAATTTAAATAATGCAAATATAAATGGTGGTGTTCCAGCATCAATTTCAGATAAAGGAAATGATAGAATACCAAGTGTTATAAGTGATTTTGAATTATTATCATCGAATGTAACTATTTTGGGTGAAAGATATTTACTTCTTAATCAAATTACTGGAAGTTCATTTTATGAATGTGTTGATGTTCGTAGCGGAGAAAAATTGATTTGTAAGGTGAGCAAGTATTCAATTTTCAAAACCGATTAATATATATATTTTTCCTTTTTGTACTATTTAAAAAAAATAGGCGAAAAAAAAAATCATTTAGAGTTTATAGCACCCATTGCAGACTAAAAATAATAAACTGTGAAACTGAATCCTCATACAAATTGCACAGTAAATGCAATAAAATTCATTCATAACAATAAAATCAAATAAAAATAAAAAAAACCAGACGACTCGCCGTCTAGCCTTTCTCTGTCGGTATTTATCGACTTAAGAGTTGTTTTTTTTTTATCAATTCGGGCCTAAAGATCTATTTGTTTGTTTCATAAAAATGCAAAAAAAGTAAACAAATTATTTTCTGAATATATAGTTTGTGTTTTTTTGAGTTAAAAATTGGTGAAGAAGTTTTCTGTATGAAATTTTGTTGTTAGTAAATTGCTAGTGGTGCTTTGAGTATTGTCAGAATTTAAGTTTTTTGGTTAAGGATTTTTTGGCAACCATTTCAAGGAGTGAAGATTTTTTTGCTTTGTATATTGCTTTTCCATACGAGGGATAGTCGTACTGCAGGAGTATTCAAAATTATCGAATCCACTCTATGGCGTGAAGATTCCTAATTCACGGTTTTGTCTGCTATGAATTTGAAAATTATAGGGTTAATTGCATCTCATTTTAATGTGCATTGGTTTTAATTATTAATTATTTATTAGCTTCATACTTGTTGATTTTAATAGAAGAATTTATAAAGATAAAAATTCACTTCTAGAAGGGTGTAAGGATTATTTCTCCAAAATTTATAATAAATAAACTAAAGCGTGTATGAAAACCTAAAAGTAGATTTACTTCTTGGGAAAGGGTGGAATTTTGTATTATATCAGCTTTCATATTGTATTTTTCAAAATCCACTCTTTCGGATAATGCAACTCTCTTTGGCTGAAAGATGAATGCCATTAAATGTTAAACTGAATTTGGGGAAAATTATACACAAATATTCAAGAAAATTATTTAACTTCAAGAAAATGTTTTCATTATATATAATAAACTGAAAATCTATTCCAATTTAACTACTTTGCACGACTTTTAAATTTTGTTGAACATTTCGAGAAATAATTTTATTTCTCATTTTGTGTGGTGCATCAAGTTAGCTTATTAATTCCTAGAGACAGCATGCTGCATAATTGGAATTTGGTACAGTCATACAAATTACAACTAATTCGTGACAATTATAAGAAGAAGCACACATGATGACTGATTGTTATCCTCATAAAGAACATTCATTTAAAAAATAAGGATTTATGTCAGTTCTACAGTATAAAATAAATTCATCTATAGAGTCGGTAATTGCATGATGATATGTATTACCCTTGAAGTTACTTCCACGGCCTAATCGTGCGACTTTCGTTATCTTGCATTTGAGTGAAGTAAAATTACAAAAAAGTACCAAGAAGGAAATTCCCCAAAAAAATTGACAGCCGAAAAAATAGATGTGCTTTTTTTTTTTATTAAGATGCCATAAAGTATTTTTTGTACAAGAAATTAAATTTTTGTGAAGCGGTAAAGAAAATAGCCGTTAGGTTAGGAAGAGTTTTTTAAAATCTTTCAGGGGTAGTACGCAAAAGAAGAACTACAAAGAGCAGAGGGAATTAGTTGCGTTTCAAAGTTAAAAAGAGTCCCATATCAAACAAGATTTTCGGGTAGCTTTAATTTAATACAACCAAACCTTTTTATATATTAACAACTGCTTCAATTGATGTCACTATATATATACATTACATTTTGACAATATTTGTGTTAATTTTAAAAAACTGGTGATTTTACCTGACCCGACTTTTTCTTGAATTTATAGCAAGCCGTTTTACTTGGATTACTTTACATGGAAAAGTAGAAAAGGCTATAAATCTGCTTGAAACAATTAAAAATCGATTATTTTAAAATCTTATAAGTCCTTAAATCCTTGCTAGCTACTCATTAAAATAGTTTACTGAATCCGCTTCTTGTAGAAAGAGAGATAAAACGGTATATTATAAAAGCAAGTGTACTATAGTCGTTGAGTTTATTCATGACATCTTTTTAGGTATTTTTTCAAGCTTCTTAGTTTTTTGTTTTCATTTTTAAAGCGTATGCAATTTGAGATACATTTGAGATAAAAGATAGATGGCTAAATGCAGATTGGTTACAAAAATTTACGTACTCCGATTAAAAAAAGAATAATTATTTCTTTTTAACAATAAAAATTCAAAATTATTCGAAAGAGCGCAATGGCAATGACTAAAATTGCTACACTTTCCATTATTAATAGCATCACTAAAAATAATTAAAAAAATATTTCTTCAATTTCTTTAAATTTTGTGCTATGTAAAATAAAATTAAAGTTGTCAGCTGACTGTATTTCTTTAGTTCCTCAATCTTATACATCCGCTATTATAAGTCATATTGAGCAAAAAACAAAAAAAAATTTTATTTTGCACAGAAATAAACATGGGACCTCACATCTATTTAGATCTCAAGTATCTTTGCGCACTTCCTTAATTATTTTCAGTTTTTTTTTGTTTTTATTTGGTTCCACAAAAGTTTTTTCGCGCAATATTATAGTTTTTTTTACATTTTTTAAATATTTACTTAACCTTGTTGTCGAGGAAAAAATAGTCTGCTTGTCTTAAAAATTTATTTTTATTTTGAAGAAAAAAATCCAACACTGGAAGCAAACTTTTATAATAAACTTTAATCGTAATGCTTTTATATGTAAAAACTCCTAATTCGTTATCTAACATCAGGAGGTATTTTGGGGTACTACTTGTTTTTTTTTAGCAGTCTGTACTACTTATGACGAGGATTTTACCATTTTTTTTGAAATTTTTGTTGTTCAGCTCCCGAGAAATATTCGCTTGACTTAACTACTAACAAAAATTAACTAATTTTTTTCACATTCCAATTTAAACACGTGTAAATATGATTCATAAAATTTTCCTATTTACTTCATTTTCACTCAACTTAAGTTGTACCAGAAGGGCCACTCTTATGTTAAACTTGTAACCATCAAATTAAAATCATAATATCAAGCAATAAAAAGTTTTAAACATTCAATTGTGGCTGTATTTAGAGAACACAAGAAATAATAATTATTGGATGATATTTAGTGACGGATCATATAATATAAATGAAAATTTTTATTTTTGCTTAAAACCTACCTCCCATTACAGCTTTACATGAAGAAAAATTGAAAAATTTTTTGAAAAGAGCGCAAGAATAAATCATCCAAATAAAACAAACGTTCGTCCATTCCATAGCTCTAAGGAAGTGCCCAACCGTTTTTCTAGATAGAACCTCGGCAGTCAAGAATTGAGTAAGTCAGTACATCAAAAAATGTAAAAAAGTTTTGTTTTATGCAGCAGGAACCTTAAGTTAGAAATAACTGCAAAAGGTTAGTTAAAAGGTATCAAAAGGTAGACATATTAGCAAAAATGGATTCGACAAAATTCTTAACAGAATGCTAACACAGTCTAGCTTGCAGGTTCAATCACCAACCGTTTACGTGTGCTTCAGTTGGAATATTTCGCGTGGTAAAGCTGTCCTTCTTATGAAAGTGAGTTCGAGCTACTTTCAACGACTTCATACATTTGCACAGCTTTAAGCGACAAGTGCATAGAATTCATCGACATTTGCCGCTAAAATAACTGAAGTTAATAAGTCGCATGATTAAAAGACTTTGCTTGAAATCGCTGCTATAAAGAAAACAATCTAAAGCTTAAGCCTGCCTGATTCTTTCTTAACATTCAATAAATTAGTTTGTTCATAAAATTTGAAAAATTTGAATTAGAGTTTTGAAAGAAATGCTAAAAATGTCATTTTAAATACTTTCCCAGCCAAACTTTCCGAGTATGAAAGTTACCAGCTCTATAGTCAATATTTAACATTATTTTTCTTTCTATTTTGAAGTCATTGCCCTGAATTGCGCTCAGCTTCATGTAGAAAAAACAGGAGCTAAATTTAAATGCATTAGTGGAAGCAATTTGTTGCTCATTGTCTCTTTTTTTTCCATTTTCACCCCTGAACTTTTGTATCTACATATTTTTGATAAATGAACTCGGGCCATTTGCCCTGATTGCAAATCTTTAATAATGACTCACTTTGGTCTTTAAGAAAAATTTTTTTTGCCTAATTATAGAAAACACATGGCTACAAATAGTAAAACACTAGAAAACTAAGATTTCTCAAGATCAATCTCAATAATCGTTGAAACGACCACGTAGCATCGAACAAAAAATTATTCTACTTACATTTTAAATAAATTTTATAATTAAAAAAAAATAAAAATATTCATTTTAAAATATTTATTGCAGGCAATTGGTAGCAACTATTCAAAGTTATTGTGTGCATATTTCCGGTTAGACAACGATCCTCATATAAAACCATTACATAAATTACTTCAGGCATCCGATCAGACATATTTATTATTACCACCGTCACAATTTGGTGATTTACATTCTTATGTACGTGAAAGACGGCGACTACGAGAACCGGAAGCACGATTACTTTTTCGACAAATTTGTCAAACAGTAAAATCATGCCATGATCAAGGAATTGTACTTCGTGACCTTAAATTAAGGAAGTTTGTGTTTAGTGATCTGGACAGGTAAGAATTTGTTTCCTTTTTTTTATTTTTTTTGTCCAATCTTTTGTAAGTTATCGTCGTTATCGTATTTTTGTTTTTATGTAGTTCAATAAATTTAGTGAAAATTTTTTTTTGGGAAATTTTCATTATGATCGGAAGAGTATATTGGAGCACTATTTTTTCGGTCCATCATTTGTTTGCTCTTAAAAAACATTAGCAGGTACACACCACACTAAATTCATGAAAATAACGGTACTAAACGACTAAAGTCTTCCACATATTTCTTTTTTCAATTTATAAAAATATAAATTTATTGAAAACAATAATTCCAAATAATAAGTAAAGAAGTTGTCTATAGCTTTAGAATTAATTTCCTTTCCAGAATTAGTAAGGTATCTGGCTGCTCCGCAAAATTTTAAAGGCAATATTTTGCACTTTTCAGCCTAATTTTTTTGTTTTTTCATAAATCTTGGTCCTATGATTGAGTTTTAACTTTTGTTTTTAAGGATATTTAATAATTTAGTGAGTTGCAAGCGAGAAATTTTTTAATTAAAGCTCAAAGAAAGAAGAATGCGGTCCATATCTCGTCAATGACGAAAAAACATATTTATTTTATGAATTTTTTCAGTGGCAACAGGCCAAATTTGGTGAATAAAATTCATATTTACTGCTTCAACGTTTTTCTTGGCTATTCGCGTGCATGATTTAATTTTTCACACATTGATACAGATTAACGTATATGGCCAAAAAGTCAACTGCGTATCAAAATAAAAATGTGAAACTTTTTATTTTATAATTAAAATATTTAGCTTGATGGTAGTCAGTCAGTGTTCTATGGCTTGTGACAGATGGTAATGCATCAGAGAAGTGAACGATAAGATACTTCATCAAAATTCGAAACTAAGGCCAACGCACACTAGGCAAAATATTACTACTTTACTTTTTTGAAACTTTTTCAATTTCTCTGTAACCCAGAAATTTTGGTGCCTTTCATTTGACATCTTACACCTACAAAATATTTATTTATTGATCTCAAGCATGGTGAGATTTGTAGTGTAATTTTATAAATGAATCACTTGCTAAGATTGAAGTATCTGGCTCATTGTTTGCTGGTTAACTCAGTGTGACAGATCAGCATCGCTTACCCATTAACTGCCATATTGGTATATGTCATAAAAAAAAATATTTTTGATTCAATATAAATTTTTACTGCCGGCTATAAATTTCGCTTCCAATTTCATTTTCCTTAATCTTAGGTTAGGCCTTCTACAATATTTTTAAGAGAATTTAAACCCTGGGTATTTATCAATTTGCAAAATCGATCGAATGTCTACTTATCTATCATATTAAAATTACTGAAATTCATTTACGTAACTTAAATTTGTTGTTCTCATTGACATTTAACCTTAATTTACTTAAAATTAAGCCTCGAAATTTTTAAACTGGTATGACCTACTATATTTACTTGTATTTGCGTACTTTCGCCTAATTTTTTTTTTGTTTTTACATTTTTAAATGTCATATAAACTGGCCTAAATATTTACCAAAAACACAAAAAAAAAACGAAGAGGTTTTCTTCGCGCTCTATTACACGCTACTATCAAACGCGTACCACATATCACCCAAAGTGCTTTGAACTTGAATTATCTTCGTTTAGACAAATGCTGTTGTCTTTGAACTTTCCAGGTTTTTGGTTTTAAAAAACGTTGAACTTGTTTCTTTCAGAGTTGTTTTTTTTTTCTCAAATATATAATTTTTTTTGTGTAACTATAAAATATTTTTTTTGTTTTGGTTTTGTAAAGATTTTGATGTCTAAATTTAACCTGGAATTATATTTGTGCAATTCATTGGTAAATATTTCATTTACATACCAGATCTGCTTGTCCTTGACGTATTTGGAGGTAAACTTAGAAAGGCCTAAAAACTTATGAAAGTTGATTAACAAAAAAGTTTCTTCTAGTAAGAAACAAATAAAAACTAAAAGATATTTTTCTTGTTCTTTGCATTATTGTTTTGAGTTTTAATACAATTTTGGTCGCATATTATTAAAAACTGTGAAATTCAATTTTATTGATAGATCATCAGTTTTAAAAGGTTCTTCTTAGTTTTATGCAATATTTAATCTCCAAGCTAGATAAAAAATATTCATTTGTCTTTATACAGATATTTTTTAGCAATCAATAACTTAAATTTTCATATTGACAATAAAAAAAAACAAAATTTTAATCCCAATGCTAAGATATGAATAAGTATATGTAACTTTTTTAATACTTCTTTCCATAAATTTGTTCCTTTCCAAATCTGGACATGTTCTTAAAATGTAGGTGGATTTTTTTGTTGCGTTTTTTTAGTTTGCTTGATAGCATTGAGTAGGAGTAACAAGCACTTAACTTTGGTGATATCGAAAACAATTTGCCTCATAATATAAAGAAAAATTTGAAAATTTTATTTTTTTAGTTTGTTAATCCTGTTTGTCTTTATTTAGTGTTCTAGTCATTAATGTCGTTGACAAGTCAAGAATCAATTTAATAGAAATTAGTGGGTAGCTCTGTCTTCGTGTGCAAAAAAAAGCCTTGTTTTTTTTTTTTTTTGTAAATCTTCAAGGTAAGACATATTAGAAATAAACAACTGTTTTTGGGTGTGTATTAAAGGTCAGAATGAATGCCAAAGTAAAAAACATTGCAAATTTTGTTTTATTTATTCGAGAATTAAAGAATAAGTTTGATAAAGTTCTGCTACTTCTTTTTCACCAATTGCAAAATGGAAAACTGAATTTTGAAACTAGTTCGTTCTATCTTGAAGACAATATATGTCTGGATTCTGGATTCTTCTATCACAGATGAAAACACTGAAAAGTTGTAAAATCTAATGTCCAGCGACTGTGGACTGAAGGTTTATGGGATTTTGAAAACAGAAGCATATGTAAAGAAAATGTTGGTTACATTTTACCCAAAGATTTAACTATAAAAATGCAGAAGAGAAATTTTCAACAATGATTTTACCATTTTAAAGAGGATTTGTGTGAGTTTATACGGCATTTTGTTGCCATATGTATATCTTAGGTCAACCGCTACACTGGAAACGAAATAGTATCCAAAGCAATGAGTTGAAAGTAGAAGTTCTTGCAGCTAAAAGAGGAAATCCATTTCATTTGCCGGTAAAATCATGGCTAGTGCTTTTTTCGCATTGTAATCCTTGTTGTTGATTATCTTAAAAAGAAAAATAAGAAAAGAATATATTTAAGACATCTGAATTCACAGCATGAAAAGATTCAAAACATACTCAACAGAATTCTAAAAATAATCTCCATTTAGTATAAATTTCAGTTGCGAGGGTTGTTGTGGGATTCTTCTATTTACTAAAAATTTAAATTTTACGTTAACTGAGTTTGTAATAAGAAAACCTCATTTTTCTTAATTAATATATATATATATATCTGAATCGCCCCATTGCAATTTGAACTTCAATACGAAATTATATGCTTACAAACTGGTAAATTGGATTTAAATTAAATGTATACTGATTCCGTTATTAATAATTCTTTTTAACTTGTGCTACCAACAATGAAGTTTTATTCAAAGAAGAAATATCAAGCAAAAAAAGAAGAAAAACCCAAAAAAATTTCTTAATATATCTGAAGAATCTCGGTCTACCTGTCAGATATATAAATTAAATTTACCATAATTGAGTTTTACTTAAACCCATCATACATCAAATAACATGAATTTAATTTCAAGTTAAAAAATTTGACTTTACTTTTTGTTCCGCATAATTGCGCATGACTTTGGATATGTATATACACTACAAGGAGGGATATACTTTCTATAAGATCTACCATAATATTATCAGTTGGATATCATTTGGTAATCAGTAGCTTTCATCATTTTGGTATCATTGACCTTTTTCACTAAACAGTTCATCACTTCCGTAAGTTAAGTTTTCCGTGAATGAAATAAATCTGGGGAAAACTTTGTATTTGATAAAGAAATGCACAAAATTTTTCTTAACTTATGGGTTATTGGGTAACTAAAATTTAGTGACCCCATCAACATAAGTGGATTTATGTTGTTTTTTTTTCGTTTTAGTTTTTATTAGTATATTTCCTAGTTCATCGACAATCTTAGACACATAATGAAATTTTGTCGGTCGATGAACTTTAAAAACCAAAACACAAAAAACAAAAAAAGAAAAAAAAAACCGATATTTGCTGCCGGGCGGCTAACTCTATTAAAAATGCTTTTCCTAGAGAAAGTTAAATTGAGAAATTGTGCTTCTTTTCTTTTCATTTATGCTTTTTGTTTTGTTGTTGTTGTTTTTGTTACTGTTTTTGTTATTTGAAATTATATTTTGTCGAGATTATAAATGAACTTTTCGTAATTTCTTTTCCGTTTTGATATAAGATGTTTTGTACATAGCGCTTTCGACACAGGCGTGATTGCAACTTTCAAATACAAATTATATACATATTTAAAAAATGACTGCAACAATGCTGGTGGTTAAAAATTGGGCTCTAGTAACCAAACCAATAATATTTGTCCCATGGTAGTTGGCCACACTCGTTTAACGGTTTTATGTTGTTGCATTTGTATATATTAGATTTGAAAGTTTTTGTTTTTATTTTCTAATTTCACATCAATCAATTTTGCTTTTTCTTTTTAATTTTCTTTGATGCATCTTATGTTCAGTTGCTGTCTATGATGACTTACGCAACAAAAGAGAAATTTTTGATTTTTCTTTTTTGTTGAAAGTTTTGAGCTCAGGTGAATGTACCCCTTTGTAGTAAAAATTTGATATTAAAAGATTTAATTTTTTTTGTTTTTTTCGGTAATTCATTCTGTCAGTCAATAACCTTAAAGTCATTGCACTCTGTCTTGGTAAGTGTGAAAACTTTGGTTGAAGTGATGAGGTCAATAACATTATTATGCTTCGATGATTTTAATGTTAAAACGCATATAATACATAAATCGTATCCGGAAAACATATCACCTGAGATTAAACAGTCTAACGTTGTGTAACCATTTCTGCAAAATGTTAATAAAAAAGGACTTAGGTTATTGGAATAAAGTAAATTACATTTGATAATTGTCCATAAATGAATAATACACAATTGCTAAATGTGTTTTTAGGGTTATATGTATCTTCGGCATTACGTAATATTCAAAAGTTATGATGATTTTTGCAATTGTTTTTAATTTTATGCAAAAATTTGGAATATTGGCTCCTTTATAGAATCTGATATTCAATATTATTGTTTCAGTAAAGTTTTAATTTATGGATTTCATCCTTGAAGTGAGAATCCTTAAATACATTAAGCCTTCTTCGATTAAAACAAAAATCCTAAGGTAAGAAAATTATTTTCTTTACGTGTAAGAGGATTTAGATTTTTCATGTAAAGATTTTCTCGAAACATCGTTCAAAACGAGCAAAATCTCAAAATGTGTGAAAACTGCGGTGTATCTAGACTTGTCGTCTAGATTAGGTGTATCAGTTTTATAGACGTTTTTTGAGTCGGACTTATACTAGATAATCTATTACTACTACAATTGTGTTAAATTTCTTTTAGAAAAATATCATTCGAGTTACTTGAGTAATTTTATTAAATTTATGATGTATTTTACTATACAATATTATTTAACAGTTATGCATCAAAAAAATTACTTTAATTAATAATAACGAATTACGTGAATATTACCGAAAATCGGCGGTAAGTGTCAGAACATATTTACGCTGTAAAAAGATAGATATCTTTAAATATTAAAAAAATAATTTTTTTTAAATAAAATAAATATATTAATTTGTTGTTTTTTAAAAAATTTGCAGAAAAGATATTAAATTTGAATCCCTTGAGGATGCTGTTGTCCTTGATGATCCTGATGATGATATTCTTAAAGAGAAAATTGGATGTCCTGCTTATGTTGCTCCTGAAATATTAAAGCCAAATTCAGATTTTTCTGGAAAAGCTGCTGATCTTTGGTCATTGGGTGTTATACTATTCACAATGCTAGTTGGAAGGTAAAAAAAGAAAAAAATTTTTGCTATTATTTATATTTATATATATATATATATTTATTTATTTCAAAAAACAATTTGTTCAATAATTACAATTTTCAACAAAATATTTATTTTATTTTTATTTCTAGATATCCATTTAATGATCAAGAGCATTCATCTTTATTTGCTAAAATTGCTCGTTGTCAATTTACAGTTCCTGAAAATCTAACACCAAAAGCAAGATGTCTAATTAAATCACTTTTACAAAAAGTTCCTAAAAATCGTTTAACTTCAGATGATATATTAGATCATCCATGGTTTCAGGATGAAAAAATAAATAATTTTTTAAATGATTTATCATGTGATGATCAATGTGTACCAGAAATTGACCGTACAGAATTTACATGAAAAATAGAAATGATTTTAGTGAATTGTAATGGAAACAATGTTGTTGTCTGCATTTGAATTTGAATGTGACCAGAATTTAATGTTGTCGATTATCGTCATCGTTATTTTTCTACTGTTTAAAGGTAGCTTAGAGATCAATTTTACCTTTAAGGTCATAGCAAATATAAAAAAAAAATAATAAAAAAAAATGACTGATCGGACAAAATATATCAAAATGAGAATCATTTACGTTTGGAATCTTCCTACTGTGTAGGCGTTTTAAGTTTTCTTTCATAACTAGGAGTTGTTGATATAGTTGCAATTATTATTGAATCTTAATATAAGATGATAATAGAGGGTAGATGGCAAAAAATGAAGAAAAATGTGATAAAAATAGTTTTGAATAAATAAAATAAAATTAACTATGGGAATTTATGGAATTTTTTTAATCCACTTCCAATTTGAATAATTCAATAAAATGAACTTATCCTTACTAAATTTATTAATTCCAATTTGAAATAAATTAATATTAATATTAACAATTAAAATAATCAATGATCTGGACTTATTAAATTATTTTAAAAAGATAAAAAAACAAATATAGCCACTTTAGAAATGAATAATCAATGCAAGACGATCCCTTTTATGAAACAAATCAATGAGCACGTCATTTGGGTTGGGTATCTAGTTTCAGTATTTGAGCACTAACATTATATTTGGTTGGACACAACAATATTGAGTATCATCTTTAAGAACAGTCAAGCATAACAATTGAAATACCATACCTTTAGAAAATTCTATGTTTTTAAATGATTCAAGAACACACCTTTCAATGTTGTAAATGACTAACTTGTGTCACGATTTATTTATATAAAGAGAAGGGTGTAACAAAGTTCTATTCATATTAATTCATTCTATTGATTATAATTGGGCAATAGAATTTAATTAAATTTCTAAGAAATAAGTTTCTATTTTTTATTTTTTCTTAATAATTTGATTAAAACAAGGAAGAGTGTCATAAAACCGATAATTATATTAGTGATATACATAAAAAACAAAAAGATAAAATATTCCTTTTAAGATCAAGATTTATAAATCCTTTATTACGTAACTAAATAAATATACGTAGATATTTTTTTTTTTTGGTTTTCTTGACTTGCATATTTTTGAAACTTTGACTTTGACCTTGATGTGTGATATCATTAACAAAATATATTTTTAATAATCTAAACCTAACGATCTCTTTTATTATTGGCGAATAAACACAAAATTCAATTGATTCAGACAAGAAATTTCTAAGGTATTTTTTTGCATACAAAATAAAAAAATTTGTCATATCCAGGTAATTAAATGAATGAAATAAAGACTATAAGATTTCTGAATAAGGTAATTAATATATTATGTAAGATTATCAAAAATTACGAAATAAACACGTGGAATTCGCTAAATTTTATTGTTGAAATTTTTAGAATTTTTTATTATTCAAAATTACTGAAATTGTTCTACCGGTTGCATAACTTCAGTACTCACAGTAGTATTTTATTAAGCCTGAATATAAGGCTAAATTATTATTTAAGTAAATTTTACTTGAACTTTTGAAGCTTGTAAGAGAAAATTTTATCTTAGCTTCTAAACTTATATTTTTATAAGACTTAAAAGTGTTTGAATTGAGATGGGAAAATTTTTTTGATATTTGATGTTACGTTAGGAAATTTTTAGATATAAGAAACAACCATAAAAAAATCGTTTTTTTCTTTTAGCAGTCAAATAAAAACAGGTATGTTATTAGAATATATGAATAAGATAAAAAAATTTTGCTTCAGTATTAGTTGAATATGAATATGGATTCACATTTATATTTATGCATAAATACATATATAAAAGATTTAGAATTATTTTTACTAATTAAGTATAAATGAATTTTTATCTGTTTGTGTATTATATTTCAGTTGCAGTTTTTAAAGGTATTCCGTCTTATACATATTTATCTGGTTCACAAATATTTCGAAAGTTAAGCAATATCTTATGTTTTACTTTTATTTCATTTTAGAAATTTTCAAGAAATTTTAATAATAATAATTTTCAACAATTTGACCATGAGAATTTCAATCGTGTTTTTAATTTTTTTTCTCGGTCTATTGGCAGTACCGAACTGCATTTGATCAACTCCATGATTAATTTTTGACAGCTTATTCACAATGGCGGATATTTGCAAGTAGCAAACGTAAAGTACTTAAATATGAATATTTAATTATGCATAACAAATTTTTAATGTCATCTTATTTTTATTTGTGAATTTATATGTATTTAATATGTTCTAAATGTTAATAATATTAGTTTCGGTTAGTGTTAATTGTTATTTGAAGTGTTTTATGTTTTTCTATGCATTTAACGTCGATGGGAAAATCATTTAATTCATTTGCGCATATGGCGGCGGCTTTTTTTTAAAACTTTTTTTTGTTTTTTTACCATTAGAAGGTTTGTAAAATAATTTTATTTCATCTTAATTTTCGGTATTAAATTATTATTAACTGACATTAAGCTATTTAATTTTTAAATTAAATTAAATCCACGAAATTAGTGAAAATTCTGAGAAGTATGGAATTATTGGTTGAAAGGCATTTAAGTTACGTTTTTTGCCCTACTGGTATCGGCTAAATTTTTAATTACGAAAGGTTTGTAAAATCTTTGTTTGTTTTTTGTGTGTCAAAAATTATAAAAAAAAAGAGGAAATAAATTAGTCTTCTGTTTCTTCATTTTAATAATGGTAGCTTATGTTCGCAATTAATATTACAAATATTAAGTATGCGGGTTAGCCTTTTTGTTTAAAAGGAGCTTTTATTTAAATAAATAGTAAGAATCAAAGTGATTTTTGTGTCTGTGCATAAAATTTTATTTGGATTTTTATATTATTGCACTTGTATTCTTGCCTTTGGGTTTTTTTAGTTTATTTTCTTTATGGATGGGAAATATTTTTTATCGTGACTTTTTCATTAATTTGTTCAAGGTCTTGTTCTCTATGAATATACTTTTGTTAATTTGTTGCACGTAGATCTGGTATAAATTATGCTCTTGTTTTAATGGAGTTCTTGTTTTGTATTAAAATTAAGCCTTGTAAAAAGCAATAAATTATAAATTCGCGATGTAAATTAGTTTTCTTAATTCAAATTAGTTGATGGCAATTTGGTTATCATATATTAAGTGGTAGGGATTCTGTTGAATTTTCATAAAAATATATTTTTGAATGAAAAGTTTTTCCTTATGGATGGAACATAATGTTAGTAAGCAACAATAAATAAAGATTATTTAATTTTATTTGTCAAAGCAAGTCAAATAAGCTGTTGCTGTTTTGGAATAAGAAATTTTGTGCTATATAGGAATTAATATAGTTCAATTTCGGAATTCTGAATGAAAACGCTTACGCGCCGCAAAACGCGTGCATTGTGTTTGGGCCACAACTCTGGCAAAGTTTCCATCTCCTTGAGCTGAGCACTTTTAGAGAAGTTTTAGAGAAAATCTTAAGAAATAGCCCAATATAGATTCAATTAAGCGGGAGGAAGAATAGAAATTTGTTATTTTGATAGTTCTAGTGCTATTTTCTTTAGGTTCTATTGTGTTTACCGTGGCAAAAATCCATATCCATATATATAAATAAGAAATATGTTATACTGGGCTATAGTATTCTTAGATTACTAATGCCATTTTCATTTGTCAAAAATTTATTATTGTTTGTTGTTGTTAAAAGTGCCTTTACATCATATTTTTAGTTCCAGTTCCCATAACTTTCACAATTAATCACTATCAAATAATTCTCGAAAGAAAGAGTTCGATAAATTATAAAATATTTTTTTTGTTAAAGACTAGAAAAGAAAAAAAATTTAAAATTAGTTTTTTTTTTGGAGATATTAGAGATCTCCCATACAAAATTTGAAATTTTAAGAATACCGAGGTAAAGGCTTACAAGTGTAAATCAAAAACAAGAAAAAACCATATCAATTAAAATTAAAGAATTTGTTAAATAATTTACCGTTTTTAGGACCCCTATAAGAAAAGGAGAAAATTAATTGAGGGTGGTAAGAACCATTTTTATGCAAGTCTCCTTTGAAAATAGTTTTGACATTTTTAAAATTATATTTAATTGGAAATTTCAATGAATTATAAAATTTGTTTGTCACCAACGCTATACTCGTTCGAAAAAAACAAGTTACCTAGATATTGTTTGCTGTGTAAAGCAAAGTTAAAGTTTTATTGCATTCAAAACATAATATATGAAAAAAAGTGTTTTCTCCAGTAATCTTACTGTCCAAAAATAGGTCCTTATTGAAATGAGCAAAAGGAAAGAACATTGCGAAATTCTATTTATTTAATTTTATATACTTCACATTATTTTGTACCAAACCAAAAAATTTCTGGTTTGAATCAAATAACTATAAAAGAAATTTCTAGTAGTGTGGAATACAAAATATATTATTTCCATAAATTTCATTTTGTATTTCCCGCAAACCATAATTTTGTGAAAATCCAAATCTTTTCTCCTTGATGTCGACACCAGTCAACCTTACCGATCACACAATGTTGTAATATGGGTATGTCATTTTTTTAGTAACCCATTGAATTCAGTTTTCCCTAAGTTGATAAGAGCCAAGAAAACCCAGAAGATCAAATGTGAACATGTAATGTTCACACCTAGAACTCACACCACAGATGATTTTTCTGAATCAAAACATTAGTTTTAAAAAGAGACATACTGGCACTTAGCTAGCTACCAACGAACAAACTAGAATTTCAGTGCGAACCCAAGTCAAGAACGTTGGCCTCAATATCAATTTTTGGATTTTAATTTTTATATCACATTAGGTTGAATGCGAAGCTAAAAATAGCAAAACTGGATTTTTGTGTGTTCTTTGCATGTTGTGTAAAATTTTTGCCTACCTAATGCTAATCCAGGATTCTTGAAGAAAAGTAAATTGCAAAAATGGATATGATCTAAAACTTAAGTCTAAACTGTCTAATTAAGTAAAGAACTATAGATTGGCCAGCAAAAAATTCATAGTGTTCAAACATAAAAGATAAAAATTTTGCAGTCTTTCAATCATTATCACTAATCTACTTTAACTAGCTAAAACCTTGTAAATTTTCACAATTTGGCTTCAAGCCAATTCATTATAAATAAATAATAGAAGCATTTTTTTTTCTATCAAATATTTCAAATATTGCATAATATTTATCCCTTCACAAATGCAAAAATGATCTTGAAATTAGCATATTAGTATCAGTACTGTACAAATGATGTAGATTTTCGGCCATATAAGTGTAATTATTAATGTGTTCCCATCGAATGAAACCAATCTACTTTGACACCAAATCCAAAGATCAGTGTCTAAATCTATTGCTAACTTAACACGTCCATTTGTTATTGCAAAATTATTTGTTAATATGGTGACTGGGCGCGTGTTTTAGCTCTACTCTATTTCTGATGTAATAACGAAACATATATAGACAAAGTTAAATATATATATATATATATATTTATTTTATAGTTGGATCCAAAACGAGAACAAAAATTTCGTAATGATATTATTTAACAGTACTTTGAAGTATATTTAAAAAAAGACAAAAGCAAAAATAAAAAACATTTTTATAAATAAATAAAAAAATTCTAAGCAAAATGATTGCGTCTATTAATACAGAACTTTTGTTTTTAATTTGAATTCAATTAATATCGATCAACTTTCTAAGTTTAAAATTATGTGATCTACGCTTTAAATTAAAATTTATAATTCTTAAGGCTTGTTCTCGTTTATTCGTTAACATTTCATTTTATAAACTTCATTTGAATTTTGATTGACTAATGAGACAATTTCATTTAAGCTTACCTAATCATACCACCTTTTAGTCTGTTGTATGGGTGCAACAACGCATTTGTACGATAAGCGCTTTTGCTAGTACCAAATATGGTTTAGCCGGCTGAACTGGTGATTGACCGTGCAAAACCTTTTTAAGCTCAAGGCAATGTTAATTATATTTAACAAATTTGGGTGTTATTATCGCATATTTCAACATACATAGGCTAATGTCTGAATTAATGCACTTTGTTTATAGAGTGACCTAAGCTGCAATTCCAATGTTTAAAAAAGTTTGCTACCTACAGAAATAATGAATGATGATCATGCTTGTATGGAAGGATATTGCGAAACTAAATTTTATATATTTATTGTTTTTTTTTTTTTATAGCTAAGAAATTTTAAACGATCAACACAAATAATAGACATAAATTTTGAGTAATTGATTTAATAGTAAGCAAGCATATTTTTTTCTTTTTTCACAAAAACTTCATTTTTCCTTCTTTTTGGTTTTTTCTTTAGTCCAACAATAATTGATTTGATAAATATTTATTTGGTGTAGAAAATTTTTGAACTGCACTGTAATATTGACACTCGATAAATTTTTAAGTCTTATCGGGTAAATTGTGTAACTTTGCCGGTAATGATAAAAATTGTTATTACCCATAAAAAACAATATAAATATAAATGCTTATGGCATTGTAAATTGCTAATATACATATACACATATATATATATATACATGTGAACAACAGTTTATCTTATCTTCTGGCAAATTAGTTTTGCATTTTTGACTTAGTTTTGCGAAGAAGTTTTTCTGTTAAAAATTATGTATAATATATTATTAACATGTAGTTTGGTTAAAATATCTTCCTTAAACACATCTGCTTGTCCGGTATATTTTATAATATTTTTATGTTAATACTTAACCTTCCGGTTTGGGTAAAATTATTTGTTTTGAAAATTTTTTGGAAAAATACCGTCTGGCTAAGGTTTCTCTGTGGCTATGTGGGTATCTTTTTTAAAAAATACAATGTAGTTTATGTACATGTTCAGATTTTAAGTAGTAGTATTATACGATCAGTAAAAAGAATTTTTGAATTTTTGTATGTTTGGTCCAGTGATTATCTCATTTAGATAACCAGAGGGCTGAGTAATATTTTCGTCTACATTAAAGCTCAACAAATCTTTTGAAAGTGCTCTTCTCTTTTTCTTGTCAATACTCTTCTTTAGTTATTGCTGAATAGTATTTTTCTCATCTAGAAATTAAGTGTAGTCATCACATGAAACTCATCTTTTTTTTATTATTTACAAAAAACAAAAATGGTGTCAATTGAAGCAGTGAAATTTACTTAAAAATAATTCTATTAAAAAGAAATTTTGACATTCGTCCTTTCAAAGCTGGCAATTTCTAAAAATAATATTTATTTCTTCTTGAAAACGACAGTGTCAGTTCTGTAGCCAATCGACTTATTGTAATTTGCATTTCCCAAAGGAAGTTGAAGATAAGGAAGCCTATGGACATAGCGAATATTTTATGTTAAACAGTATAATATAATGCCAGGAGTTCACTAGTGCTTAGTGCTACCAAAATTTGGTACTAATCTTCACTGACATACAAATATTCTGAATGTTCTAAGAGAAGATCAAAAGCAATTTTTTTGAAAAAATGAAATATAAAATAAAATTTTGATACATTTAACAGTTGGAACTGTTATTATTTTCTACCTTTCAAGAAAATCAAAACGTTAGTGAGTTCACTTCAATTGAATTTAAGCAAAACTCTGCATTTTAAGAGTTTTAAGTTGTCTAATACGTTAAATATGGTCCTGAATTGAAACCTTGGCATTAGAGATTGAGAGACATTGTAGGGAGGGAGCTGCACGCAGAGATTTATAGGTAATCAGCCTAGTATCAACTAAATAACAAAACAAAAATGGTTATATTAACAAAAAATATAAAAGCTAAATTATATGTAAATATGCAAAGAATAAAAATAATTGGACTATTTAAGACTTGAATAAAGTTATTTGATTACGGCAAACGAAAACCAATAAATGATAGGTTCCAGGTAATGAAGTTAATGTTTACAATTTTAGACTAATTCCAGTTTGTATAAATTCCATTTCTGAAAGCCGCATAACTCTTAAAAAATTACAAGAACTTTAAATAAATTAATTGTGAAAGTAATCAAATGTTTAATGATAATAGACCAATATTAAAATTTGATTGTTATAAATTTATTAAACATTTCAAGTAACAAAACTTAATTATTGTTATATTCAAATAATATTTTTAAAATGAACACAAAACCAATTTAATTGCGTTGTAAAAAAGAAAAAAGCAGTTCATTACCCTCTGCTACAAAACGAAAAAAAGAAATGCCAAAAAGAACCCCTTTATTTTAGTATTTGTATAATAAAAACAATTTCAATTGTGCAGTTGAACCCTTATTACTTCTAAGAAGCAAAAATAAACTTTTAACTTCTAGTTAAAAAGTATTGCGACATATTATTACTTTCAAAAAAATACTTTCTTTTGTCTATTACCCTAACGGTGAAATTTAAAAATGAAAAGAAATGATAAAAAAGTGGCAAAAATTACGATATTGTATTCATGCGTAAATTGTGTAAATTACAAACAAAAAAAACAAACAAACAACCAGAGCACAATAATAAGAAAAGTCTTGTTAAAAAGTGTGTTTCTATGTCTTGACATAATTTTAATTAATACTCACAATTGTAATTTTCTTAATTAGGTAAAGAGCGCATGTAAAGGCAGGTGTTGTTTTGATCTCAGCTACCGTTCAGATGTTACTGAAAACAATTGGACATTTTAACTGGGTTATTAGATCAAGATCAGCAGATCCCAAAAGATATTTGAGCTCAATCTTTCTATTCTCGTTGTTAAAGCTTTGCTTAACAAATATATATACACATACTATATATAATTGACATGAGAGGGGGAGGAGAGTTTACTTAGTTTATAGGAATGAAATCAGCACAAACGGCTAACTTGACACCAATGCGTCGATCTTTTAACCTTCGCTGGTGGTAAAGCTGTAAATATGCAATAGCCGCGGAATAAAAACGTAACCTGATGCAAGATTTGAGTTTGCATAATTTCGACACATTCATTCTTGAAATAAGATTTTTTTTTTGTTTTTTGATTTTGATTTAGCTGTATTTAATTTCAAATATGCAATATATCTCCATATTTATATATAAATATGAAATTGTTGGCCCAAGAATATCGAAAGCGATTATCAATTTCGAGGTCAATTTTGCTATCTTAAGAAATCAAGTTTTTATGTTTTTTGTTTTTGTCCAGGGCTACACTTGAATTTCTGTTGAAGAAATTTATTTAGTTTTTTCAGAGATGAGTAGATGAGAGATGAGAAGTACAAAATTTATATATTTCTATAATATTTTTAGATATATAATTTTTGTGTGCTTTTTAGTTTGCAGGATTTTTATGTTCAAACAAAGTAGTAAATTTTTTATTCTTACTGAACTATAATGATCTACGTGAAAACATATTTTAAAAATTGTTGTTTGCGCTAGTATTTCAAATTTTTCGAAAAGGGATTAATAGTTAGAAACTAACGAAATTGTAAATCCGCTTGTGAAGATAAAATCACCCACATGTTAGCGAATCTTTGAAGCTAAAGTTAAATAAATTTAATTCCAGCTTAATTTTTAATTTTATTTTTCCATAAAGCTAGAATTGACCACAGGCAGCGAGCGGTGAGTAGGTTCCAAGCAGTCTCGTATTTGGAACCTTCACTACCACTCCTCTTACACTTCTTTAAACTCTGGAGTGATAAACTAGTAACTCAGAAATATGGAAAAAAAAACTTACTAGTGGGAAGTTATGAGTCTCATTATATTTGAATGTGGGATTAAGGGATTTGAAAGAATGTGTGTTTTGATCTTTGTTAAAAAATAAACTTATCCCAAGATTTGCTGCCCTAAAGAGCATCTAGACTTTTTTAACACACGTTTTTGGACTTTATACTGCTATTTTCCAGGAGGCTTTAGCTCAGAAATGAAAAGAGGCTTTTTCTTTAAAAATGTGAATCACCCCAAATTTAAGCATTGTTTGTTATGACCAGAGAACCATCTAAAACGACGGACTGGTTTTTTAGGCAAATAAGTTGAAACAAAAGTTTAATTTTTTCAAAATATTACCTTTCTTTTATACGAGGAAAGAAGGTGAAATTAAAACTTTTTTAATGATTCGTAAAATTGAAAATGAAATTCTGAGGCAACGACAACTAGTTTTTTGCTATTTTTAGTGTGATAATTCCATTGATTAATGTCTCTCAGTTCTAACATTAAAACTATTCTGGGACTTAAATTCGTCGAGTATATTTCGGCATTTATGTACCTTAATTTTTTATAAGAAATTTTTCCCTGGTTGTTAAGGAAAAAAGAAATTCTTTCTGTGTAAAAACTGCAGTTGACCATAACCTTGCTCCATAACTGGCAATAGTCCTAGTTAGATGGATAGAGTCAATTAACATAAAATCGGTAGTAGATAGGATAGAATGCTATTGCCATGAAAATCTGAAAGTTTGATGCTGTTAGCAAATTTTTTAAGCTGATTTCTGTTGATTTGCTTATATTCGCCAAAATTTGTAATTTCTGAATTATTTGGCATTACTAAAATTATTTGGTCAAATTGGTACTTGTATTCAAGGATATGATTGTTATAAGAAATTAATGTCAGGGCTTAATCCAATTTGGTCATAAACCGCTGAAAGTATGCTCATCAACTATTTCTACGAATTCTGTTTTATAGTTTCAATCGAGTCAAAATGCTTTAGTCTTAATGGCAACTTGTGTTGGGAAATTGAAAAAAAAACTCTGGTGCTTGGCTGATTGTATCTCTTGAAGAAGGTTTGTTAAAAAACAACAAGATAACTGCAGTGTGCAGTTTATATATGTTTGTTCATAATTGAAGTACTTTAAGCAACTTGAAGTCAATATTGTTTAGCCTTTAATCACTGTACGGAAATTCTGATTTTCTTTTAAACTGTAAACTCTAATTCTGTATCTAATTTGGTTATGATATCGATTAACTATTTCAATTTTTTCTTTACCCTCAATTATTCGCCACGAGTAGAACATTTTATAACTTACTTTTTTCATTTGTAAATGTCGTTTTTTTACTTTTAATTTTTTTCAAATACTTTTTTAGTCGAATTATAATTTCTTAGAATAGAAACATACCAATCGAATCTCAACCGATTCTACAACGTATTCATTTTCTTCATTTTCTTTCTATAAATATTACAAGCATATTTTCCAACTTAAAGCTTAAATTTAATTAGCTTAACTCTCTACCCTCAGCTTAGCGTATACAGTGAATAGCCTAGGCTTAACTTTAGTTGTCATAAATTAAATTTTCTTCTATTGCATTAAACTTTTATTTAATTTGCTGCAATGGTGTCTACCTTTAGAATAATTTTTTCTCTTATTTAATTAACGTTTATTTAATTTGTGAGTTAATTCAATTTATGAAAAACTATAGCAGCTTTCAATTTTTCAGCTCAAGGTATAACCTAAGAATCAGCGTACGTCATTTGTTAAAAAATACATCTTTTTTATATTAATTGTTTACGTGAGAAGTCATTTTAAATTTGGAAAAGTTCTTAATTCAGACTATAAAGATATCATCACTTAATTTAATTGGTAATCTAACCAAACACTTTAAAGTTGCAATTTTTCTTTTTTTAACAGAAATCGATAATATTTATTCATGCAATTCATACTTATTGCCAAATAATTTTGACATTAATTAGACAACTGATTGACTCCTTATTGGGTAACAGCTAATTATCGAATAATTAATTGGTTCTGTTTTTGTGTCCTAAATTAATTTAAAAACTTGCGTGCTCGGTTATTCCAGTTTTAAAACTTTAATAAAGAAACTAATGCTCTCTTTCGTAAATTATTGCGCTGTGTATATGAGAACTCTGACATTTAATTTTTTTTTTGCCGAATTGGGATAATTTGCTGAATCACGAACGAGGAGTTTGGTTTTGATTCATTTGGAACAGATGAATTATGATGCTCACCCTTTTCCTTTAATACACAAAATTATTCCGGATTTGGTGACCATAAAAACTCATGCAAGAATTTTTATACATCATAACCACATAAAAATCTTGATATTCTGCTTTTTTTGGACACATCAAAATTTTTTTTTTGCTCAATGCACTTCCTTACCCTCCCCATAAATGTGCTTTAGATATTTGTTACTTTTAGATAATGTGAAAGGATTAGCTCACTTACAAAATGATTTAATGAATTTCAAATTTTAACTGTTATAAAACAAAAAGGATAAAAGTATTTTAAAAAACTTAACTTTTTTCAGTTTTTTGAAGCAAAATTGTACACAAAAAAAAATATTAGAACAATAACGGCATTTACATTGAAAGAAAAGCAAAATCATTTTGTCCTTTTCAAAATGATGGTTTTTTACTAAAAGTTTTTTTTAGCTTGAAACTTTGTCTAAAATATTGATCATCTTAACATCTTAACATCAAAAATAGAGAAACTTACTTGACGTTGATTTCTTCCATTAGATAATAAGAGACTCTGTTTAACGAAAAGGAAATTTTATCTAATTATTAACTTGTTCAATACCTCAGTCGCCAGCAAAATCTTAAAAGTTTAAGTTTAGTCTTTGGATTATCTAAACTCATGTCACTCATGGTTCAAATTTATTAGGGAAATCAGGTTCCATAATATTAAGCTTCGCACTTAAAGCTAATACTTAACATTTTTTAGGATAATAGAGGTTCTCTCTTTTCCATGTGAAATTTACGTAAACTAAATAATTTCAAATATTTTTCAAATGTTTAGACGGCAATGACATATTTTCTGACGTCAGAAGCTGCGATTTTTATCATTCCAGCATAAATGCCTTCTTCAACAGATGGGAAAAAAGTAACAGAAAACAGTTCCACTTATTTAACTCTTCTAAGAACTTGAATATATATGAAAATTGTAGATTTTCAATAACACGACATTAACTTCTTACGGACTGAGCTGAGAACTGAAAAAATTAAGAAAATTTTTGAAGCAAATACTTGAAGACTATTTTTTTTATCTTCTAACTCGATTATTTATCGCTGGTTTTCAGACAGCAAGAACTTTAATAAAATAATTACTTCGAGCTCACAAAGATTATTATTTATGAAGTTTATCCTGAAGTTGTACTGCACACCTCGTGGTTTATAATTTCTTTTATGTCCTTTTGATTTCAATTAAAAGAACTTAAGTAGTGGTTTTCGGATAAATCTAAAAAACTATAATAATTAAGAAATAAAAAAGTCAAAACTAACTGCAACAAAATTTTAGGCTATCCAATAACAGACCTTTATATACAAATGTCTAAAACAGTAGACATTTAGTAATTTGAATCGTTAAAGAAACGCTAGCCTCGTTTTAAGATGACCAACTATAAAATAAGAAAAAACTGGACAAGAAACCAAAATGAATACATAAAATTTAAAGCAGCAGATGATGTTTGATAAAAGGTCATAGTCGGAAGCAGATGGATGCACCAATTTTCAGCTGTTTCCTTTTTCATAAAACGAAAAAAAACTTTATTTTCATAAGAATTTTTGAAGTACTCTTCAAATTATTTTTTGAGCAGGCGTTAGCGTAATACTTGAAAAATCTTTTTAACTTGATAATATTATTTTATATGTTAAAAATGAGGGGTGTTAACTCTGTTTAGGATTCTAATAAAATTTGAGTTGGTTATAGAATTTTTGAGGGAGTCTAAATGTAAAATGATTAAACTTTAATATTATAGTCAAACAGGTATCTGCTTAATCTTGAAATTTTCGTAACTATTTCATTCTGGTCTACTTTTCTTTTAGCTAGTCAACCAGATTCAAATGAGTACGATCTTTTACATTTATAGTTAATTCAAGCTAGTTCGACAGTTTTTAAATGTAGTTTTCCAAGTAGCAGATATTTGCATAACCAAAATTTCGAAATTTATACCAACAATAGTTATTATGAATTAGACTAAAAGGACCAGTGCTTTTTGCATTCGCCCTTTGTGGTTATTAAAAATTTTCAGTAATTGAAATTATAATACAAATCTACACAAGTATCATTTTTGGTTCTTTTTTGTGAGAGTACTTCAATTGATGATAAAATTAGCATTCAACGTTTCACGCATAGATCTTTGATGAAATAGGAGTCTTTTAATAGATGCCATAGTAGTGCACAAATAACTAACCCTAGTGAATAAAATAACATCGGCGAGTTTCTCTCGTAATTAAAAAGTTAATTAGTGAGAAATTCACCAAAGTGAATGTAAGGGAATAGCTTCTTTTAGGGCATGGGATACGAGTATTGTTCATTGGGGTAATTTTTTAGCCCCTTAGTACCGTGAAAGCGATTTTCGATCGATGCCATACAGCATACACTTTTATAGCAAGTGTCGATCATCCCCATACAATTTGAAAATTTCGCTAGACGCTTGAAGTCATGCAAATGTATGAAGTTGTATGAATTCACTTTCACTATGTCCACAGGCTTTGTTGTAAAAATGTGTTAATAAATTTCTTAAGTTAAAAAAAACGTAGAATATATTAGTAAGTAAGTAAGTACAGAAAGGGGACAGATTGAACCGCGACCAGTTAGAATATATTAGCAGATTCCTCTTATAATTATTTCTTTTGGAAAAAAAAAAAATTTACGATACTTAATTTATTTTATGCACTCAACAAACTTTAAATATTTAAGGGAGAGCGTCAAAAAGCATTAAGAAAACTTCGAATATTCGAGGTAAAATTTAAGCCTCATAAGTTCCGCAATTAAAGTTTTACTGTGCTTAGAGGTGTTTTCATAAACCCAAATTCAAAATGTGCTAACAGCTGTTTGAAGCAATCCTTTAGAATCCCATAAAATTAAATTGTCAGCATCAACGGGGGGAATTATAGCTCATTTTTGTATTCTACTTAAATTATGATACTCAGGGTAATCCTTTTTAAGGTGGAATTACAATAAACAGTATATTTACCACATTAATTGAAATTTTTATTGAAAATATGTAATTTATCTTTTCTAACTAATTTTACTATATTTAATTGATTTGCATAAATAATTATGCGTTATAAAAATAGTTAAAATAGTTAAAGAATACAAATTAAATTTTTCTAAGGGATTTGCAATGTTGTCAATATAATACTTTGTGTAAACCCACTTCAAAAAACTCTGTCCAAGATGCTAAGTTAACACCATATAGGACAAGGCTAGCATATTTTTTACAATAAGTGAATTCAACGTATTGTGGTTCATATGAAACCCTCGAGCGTGTACAACGAAGATGTCTTTGAACTTTAAAAAGGGGTTTATGCTTGTGTGTAGAATAAAACTTTAGAAAATAGTAAAATATTTTGTAAAAAGTACACTTTAGAAGATAAATAAATCCAAAATGTAAATAAGTATTTGTTTCCATAAACTTCTAGTTTGTATAGCAATACTAGCTACATACTATACTAGCAATACTAGTTTAATTAATATTTCATCGCTTTTTTATTGATTTAATCTAAAACTTAATCACATTTTCACCATTTAAATACATCATCATAGATTTAGAAGACTTTGAGTTATAAAAGCTTTTAATTTTTTTTTATCACACCATAGAATTTTTACAGCTATAAGGAAAGACAAGTATAATAAAAGTTATTTTTAACAAAAATATCATAAAATAAATAAAAAACAGCATTAAATAGGAACGAAAAAAGAACCAAGGCCACAAATACCCTTGACCGAGATCACATGTGAATTTGCAATACGATATTGTTATTTACCTAGATTGCTTGATATGTCCATGAGCTCCATCTCTCTTGCTGATGCATCAAATATTATTACATATATATCTTAATATTGCTTGTGTTATCCGGCCGGGTGCATATCTTTAATGCAACATTATGCTAAATTTATGTTAAGTACACAGTAGCTGATAAGCGATCTTCTTTTTACATATTTTATAACATAGATTTTCTAAAGAAAAACCAAAACAAACAACATTACGCATCAATTCTAATCAAACTGATGTGTAGATATGACGGAAGGAAAGGTTAAAAATATCTATTAGTATATTGATTACAGGTACATGTTTTAGTGTAGAAAAACAACAACAAAAATTAATATTGTCCCACATACATATCTCACATATTGAAATTATATTAATTAACTGGGGCACAAATTTTAGGAAAAATATTTCAACATTTGCATCACTTTCAATTTTGCAATCGGATTACGTATAAATTTCATACAAAAAAAATATTAATACATATCTATAACCACATATATATGAAAATGTATAATAAAAAATGCACATCAGTATTGGCTATTTTTTTTTTTTTTGGTATAGTAGTGAATGTAAGTTTTTTAGTCAGACTACTTAAAACAAAGCTGATATGGCCCTGATCTTCTCAAGGTTCGATTGCCGTAAGCGTTGGATGTCTTAAGCTCAAGGTATATAACAGCTCAATGGCAACGGTTGAGTCGCTTTGGCACAAACCGTGAAATTTTTTTTTTTTTGATGATGATTTCATGTTGACGTATAACGCGATTTATTTAGACTAAAGCTAAAGTTTTTTTGTTTTTGTTGTTGCTGTTGCTACTAAATATTACGATCTTAAAAGCTCACCTCGATTAGACTTACAACAGATTTGAATTGCTATTTCGAATGCCTTTTGTTTTGCGTTTTTTTTTTTTTTTTTTGGTTTGTGTTATTGCTATTATTAAGACCCCCAATTATTTTTCAATGTATTGAAATTTTAGTTTTTGAGTACCAGAGATAATTAATAATTGCCACATATGTTTTACATATTGCGTTACAAAAGTGATTATGTTCACACAATTATTAGTTGATTCCTTACATATTTTAAGTACTAAGGTCATTTGTAAAAATTCTTGCTCTTATATAGGTAACAAAAAACAACTTACATAAAACCTTATTTTTACTCTACCAGGTAATATTCTTTGTCCTTATGTGTAATTTAAAAGGTTTACTAGAAGTTGCAACCCTCTTATTATCTTTCTTAGCCAATTTCAGTTTATGACTGGTGTAATATTCTCGTAATCAAAACTATTTGTATGTACCAAATTTTTAATGAATCAGAAAGGGGTGCGAATACTTTAGAAAAGAGTCTTGCAGTCAAGGTCACAAAATTTTGAAATATTGCCCTAAATACAAAAGCCAATGTCCCACTTGCTTACATCTTTATCATGACCTTTTACGATAGAATTAGGAGTGGGTTGTTTACTTTTCCGAAAATGCAATTTTTTATGATAAACAAAATAAGAAAATCAGAACCACAAGATGGTAATTTAAAGTTTATAAGTAAGTAGTTGGGAAGACATAAAACATTTTTTACTTTATCAAAATTATTTTGTTGGAAAAACGCTTTATGTCTTCGCTCTACTAATTCTATGTTGCTATATTGTGTGCTTTCCGGAAAAAGATGATTAATTTTTTTCTGGAAAATTTTCCTTTTTTTTATTGATTTCTTACATTAATAAAATATCCATCACATTTTTAAGCAATTACTTGTGGTTGGATATGAGTAAGTTGATTGGGCCAATATACATTAAGCTATAAATCACTGAGAATTTTACGGCTGGACATGTACTGAGAAAGAATAAAACTCTAAAATTTCTGCGTTAAAAAGTCACTATAAAACTTTGCCAATGGTCAGCAGATCGAATGCCAATTTACTTTTTTGTTATCGCTAAAATAAGCCAGCATATACGACAAATTGTGGTACTTTTACTTATCAGGGAAGTAAAGGAAAAGAAGTAGTCTTAAGCTTTTCGAAAAAGCTCCATAAAGAAGATCCATCACATATTTAATGACGCCAAGTGTATTAGGTACTTTTAAAATTTGAAACATAAACTGGGATCTATGTGCTAGTGAAATTAATTGGCACCTTTAAAGCATCGAATCACCAATCCTGCAACACCATTTCATGAGCTGCTGTTAATTTTATACTTTCTTTATTTTTACTTTTAAACAGGAATCATTATAAAAAGATGCATTTAAATAGATGCATAACAATTGTGCCAATAAAAGAACAAATATTATATAATTCGTTATGATTTTGTAAACATTTTTTATGCTTCCGTAATACATAACAACGACTAAAATTGAAGTTTGTATAAATAAATCAATTTTTGTATCGTATATATATAAGAAGTGTACACCCTTTTAACTCATATGCATTTCTCATTAATATTTCATGACGTTATATATTTAAAAATGTTTTCAATTCTTTGAAATTTTTTCCGTATCAGAAGATTCTTTCAAATTGTTTTAAAAAAGAATATTCAATTCTTTCATTTTGGTGTAGATCGTCTGCTTCTGTAACATTGTTCGCGAAACACTTAATCCTAAATCCTACCATAGCGGATGTTAATATCAACATATCAAATCAATTTTTTTTTTGTAAGTTTTAAAGGAGCAGATGTTGGAAAGGTAACATAGCCTTAACAAAAAAACAAGAGAAAAGAAAAAAACATATTTCAAAATAAAAATTCAATAACAACCTAAATGCGGGTGGGAAGAAATCTTTTCTACCAGAATTCCTACACAAAAATATCCCGAGAGACCGGCTGTGCAAACATATTGTTAAAATTCCAGGTGAAAGGATATTTTATTTTTGTCTTTTTTATATTCTATTTTTTTGTGTCTATTGCTTTCACCTTAGTTGGTTTCATATGCTGGACGAATTCGTAATATTTACTCAAATAAAATCTATCTACCTGTGTTTTCTAGTATTTTATCTTGAATATAATGGAAAATAAATTGAAAGAAAATTTTTCTAGTAAATTAGGTGTAAAAGAAGTGAATGAAATATATGTAAATTAAAATAGGATAACGAATTGATTAAATGAATTATATTTTTTGGTTATAAATCAAATTCTTAAATATGACATTGAATACTTCATCAGTAAAATTTTTAAGTTAGGAACGCTGTTGGTGTCTTTTTTGTTTTGAATTTAATATATTTTCTCGTTTTTAACTATTCACTAGTATATTTAGCCCACCTAAGTTAAGAATTATTTAGTAGATGAAAGCTTTGTTTCTTAAGGAAAAGATTTTAAGGCCTTGCCGACCAGGAAGTATTTTTGACTAGAATAAAATACATAATTTCAAGTGAAGTATTGTAGGATGAATAGATTATTTTTCAACACTTTTTTTTTGTACCAACGAATAATGGATCTCTCTATTAGTTGGGACAATAGGCTTAGCTAATTCATAAGATTTTATTCTGGAGTAGTTTTAGAGAATCCCAGTTTTGCAATTTTGTATGCTAAAACCGTCGAAAAAGAGAATAAACTTGTTGCTCTAGGTCAGTGATTCTCAACCACTGTGGCGCGGCACTTTTGTGTGCCGCCAAATGTTAGGTATATAGTAATGTTAATATGATTTAAAAATAAAAATACTTTTAACAGGAATCCATAAAAAATTTTATATTATTTCATTATTTGTTTTGCAACGTGTTCTTTCTTAGTGCTAGATTATAGTAAAGCGGCATAGCATAGCGAGCATGCATTGGCAAATATTCAGTTTAATATTAATTTATTTGCTTGTAGTGTCAATTTAAAAATTATGTAAATATATTGGCTTTGCACTATTGTATTCTCAAACTTGAATAAATCGTATTTAAAGGTAATATTTGATTCGCCTTTTTTAAATAAGGTTTCGACCATATTATTTTTATTTTAACAGAACCTTCTGAAAATGAATAAATGGTTAAAAAAAAAGAAAGCTTAACGATGATAATAGTGATAATGATAACGTTAGCGACCAAGTTAATGATACTTAAAAAAACTATGTTGCTTATCGGAAATACCATGATGATTTTTTGAAATTTGGATTTACCTCTACAATGGAAAATGACAAAACTGTTTCCGAGTGTGTGACATGTGGTTGTAAATTATCAAATAGTGTTATGGTGCCGAGCAAACTCCAACGACACTTGGTGACTAATCATCCTTCGCTTTCAACAAAAGATAAAGGCTACTTTCAAAGGTCTTTATCTTCAAAATTCAAGCAAGCAAAAGTTTGTGAAAAACAAATCAGAGTGTCTGAAAAGGCTCAAGTAGCTTCTTACGAAATAGCTGAATTGATTGCTGTTAAATTAAAACCTCACAATTTGGCTGAAGAAATTATATTACCAGCTTGTCATAAAATTGTAAAAATAATGATTGGTGGATCAGCAGATATTGATATTTGTAATATACCACTTTCAAATGACAAGATCCATCGCAGAATTAAAGAAATGTCGCAAGATATTGAGCAAAATACTGCAAAAACTCTTGCAAATTCAAATTTTGCTCTACAAATCGACGAAACAACAGATATTATAGGAAAAGTTCAATTAATTGCATTCGTTAGATTTATTTATGAAAATGATATAATTAATCAATTTTTATGTTGTCGGGAGTTACCTGATTTTACAAACATATTTTTAATGTAATTAGTTCATATTTAGAAGAAATTAAAGTTTCGTGGAAGTCATGTATTGGCATTTGTACAGATGGTGCTCCAGCTATGACTGGACATATAAAAGGATTTGTAGCACATTTTAAAGAACTTAATGGGAATATATTAGTTACCCATTGTTTTTTGCATCGAGAAGCACTTGTTACAAAATATTTGCCATCAGAGCTATAGAGCCAGAAAATAATTCTAGAACAATGTGTTAAAATGGTTAATTATATAAAATCAAGACCATTAAAAAGTCGCTTATTTAGTAAATTATGCCAAGCTATGGAAGCCAAGTACGAATCCTTGTTACTGCACACAGAAGTAAGTAAGTAAGTAAGAGGAAAGGTTTTATCTCGTATACTGGTATAACTTTATGGAAGAATAAGGATCAGGAAGGCAATTTAGAAAAGTTTGAGTCAGTTCGAAAAGACTGTTATAAAACTATTAAAATAATTGTTATTGACCATTTGACAACATTAGAGGAGAGAATTATTCAATATTTCCCAAAATTAAAAATAAAGAAGTTTGATTGGGTTCGTAATCCCTTCCTCATGACGGACCCTTCTTTATTTGACTTAACTTTGAATGAAGAGGAAGAACTCATTTTGCTTTCCAATAATCGAGATTTAATTTTAAAACATTCAAAAGAATCAATTAACTTATTTTGGATTAACATTAGATGCGATTATCCAATTATAACCAAAAAAGCTTTAAACATATTATTACAATTTTCCACATCGTATTTGTGTGAATTCGGATTTTCAGCATTGACCATCATTAAAACCAAAAAAGATCAAGATTGTTAAATATAGAAGACGATATGAGAGTAGCATTGTCATTTTTACGACCAAATATAAATGAAATTATTAAAAAATATCAAGCTCAAATTTTGCAAGTATTCTTAGATTAACTTGTTTTTAATAACTTAATAAACGTACTGTTTCTTTTTTAATACATTTTATTTTATTTATTTTATAGGTAAGTAAATAATTTTTAAGCCTATCTTTTTCTTTGTATGCCGCCAAATTTTGAAATCGTTAAAAGAGTGCCGCAACAAAAAAAAGGTTGAGAATCTCTGCTCTAGGTACTCAAAATATTTCTAATATGGCCGATTAAGGCCATAGTAAGGATGACGTTAAGACCAATTTCAAGTGAATATAAGCGACATTTTATCGTGCAACTTATCGATAACATTCGTTTGTGTGACAAGTGCTGAGCAATCCCATTCAAAGAGGAAAATCCACTTTTCGATAAAAGTAACTTGAAGTCACTTCCATAAGGGCTGCGTTCTATGTAAAAGAAAATATCTTTGTTTAAACCAAGGAGTCAAAGGCTGTAGAATAGAATTTTTGTACACAAAATTCAAACAGCTGCTACTAATTAGTATGTTATTAAATGGCTTGAGGGATAAATTTAACGGCTTTAAGATACTATTACTTTTTATTGGGTATTGAATGTACAAAGATAAATCCTTTCACTATTGTTACAGTCAAATCATAACCACATATGTATATTTTATTTGCTAAAATGTTTCAATTTTTATATATTTTAACCTAAATTTCAAAATGCTAAATAATTTTAACGTGATTTCTTTGATTTTGGATAATCTTAAAACAAAATAAAAATTCCAAAAACTGATTTCGGTACTAATAATTTTTTGTTTTTTTTTGTTGTCAAACGAAATCATAATGAAACGATTTCTTATGTCACAGTCATAAGATAAGTTCACGTTTCAACACTTCTCTGATGTCCATCAGAAAGAGAGCTTGAGGCACAAATCACGATTTAAACTAAATGAATGAAATGACATTGAGAAACCCTGAAGGGGGACAAAAGCTTATAATTAGTACCAAAACAACAAAAAATTTGTGTAATTGACTTAAAAAATCTCTAATAGGTAATAATCTGTTAAAAAATTTTCTACGTGGGGGAAATATTGTAGATTGCGAAAAATCAGCAATCAGTAGATTAGCTTGACACCCGTCTTAAGGGGCAAACATTGATGAATTATTATAACATATTACTAATCATATTATTTTTGTTGTTGTTGTTATTAATTGCCAAATATAAAGTACTATTGACAATTAGTAGTTATTCGAAAACCTAAACAAATAAAAAATCCCAAATACATTAAAATTTTCTTAGCCAAAAATATGTTTGACTGTTAGTCTTTCAATATGATAAGTAATATTGCGCTGTACATGTCAAAATTTTGGGTGAATGGCAAACTTAATACACAACTAACAGTTGTTTTTTTTTTGATTTTGCAATTTTATTTTTCTTTATATTATTATTTTTACTTTTAACGATTTAAATAACTTGAAATCTCTTTGCTTACAGCTATTAGACAGCTTTTGTTATGAAATTTGTCATATTAAGATCATTTTGTGGGTGTGAGAAATTATATTAATGTTAAAATTGTTGCGAGATAGAACTTTGCGCAATTTGGCGCTTATTTGACGAGAGACAGGTGTCAGTGTGACAAATGTGACATTTGCAACTACATGTAGGAGATCTCTACTATTTAACTTCTTTGTCAACAGATTAATTGTTTGATTGCTAGATGAACAGAAAATTATTTGATTTTATATAGTATCTCCATTACTCAATAATATTTTTGATGCAAGCTATTTGACCGAATTATGTTGATAGTTGTGAGATAACTACCGAAACTTTTTGCGCTTATGGCACAACATCTTTTTTGGCATTCAAAAATTTTTAAAGATATTATTTGCTTGAAGCAATATATTTAGTAGGTTTTTTTATTGCAAAATTTTATTGAAACAACATAAAAGCGATAGAAGTAATAAATATGTGGTATAAAATGGTTTTTTGTTTTTTCGCAGAAATGTGCAATGATTACAAAAAACTTTCTGCTTAAATCACCTGCTTTTAAAAGAGGTTATAAAAGTCATTTTTCAAATTGTGTGCTATTCAGTTTTGCAATACGTTTTTTTTTCATAATTTTATTTCTGATATCTCCAAAGCTTATTATTAGTCTGAAGGTTGTTTGAGGGTCTTTAAACTTCCAGTTTTTTGCTAAATTTTTTTCGTAATTAAGTTTAGGTTAAAGTTGATTGGTTGCGTATTAAAGATTATCCTTATTATTTGTATTAACTTATAATGTAAAAGTGTTTTATTTTAAAGTGTCTAAAAGGTCTAAATGTGTCTTTATATGTTCATGAAATTAGATATAACAGTAAAAATATATTTTTCAATCAATATCAAACCTGGCTCTTTTTTTTACAAATTAATAAGTTAAGATGTTTCCATGGAGCTTTTCACATATAAAAAACTCTGTTTAGTCGTCACCGCAGTCTTTTCTAGTGATTTTAGTACATAATTTAAAAGATTTTGGCCTTTTATTTTGTCAAAGGTTATATATTTTCTTAAGATTTGATTTCAGAGAAATTTGCATGTACTGGCTTTTAAATTTTAATAAAGTCCTGTTTCAATTTTGTTGAATATATTTATGAAACATTTATCACAAATGAAATATACTTCACTTCACTTGACTTGATTAATGTCCGTGAAACTTCCTTCCATATCCAGAATTGAAATTAAAGTAAAGGAAAGAACATTGTTTTGATGACATTCTGATGATCAAACTGCAAAACTAGCATGGAAAATATTTCTACAAAATGATCCAGAACATGAATTTATATCACTGTAATACTAAATATTTTCAAAAATATTCATCGAATTGTGTAGCCCTGTATTAGTCAAAGGTACTGAAATCTTTAATATAAAAAAATAGGAGCACTGATACAATATTTGGTTAAATGCTGAGACCTCACTTATGCTTAATATGATGCTTCTTCTAATTAACAAAAAAACTGTGATAAGCTTTCATTGGTCAAATTTTAAAATAGTTCTCAAATATTGCACAAAGTCTGAAAATTTTATTTAAGGAATTTTTCTCTTAACTTGCCTTAAAATAACAGATGTCATTAGGCAATATACCAATGAGTTTAAGGCTTAGAAGCTTAGAAGATGCTGCGTTTTTGAATATGAATAATTAAATAAATAAATAATTTAATAAAACTGAAAAATTCGAATAATATCTTAATAAATTAAATCTTTTATTAAGTCGTCTATTTACATTTTTAACAAAAAACTCTATTAATATATTTTTCATAACTTTTTCTCTTAAAATACTTATGGCTTTTAAGAATTAGTGAACAATTTTAATAACCCTTTCACGCTCTAACTAATTACTAACTATTTAGATGAATAAATTTTTTTTCCATTTATATCCAGCTAATCGATCATTGAGTTGTTTTCTCACACCAAATATAGTGCTAAAGATTGGCAAATAATGATAGCATAAAATGTTAACGGTAGTGCATGGAAATAGTTTTTGTCTTTGACTTTAATTCACCTGAACGATTTATTACGAAGTAAAGAGATAGTTAAATGCTATGCCTCTAGTTGCAATGCATTTAAGATAAGAAAAACTAGTGATCAAATAACACATGAAAAATTACACAAACATAAACTTATAGTCTACGATTTGCCAAGAAAATTACAAGTATTCACTTTTAAATTGTGGACTTATTAAATTAATCGCGTGTATTATTACTGTAAATGCATGGCGGCTAACATTTTTGACGATATAGTTAGATGCTGGACACAATCGCCAATTTGATATTTAATAGAGTAAGTAAATTATAGAACTTAACTAATTTAACAGTTAGACATTTGTATTAAGATTTTAAAGTGAAATAAAGGAGGCTACTTGTAGTAGTTTTTCAACTATTTACCTTATGTGGAATCAATGCAATGAAATCCTGAAAATTTAAATAAATATGTTAAAATATCGCAATTATTATGTGATTTTTATTATTTTCATGAAAAAAAAAGAAGTAAATAATATTATTTTTTAAACATTTTTCATGATAAGTAATCAAATTAATATGAGCAAGATTAACCTTAAAGAAAAAATTCCTTAATTTGGTTTGAAGAGCTGATGGTTTTTGACAGTTGCAAGACATTATAGTCCAAATTATGTACATTTTTGATATTTTTCAAAAATTTGTTAAAAAAACTGACGGGAGTGATGACATATGTAAGTATAGTAACATAAAATGCAATTTTAAAATCAATAGACATTTGGAATTTATATCATTTGCTTTCTGTCATGAGTCCACTTTAATTGTCCTTAAGCAAAATTCTCTGTTTTTAGAGAGCTCAGCCGTCCCATACTCTAAGCGCTATTCATTAGATGACTAATAAAGTCAAAACCGCTTAATACGACATCGGTTAACACGACCTATCGGTTAATACGACCAAAACAAATAGTCCCGCCGGAGTTCCATATAATTGCACAATTAATTTACCGCTTACTACGACATTGCATATAACGACATACCGTTTTGAACGACCAATTTTTCTAATATTTTCAAAGAACTTAATCGGTTATAACAACATGCAGCATTTTTTTTACATTTTGTGTGTCTATTTTCAGAAATTTTATGTTCATAATTAGTAAACGTGTAGATCAGTTATAGTCAATAGGCGTCCCTAATAGATTTTTAAAAAATTCACTGTGGGCATGTCTGCACTAGATATGGTATAGTCGTCAAATGGAATAAGAAAAAATAGTACAGGAAATTATTGTAGACATGGAGCCATAAGCACTTTTACTTTACTTTGATTATGAAAATCACGAATTTTGACTGTAGCTTTTCATCCCAGTAAATGACTAGAGTCAGTTTGATGCCATATACGCAACGCTTAACACATCGGCTTAATTTTTTATAATTTTTCTCAAAACTAATACACTTATACTTATCCTTATAATAAAACTTTACAAATACGTTCCTACATTTTTAGGCAAAAAATAATAGTACCGCTTTTTACGACTATCGGTTATTACGACCGAAAATAATGGTCCCCTGGATGTCGTATTAACCGGTTTCTACTGTACTTGCAATACTTTAGTTGTCAACTGTTGTTTATTGTTTTTAATACGAATTTGGTTAAGAAAACATTCTAGGGAAAAATACTATGTCATGGCGCATTATTTCGGAAAATATTTATGTTCTGAACATTTTTAGCATCACTGTGAAAATACAAAATCTTAAAATTATGATGTAATTGTTTATCCTTAAATTCTCATTAATATTTTTATTAATTTTGTATTTTTATATTAGCTACTTAAGCAATTGACAACAAGAAGCTCATAATCTTATTAATTATAAAAATAAAAAAGTAGAGGTTAAATAATTTCGATTCGTTTTCTTATTAGAAACATGAGTATCAGATTTTAAGATTTGATCAAATTAGCTGGCAATAATTGTTACTTAATCTATCTTAACATCAATATCAAGAAAAGTCAGTTTAGTTAGTTACTTAATCGAATAATGCTTTCATCAAAATGTTTTCCTCCTTTCAAAATAGTAACCCGATTGACCTAAGATCGACCAACAGACAATCACGACTTTTTGTCTAATAGCAAAAGAGTGCATTGCACCCAGACGCAAACTCTCACTCTAGATTTTGTCCAACAACTATACTCTTCTTGAAATGATGATGAAAAAATTATATTGTAATCTAACATTTTCACTATTGTTGTATTACTTTTTTTATTTTTTATTTTTTTATATATGATAATTCACCCGCGCAATACAAAAAACAATTATTTAGCAGCAGGAGAGCAATTTGCAAAATAAAACAGAATAAAAGAATCGATTGCGCGACAAAAGTTCACTTGAACGAACTCAAAAGCGAAAGCTAAAGAGAAATTATTGTGTAAATTGTTGATTGTGGCCCATTTTGTTAATATTATGCCATTGCATGGTATTTGCAAGTTGTGAAATGCATCTTTATTACGTTCAAATTTTATTTAGTGATAATATTTAAAATTTTTTGCAATCTATCTATATTAGCTATAAAATTATACCCAGGGGATTATATTTTGCGAAAAATTCATAAATAGAATAATGCGTCATTTGATTTGGTTGTTTGTAGTTTTTGGCGTTTAAAATTCTTGTTTTTGTGCCAAATTTTAATCCATGCGGCTATTAGATATTATGAAATTTTCCGAAAATACAAACTTTTATTTATCAAAATAGAAATGAAATTTTGCAAAAGATCTAATTCAGTTTTGTAAGTTGGAAAATCTAAATATATGAGGGTTATAGAAAAATTTCATCATTTTATTTTTGGTTGTTAAATTGATGGATGATAGATTTCAATGCCTGCTGTTTTATATTAATGTCGAATTTGTGATGTATATAAAAATTATGAAAAGAAAACTTTAGTTTTTTGGATGAAAAAAATTGCTGATCCATAATTTATTATTATTACTAATTATGCAAAAATTCTGTTTATAAAGAAATAATTGAATTCAGCAATGATCAAGAATAGTCAATGCTATTCTTTTAACTTATTTTCACTATCTTGCGAAATATTTATATAATGTGTAAATTACAAAATCTAGAGCCAACATTAAAATTTCCCCGCAATTCTGTGTAGTAGATGAAGAAAACTGCTGTCAACATAATCAGAAATTTCCCAGTGATTAAATTGTTCTTGAAACTTACTCATCAAGTAACATTTGTAAACGGCTGCATATTAACCCTTGAATGGAGCGTCCGGGTTATGAACATATGTATGCGCATATGACCGCTGGTGAAAAGAAACAACTTAACTTGGTGTTTTGGACAGCGTTTTTATTATTGAGTATAACCGCGCCTCAAAACTCCTATAAAATTTCCTGTTAAACAGCTATCCAAAATGCTAATCTAACCACAGCCAAAATATATAGGTTTTATTACTCTATCCAATTTTTAGGGAAACTTCGAAAACAGATGGATTGTCACATTAGAAAAATAATGCCTTAAATTTTCTCAAGTCTGGAACACACCACCGTAGTCGTATGTTTTCGAATTATCTTTTTTCTTGTAGTTCTATTTCAATTGTGCCTACATTTTGAAATTATATCAGAGAAGAAAATACTGGAACAGTGCTGTCAGGAATGGAACCTTTTTCACTAAAATTTTATTAGGATTTCTTAAAAATTGCACATGCAATGTCTAGTTTCAACAGAGAGAAATGATAAGAACTTTCATGGAATTTTTATGCAATTTTTTGCCCATGCTTTCAAACTTTGTTTAAGCTTACACAAACTTTCATTAACAATATTTATGAAAATGTTGTTAAAGTTTGATTATATATCACGGACCGCGTTTCAAGAACAAATCTTCTTATGTTACAGCAATTTCTTAAGCTCAAATGCCAAAAGGATTTTTTTAATTATTAAAATTTTTCATGAATTTTTATCGGCCACTTTGAATATTATAAAACAAATCGAAAATGGAAAATTACACTTATCATTCTATAAAGGAATTTAGTCGCTGTAATTCCGTGGAGCAATTATCCTGAGGTTTCTGTTCTAAATAAAATTATTAAGTAGCAAATTTCCCTTTTTTTTTTTGCTTTTCTATTGATATAAAACTACAGTTAAATGGAAACTAATAAATTTTATTACAGTGTCTTGAATATCCTAATGATTATATGTGTTGATCAAATCCATCAATTTTCACTCTTAGCATATACAATGAAAAACCTTAGCAGTCTAGAGCTTACAAAAATTTTATAAATTTTAATCTTTATTACAGTTTTTGGTCCATGATTTACTTAATTTCTTCGTTCTTTACACTTATTGCTTAAATAATTTTTACTTTTTGTTGCGTTTTAGAAGTATTCTATTTCACTATACGTTTTAGTTCTTGAATTGTTTTTTTTGTATATAAACAGGAAACTCCATGAATTTTTGCTGAATATATAAATTACATCATTTTAGTTTTTACATAAATCCTTAATTGAGCAAACGATAAAAAATATTTGTTAAACAACTTATGCTAACATGCAGATTTGTTTGTTGAAATTTTTCTTTATGATATTTTTCTGTTTTGTAAATACCAGCTGCAGTTAAATTACTAAAGTTCCGCTTATCATCGAAAGTAATAAACGAGAGCTGACAAAAATGAAAACTTGATGCAATCCAATTCAGAAAATTCTTTCTAAATATTCTAAAGTTTTTTTGTAAATTATATTTTGTAACTTCGGTTACAATATTTCTTCTCTATTGTACTTTATTATGTTGAAACATAAGAAAAAAATAAAACAGAAAAAAAAAAAATGAAAGAAAATATTCATAGCTCTCTGTTCGCCGACTGCCATCAATGTGTAATACTTATAAGCCTTGCCAAACTTGCCCAATAAGCGCGGTTGAGCTATTCAAAAGCACTATAAGCGACGGTGTATATCCGTGATGTCATCCACACAATGATTTACACACATCAGTGACGGCCACTGTTTCGAGGGCATCTTTCGCAAGGTCTAAACATATATATGCTAAGCTAATGGTGCAAGTGGGCTCACCGTTCTGTATTTGAAGATCTACCAGCTAAAATACAAGAATAAACGATTAACAGCGTCGAAACGGACATTTCAAAATCATCCAAGTACGTAACCTAATGTCTCATTCTTGATATTTGTTTGAGTCGAAAGACTCGCATTTTGTAATCAGCAAATGAGTTAATTGAATCTAACGCGTGGTGTCCTCCATTTGATTACACTAAAATCAATTGGCTCTAGCTAAATTCTAAGTGATGCTCTTTTTTTTGTTTTGTTTTATTTGGTTTGTTTTTTTTTTTAAAGGAACACCATTTAGAATTAATTGCAGTTAGCGATTGCGTATACTTGTCTAATGGACTTTTTATTTTCTTTAAGGTTTATTATTTCGTAACAAAGCAACTTATAATAGAAGTGCTAATATCGGGTTACTATGTGATATGAAAATCTATTTTTAAAATAAACATTTATTTTTTATAATTTACGTTAGTTTTATACTTAATAAATATTGAAATAATGGAAATAGCCAAATTGAGACAATGTTAACCTAGAATTTATATATGTACTAGAAAATTGCTTGATTTTGGATTTAATTTTATATATTGAAAATAGTTTTTCCCTCATTAAACTAAGTTAATGAAGTTTGATCAAGTTTAATTTTATTCCTGGTTTATTTTATATAAAAGTAGTGAAATCAGGTATTTGTTTCTCTAGTGATGAGCTTTTCAATTTTTTATGATGAGAAGAAAAAGCTCAAATTTAAGATAGGTTGATATTCTTAACCGTATTTTTTGTATTTTTTTTCGATTGCACAGCGGAAATAAAGCGAATACCTAAAAACAAAATTTATCAAATTTTTGTACCCTTCCTGTCAAAATAAGCACAAATGAGACTCCTGTACCTGGTTTGACATACCACAATGAAATCCGAAATTCAATTGATCTTTTTGTATAAAATGCGATTTCCATAGTATTTTACACTGATTTGTAGTGTTACTATGTGAAACGCTCTAAAGAATTTTATGACTGTCTGTAGATAACTTGATAAGATTTGTGAAACGACAATCTTGTCAAATGTGTTTTTGTTTTGTAAAATTTTTTGTTTTAAAACCTCAATCTCTTTAGTTGTTTGTTGGTATTGATGTAATTAAAGTGTGTTTGTTTTTTGCATAGAAGTACACTTTGAATGATAAAATTAATTTCACTCATAGGCATTGTTTTCAAAGACTTAAATAGAGAGATTACGTGAAAAAATCGTCTCTTGGTATTTTGAAAATATCTTTATATGAATTAATCACTGTTTACATTTAGTTCAGTCGTGGGCATAGTCCCTTGGCGACAAATTCTGTGAGGGTCGGTCAAACATGTTAAAGTAACAAAACAGTAGATACTGTAGGAGGTATAATTATTATTAAAGCATACCGTGACTAGAATTTAAGCGATTTTGAATAAAAATCGGAGTCACAAAAGCTTTGCTTTTATTGGATTCACTCTGAAAACTCAACTAGTCTGATTCTTCGAACTTTACAGGCAATAAATTGGGTGTTGACGTAGTTACCAATCACAATATTTTAAAATACTTCCTTTTTATTCTCATTCTCACTTCTAACGAAGACTGAATCATAAACAAATTGAATAAATAGATTTTATAGGAGTTTGGAATATACAAAGCCTGAGATTAGAATGAATCGTTGCAAGGAGCTTATTGATACAATGTTGCAAAATATATGAATTCAAAAATGAACTTATGTAGATTTCTGGATTAAAAAATGTTAAGCTATGTAATAGGACGTTGATTTAAGGTTCAACTTTATATGCAAATTTACTCCAATTTAAGAACTAATTGAGACAATTATTCTTCCTATTCCTATTAATCCTATAAATAATAGCAAAAGTGTTTCTTGCATTTTTCTTCTGTGATATTAAATATTTTTAAATTGATACAAGTTTTTTGGGACTTGTTCGAAAATTTCTTCTCAACAATAATACTGGGAGTTTGCTTTTTGGATTTTTTACGTGAAAATTTCTTTCGAATGAATTCATGTGTAAATGATGCTGAAAATTTGATGATACCAATTATTGGTTTCCGTTTCCATTTCCACTATCCAATAACTTGTGAAGTAGACGGCTCAATTATCAGTCGATGTAAAGGGACGACTACTATATTTTTAATTTTTTTAAATGTAATTAACGTAAAAGTAGTGATAAAATTTAAAACAGAATATCTAAAATCAGTTCTAATGCCAAACACGCAATAGGTCTAAAAATCATTTTCTTCATATGCGATAGCAAAATTTTTCGAGTAAATGTAAGCTTGCAGGGATAAAATGATAGACTTCTTATGTTTTATTGCTTGACCCTACATATCCTAGATATATTTTTGTATACATGCAAAATTTGACCTCTGTGTGTGTCAGTTTATTAAAAATAATTTTAATTCTTTTCCAGCATAAAACTGTGCATTTAAGCCCCATCGATTATGGAAAAATTGTAAAAATATAGTTTTTAGTTTTTTATAGTTTTTAAACATTGCTTTTTTATAAAATTATAAATTTACATTGGAAAAAAAAACATTTGTCTACAAATTTGTCATTTCCTTATCGACTATCTTTCAAATTCCAATGACTTTCATTTAATTTTAAGCTCTAGGTAAGTCAAATTATTCATGTGAAATTGTGCATTCAATTAAAATAGTCTGGCACAACTTTTAATTAGTTCATATACCCTAATAGTATAATATGGTGTGAATTCTGCACAAATTAATGCACCATTACGATATTTATACGAAAATTCCGGACAATAACTTTTACGCAATATAAAGAGTTCATTGACAGAGTTCCATCCGCGATTGCCTAACAAGAATTCGATTTGCGCAAATTAGCCACTGGTGTGCAAGACACTTTGATGTCATAGCCAAACGTTTGCATACCAATAATAAACCGTTTGCACTTCAGGCTATGAACTCATTTCATTTGGCAAGTATCCCATATGAAAAGAGAATAAAATAAAAAAAACCAACAGTTTAAATATAAGTAAACGTATCCAGTCAATCACCTTCGATTATCTAAAGGTGATGGTATCGGGTGTCAATGAACTATAAAATGTTCCAAGAAGCTCTTCCTAATTGATCAAGAAATGTTAGTGTTGTAAATTCATAGTAGCCTATAATGGCATAAAAAGTTTTTGATATTTATGTGCTAGTAGCTTTCTCTGTAAGAGAAATTTTACCATAATTCCGTTATTCAATCTAACAAACTCGTATTATACCGTGTTATTGAGAAAATTCACTTATAATCTAAACAATATATGTACATATGTATGTATAAAACATGAAAAGGAGTGGAAAAAAGTATTCGCGAGAATTAATACTTGGGCACCGGACAGACAACCAGCCTAATCGATTGTTTGTTGATTGCGGCAGAGTTTAATTTGCGCAAAATATCGTGCATTGCAAAATTTTGAATGGTTTAAACTGTCGTAATCGTCTTTTTGTTTGATATATCAAGCGACTTTCGACTACTCTTGCTGAATTGAAGAGGTTAACTAGTGTTATGAGTATAACAGCTCGATCCGGTCCATATGGGTGAACTGACTTTTGGTATCTTATTTATTTGATGCGTTGTGTAATTAAATTATTGTTTACAAAAGTTTTCATGAAAATATTTATTTTTTCATTCGCATTTTATATTTTAAACATGAAGATTATTTTTAAAATATATTTCATAATTTTTAATGTTTACTTATGTTCATTGTTGAAAGTAAAATTGTTGCTTAATATTCAATGGAAATTCGTCTATTTCGGAATTTTATTTTTCATTATGTCTCAGAAGCAAACAAAACTAATTTTATAGTTTGCTAAGCGAAATCATTTTGATATCCACACCCAAAGGTGCTTTTTTTCTTTCTCTTGAATAAAAATTACAGGAAAATAGAAATTTAAACCTTGATATTAATTTATATTTTAATATAAAGTAACGGAATAGGCACATTAAATAGACCTTGACGTAAAAAAACTCTAAAACTATCTGTTTTTTGTTGTTTTTTAGCTTAATGTTTTTAATGTCTTTTTGTATAACAAAAATAATCGTTAACTGAATTATTCCACACTTTTTGAAATACTTAGTGCTTAAAAGAACCTTTTATTTTAATAAAAGGACCAATTTTTCAATAAAAGAGAATGGATTCAATTCTTCTTGTTTACATTTGGAGGATTACCAACTTTAGTGATCTTACTTGTATCTTGTATTTTGGTTTTAGATGTCATAAAACCTACAATTTGTTTCGATTACAATTCCATTTAACGTAAGGTATACTGTATACCTTAGTATACTTCTTCATTCCTGATGATTCTTTGCCAAAACTGATCATTGATTTTTGCTATTTTTCATATGTTGGGCGTTAAGATTTATCGTCTGGTAACAGTCATTGGGTTAGTTGATTTTGAGAATGAGAAAGCCTTTGATTCAGCTGATGTCTAACTAAATAGAATGACTTTTAAAATATATTTGCCTATACGATTGAGGTATTTATACTGCTCAAATGAAATGAAACAATACAACAATACCTGAAGACTAAAATTTTTCATACAAACATGTTTTTGGTGTCTCTAGAAGCATTTTTTTGTAAGCCTGCATATTTTTAACAATTAAGTAGTTATTTTTTGTTAAACACCTGAAAAGTTTTAAGATGGTGGAAGGGCGTATACCACTTTATATCATAAAAATTGAAATTTCCGAGACATGCTTTATTGAGAAGACAACTAACAAAAATGGAATTAGCTGATAAGCTATGCTAATTAGAGCTATCTTGTATACCCAGATATTTTCATATTTTGATTCATGTATCAGTTTTTTTTATTTTGAATTTAAGTCGCACCGTGATAAAGTAACATAAACAAAGCAAATGCTTTGCTTAAGCTGCTTAGTTTTTAATTGAAACTAAAATCATTTGTTCATGTTAAAGAAGTATTTAGTATTCAGAACCATCCAATAAATTAGGAAAAGCTTAATTGAATCAATCAAAACTTACAATACTCTTTTAATCTTGAATCTAAAACCACTATGGATTTTTTCAAGCTTATCTAGAGCAATAATAGATTGATTTTTTTAATTTTTAAAACATTTTTTTCAAAAAATATAATCATTTCTGTAATTAGTTTTGTTTTTTGTTTTTAGAAAATTTCCGAAATTATTGTACAAAGCTGCTCGTCGTTAGTGAGAGAACGCCGAATAGGTATATAACATATACCTTTCGTTTATAAAAAGAACGTATGTAATATGATACAAAGTTGTGGCTCCCTAACAAAATTTTGGGTGAGTAATTTATTTAATTTAATTTTTGTAATATTAAAAAATTAAAATTTTATTGCTTGAACTTCAAAATTGTTTATTTTAAATTCAGAGGCGAAGTGATTGGAGATATTCAAAAGTTTTGTTGATAATGTGCAAAGGATATTAATTGTTGCTTATTTTAATTTAATTATTTAATAACACAGACCGACGGAAAAAAACTTTTTCAATAATTTAAGCTTATTCCTATGTTATCTGGTGTGCTGAATCCGAATATAATAATAAAAAAGTCGTATCACCCCCCAATATCTCACATTTTAATATAGAATAAGTTAAAATGCTATTATTCGAAGCTAGGAGGCAAGCCTCCTGTTTGCTTCGCGCACCAACCCCCACTTGTACTTTTACTTTAACAGCAACGGGACACCGTAACAACTATAGATCAGAAAAAAAAATTCCAAAAAATTGTAATTCATCAGAAATAAAATTGATATAACAGCAGCAGCAGACAAAAAAATACGTATTATTTTTTTTCCAGTTAATATAAACTTGCTTTGTAGTATTTGACATATGTGCGTTTTATTTAGACTTTAATATGCCTAATCGTGGTTGTAAAAATTCTCCTAACAATTTCTGTTTTATATGTGGTGATTTTACAATTAAAAAACATCAAAGGAACATTACCGACTTTGTGAAAAAAGTGTACTTTGCTTATTTTGGTATAGAAATCGGTAATCAAGACAAATCTTGGGCTCCTGTGTTTGTGTTGAAGATCTTAGAAAATGGTCTAAGATTGCTTTTAGATTTGCTATACCCATGATATGGAGAGAGCAAAAAAATCATTTAAATGACTGTTATTTTTGCATCATAGATGTTGCTGGATATAACTCGAAAAATAAAAAAGTAATTGTCTATCCTGACCTTACTTCAGTTGATCGGCCAGTAGTAAATGGACCGGGACTTCCTGTCCCTTTGCCACCTGAGTCCATTGATCACGTTTTACATTCCAGTTCCGAAACGAGTACTGATGAGTTCCAATGGGAAAATAAAAATGCATCACATCGGAAAAAAAGCTTTACAAGAAATTTTACAGAGAAAAGGGAGAGAAAATACAAAAAAATAAACACCTAATATTCGCATTTTTCCAATTTAATATTACTGTAAGTAAAAATTGTCGCTTAATTAAAAATAAAATGAATTTTTTTCCAAATATTTCTGATGCCTTAAAATATACAATTAATGCCATATTGTGAGAAATCTGTGGGTGATAAAAAGAAACTGATATCAAATTTGGTCTTAGCACCAAAAAATACATAAGAAAGCGGTAAATTGGTTTAAAAAGTTTTTAAAAGTAGTTTTTTCGTCGGCCTGTGTAATTGATAAATGAAATATGAATGATTGCTTTCTTTCAAACTCAATAGATTGGGATGAATATTAATAATCATGAGGGAAAAGTTCTCATTGTAATTTCCTCCCTTAAAGTTAATTATTTAAATAAGAATAAAGAAAATTTTTTCAGCCATTGCCAAAAGGGTAAAATTTTAGTAAAATGATTTTTCCCTAAAATTTTTATACTAAAATTTATAAAAAGGCAAAAATAGCTCTAAGTGTATTGCTTGAAGTTCATTACATAAAAACTATATGAATAATGATGATGTGATAAGGATTGAAGGATATTTGTTTTTCTTTTTAGGCTTACTAAATCAAAAGATCAGCTTGAAAATTTTTCTCCCCACCGTATCTAATTCTGCTTCAATTCCTTTGTCTAGACTAGACCTACACAAGTTGGGTTATCGGGGCTGTCAACATATGACTGCCACTTAAAAAATCTCTTTTCCACTTGACATATTATTTATTAGTTCCCAGCTAAGTTTTTTCTTGTATTCTTTATTATTTGGAAATAATTTTTGTAGTGCCAATCCTTACAGTGTATATTAGGTATTAACGACTTATAATATTTTCTAGTTTTTTTTTTGTTTAAAGAAAAAAAATGTTGCATGTTTGAAAAACACATACAAATTTTAAAATACCCTTTTTTAATCTTTTATTTATAAAATCACCTTGGATTTGCTGGAGCTACTCTTGAGATTAAACACTTACTTTTTTTTCTTAATTATTCTTTGACTTTACTTAAATTTGTTGAAAATTTTTGTGGTAATATATTTAAAAAAATAATATAAGATTTTGCAGAATTTTTTTACTATAAACCAAAAATAAATATTTAAAAGATTACTTCATATTCCTTAATACTGACCAATTAAACAGGATATTAAAGCATGTTATATATTATAGGAGAAAAGTCATTGATGTTGTCCCAAGAGAAAGTAGTTATCATAACCAAAAAATTAGCCCTACTTCATTGATGAAGTATAACTAATTTTCTTTTTGGGTAGTTTCAGAAAATTAGTTCTTCCTATTTTAGCTACATTGCATTGTTTTATATTTCTTGTGTATTCAGGAAGCCGGCTAACCTCAAGGGAAACTTATTTGTGCACGATCATGGGCACATTCTTGAATATTTTTGAGCAATCTCCCTTTTTTGATTGAAAGTTATGTTCTTGAGGTGTAGGTGTAGTCAAAATTTAAAATAGGCAAATAGGCAAAAATAGAAACTAAGAACACCAATTCTTTGATTTTCAAGAAGAAAACAAAAACTTCAATCAAGAATTAGATTAATTAGCCTAAGGTGTAATTGATCTTGGATGACCAATTTATCTGTCATTTGTTACCGTAAAGCATGAATTTTTCGACATCTTCAATTATTTTTTTTATATTTTTGTTAAATTAAATTAAATTTATTGGTTCATAATATAAAATCAACTACTGTAAAGCAATTATTGAGAATATTTAATTTTAACACTTTTGTCCACTGCAGAAACCTTTAAGAATCTTAAGAAATCCTATACTGCATTAAAATAATGAATAAATGGAAGTTCATAATAAACGAATAAAGTTATTATGTTCCATTTTAAATTAATGATCAAAGTTAAAATGAAAAAATTTTTGAGATTAGTTTTTAACAGCGGTTTACACCCCTGAAACTCAAAATTTTAATTTTCAAAAGAATTAATTTTCTTTTAGTTTCTTTAAAAAATGTTGACAACTCGAGTTATGTAGGAAATATTAATTTCATGGGTCAATTTTAGGGTTGGTTTTCATCCCATTAAAAGTAATTTTAACCGATAATAGAAAATACTGGTCTTTTAGATTTTGGTAGAATCAATGACCTTTCCTTGTTAGTTTTAATTAAAAGTAAGTGCGGTATTATTGTTTTTATTATAATTTATGGTATGTATTATATTCCTTATTTAAATATTAATAAAATGTGAACTTTTTTTTTATTTAGTTTAGTTAAACAGTTAAACAGTTAAATATAATTTTGTTACGCATCTTTTCAAACCGCAAATTACAAGGTCCACCGCATCCTAGCCTTATTGAAAGCTAACTTTCATATGTCCCTGATGTATGAAAGTGTAGTTGGTGTAATTACATCATATATTATATATATATGTAGGTACAAGCCAGGCGAAATTACCGATTCAACATAAAAATTAAATAAATCAATACATGACATATTCATTTCTCGCAAAAGGTAAACACCACTTGGTATGGTCTTTTGTAACAACTCAATTCCGAAGAATATTACAAAATTGTCCCTGAGGCTGTCCAATTTGTGTAGTCAATTGAAAATGCAGTTGTACCAAGTACACACACATAAAAAACCAAAAAATCAAAAGAAATGAAAAAAACTGGGAAGAGTTTAAAAGATCTTGTTTATAAAAGCTTAAATTTATACTGTCTAGACGAGAAAAAAATAAAAAGGTTCAAACAGAATTGAATCAATTACGCAAAATAATATACAATCCTTAATAATACTACAGTATCAGTAGCAGAAAATAAAATATGACTTGCTAATATGTATATGGGCTGTTTGCTAAAAAAGTAAATTGTAGATCGTTGTTGCATATATGCTGGCGTGTATCTTACAATTGAGCGCTTACTTAGTTTTAATAAAATATTAGCATAAACTGGGTGCGGTTTTTAAATTTACTACATTGATATTAATCCGCGAGAAACCCAGTTATAAATTAATACCTTGAGACTATATATAATATTGGTAAATATAAATATTACCTAAAATGTAGCATTTTTTTTTCGGCTTTTTTTTAATTCAGTGACAAAAATTTACGTAATTTTGCATTGCATTGCAATAATCGGATTTTATTGTTGTTGATGTGAAATCCAATTTAAATTGTTCCATGTTCAATTAAGAAAACAGAGGTTATACGGGAAAGGTGTTTAATATTAAATGATCACTAATATGACAAGTAAAGTGCAAAATTTTTGCATCGTAAATGTCAAGTGCAGTCAATTGACTTAAAAAGCTATTTACATAGCATCGTATCACGATTTTAATTAAATAAAGTTGATCGACTGATCACCTTACTCAATACAACATTTAATTGCAATTACACATCAAGGCTATAACAGCTATAACTATTGCACATGAAACTATATTAAATGCCATGGAATATATATATGTATATAAATAATATGCAATACAAGAGTGTAGTACAATGTGTTTTTTATATTATGATTGGATAGTTGCTAGAATTCAGCATCTTAAAAAAATTGCAACATTAAATAGTAATGTAAAAGTCACCAAAATAATTTTTGTTTGTTTATACTCTTAAAAAGATTGTTACTATTTATTTTGCGCTTTTCATTGTATGATTAGGTATTTGAAATATATATATATATGATTTTATTTATTTACTTTGAAAAATATTTAACATGAATATCTTTCATCATATTGAATTATATGAATGCTAAACATATGACACGCGTATAAATACCTTTTGTGGATACTCATTATTAGCACAGCTTTGGCTATTTAAGTTGATCATATGATATGAAAAACTCTTTAAAAATTTACTTCTGGCCGGTCAAAAGAGTTATTTTTAATCTTGTGTAATGCTTGCGGCCACTATTAAGACATGCCTAGTCGTCGACTTTGAATTGTTGTCTTATGTGTGTTGCACAGGCGGTACAAAATGCAATTTCATTATATGACTTCAACATTTATCGTTGGTTTGATTGCTGTAAGTTTTAATTTGCCGATTATAGATTGCGATATAGTGACAATCGATAAATTGTGCTAAACGTATATACAAAAAAAAAAATAATAACAACAAAAATCAAATAAATGAACTTTATACCTGACAAGTAGTGAAGCAAATGTTCGATTGCACAAATTAGTGGCGTAAACTTTATATGAGAAGATTGTGTACATTTAAATGCAGTATTGCAAATTTTTTTTTTTTTATAAATTGCTTTTTATAAAGGTTTTTTACTCAGGTCGTTTAGATAATATTTTAATTTAGGGGTTGTATTTAGCTGTAGTTGTCAAAATTAGGGAATTTTCTTGATTTCTTTGTAGTTTACTTTAGTAAGTCATGGTATATACCAATATATGCTGTTAGGTACTTATAAAATACCTTAATAAAAAATAAATAATGATTCTAGACCTTAAACAACTCCTTGTGGTACACATGGCGACCCTTAACGTTTTGATTTGAAATCAAAAAAAGAAAAAAAACTTTAATGTTTTCATAATATTATACGCAGATTGTAAATAAAAGTTCTGATAAAATATTACTAATTATTATAATGGCGTTGATTTTACCAAAAAATTTGACATTAAAGGGTCCAAATGTTATAGGTTTATTTATAAAAGAAAAACGTAATCATTGTCTCAATTCCTTTCGAAATTACTTTCTTCTTTTCTAGCTATTTTACAAAGATGCTAAGTTGTTGAAAAAAGAGTTTTGCACAATTTTTACAAAAAAGCAATATTAAATGATCAATAAGTTAGTGGCAGACAAATAATTGTTCATTAATTGTAAATAGAGCTTGACGTTAGAAAACTCTAAAATTATCTGTTTTTTGTTGCTTTTTTTAGTTTAATGTGTTTTACGTCTTTTTGTATAAGAAAATTTGTTGTTAATTAAATTAGTTAAACAACTTAGTGGTAGTACTTAGTGTTTAAGAGCACCTTTGTTTTAATTAAAGGACCAATTTTTCAATAAATAACAATCGATTCAAATGATAATGGTATTTATTTTTCTCGTTGTACATTTGCAGGATAAGCCAACTTTAGTGGTTTTTGATGTCAAAAAACTTACAATTTGTTTCGATCACAGTTCCGCTTAGCGTAAGGTATATTTCATCATTCCTTATGATTCTTTGTCAAAACTGATCATTGATTTTTGCCATTTTTCATATTTTGGGCGTTAAGATTTATCGTCTGGCAACAGTCATTGGATTATTTGATTTTGAATTATATTTATATTAGTTTTAATATTAACTAATACTGGCTTTGATTCAAAATCCTGTTGAAATTTTGATTTCAAGATTTTTCTATGATTTTTTCAAAAGTTTTAATTCCTTAATAAGTTTCTATAAAACAAGTCCTTTATTTTAAAAGTAAAGAACATATTTAGAAAGTGAAGTAAGTTTTTTTCTATAAAGAAGGATTTTTGTATCTTAATCCCTCTTTCTTTTTCTTTCATAGGACTATAGCTACTCACACCCACTGTAATTCGTATTTAATTTATTTTTTCGTGAAGGTAAAAAGTAGAACATGTTGCAAAAGCCTTTCACCGACCAAGTCGTTAAGGCAAAAAAAGAAAGGAGTATATAATCCTTTGAGCACTTCACAGGATTGGTTTTCGCCATCTAAATAAGAAAATTTGACATAATTTTGAAAATTTTTTTCCACAAATTGTTTTTCATGAGACTATTTACTGCTTTATGGTTGGTATTTTCGAATATACAATACAAATGGTAAAAAGCTAAAGACTATTTCTATATCCGCTAATTGTCAGCTGTAACTTTAATAAAAATCGTCGTGAAAGAAAAAAATTTATAATAAAAAAATTTTAGTTTTAATGCTTACAAAATATTATTCCTTGCTCAGCGTTTTTATTATCGATTATTCACCGATTATTAATTTGAACTAAATTACTTTTATTATATTTTCCATATTTATTTCGTTTTCTTTAAAGTATTTTAAATGAAATATTTACAGCATTCGGTTTGCTCATAGCTATCAAAAAAGAATCACAAAATGGTAAGAATTGTGTTTTGATTCAATTCAAAATCTAAATTAAGATTGGAATCATTTCAATTTATTAAGAAAGTTAAACCATTTCTAATCTTTTCTTAAACCCATACTCTTATAATTAAAACTAAAAGGGACGAAAAGGGCCCATAAAGACATTAAAGTCTTGAGAAATTTTTCATATAGTTTCATGAGACTGTGTCAAGAAAAACCCAATGCCTTTTTCATAATTGATATAATGAAAACCTATTATTCGTTTCAATTCAAAATTACCCAGAAATATGGATTTTAGAATACAATTTTTAAAATTAAAAGCGGTTTAAAGTTTAAAACTAGAAGTTCCAAAATTTATTTTTTGAAAATTAATAATTTTTATATAAATAAAATGTAGACATACATATTGCATTAAGGTATTTCTTGCAAAAATCTTAATGTCTTCATAAAATCACTAAGCGAATAAGAAAGATAAGCACCTTTTGCACAGATTGTATACATATACTAATAAATGCTTCAACTAATACAAAATTTTACGACTAGTCATTTGTCATGACTATTCATTAAAATATTTTTCAAAAGAATTTTCTATCAATATAATCAATGCGTAAAAATTAACCGAATTCCTTTTATAAAACAACAAATTGCCTACGTAGTCCATAAATAGTTATTAAGATTCACATCAAGCAGCAGGTGAATTAGATTTAAGTAACTTTTCGTGCATATAGAAATAACAGGACATGATTTCATGTTTCTATATATATATATATATATATATATATATTATATATTGATTAAATATGTACGATCCTTAACTAATCAAGGGCAAGAACGTGCAGCTTGTAATTGATATTTAATCTTATCCCTTTAAGTTAGCGTAGAGTAAAACTTCGCGTGTTTCTTCGTCTCTTTGGGATATCCTTTTTCTGACTATCAAAAATATATATTTGAGGATAATTGAAGGAAAAATATTAAGCTAAAAAAAATTAACAAGATAAAAAAAAACAAACAAACAAATAAATAGCTTATCAGAAAAATATCTTAAGCAGGTGTTTCTGGTTCATCAGTTACTAAAAGGTCTTACAAGGTCCCTTTTACACCCTTCAAGTTGATTTATAGCTTCGCGTTTATGTTATTCTCCCTATAGTTTAATTTTCTGTGGCTGGTGCTGATGATGTACTAAGATATCGATACCCTCTGCATTAAGACCCTTCTTTGTTTGACTGGCTGAGGCAGGTGATTATTTTCTGACATTTGCTTTTCATCGAATTTTTTCTCATGGACCGAATATATTTTTTTAATTTAATTAATAAGTTTTGTAACAAAACAAATTTTAATATTAATAAAGCGATGAAACAATGCGAAGAAGTACTCGATGTGTATTTCTTATTCTTTTTCATAGTAGTCAGCTAATAACATGCCAAGTGAATCAAAAAAAACCTAAGGACATAACCTTATCAGCTTTATTATTAAGTTTTCGTCTACTTTGATTTTCCTTCAATAAGGCTCAGCGTAATTTTGTTATTTCAGCATTATTCAATAAAGTACTGACATAATCTGTTATTTTTGATGAAGATGACCTGTCATATCACTTTTTAACTAATTGATGAATTTGAACGTTATTTTTTCATGTGAAACAAAACAGAAGTTAAATAAACACTTGAATCTCACCTTTTCATATTACTTTCAGCCACAAAAGTCGTCTAACTTGAATTAATGTAGCTTTAATGAAGTAAAATTTGGTCAGTTATCATTTCGGGGCTGATATTTTCTTAAAGTAATTTAATTTAATGTGGAAACTATGTTTCTTGGGACTTTTTAAGTTGAGATTCAAAAATATTCGTTATTAAATTCATTAATAACTTCCGTATTCTGATTATGTCCTGAAATTGACTTTTGTGGAAGTTACCTAGGAATATTAAATGGGAAGAAAGTAAATTGTATATGTCTTAGGTCTTAGGCTAAAACAGTTATAATGCCGAATATGACTGAACACTTACTTTTTTTTATACAAACCAAACAATAATTTTTTAAATAAGATTCTCTTTGTTTTAGCTAAGGTTTGAATAATTATTTTAAAATTTTATCAAAGGGATATTCTGGTTTAGAAGTTCGAAATAAAAGAAAATGTCTTTCAAAGGATTTTTCGAAACTCAAATAATTTTCGGGGTTACAGCTCATTTTTTGACGCATTTAGTGCTCAGTTGCGTTCAGTCTTTAAAACTTTAAACTCGTTTCTCTCAAAATTACTTTTTTCAAAACTGCGTGCATGATATCTCAAGTTCGACTTGACCAATTCACTGAAACTTTGGCACAGAGTTTCTTTATATATTATAACATCGCACTTCGAAGAGTTTTTTAATCAAATTTTTTTCTTATTTTTAATGGCGAAAAAAACAGGGAAAAAACTTAACTTATTTTTCAAACTGCCGGCATTTTGTGAAAAGGATTTTTTAAAATAAAAACTTCTTGTAACTACATCCTTCTTCTTGAAGAATTGAAGATAAAAAGTTTTTTTTGCCAGATCATTGGAAGGACTTGTATCTTGCACACTAAGACACGCCATTTTTTCGTAAGCCCCCATTTTGCCGTCCTTTAGTTTTTTCAATTTTAATTATTTTTTAATATTATTAATATTTTATGCTTTAAAAATGTCAATGAATAAAAAGTAGAAAAATGGATAGTAAAAATAATAATCTGTTTCTTTTCCTGGCGTCTGAAAAGACACTTAAAATTAGGAGGTCTAAACCAGAATACCCACTTAAATTTTGAACTTCTACTTTGCCTTAAAGCTATGTAGAATTTTCATATTAAATTGTAACAAAAATTTTTCTTTTAGGCAAAATTTTTGAACGTTACAGAGAAATTAATTTACTTTCGCATACAATCAAAATACCAAACCTTTTTTTTCATTACATTTTGACTTTTTTCTTACTATATAAATTATTCACATTAAACTAAAAAATACATAAAAATTGATTTAATCTCAGTTTAATTCAATTTGCACATTCTTATTATATTTGCTACCATTTTTTTCTGGATCATTAATTTTGAGTGTTAAGATCAAATACTGGCCTTGTTTATTGATCTTCAAGCCAGCACGTTACAGTTGGATAACTAAGGTTCTCCATTTAAGCATACAAATTAGCTTTAGTTGTTGTTCATGCATTTAGATTAAAGCTTAACAAGGTTTGCAAAACTGACCTTAAGAATTTTTGCTTTGTTTTGTTTTCTAAGTTTTATATGCTGTTTGTGCAATATTAAAATTATTATCTCGACAGGGTGTTATTTTATCTATTAATCATAGTAATTGTTAATATAGATTGTATTTAAGATAAGTATATAAATAAGTAACCGTTAGTGCTTTGTAACAGATACGTTTAGATTTTGAAAAATTGCTTTAAAAGTTTCATATTATTTTTCTTTTTTCATAATAGCCGATCAAAGATATGTCCTGAAAATGCAACGGAAAAAAATAAGCAAAAGTATTTGTAATATGATTTATTTGGTTATTTTGATGCATCTACATTTTGTTGCACTTTAGCCTGGATTCTTTCACTTGGGGTCAATTACTATGCATAGTATTAAATCCCCTTTTTATTAACCATTTGACGTAACACAAAAGATCGATTATTATGCTCTTCAATAGACTCTAACATTGTTATAAATCAAGAATGAGCTGCCTAAAGCATATTGTCAAATGATGACAATTTTAACTTTCAAATGTTGATATCAATTCAAATTTGACGCATCGTTCGCATCAGGTTTTATAGAAAAAAAATTTCCTTTAATCACTTCAGAAATCACACAAGTTTGCGCCAACCGGCTCAAAATTTAGTAGAATCAGCAAGCAATTTAGTAGAAATAGTGAAAATCTTTGTTTGTTAACATAATATGAACTTAATTAACGTTCAAACTGGGTACAAAACTACTCCTTTTTTTAGGTACTAAGTACAGTACTATTTTTTAAACCCTTTTTTAGCACTTTCGCATATTAATTTCCCACTACTATTTTAATTCAATTTTCAGTCGATATTTTCACGACATTAGTTGCAGTTCTTTTTAATTGCTAATTTTAACGAAACTATAAAAATATCAAAACTTTCTTTTTACTTTTAGACAATAAAAATGGCAAGAACTTTACGTCATAAACTGTGCATCCTTTAAATTGGTCTACGTTTCAATTTGAAATAGAACAATTCAAAACGTCCAAAATAGACCGATGATTCTTAATAGTTTTCTGAAATTTAGCATTTAATTTTTATACCTTTTCTATTATTTTCCTTTCAAAAAACAACGCAGTACAAGGATATTAAATTTATTTCAATTAGGTCAACAAAAATTGACAGGGTATATTAATGGCAGCATTTTTTAATTTTAAATTTGGGGGTTTTGTTTAAATACTTTTTATTCCCCTATTTTTGCTGCTTGAGCTGCAAAACCGAAGTACGGTTTTTCAAATACTTACTATAGATATAGAAAAAATGTAATTTGTATTTCTGCAAACTTTTATTATCCTCTTAAATTAGTAACAATGAAATAAATCATCGAGTTGTGCTCCTTTCTACTTTTCAAAATATTTAGATTTTAATTTACGACTATTTCCGCTTCGTAATAGATCAAAATTTCAAAATTACAATCCTATATATATCAAATCCGATGTACGACAATAAATTGTTTTTCATTCAATTCAATTCATTTCATTCTGAAATTGCCATTTTAAGTATCTACCTGCATTACACTTGCTTTATCTAATTTATTTTTGATTTGGGAAGTCTTAAATTTGCTACGGTTTTTGTATCTTTCGAGTCTTGCCGACCGGCAATCGCTTTGAAAGATTACTGTTACTAATAAAAATTATCTAACACTAAGCATTTAAATACTTAAATCGGCAAAACATTTCAAAAAATAAACATAAATCTTTCTCAAAGGCCATACCGGAAATACCAAAAAATAAATTTAACCTACTATGACTGATGTTAGAAGCGGAAATTTGGCTTTAATAGGCGTTTGATAAACAAAAACAAAATCAGAAGGTATATAGTTAATATATATAGAGGGAAGCAACATTAACAAAGACTACAGTTTTCTACAAGTCCTTCAAATATAAATGCCTTTAGCTAAATACTAATGGAAAAGGACGAACATAAATGCAAAGCGGCTAAGGATAAAATTTTGTGTAAAAGGATGAAATTACTACATCCTTAAAAATGTATTTAACTTTTTCAAGCAGAAGCAACAGATGCCCGATAGTTTTACTGCTGTTATTTAAAAAAAAAGAAGTTTTTTTGTTGCTTTTTCTTAAAGTCAAGTTCTTTTCAGAACCACTCTTTTCTGGACCTTCTTTTAAATGATGTCTTGTCATGCACCTGCCGACCTTCGGTAGTAACAATTCCCTGCGGTTACTTTTAAATATATTTCTTCCTTTTTTACTTTCTGAGCCGTCATATGGCTGATACTTTTATGTTTAATTTTTGCCCTAAAACAAGACTTTATAAAAATTCAGACTTCTTAATCTCATTTCGTTTTTTTTTTTGCCTTGCCCAAAGGAAATATCGAAAAGATGCATCTTGACTTCTGCCTTTAATATTTCAACGTTACTTTGATGGATAATTGATGACTATTGTTGTTGGTTTTATTTTATTTTTCGATAATTTTTGCAAAAAATTAAATCTTATTTTGGTAGCAGGTGCTTTTAGGAATTTTTTACTTCAGATTTTTATGTTTTTCAATACATTTTAAAAACGAAATATAAAATTAAAATCGGAATATTCTTCTTTGTTGAAAACTATAGCTAAAGACTTGCTATAACTGAACACAATTTAAAATATTGAAGTCTTTTAGAGCAAATAAATTTCTGATTTACATGCAATAATTTATGTTGTTTCATTAAACGATAATGTAGAATTTTTAAAAAATTATTTCTTTTTTATCAGTTATTTTAATCTTTTTAGATAATGTGGTTTTATGTGTAAAAAAGTTTTTTCCTCGAAAACATGGCTCGTTTTTTCAATCGTGTTATTCCTATTTTGAAAAGTTTTGGTTTATTTCTCTCCATTGAAATTCGAGTACACATTTAGAATTAAAGTAAACCCAAATTTTTGTGAATAAATATGATTTTAACTGTTTTTTAGAAATTGGAATTTCTTGTACGATTTTTAAGATAAAGTGGAAGATAAAAAGATATACATGAGAAAAAAGGGTATGAAAGAACTCTAGCCAGAAGGAAACTGATCTAAAATGCCCAAATGCAATTTATCTGATCCGAGAGTAATTCGGCAGCAACTAGTTCTTCTGTCAGGATGCTTTTTTTTGTAAAGATTTCCTAGCTAATTATCAAATTTGGCAAAGTCTCTTGGATATTTTTATTCATCAGCTGTTACTCTCTAAGGAAGTTTTTAAAGTGATCTAACCAATTTACGAAGAAAATAGCCAAAACAAGTTACTGAATTAATTTTTATCTCAAAGTTTAAACTCGCTTTTCTCGAAATATCATTTTTCAAAAGTTAATGTTAAAAAAGGTTTTTAAGTGTCTAGAGAGATGTCACTCCTTAGTAAACAGAAATAATCGTGGAATCATTATTGACATTTCTTATTTATTTCTATTTTTTTTCTTTGAGGAGCTCGCTAAAGTTTTTGATTTGAGTCAAATATGTTTTTTTCCTTTTGAGTACTTAATTTTTTTATATTTTTGTGAAAGGTAGTAAACACATCTTGTCTTAGCTCTCCTTGAACATCTATTTCATAAAACTAACAAATCATTGTTAGAAATAATTGCAGTAAATTATTAAAAAAACAGATGAAAGAATTTTCCAGCCAGAGACTCTTTCTCATTTATATTTCAAGTAATTCATCAAAGCAAATTATTTTTATTTAGCTTTACATTCAAAAATTAAAAAAACATTTTTCTATTTAGACTTAAATCATAAATAAATATCTAATTAGCATATCCATTTTGCAAATCAGAACAAAAACCTGTGGAAATATATATGCAATAAAGTCGTTTTTATTTTGTAGAAATAATTGCTTAATGTTTGTATTATTTCTTTAGGTCTTTTTAATTGTTATTTAATTTTTTTTTAAATAAATGACTGATTATATAACATACAAAAAGGAGAATAACATCACTTGGTAGACTATAAAAAAGAAATACTCACTGTTAACACAAAACTTTACAATCTCCCAAGAAATCAATTTGTTTTCAATTACAGGAAGACTTTTTAACATTTCCTACTTTGCTATTAGCTAAGTAAATAACAAATGTTTTGCATTGATTGCACATTTATGGAAAGTAAAAATCAGACAATCGCTTAATGAAAATTGACACAGGATGGAAATATTATCAATCTAATTATATGGTTGTTTATAAGTTTTGATAAATAACAGCAGCAGCAGCATTAAAATCATTCAATTAAAAAAAAATAGCAAGATTAAAACTCACAGTGGCTTTGCAAGACAATTTGGAGGGCACAACTAGTGTGAAATTTCTAAAAAATTTCGATTTTTTCTTTGCATTTTTCAATAATTTGTACCTTTATAAGTAATATATTAAAATTTCAAGTGAAAATCTCAAAAAGTTTCTCACAGTTGCATTTTTCTAAAGAGCTGCTGCTCCTCTGTTAGAGGGAAATACAGATTTTTAAAATTCAACTATTATTTTTCCGAAAACTGAATTAAATTTTTAAAAATTTTTCAAATTCTATAAATATGAAAATATTATTTAATTAATTAATCATTCATACATATAACGTTATAATTAATAAGAAACAATTCTACAATCAGATTTAATTAAATAAATTGACACTAAAACAATGAAAAAAGCTAACATATTTTCCGAAAACAGAATAAAAATTTATTTAATTCTGAAAGTTTCTTTTAGCTGAAATACAGTCCAAAAATATTTGAATTTCATCGATAGCCTTAAAATTTTTCGAAATTATATTTTAAGGCCATGTACGAGTCTGTTTCAAACTCAATTTTTATTGGAAATTGAAATTTTTGTTGGCCATTTTTTGTTAATATTTAATATTGAATCAGGAGAAGTAACGTTATCTGCTTTAAATGTTTTGTTGAGCGTCAGTTCGACAGACAACAGCAGTTTATTTTTTTCTATCAACGACAGCTGACATAAGTTTTCAAATTTGGAACGCTGGCAGTTAAATTTTTAACAATCCATCTTAAGATTATTTGTACAATTCAATTAAAAAGACTATACAAATTTCCCTTTCCAAATTTTTTTCCAAAATTCCAAATAAATACGTAATTTTTTTTAAAGACACTTAAACTAATTGTAATGGTCCAAACACAATGCACGCGTTTTCATTTAATACTTCAAGTTATTCTCTTCTGCATACTTGCCTACTCTTTTTATACATTCGTTATCAATTTTTTAAGATTTTTTGCATTATAACCATTGATTTCCTAGAAATAATTTGTTGAAAATATTTAGGCTGATCAGGTTCCTGGTAGACTTAAAGTTTGATATAACCGCAAATGTAAACTTTGAACCTGCTGGTGAGTGAGGCCAAATAAGCAGGTCGTGCAGGTTTAAATCACGTTAAAAAACTTTGACTGGGGTCATAATTATAAACAAAGTATTCATTAAAATATTTGGTTTAGTGTGTGAGCAGTTCACTTTATATTTTAATTTTTTTACTATTTATTTCAACTTGAACTTTAATATTGTTGCTAGTTTATATCACAACCCTCAAATTTGTTAAATCGGATTTAAAATATCTGCGCTCAAATTTTCCTTTTGATAAAATTTCCACTTTCAAAATGTTTGTTTTTAAGTTATAACCAGTTATATATAGCTTCCTTCGTTTGATAAAAGTAATGAACATTTTTTTGGGATTTATCTTATAAATTTTTTTATTACCCAATCATTTTATACTGTTTTTAAATATCTTATTAACTTTCCAAGGACAAATTCGTTAATTAAAGTATAAATCAACCCCATTTCTGGAGACCTTTTTATTATATTCAATCAAATGAGTCTTTGAAATTTTATGGCTTTAGTTAGAGACTATTTTCATGAAAAGTCTTTTTTGCTATAAAAAAGTAAGTTTGGATATATTTCATTACTTAAATTTTTTGTAGATTTTTCTTTTATTTTCTTACGTAAGTCAATTTAAAAAGTTTAATATAGTTAGTCTGAAATTTTTTCTTCTGTGATTAATATTACTTAGAATTTTTCTTTTTCATTGAAATCATTTAAAAGATGTAAATTTGATTTAACTTTTTTTGAATTAATTAAAATTTTCTATAGTTCTTCTTTGCAACAAAGAGAAAAGAAAACTATTTTTATTATTATTTAAATAAATAAATATTAAATATTAAAATTTTAAATAGCTACAACAACCCAGATTATATCCTTAATTTCCGGCAGTATCTAAATTGCTTTGAATTTAATATCCAAGCGGAATAATAACTGTTATTGCGCTCTCGCTTTTTAGAAAAAAAAAAATTTCAAAATGTGTTTCTCCTGGATAAAGCTTATGCTTAGCAAAAACCAAAAAGTATCCCCCAGTTGAGCTCTTAAAAGCTCACTCAATTTCACATATATAGTATTGTGCACTGGTATCCCCAAGTTAGTCCTTGAGAGTATAACATCAAAGCCGTATGTTTAGGATTTGCGGTGTAATTTAATATTTAAGAAAAAAAAACAAACTCTTTGGTTTTGGCTCAGATAAATCTTGAAAGTTTTGTTTTTCAATTTTCCGGAAAATCGATTGCGGCAAATATTCAGTTAAATGATAAAAAGCTTAGCTCTTTCTTTTTTTAAATATATAGTTTTTAATGTGTGGTCAAATAACATATAAAAATTATGTATAACTTCTCTTAATCAAATAAAGCAACAACAAAAAAAAGAAAGGAAAAGATAATTTCATCCATCGGGAGTCATAAATGATGGTAGTAAAGTGTTTTACGAGGCTATATGTGTATTGAGTTTTAGGCATCCTATGCGCAAAGGATACCAGTGAAGTTGTTCTTATAATTTTAACAGTGTACAAAGACAATTCCAGTTTATTATGAACAAGCAAATAAAATGTGAGGCAAACAGTGATTGGCGGGTTTTTGATATTAGATTTTATGGTCAATGATATATATCTAAATGTTTTCATTTTTAAAAAATTTTAAGCTTGTGGAAATCACGAATTCTAATTTAAGAAATTTGATAGTTAGTATTATTGGTGATAACTTTAAGTAAGAGTTTTTTTTTTTCGTCAGATTCCATTAAGGATTAAAGACAAGTGATTGTGTCTTCATTTTCATTATATTTAAACTAAATAGCTTGCATCAAGGTTTTAATTTCGCATCAATGTTATTAATTATTTATTTACGGTGCTGTTTTTCTTAAAGCTTTGATTAGGTAGGTATTCACTCAACTAAAATTTAATCCAATGATATTTGATTTATATTTCATTAATATTATTTTAAATTAGCTATCGTTAATTTTTTCCATTAATCGAGCTTAGAATATTTCATTAATTTATTAAAAAATTGTATAACTTTAAGAACAATAACTTTTTAAATAAAACTTTTAATTAAATTCTTATAAATAATATGAAAAAGAATTTACTTTTGAAGTTAATTGCTGTAATGTTATAGTAGTGTACATTAAAAATGATTGAAAAAATCCAAAAACTTTTAATTTAAAAAATTTCTCCTAAATTTCTTTGAAAAAGTAACTTTACATTTTTTTAAAATTTACTCTGCCGAAAACGTATTGTGTTTAATATGCCTTAAGATTATTAAAATGAGATTCTTTTAGAATTGCTCCATCACGATGATATTAAACATCCCTCTCAAGGGCCATTGCCTTGAATAATTTTACCCAAATTTATTTTATACTTGAAATGGTTAGATTGACACGTACTGGGGAAAAGCAAACTTAATTTCTTAAAATACAAACAAATTTGGGGTAATAAAGTTTTTATTAATTAGACCACAGATAATTTATATTAAATAAAACAGACAAATTTGGCTTTTTACATAATTTATTAATAAGTTTATTTTTATATGTTTTTAATTTATAAAAAAATTCATATCCAAAATATTAGTAATTAATTTCTTTATATTTAAATATTGTTCTTAATATACATGTATAATTAATTATTTAGAATTCTTTAAAGGAGTTAATATATTTGTATCTTATAATTTCTATTGGCTACGTCCTATAATAAACCAAAATAAAATAATTTTGTTGTTTTAAAAATAATGATGTTAAAAATAGATATATGAAAATGAAAAAAAGTTGCAAGAATTGTGTTTCTGGTTGTAGGAAGAGATTATTTCAAAAAAAAAAAAAAATGGCCAAATGACATATTCTTGACATATCGATGTGCCATAATTTTTCAATGATCTAAATGTGACATAAAATATCAAAGTATCAAATTGAAAATATTTTAAGTAACATTGAGGAGAATAAAAAGAAAAATTATTTATCGACAACATGTGGTCATGACTACGTCAATGTGATTTAAGATATTGCTAAAACGATGTAAAGCAAGCACATCAAATTAAATTTGAGATATTGACACAAGATTTTGAAAGCGAAATACTTCAGGATTAACAATCCTTTTTTCTAAAATTATAAAAGCATATTGTTGAAAGATACTTTTTAAAACTGGCTTTTAAAGTTATTTTAATAAATTGAAGTTTTGTTTATTTATTTATTTTGTTTTGAAATCAAATAATACCTTTTTGTTTTGAATATTTTTTCTTCTCAAAAATTTCAATTAATCTTTGATTTATTTTAAAATAGAGTCAATATGTGTTTAGTATTGGTGAAATTTTGATATCAATATATCGGGACCAATATTGAACCCAAGGTCCAAAAAAATTGATTTTGAATTTGGTTGGCTTGTTAAAATCCTGTAAGTAAAGTAAAAGAACTGATAAAAAATATCAGCCTGTGCTATTGTGGAATGGGACTCGGATCTATGACAAAGTTTATCAATCGGATTTTTGACGCTGTATAGGTGATCACTATAAACTGATTCAGTGAAAATGGAAAACAAATAACTCTTGTCTTTTATATGAGGACTTTAGTTAGTAGACTTAATTAACACCAGAACTACCAACAGCTGTTGTATAACTATTTCTATCAGGCCGATGATTTCGACAGTTTTTCGTATATTAGAACTCTCGGGGCTCTCTAAGAGGTGATTCAAGTTTACCAGTTCAGATGGATCTGTATATATTTTACTTATAATTGAGCTAATTGAAGCAAAAAATGTTTCCTCAATATATTATCACCCAGTTGTTTCATTGTAGAAAACTCAAGCATTTGTTGCCACTAAGTCGAGGATGTTAAAAAATTCTTAAAGAGGTCATCTTCAAGATTCTGACTTCATACTATACTTTCTGGCCGTCATGTTTGGTTTTATTATAAAATATTATCGTTTCAGGTAGTTTTTTATTGCCTTTTTTAATGTTCACTGAATTATGTTTCGTACTTTGTAGGAGTAGGTTTTATTTATATACCATCAAAGTGCGATTATCTATTTTATGATTTTCACATGAAAATTGAAGTAAATTATCTTTTTTTGTTTGGTTAATTTCGGCAATTCTCTTTTATTTACACCAGTTGTTCCAACCAAAATAGTCCGCTCTTCCATTAATTTCGATGCCAGTGATTTGTTCATATTCAGTCATTCTCTTATTTGCAGATGTTGTATACGAAATTGATTTTAAAACAGTAATTTTTCCGGGAAATTTGATTGGCTGGCACCGTAGTGGCGGATTAACGTAGTTCCTAAGAAGTTTTTGTATTAGAAATATTAAAAATACCGACAGCTCAAAATTATCAAAATGTATATCTGAGAAATGGAAATTGGAGAACAGTATAATTGAATTTAGAAAAAGTAACATTATTGTAAAATATTAAATAAAATTTTAAGATAAAATCTTGTGAACAATTGCTATAACCGGTCAACTTGACCGGTCAGTAGTTCTAGTGTTAAAATTTACTGATAATATGGGTAGACTATAATATACAGCTCCCAAAATTGCAAAATAAAGCACAATATTTGACTGTAGTGGCTATTTCTGTGTCATCTGACGCAGCGCAGGGTTTTATTTTCGCAAGGTTTAGATAACAAAAATTTAGATACTATACATAAAATTCAATAAAAAATAAATCTTATTTTTTAATGCTGGTTGTTGATTTATTCTTTGAAAAATTTTCTTCCCCTTTCTACTATTACTTTTAGGGATAGTTGTAATTTTTTGCTGTTATTTTCTTATTATTGTAGTTGCTAAATTTGTATCATATGACATTATTTTAAATTGGCTGTCATTATTCACAACTTTATTAATCAAGATTTTGGCTTTAATAGCAACATTCAAAATTTTTTTTTTAGTTCAAATTATTTACAATTATTGTGGTCGATAAAAAATTACATCAACTCAAGACTAAAAACTTAAGACTAAAAATTCTAGACTCAAAGCTCTAGATTGGAAAGTCAAAACTCTAGACTGTAAACACTAGACTCTCAACTAACTTTAAATGATATGTCAAGCCTCCAAGTAAACAACGCATGGCCTACTTGACATATCATTTAAATAACAGTCAACTAGATTAAAATTTAATTGATACATTTTATGTGTGTTGTAAATAATAAACAAGTAATATAAAAAGAAATTTTTTAAAGTATATTCCTACTTCAGATTGTTTTTTTTTCTTTTCTGAATTCAGAATTCGTAATTCGTTGCATTCAGTTTTCTGTAGTTTTTCTCTCATATAAAACTTAAAATTAGTTTATTAAATATAATTATTAATTAATATTTGAACTAACTCTATTAACATCAATTGTCATGCACTCCCAGCACAACAAAATTTATTTGAACTTGATTGGATGATTAGAAAAGGGTTAAATTAACGACTGAAAATTTGTAAAAGATATTGGACATTATGAGCTAACCGTAAGAATAATATTTGAACCAACTGTATAAACATCAATTGTTATGCACTCCCAACACAACAAAATTTATTCGAACTTCATTGGATGAATAGAAATGATTTTATTAACAATTGAAGGTTTTTGAGCAAGCTAATAGTAGGAATATAAAAATGTGCTGTCGCCGCATATCGTTTATTGTTAATTTTAGTCCTTTGTTGTTGTCAACTTCAACTTTTAGCCGAGTCCTGGTGCAACTTGCACACACTTCAGCTTAGAATATGATATTGTCTTCTTTTTCATTGCATTTGAAAACAATACTAATAACTAATAACAGGTATAGCTAGTATACATACGTTGATCAATTTTCCACGCTTTCAGCACAAAAATATGATTTATTTTTAAATGGATTACTGGAAACTTTACAAAATCTTTATCTCTAATTAATATCCTATCGTAATTTGACACAAAATGTTTTTCAAAAAGACTATTTTTTGACTTTGAAAGCAGATGAAAGACAGAGGAAAAAATGAGGTGGATATCCTAGCAATTCTTAATTTAAACTCCTTCATTTTCTTTAGCCAAAATGACTTTAAATAATATTATCCTACTGTTATTTCTTTACATTTCATTTCCAAGATAATCAACTAGCAAAATATTTTTGGAATCCCAAAAAAATTAGCCGTGACTTTAGAGGCAAATTAAGTTGGCTTCCCCTTTTTTGGTAGAGAACTGAGGGCTTCCTTTCACTACTTATACTTATACTTAATACATGGTAACAAAGCACTACATAAAATCGCTCAAATATAGTACGTTTTAGATTTGGAAAAGTTTATAAATTCTTTGACAAATTCACTCTCGCATTTGTCTTTATTTCACAGTAAATTATTAAATTCTCAGCTTCCAAAGCTTCCTTGTTCGTACTTTTAGCTCGTTGTGTAAAGTTTATCTAACTTATTTATATATCTCAGTTTTCTCTTATTTTTATTCGTATAAGATTTTGCTTAAATGAAGAAGTCATCGCCAAATTAAAAACTTTTTTAAGGTCAATAATAAATTTTCTTTCTTAGCTGGTATAAAGTGTTAAAAAAAGTCCTTAAGTAACATCGGATTTTTGTGAAAAATTATATTTTGATGTGTCACCTTCACGACTTGTTGAACAATATGTTGCACATTTAAAATTAACTTTATTAATTGAAGAAGTTAAGTATTATTTAAATTCTATTTAAAAATTTACCGGAAAATTGAAGATAGCGAATTGACTTAAATATTGTAAAATTATGGAACTTGCGTCCCAGTAAATATACTGAGATAAGGACTAAATACAAGACTAAAAAGCTTATCATAAAATCATATCCAAATTATTGTAAATTAAATAAAGAAAACCTTACAAAACGAATTACAAAAAGTGATCAAAGGTTCATGATACTTAGACCTTGTGAAACATAAAATTTAAGTAAGCGTAGTGAATAGGACAGAAATTTAGTTCAAGCTCAGAACATAAATATATATTTTACAGCTATGTATGTAAATAATTTTTTTTTTATTTACTTTGGCAACTATATAAATAAGGATTTAGTGTTGTTGTCTGGCCTAATTTTTTCTTCTTCGGAGAACTAATTTAATTGGTTGTTCTAAAATAATTATGGCAAATTTTTGCTAATTATTTAACAGCTAAATATAATCGTAACATGTGTAGCTTTTATGATTAACATATAAAAATTTTTTCCTGAGAATTTATCTATTTTAAATTTCAATATAAATTTTTCTAATCATTTAACTAAAATATAATTTTTCCTAGTCTCGACACATTTTCTTTTAACAAATTTTTTTTTTGAATTGGAAATAAAAAATATGGTATTTATAGCTCAGCAAGATATGAATTAGTTGTATTATAGTGTCCAAGTTCATATTTAAGCACTTCATAAACGCTTTTGACCCTCCTAAAGTATATTGTTTGCTTTAGTAAGCGTGTCAAACATAGTTTTTAAAAATAAATATACAACAACAGCAACAAAAAATATTTATAGAACCATGAAAATCAGTCAAAAATAAAACTGTTTACGTTTTTCAATTGGAAGATATTCAATTTTTTTTATTTTTTTTTTATCTTCTTAACAACATGATTCCAAGCGCTTTACCTCTGTTTAATAATTTGTTAAAAGAGACTTGTAACGAGAACAAGAGTCTGGCTATTGCTGCCGCTTAAATACCTGCAGTCGTTCTCAAAAAGTCTTTCAGATCATTTCTCAGTTGTTTCTTTTTTTATTTAGTAATTATTAAAATAATAAATCTGCCGCATTTTATTTCTTTTTCGGTTTTTTCTTTTTAATAAATAGATCAAATAAGTGAACTATGCAAATAGTTTTAAATATTGACTTGATGTGCTGTTTTGTAGTTACCCATAAAATTAAATAATAAAAAAAATATAGTTGTGTGTTTATAATTCATGAAGTTGCGTCAAGCAACATAGTAAAATCGATTGTTTACTTTAATGTCAGGGCCAATAATTGTAAAATTAGTGCTGTAAAACTGATTACACCAATAATAAAGTTACATTTAACTATTATAAAATTGTATTCTAATTAACTAAAATTTGTTTATTTATTTATAAATTATTTTTCTTTATTTTATATTTTAGAAATTGAAAATCAACAAAGTTTCATAAAAATGGAAAAAATATTTTTAACATTAAAAAAAGTTCCAAGGATTCATTATTTATGTAAAATAAATAGAAAAGTTCTTTTAGAGACTTTCAAATCACAACAAATAAAAATTATATTAAATTAATTGGACAACGAGATATTAAAGATTAATCAAAGATCCCGTCCCGTCTATATATGAATGAAATTTTGAAATTAATTAAATAAAATATTAGCAAATTTTGGCAATGTAATTATGGATCATGAAACTATTATAAAACAAACTGAAATAGAAGAAGTTTATAAAAATAAAATTAATGGGACAACAGAAAAAAAGATTCGTAATGAACATAGTTCGAATGGAAGTTGTACAGGAAATCTTGCAACTGATATATTATTGTCAGGAAAGATTCTTGATAAATTCTATCATAGCTATTCATTAAAACAACGAAGACCTGCTATAGATTGGTTTTTAGTTGCTTCAATTTTATTTAATTTATGGGTTGATGTAGTACCACAGGGCCAAACGTTCATAGGATTAAGTAAGTAATATTAATTGAATTAATAATAATACTTCACTATTGTTTTTTGCATGATTAATTGTTCTTCTATAGTCATATAATATATCTTTATGCATTTATTACATTTAATTAAAATAATTATAAATTTTAATGATTTACTCAAAGAACATAACAATAGGTTTTTTTATAAACCAATAATAATTTGGGATATATATACTGCGCTTGAAATAATTACAAACTCAAGGTTTCGGTTTTTCCATATATTTAATTTTAAAGTAAAAATATTGTATATTGCCTTTTACCTGAGTTCCATTTTGTAGGCAGTTAGCTCTACTTATGTATGTTTATTAGTTTTAAGATTAAATTCTTAATCTTAACTTAGAAAAAAATATAACCTCCCCGCAATTTTTGTAATAATTTTATTTAGTAACTAGTACATTTAACCTTAATTTTAAGTAATTCTATAAGCCTGTTCGGCATATTCCTAATTTAAATTCCCTAAACGTCCGTAGCTAAAATTTCCCATACATTTGTAATCCTGTGTTTCATTTCGCTTTCAATACTGATTTCCGGGAGCTCATGTGTATAAATCATGGCAAGTAATGCCCCATAAGTTGTCTATGAGGTTTAATTCAGGGCTTATTTTATTGGCCAATATAGAACAGAAATTCCTTTTTCTAAAAACTATGCTTTTATTCCTCGAACACTTAGTACAGGAGCGTTATTCTCCTGGAATATACTATTTTCTAATCATTACGTTACATTTTGCCTTTTATGAAAGTCATTTTACATTTCCGATTCCGACTGAAATCATTACAGACTTTCATCCCAAAACTCTTCTTGAATGATTAGTTTTTTCTTTTTTCAAATCATGTCAACCTTCTTTCACGACCATCGGATTAAACTTTTTTTTTTGTCATTAAAAATAACTCGTGACCACACTAAATTTACTTATAAGCGTTTTTCTGCAAATTGCAGGCGATTCAGGATGTGGTGTTTTTTTAAGATTAAAGTTCTTCAAATTTTTTTAGATATTTTAAATTTTCGGTGTCACTCGGCTATTTTCTAACCAGACGTGAGCTGTATCCTAGATTGAAACGTTGTATAAGTTTTTAGTAACACCTTGTGAAATGTTCATCTTTGTAGTAATTTGTCCTTGTAAATAATAATTAATTAAAATATAAATATTAATATTGAGATAACAAGACTATCTCGACTACTAACGAGCTCAAAAAGCAATTGGAAATAGGTTGAGTTTGTATTTTTTTCAGAGTTCAGAGTAGGTATTTAGTAAAAAAAACCTAATTAAAGTAAATACCTATACACATAAGCTAAACTAATTGCCTGCGAAATGGAACTCAGTTAAAAGGCAATATTTTTACTTCAAAATAAATATATTGAAAAACTCAAAAACAAAAATACCTTGAGTTTATAAATATTTTACGCACCGTATATATGTCTACAAAGTATATTGTATACACAGGAGTGTTACATTTAATAAATTACTGACTATATTGGTTAAGGGTATACAACAACAAAAATTAATTGATATCAATCATTTTCATGTAAACATAATGAAACTGCTAAATTGCAACTTAATCTATTTGTATGTCCGAGGAATAAAGATTAACACAATTAAAATCCCATGTCGAGCACTTTATGTTCTAGTGACACATATGAGATCAAAGTGCTTATACAATTTACACTTATAATACCGTTGAAAAAATTTGATTTCTACATAATGTAGATTTTATTTAAAACCCTAAAATAAATTCTGATATTTACTTTGGAATAAATTTTAAAGTCGACTTCCTATGATTATGGAAAGAACATAATATTTATTGTATTTTGCTTTTATTCTAAATGTAAATTTATATTTCCCCTTTTTTTTTTTTATATTTACAGCAACGACAGGAGTTATCCTTTCCGTAAATATATTAGTTTTGATTTTCTTAAGAATTGCTGGAAGTGGAAAATTTCGAAAATTTACTTGGGAATTAGTTTCGTATATTGTCTGGCTACTGGCAGTAATTCAATTTGTTATTTATTTAGTGTTCAAACTTTCGGTTACACCAAGGTAAGCTTTAATTTAATTAATTTTATAAAATAATTAATTTTAAACATATTTTAATTCCAAAAAGAAATTAGTTTTTTTTTTCTGGCATTGTTTTTATTTGTTCTGATTTATTGGTTTATTCCAAAATTATACTTTATTTCTATATTTAGCAAAACTTTAATATAATAAATTCTTGTTTTTGAAGACTTTGATATAGTCAAAATTTAATAATTTTTTAATATCAACAGATTATTTGATTTGATGTTTGATTCGTCTTGCTTTGATTTTTTTTTCAAGTGAGCCAATAGTGGAACCTCTTTTTTTTGGCTCACAGAAACCAAAAAAATAATAAATCTATAAAAGTGCTTCCGAGTAAAGAAAATAATAAATACCATATACATATAGTATATTCAGTAAGATCCTATTGAACCTCCCGGCGAAAATTTTAAATGCTTACATCATATTAAGGATACATTTTAAGAAAATATTTTGAAATATTTAAAAATGGCAGTGATCGGATAATTTTAAGCAAAATAGTAGGTTTTTCCTTTCAACTGATCCATGTGATCGATATGAAAATAACAAAAAGAAAAAAAAGAAGAAAAACAGTTTCCTTCTTATAAAATACAAAGAATGTAGGCATGGCGAATCTTTATTGGTCTGCTTGTCATTTTTTATACAATAAAAATACTAATATGGCAATGACATGACGTAAAACGATCTAGATTAAATGATTTAATTGACCAAAAATTAAACTAGATATTATTGATTTAATACTTTTTGTTTGCTTGCAACTCGTGATTTGGATAAAAAACTTAAACATGTCGAAAAGTATGAACTATCAATCTAGCTGAAACCAGTGTTATTTTTCAAATCATTAGTCTAATTTTATCTCAAATCCAATTAAAGCACATTGTTTGAAATTATTGCGGACAAATTTGAAAAAAATATTTTTCTTAAAATACTGTGCCGATTTTTAAATTGATGATCATATTCGTAATAACAGATTTATTTTAAGCAGCATACAACTATTTTAGTATTGTTATCATATAATTTTCAAAGATTCCTTTTAATATTTACTTTGTTGAGTGCAAGCTAAGATAATATTATTAATTGAAAAATGAATTACATATATATTTTTGCTGTGCAAAAATTGTTTATCAAATGACAACAACAACAATTTTAATCAAGTAAGAAACTCCTTAAGATTGCAATCTTTTTTCCATAATGATAAGAAATCAATAATTTAAAATCATATTAATAAATCCTACTTTTACTTTTGTTTATTGCTATGACCTTGAATATTGTGTATTCAGTATTGCTGATACGTAAAAGTTTTCACCTTTTAGCGCTGTCAAATTAAAAAAAAACGAAAGGATCATACATAATGAAATCAGATTATAACTAATATACTAGGAACATCTTGACTTTTGATTGTTTAGAGCAAAAAACCAAACTTAAATAATTAGGTTTATTGTCTGTTTGACAAGGTTACAATTGAGAAAATTTAAAAATGATCTCCATGGTGGCAGTTTTTTATTTGATAGCGAAGTCATTTTGCTGCCCGGAAAATTTTGCAAAAAAATTCTATATGGCATTAGCTTCGGTTGTTTTTATTCAAAGGACCGTTTTTAATCTTGCTTAAATTAAACAACCAGCGCTTAGTGGTTTATATTGCTGGGCTTGATCGTATTTTTTATGCACTTATTATGCTTCTAGCCGTCAATTAAATCAGGCGAATTTTTTGTTGTTGTAATAAACAAACTTAGAAAACTGAAGTTCTTTTGAATTAAGTATTTGAATTAGAAATTGTATTTAAAGCGGCCTAAAAGGAATGGTAATATAATATAAAATCTTAAAACTAATGAAGACTTATCCCACGTAAAATCATTCGAAATAGTTTTAATTGTTGAAGAAAAAAACACAAAAACTACGAAATGATACATAAAATCACTATTTAAGTTAAGAAAAGCTTATACATGCTGATTTGTTGTCTTGCACGCTTGCAGACATAATTACCTGGAACTTTTTTAGAACCGTGAAATAATAAACAAATTCACTATTTAGGTGATAAAAGGCGTTTTTTTAAAGTTTTTGTAGAAAGTGTTATATAAATTTTTTGTTTTAGATAAGCTACAGCTGAAGAATCATTTTAGGGATGCTTTTTTTAACCAAAAATATGACCCTAGGAATCAAGCAAACATTTTAATAAGTTCATTATTTTACTTTCTAAATTTTTGAGAAATTTTCATGGAGTATTTTTTTGACATCAAGAAAAAACTTGTTTTTCCATTCAAAGAAAAGTCTACTGCTGGCAAATTCAGAATGTTTAAGTAGTTAATATAAAAGTTTGTTAAACATAAGTATTGAAAATACGTTTTCTCTTTGAAATATTTTATAGTCTCCCAGAATATTAATGCAAAACGGAAGCAATTTTCTTTATCATGAAAGTTATCTTTATAAAAATAATTTCTATGTTTTTATTATTTTTTGAAACTCAACCATTTTATAAAGAAAACCTAATTTAATTTTTGAAGGGCATACATTTTTTATGAAGTTTTTATTATTCATAATATTATATATATTTGTACAAATGAGCTTTAATAGGCGAAAAAACATTTCTTTAGGGAAAAATTTCATCAGAATACATTCAAATAAGCAAGAAAATAAAAAGTTGAAACTTAAACGAAAATGATCCCTTGGGATATCTATATCTATAACTGATTTCCATTTCAATGTGTGAAAATAGAAGTCTTCAAAAATTTGTTTCTATTAGTTGGATCGGAGTTTTTCTTTTAAACATAAAAGAATTCAATGAAGCATTTAACTCTTGCAAAAAAGATTCTAATATAATATATTTCTCCATTTTTTAGTACTTTGAAAAAGGGTTGAAGAAAGGTTAAATAAATAAAAGTTTACTTTGAATACAATTTAAATATTGAGTTACATTTGAAATCATTTTCAAATATTTTCTGATTTGTTTTCATGATTTTACAGATAACACTTACAAGTTTAAATTATGTACGTGCGCATGCATTATTAAAAGCTAACAGACTAAACAAATAAATTCAAATTTGAGTTTTTATTTTTAAAAGAATATATATATATTTGATATTAATTATTGATTTAAGTCCTCTTTTGATTTCTTTTACAATTACTTTGGTGGTTTTTTAACCAATCAAGTTTAACCTAATTCATAAAATGAATAAAGGCTATTTTCAATTTGCTTTTACTATTGAAAGTATTATAGGAAAAAAATATTAAAGGGAAAATTTTGCCCCAATTAAATTTATTTAAGAGCATAAAATATGTCGCAAGCAACTTATTTTTTTGCTATAGAAATATTTTTTTATTTTCTTTTTATTCCCAATTTAGTTTTTTGTAGAATCCGAAATCTTATTAAATAGAAAAAAATTGCTTGGCTAAATTTCTATAAAGTTCATAATTGGAAAAATAATCTTTAATATTATTCATATAAATACCTGATTCCTATACATAGTCATGTTTACTATTTCTGATAAATTCATGGATTTTTTTTTAACTTTGTTGAAACTATTAACCATTTAAACTATTCTCTGATACTTTTGACTTAAAACCTGTGTAATTTCCTGGAAAATCAAAATATTAAATATTTTTTAACACTAGATAACCGAAGGGAGTAAAAATGACTCATTTATGATTTTATTTCTATGTTTGGAATCATTAAAATAATTTTATTTTTTATAAGCATAAATTGCTTTTCAACTCAATTATTTGATGTACACGCATACGAATTTTTCCCTCCATTCTCCTTATTTTACATGGTCCATGGTATATCTATTTTGACAGATTTAATTCAATTTGACTTTTGAAATATTTTTAAAGTTGATGTTTTAATGGAGGCAGTTCTCGAAAAATTAAAAACAGATAAATTTGCTTGGATTTCAAAGAAAGCAGGCATAGCAGTTGATGAGCAATTGTTTAGAACTGAAGCCAATGAATAACTGAGATATAATTTAAGATCAAAGCATTATTAGAGGAAAGTATCTTTTGAATGGTTTTCTCTATTTGGCAAAAAGAAGGCCAGCGAATTGAATATTTTCTTGGCTGACTTGTTTTTGTACATAAAATCATTGAGCCATGTTTAAGCTGTAAATGAAATATTATAATAGATATTTTTTTACCAAAAAGTTTACTCGCAAAGAAAAAACTTAGAACAATAGAACCAAATAGAAAAGAAAAAGATCAGAAGGACATAATCACACGGTTTTTATTCAGTTGAAGTCAATAATTTTTAAACAAAAAAAAAGTAATTATATAAATCTAGCGATGGATTTTGTGTTCAAAAGTGTTTCATCACAAACTTCTCTATCATGTCTTCAATCCTCCCACATTATTTTTCACCATTTTTAACTTATATTTTACAAATAAACATCTACATTCGGCAACAGGAGTGAATTTTAATTCCGTGTGAGTAGACAATATTCTACATAAAAAAGAGTTAATTCAACTATGCTTGATGTAAGAATAAGATATTTCTACCAAACTCAATAGGTCATGACCTGAAAGATATATTTTATCATACGCCTAAAACGCCTGATCAAATATACAATGAATCTATTACAAGCATACTAAAACATGGCAAAGGAGAGGAAACAAGTCTTATTTACATTATAAATAAGTAGTAATGTTTTTTGTTTTTTTACTTTTTAAGGTTAGTCACCTAATAAAATAGGATGAAAAGTCAGTTCCTTAAGGTAAACACACAATAAACGTGTAACTAAGAATAGAATAGAAAAACAAATCAAGAAAAAGATATTTGAAATAAATTCAACTTTTTTCTAATTCTTGATTCAGTTTTTTATATTTTATTGTTTTCTTTAGTTATAAAATTTTAGGATTAACTTAATTTATTTATTGGGCACCATAGAATTATTGGGCAATGTGAAATCTGTAAACTTGTGTACTTTTTATGTTAATAATTAATTATAATTTTCTATTTCAGAGACTGCTTAGGATGGGCAATTTTAATCAATTTTTTGGTATATGTAACACTCCCAGTACCATTTTTTTATTCTGGGATTATAATGGGAGTAGGATTCATTTCGATCTATTTAGCAGCCATTATTGAATTATCATTAAATGACCCATATTTTTGGAGACAGGTGAGTAAGTTAGTATTAACTTTTGGAATAGATAATTAAAAATTTTTGTACTTTTCATGCTTAATTTTAAACTTTACACTTTACAATTCAGATATATTTAGACTCAAACTTCCTTCAAGTTTTGTTTTGACAGAAAAATTATACATTTAAATGAATTAACTTGATTCAATTGCCTTTTTATTCTCTAAATCCAATCTTACCAACCGTACAACATAATAATCTGATATTAATTTAGAAATCGGACTGATATTTATGATACTCGGAACATTGTCTATTCAAAGTGGGATCGAATTGGCAGTTAGCTGTGTAGAAAACAGCCAGTGAAAGCCCCTCTGAAATTGTAAAATGGCAAGGTTAGAGCTTTTGTATTTTGAAATGTTTACGTTATTCTGTTTATTGACCTTACTTGCTGGCTGTGGTGTGCAGATCTTACAAAAAATCTTCAAATCCTTCGATGAAAAAGCCATCGTTGAAACTGAGAGCAATTTTAAAGTCGCAAATTAATCGTTCCATACAGCCGGGTAAAGAAAAGTAAGAGAAGTTTTGAAATAAGGATATTAAATTTAAAGATGATATTATTGATAAATCCAATACTTGTATTTGATATATCAGACTCGCGTTTTATTTACCCATATATAAAATTTAAAGACGTTTTCAAATTTGTTACCTCGACATTTTGTTTTTTTTTTTATAAATTGATGCTTTTTTATGTCCATGGATGGAAATATTTAAATCGAAATATTTTTTATAGTTTCCAATAAATCCCCAATCTGCGTACCATATCGATAACTAATATTGCCGCAATCCATGCAAATTTTTGGTAATAATAAAAGTTATTATTGCCATATTCCTCAAAAACTATTCATAAAAATTTTCTTAAATGTTCAAGTATCCTATAAAACTTTCCCTTTTCGAATATATTGCAGCCGTCCAAATAGGTCTGTATAAAAATAAACTTTTGACAATAATAAAATATAATCAATATTTTGGTAGGCCACCCTTGGCCTTTATGATAGTATTTATGGTTTGGGGTAAAGAACAGAATAACATTCTGTTTATTTGTGGTTAGCTTATAGCACAATTCGTGCTTTAAGTTTTTTGTCAGAATATGTCATGCCATCCGATGAATAAGTCGTTAAGAAAGTTATCCTTGGTTTGACGATTAATTTAATCAAACATCAAATGTTATCATTTACTTCAATAATTCACTAAGAAATCACGAAAATTGAATGAAACCAAAGTTTTTTTCTTTTTAATTTTACTTTATCCTTATGCAGTTCTATTGATTATATTATTTTTTTCATTTTTAATTTTGGAAGATAGGGAGTTATGTAATTTTTCATGCTACTAGATTAACTTTTTAATAAATAAAATATGAAATCTTTTCGTTTGATAAAAAGAATATCCGATTTATTATATTTACAGATAATGTGTTCAATGATTCTCTTTTAATATTGATTTCTATTTCGAAAAAGGAAGTGAATCGTAAAATGATTGATGAGTTGCAGGATATGTGAACAAAGGTGTTTTCATTCGTGCCAATAAATTAAGTTAGACTTGTTGATTTTCTTCTTCTAAAGACCTGTTTTATTTATATATTTAAACTATATACAAACTATTTACAAATCTAATCTATTTAAATCACGGTTTGTAAAAAATATGGTATTCATTACAAATCTGAAAGAAACTATGTCGTTTTTATGTGGAACACTATTAATGAGAGTGCCAAACAGGTTGAAAAACTGGCAAAAAAGAGTTTAAATGCTACTAGGGCTTCCAGTTTAATACCAATATATGTAAATATCCTGGTTTACTATCTCAGTATAATCCAGGGGATTCTGGAATAAATTTCTTCAACTTAAAATTTAACATATCGGTATGAAACGAGAGATGTCATGAGGTAGGCAACAATTTCAATAGAAATGTTAATAGTAGCCATGTTTTAAACTAAATTTTCTTTTTTGGTTGTAAAAACTGACAAAAAAAAGCACTTTTTTTTCTTCATATTTGACCATTTTTTCGAAAATTATTCTTCAAATCATTCTATTAGCTCAATGTAAAAGTCGGTATTAATGTTAGTTTCGTTTTTAATGATGTTGATAAAGAGAATACATAAATATAATACAAAAGCCAAAATCTTGCAGCTGGCTACTGTGCAGATGGAAGAAGATCTGCTGTTTTCTACCTATAGCTGAGGAACTAGTGGGATTTTTAGAAAAAGTTTTTGTATTCCGCGAAGATGTTTGATATACATATATAAACGAAGTTTAGAAAACTTAAAAATGAATTCGTCAAAAATAGTCTTAAAGTCGCTGGCAATTTTCAGGTTTGAAGTTCATTATTAGTGTAATTGAGTTTGTTGTTTTCCTTTACTTGAATTGTTCTTTTTGAAAATCAAAATTATTTTGAAAAGTTTGAATCTACTGATAAAGAATCAGAAATAATGTAGACTCACCAAGGTAATAAGCTCAAGGTTCGACATACTATAAGTATAAATTGAACCTGCTATGATCCTGGTGCCGGCTAAAGTTGGTGGGTTTAAAAATTTCATCTTAAGAGGTTTTTGACAACTTTATTAATATTTATCCAAGTTTTTATTATGTAACGATATAAACTTTTATAATTGAATGAAAATAAAAGCAAGGAGTGACTATTTTCGGAAAGACAAGAAATTTAGATTGGTTTTTATTATATTCTATTTATAAAATCAATTTCATTTTTTAACTTTTTTGATTAGAAGTCAAATACATACATATATTTATATCTCTTTTAAAGTCAAATGAATATTTTCGTTTAGCTATACCTAAAATATTGTATACACGTGCAGTTTCAGGGACTATCAAATTGTAGAAGCAATTTTCAAAATTTGTAATTTTTTTTTATCCTATGGGGGTCTATTTTTTTATGTTTTATTTTTCCCCAGAATAAATATTTTTCACTCCTTTTTCAAATATTAAATTTAACAAATTAGGTTATTTGGAATTTGGTTCCTTTGTTTGTGTTTGTAACTTCGTTTAATTTTTGTTTTATATATATTTTTTTTTTAAGGAAAATTTTTGTAAATATGAAGCAACTTTGTTCAAACCTTTTTTCATTATAAAATTTTAATTAATGGATTTGAAATTGAAATTCTTTTTAATCAATTTATAGTAATTTTCTTCATTAAAAATTCATATTTAGAACCTTTTTTAATAGAATTGAAGATAAATGCTTTCAACTTTAAGAAATCTACTTGTTATTTTAATGTATTTTCATACAATCATTTCTGCTTTTTTAAATTTCAAAACTCTCTTTTTACAGTATTTGCCCTTAGCTTTAAATTTATCATAAAAGAAATTTACTTTCACTTTGGCTTATTCACAAACTTGATGAGTTTCATTTAGGACTTTTAATTATGCTTGGTTTACATATTTTTTAATTGCTAACAAAGTTTTTAAAGGACTTAAGATTTTGAGATAATTAAATTATTATTTAAATTTCTAATTTCGTAATATTCATGTCAATTGCTTGATAAATTTAAAATTCTTGTACCAGAAATTACAAATTTAAAGAAACTTCTATTTGAAACTTTTGAAAATAATTTGAATGAAATTCTGGATTTAGATAACGGTTTGCCTTATTTACTTTCAATAAGAAAAGTCCATTCAGTTTTCATAATTTTCTTGTAAAAGTTTAGGTATGAAAAATAAAACAAAATTCTTTTATTATGTTTTTAGAGTTAATGTAATTATCTACAAATTTCATTAAACAAAACTGTTTTTATGAGATAAAGTGAAATAAAGCTTGTTCAAAAAAATCAATCTGTTTCATTGGCAAATTCAATTAAATTTTACTAACGAATTTAAAACTGCATAACGAAAAGCATTTTGAAACTTTAAGCCAGACAAACTGCTTGGTAGAGAACTTGGTGTTCTACAAAGGTTTTGTTTTTTGTTTTTTTGACAGTCAGACTTCACAGTTTCATTCCCGAATGTTGGGGCACCTTTTCAATGAATTTTGAATAATTTTGTTATGAGTATAAATTTTTATTAAAAATACAAAAAAACGGCAACGTTTTGTTGAATATTTTGTAAAGCACAATCAACAAATGTTGAGCTCCAGTCCCAAAATTAATGAAATTTTGAGAACAAACTTTAAACTACTTTGGGATTGATCCTCATTTGGATCAACCTCATAAGGTTATTTGTGCCAGAAATCTCTTTTCACTAATAAGTCAAAATTCATCCCCTGATTAAGGGATAAATAGTTAAAGGACTGTAATTTGTTCTTTTATGTGTTTTTTTTAAACAAATATAAAGAAAGCATGTAAATTCTTCAGTTCAAAATAGCACTATTTCTATATTTTGGACTATCATTATTTCTTAAGTCTAAAAGGGTAGCAGTGATTCTCAACCACGGTGCCGTGGCACTTTTGTGTGCCACGAAATTCTAAAAGTGTGCCGCCAAATGTTAGATATATAATAATGTTAATATTATTAAATAATATGATTTAAAAATAAAAATACTTTTAACAGGAGTAGAGATTTAAATTCATAAAAAATTTTGATATTACTTAATTATTTGTTTTGCAAAGCGTTCTTTCTTAGTGCCAGATTATAGTGAAGCGGCGAGCATAGCATTTTAATCAAACTAATAGGCATAAATGCATGCATTTATAATAAGGCGTTTTACAAAGCGGTGAAGAGGTCGTTACTGCAGCGGTATAGCCCGAATTAACATGTTTGTTTTGGAAATGGTGACCAGCGCGGTTCAATACTCGGGCGAGCTATTTTTTCACTGTATAAACAGCTTTGCTCACCACTCTACTCACTGCTTTTTATGCCTCAAGTCGGCTCACACTTACGTACATAAACTTTTTCTTTGTGTGCCGCCAAATTTTGAAATCGATTGAAGTGTGCCGCAACAAAAAAAAGGTTGAGAATCACTGTCATTGATTCGGAAATCTGAAACTAAAGTGAATCGCGTAGAGGATCTAGCAAGAAGAAGAAGAGTATACAAGTAATTTAAGGTTTTCTTTACTTTTCTGGGTGGTATACTGCTTTAGAAAAACGCATAAATCGACTTTTTTAAATTATTTTCCTCGTAATTATTTTCCTCGGGAATTATTTTGGACGTATTAGTGAAAAGAGATGTCTAACATAAATAACCCTTTTCGTTGATATTCAGCAGATACATTTAGTCGTATTTTGGAATTTAACACAAAAAAAATACTCTTGGGTAAGATTTTGCAAATACAATTTCAAACTACATGTCGTAACTTGTGCTTTCGAAAGCCTAATTTTTTTCAGTTTTGAATAGTTAATCGTGCGAAATCTGATCGATAAATAAAAACTACTCTAAACCATTTTTTTGGTTTATCTGCAAACATCTTAACACGTTACGATCCTCACGTTTCATAAGTTGTTTGTCACTTGGTGCCGACAGCACTTCGCTGTAGCCGACCATCCTTTAGGTTATCCTCAGATTATAAATAATCAAGTTTTATTAATCTTATTGTTAGTTTTCATGATTTTTTAATCCTGTACCCCTATTTTCATAAAATTTGAAAGATATAAATAAGTGTGAAGTTTGTTTGTTTACGATACTTTACGCGCAATACCAGTGTGGAGTCGCCGGACGGAATAATGTTGAAACAAAATTATCGAAAAGTTATGCTGACAAGAAAAAAAAAAATAAGAATAAAAAGAAGGTAAGATGAAATGCTGGAAATACTCGTACTTGATAATAGTCAAACAGTCAATTTCTTAATTTCATTCAATAAAATATGAAAATTTGACAGTAATTGGATAGAAAACAGATAAAGATTATTTTTCCATTAAAATACATTGAAATAAAAAACAAAGAGTAATAATTAAGGGGTTAGTAAAGTTACTTCGGCCGAAAAAAGGTATATTTTCTAAAATTTTTTCTAAGGATACAATTGATATTTATTTTTTTCTATATATATATAGTATAATTATATAATATTTAAAGAATATTCTTTGAAAGTTTCATTAATAAATATTAAAAAATGAGCCGATGGCAGCGAATCTCCGCAGACGTCTCAAGAAAAAGTTGATTTGCGGTGAACATCATAACTCATTACTGGGTCAACTGAAATCAAAAATCCAAATTGATTTGATTAGTTGATTACTTTCCTCAAGTGACGCTGTCGAGTGTTTTTTTTTTATTGATTTTTCGATTTTTTACAATGCTCGGAAGTTACCTCGTAATTTATGTAAAGAAAGAGTGGGCGAAATTTCATAAGGATCGGTTCAGTAGATTTTGAGTTACAGGGTTCACCGACTTTGAAAAGGCTAAGTGTGATAAAAACGCGTTTGAAGTTTGAATTTTATGTTTTAAAGTATTGTACATAAAATAAAAGACTTGCAAGTGTATATCTCCGTAAGTTTTACTTCAATTGCTTTCAAATTTTCAAAGAATAATCTTAGGAAGTTGTAAATCAATAAAAAATAAAAAAAAAATGCAAAAAGAATAAAATCACCCATTAAATAAACTCTCTAATTGTAGTCAAAATGGGCCGTCGAACAAAAACTTATTAAAGATTTATGTTATTTTTGTTCATAACTAAAAACAATCGAATATTTATTTTTGAGATAAATCAAAATCAGATCTCAGCTAAAAAATCAACTTCAGATATAGGTCAAACTCATACATATTTCAACAATGAAAATGGCTTTCATAAATTGCTAACAAGACCAAATTGTTTTCATAAATCGTTCAAAGTTCTAGTTACGATTAATTATGTAATTTGAATATATAATTTGTGATTTTGATTGTATTAAATGTATTGTAAGGATTCGTAATGTTGTAAATAAGCCAAAAATTAAGCTTTTCAAATTTTGCATCAGTTTGTATTAAATTCCATTTTGTTTTTTTGATGTCATGGATTTCATAACTAAATTAATTACTGCATTAATTTGATCATTAAACATATCTGGAATATTTAGTTGGGATGCAATGCAAATTATGGGCATTGAAATTGATGTTATGACAACGAACTATCTTATATTTTAAACCTTATTTAATTATTCCCAAACATTTTATTCAGAGTAATTAATACAAATAACATTCGTCCTATATTGTATAAAAAATACTGCTAACTTAACTTGATTGACTTACGTGAAATTTAATTTTTTATCTGTAGTATTTTAAATAATTATGTACGTTTTGATTTTTAACTATCTACTATATCAGTGTCTGCCAACCTTATTAGTCAAAAGTGTCGACAGTGTAAATTGTTAGCTAAATTTTTTAAACTTAAACTATATTATAAGATTGATTTTAATTAATTGAATAAGAATAGTCATAAGCCCAGTTTTGCTAGAAAAATTTCTTGAAACTGAATTAAGTACGTTTGCTAAAGTCGACATCTATCAATTCTTACATCTATTATCATTGTTTTTACTTGTTTCGTCTTTCTTTTTTCCTTCACCCTTAACATAACACTTTTTTCATTACATAACGTCCTCAAAACTAGCTTAATAAACTTCTTAGTTAAACTATAGATACATTTAGTAAAACTTAATATCACATCCAAAAATTATCTTATTTATTGATAAAATTAAACTGAAATGCATCCAGGTTTTTATCATAAAGGCGACTTCTCAATTTACTCTTAATGAGTATCATGCTTGAAAAGAATTGTTCTCATGAACACAGCGGTTAATATTACTTTAAATTTTTGTTGTTAATTATATAAATTAGGAATACTATACCTTAATACGAAGAACGTTAAAATTTCAAGCTCCATAAACTCATACAACTAGGCTTCTAAGCTGCCAATGTTAATATAATATCAAGGGCAGAAAAATTTAAGCCGGTTTCTATAGCGCTAATAAGATTTTTTAACAACGGCTAATATCGTTTTGATGTTTCTGAAATTTCAACATCTGTTGAAAGTGTTGCTTAAAATAACAAATGTCACTAGAAGAATAATTTCCCCGGCGATGTTTCAACAAGCTTGGAAAGTGAATCAAAATTTTTTCGTTGGTTGGTTGACTAGGTTGTCAAATAAAATAACTTTTTCTAATGCCTAGGACTCAATAGCGCTTAGCGTATGGGACGACCTAGCACAGTAAAAATAGAGAGTTTTCCTAAACACCAATCGGAGTGGACTCACTAGCATAATACTGTTTTCATTGACAGTAATGTTTGGAAATTCAAAAATAATATATCAAAAATTAGCTAATAAATTAGATTTAAATTAAATTTTTAGCTAATAAAGAATTCATAATTTAATAAATTTCAACAATATTTAAAATATTTAAATAAAGATATGAAGTAAAATCAATAAGCCTTAGTGATATTTATGCATTAAAACCGAATAGAAAAGCTATTTAGCAGGACAGAAAATGATCAAATTTCCTGGATAGTACTTTTAAGTTAGTTTTTACAATAAAATAGCAGAAAGGGCTACCTTCCTACTTGATTGAATACCCACGGATCAAGTTGATTAGAACAAGGTAACGCCCAGGCAGGGAAAATAAAAATGCGTACTACGTAATGCTTTATCTTCCGTAAATATGTCGGACTAAGTTTTCCAGCATAATCTGCTTTTGAGAACAGATCTATCACCAGCTCTTGTGCACGTTGGTTTGCAAACTCCCAGCACTATAAATAATTTTTAGTCTATGTCTATATGCAGTAAGAAGTGGGCTCCTTTTCTCGGTGAAAAGTTATTGTCACTTTTTTAGTTATTTGAAGATAGTTATATCTAGCTGAGCCTATGCTCAGCTTTACTCTAAAATTAAAAGTATGCCAAAGCTTTTTTGTACTCTCAGTTCTTTAAAGATAACACGAAGTTTTAAGCGCAATCGTAAACATAACAAACCACAAGGGATATTGTTTTTATTCCTGGATTTCCTAGAAATATGTCTCAAAATATATTTCATTTTATGCTAGAATTAATACAGTTGTAGGCTGTAGTTTTAGTTGTAAGAATTTTAATTTAAATTTTTAATTTAGAAGATACTCATAGGAAACTTGAAAAGAGCCCCTGTTTCCATTTAAATTATTGAGTGAAATCTATCAAATTAAATTTTACTATATAAATATTCTTTTCTTATTCTATAAATATTTTCAGATAACAGCAAATTTAATCCTAATATTAGCCTCACAATCAGTTGGATTTTTGTATTATGTTTTGGGTGAAGCAAAACAAAAACGGGCTTTCCAGGAAGCTAAGAAAAGTCTTGAGGTAAAAATGGTCATTGAAGAGGAAACAGCTGAGCAGGTAAATTATAAATTTTGTAAAGAATTTTATTATAAAAATATTATAACCTCGGTCCCACATAATAGAAAACAGATGAATAACGCAAAAGTTATTTTTAAAATAATTTTTGATAATTTTTAAAATTTCTTCAAAGTTTTGAATGCGCATTTTAAAGATGTCCATGTTATTATATTAGTGAAGTAGCCTAAGCTCTAAGCAAAGCTTACAGTTTTATAACATTGCAGCCTATAAAATTTTTTATATTGAGGAATAAAGATTATGATGATTTCTAAAAAAATGAATTGGGCTTTGTACGAGTTTGAAGCTAAGCATGAATTTCTTTCGATATATAATTCTTTTTTATCTTGTTGCTGTTATAGAAAATTGTTCAAAAATTATACTTATATCGAAAGAAATTCATGCTTAACTTCAAACTCGTACAAAGCCCAATTCAGTTTTTGTTTAAAAATGTTGGATTCCTCGTCCTTGAAGAATCTATGAAGTGTGTCAAGCAGCAATTTAAAAAAAAGCTAATTTTTTTTATACTATACAATCTCAAAATTATTTTTTGAAATTCATAGTCATTACGATTAAAAGTGCTTTAGATATTTTATGAACACCATACGCATAAGTGAATATTCGAATGATAAAAAAGGATTTGAAGGATGAAGCAAGCAAATTGACGTTTTAAAAAAATGTTAACGCAATAATGGATTAGTGAATATAAGTAAATTAAAAAATTAAATTTTTTGGAGCACATATATAATAAGGTCGTGAATATATCGTGAAAAATACTTCACGAATCTTATTAAAATTAATTAAATCTATTTTTAATATTAAATGCCAATACTCGGTCGAAGCCCTTTTTTCAATTGTTGTTGTTTTATCTTTGAATAAAATGTAATATCTAACTAATTTTTAATGCATCTGATGATTCCCAGAAAGCACCGCTTGCAAAACGACGCTCTGGAACCTAACTCTTGATTAAATACGAAAGAAAAATATTTATTCTTCAAACTTTTCACAAATATGATTCAGCAATAGAATAATCACTGAACAGATATCGTATTTGTTCTCTAAAATAAGGATTACTCTTGATTTTAGCATTTATATTGTAGATTTTTTTTATATGATTCATTCAATCATGGTCAAACGATACTGAAAATTTTCAGCTCCTATAAATTACCTTTTTCAACGATACTCACTGATTGAGTAAAGAAGTTAAGCACAGCTCTTAAGCCAACCCATTAAATTATGTTAAATGTTTAAGAAAATGTCCGCCTTCAAAAATTTTATTTCTTTAAATTAATTTTTCACAGTTAGGATATTTTCGACAATTTTAAAGCCTATTTTATAATTATTATATATTATTATGACATTTTTTATTTAACAATTATATTTTTTTCATCCCCACAGGAGAGATTATTGCTTTCAGTACTACCTGAGCATGTTGCCGTCAAAATGCGACAAGATTTGGGTTCTACTGATTCAGAACAATTCAAGAAGATTTATATGAGTCGGCATGAAAATGTGAGGTAGGTACAAATACTTAAAAAATTTGCAATTCTAAAATTTTATTTAACATCTGTTCTAAAAAATAAAATTTTGTAAGAAATAATATCTAGGCTAGTTTTATATAGTTTTTCATTGAAATAGAGTATAAAAAATGCATTTTAATATTTTAGCAGGTGCTATGATGCTTTCATATTTCAATTTATTTTTTTAAATTTTTCCATAGTACTTTTACTTTTTTTCTTAAAGTAAAATAAAAGTCATTACATCTCTTACAGTATTCTATATGCAGATATTGTTGGCTTTACAGCTATATCATCAACATATAGTGCACAAGATTTGGTTAAAATGTTAAATGAACTATTTGCTCGTTTTGATCGATTGGCTGAGGTAGTTTTATATAATTGACTTTAACTTAATTAAAAACATTAATTAAAATTAAATTTTAGAAATATCATCAGTTACGTATTAAAATTCTAGGTGATTGCTACTATTGCATTAGTGGAGCACCTGTCGAAAGGCCAGATCATGCTGTTTTATGTGTTCATATGGGACTCTCTATGGTCAAAGCTATTAAGTAAAGTTATAAATAAAATATAAATTTCTTCGTTTTAATAATTAATGAACAAATATCTATGCAGATATGTTCAACAAAAAACAAATTCACCGGTAGATATGAGAGTTGGTATCCATACAGGAGCTGTTCTAGCTGGAATCCTAGGGCAACGTCAGTGGCAATTTGATGTATATTCAAAGGATGTTGAACTAGCAAATAAGATGGAATCAAGTGGGAAAGCCGGGTATGTAATCAACTTAGATGTAAAATTAGTTTTTTAGTTAATTAGAAATGCAAGAGAAATTAAATTGAAAATTTCCTTGAAAGTTTTCAAATTAAAATTATTTTCATCAATATGTCAATTAAATTGTAATTACAAGACGTTCAAATACATTTCGGTATCAAAGAAGTGGAGCAAAAATGTTGGCTATGGCTTTTTTTAAAATTATGTTCAATGAATCTGTAATTTTCTTACGTCCTTTCATTATTTATTTACTAACTTCATTCTCCTGAAAATACCTAAGCGCGGTGAATAGTTCGTTCTCAGTAATTAAATTTTTCAGACATCATTTATGAATTTTTCATTTAAACATAATTTACTGTCGTCTTAAGGTGGTATTTTAGTCTACAAATTTAAAACAGTCTGTTTTTTCTGTTTTCATATTTTCAAAGCAAAAGTCTTTAAGAATATGACTTTACGAGGATTTTATATAATTGGCTTATACTGCGCAGAGCTTTACCTGAAACTTTAAATACGTTTTTCTCGAAATTACCTTTTTCGAAACGGTTACCATGATTTCTTAAGTTCAGCCGATTTATTTGAAAGTTGGTGTGAGTTTTTTCAATACCCTTCTCTATCGCAGGAGCTAGGAGTATAAAAAAATTTCGAGTTTTACTATTTTACAAAAATTCGGAAACGTTAGGAAAGTGGTAAAAAACACTTCTGATTTCAAACAGTCACAACTTCGCGAAAAAATTTTTTTTTTCAATTATCCTAGTTCTTGCGATAGCGACACTTCTCTAGATTAATTATTCGTTTTTTTGTTTTACTTCAGATTACTCAGAGGGTTGCAATCATGGCCACCATCGCATGTCATTTTTTTAAAACCCCCCACTTCATCAGGCTGTAACTTTTTTGATTTTTCTCACTTTTTTTTCATGGATTTTTTAGGAATCAATAAATATTATACAAAAAAACGGATAGTAAAAATATTGTTTTTCTTTTCTCTTTTATTTCTCCTCAAAAGGTACCTAAAATTCATGTCTTTAGACTTGAATACCCACTTAAATTAATACAAGGATACTAAGTTACACTAAATAAAATATTTTCATAATAATTTTTATTAGAAAAAAAAATAAAAATAATCCTTTACAGAATAGTAAGGAATCAATATTGCCCTAACTGAGAGATATTTTTCTAAATGACATTAACAACTTGCTTGTAGCTAATAATGATTTTTTGTCATTATTTAGAAGAAAAATGACATATATTAATTTTTTTATAATTAGTTTAATATAGAGTACGTTTTTGTACAAAAATTGTTAAATATGAATTTTATCTTGTTTAGGTTTAGTATCTTTTTTTCATTTGTATTGAAAAAGAATGCTTTAAAATTTTTGTCGGTTAATAGATACTCTGTAGTTGAAATTAGTTCTTGAAATATTTTTTGGAAGAGGACTTCTCAACTAAAAAAAGGTTTCATTACAGGCTTGAATGTTAACACGAAAAAGAATTCACAAATAACACAAATTGAATTCACCACGTCTGATGTTGTGTGGAAGTAAAATTTGTACTTCTTTGTTTTAATAAATTTATTATGTAAAATATAACGTAGATTTATTTTCTAGAATTGTATTTCTAAGTAGCTGATATGCTGAGTTTTGTCATTTATAAGCTTTGACAATAAAACCTTAATTTCATGTTATGAATATGTTAATTTAAAATGACTTCCTCTTCTTCTTGTTTGAAAGTATACCTCTGATCTAAAAAATACTAAACGCCGCATCTTATTGTACTTTCTTGAAATTAATTGATATTAATTTTTTAGATGTAGGGAAAAATTTTCTTTTACAGTCGAAAATTTAAAATCTTAATACGCATTTATTTTGCAACTTCTGACGCTAGATTTTGGTCAAAGCTGTGATGCTTACAATGCAGTATTCGAATTTATTAATATCATTTGTAGTCTATATAAATATGTGTTTGTGTTTTTTTTCTGTATTTCAATAATATTTTTTCAGGAATTTTGGCAGCTGATTAAAATAACTTTTTCACAATTTTGTATATTTAGACATTAATAATTTCAGTTTGCTTACGTTTAAGCTTTCAGTTTGTTTTACACTTTGCAATGTTATCACATTTTAATGTTTGATGAATTCTTTTAATATTATTATTAAAAACGTTTGTTTTTTCTTATGGAATTAATTATTAAAATAAGGTTTAGCGTATAAAGAAGAACACATTCAACTAAAAAATGAAAAGATGTCTTTCTTTTTGGACATTACTTATAATAGGTATTGTAGGCTTAACACGGTAATCGACATATCAGTCATATATGTCTGACAGAACAGTTTCTCCTTGCGCCATGTCAGACACATGTAACCTGTAACATGTAACCAAATAATACCGTTTTCCCTTTTCTTCTTGCTGCTTGTCGACCTTCTGTTTCCTTTATTTTGACATAACATCCAATGCACATTCCTCTTATTTTTTTCCTGTCAGAATCATACATCATTTTTAGTGTATTGTGAGATAAAAAATGTCTCCACTATATGACTGATACGGCTTATGGAGAAATAAAGTTAAAGTTGCATTTTAGGCCATGTCAGTCATATATGGTTGACACGAAAACTGCCGTTTTTTCGAGAAATTTGTCGAAATTTTTTTTTGCAAGAAAGCATTTCATTTCTTTCAGTTTAAGTATCTTAAAAATTTAATAAAATTACCATGGCCCAGGGGGAAATATTGTTGAAATTACCGTGACGAATAACGTGTTAAAGTCCTATTTTCTCAATTAAATTGTCGTTTTAATTAATCATTTACTTCGACTGTCATGCCAAAGTCACCTTTTGCTCACCTTTGTAAAAAAATTAAAATTAAGAAGTTTTTAAAGTTTTAAAGTTGAATTATTATTGGTTTCGACGGAATGAATAAACTATTATATGTTAAATATTAAAATTTATATGTTTTAAATAATTAAATAAATACTAAAGTAAAGTAAAATAAGTTATATTATACAACCCACAATAAGAATATATTTTTACCTGCAAAATATTCGTTAGTGTCTGCATTAAGCGCATCAGTTGTCCATAATTTTTCAACGCGGAATTTTCTTGAGATCTTTGAGGGAATAAGAGTTGTCTTAGTTTGCATTTCGAAAATATTGCGATGGCGGGATAATTTACAAAGAATTCCACATCATATTAAAGTTCTTTGTTAATTTTTTGATACATTAGACAGAACGCAGCGGTTTTAGGACTTAAATATCAAAGAATGACTAATTGTAATCCAAATACTTCCCTTTGACTACATCTGTTACAGATACTCTTCGAATTCTTGGCCAGCTCGTTCGTCCTGTTATCTTTTAATTTTAGTATTAAATAAAGTTATTCAAATCTTTTACTTTCACACAAGACATAGAATTTAAGTTATCTAATTTTATCCATGCTGTATACATTCATATGGTGCATATGCCTTGGGGTGATTTGATTACATTGAAATGTTGCTTGTCGCTTTTTATTATATTCAAAGTTTGAACACCACGGGAATTTCTATGGACATCCCCTTCATGTCACACCCCTGATTAAAATAAAAATAACTAATAGACATACATACTTAAATCAATTTTTTAGAAATTTTAAATTTTTAAATATAAATGTTTCATTTAAAATTAATGTTTCCTAATCATTTCACATCTTTTTTGAAGTATGAGATGAAATTTTCATAAGAAATTCCTTAAGCTGAAAATGTTAAAATGTCAAAATTGTTTATAAATATTTATAAAAAAAAATAAATTATTATAAAGAAATTTATATTTAAAAATATTATGAAATTGAATTCAAAAAAGAAAAAAAAAGCAACAATATTATTCAATCATCATGCATGCCAATGCCATTTATATTGAAATTAAAAAAATAAAATAAAGCTCCAATAATTCAGAATATCAAATTAATTTCTGTATATTTATGAAGTTTACCATTATTAAAATAAAACGTAATGAAAACCAAATTTAAAATGTTTTGTATTTATGGATTGTCCTTGCGTGAACGGAATTTATAGCTGGATGCAAATATTAATTAATGATGTCATTTTTTCATATTTTATTTTTATAAAATTTTAAAATATTTTAATATTTATTCCAGTATGAATTTTAATATTAATCAATTCTTCTCAGAAATCAAATTGAAAGTCTCTTTTACGGTACTCATAAGACTTGAACTCTTTTGAATATAGCAGAAATCATATTTAAAGTTCAGGAAGACTCAAGGGTTTCAGGACTTAACTATAACTTAATGCATATTGGCTTAATAACTGCACTTCATTTATTAGGTTATTTATGTGCCTTGAGCAATTCACAAAAACAATATAAATTTTGTAGAACAATTATCTTAAAATTTCAAACACAATTTAGCTAATTTTACACAAATAAAAGATTTAAAAATATGCTTTTGTGGTCCTTAGTGTCCTAAAAATAAAATTATATTTTTCAAAAAAACAATTTTTGGTGCTTGGGCTGCATTCAATAAAACCACATCTTAAAACCACTCCTGATCACTCTATTTAATCTGTTTTCTTGTATTAAATTTAATAATTCTGGTCAAGTAAGGGCTTTTGTCTCAATTTCGCTTATAAATAAATATCTTTGTAATAAAAAGCGTAAAATTTTATTTAGGATATACTTTAAAAAAATCTATGATGAAAGTCCTAACAAAATCAATGCACTATACAACAATTCTGAAGTTTAAATATTTTGTGAGAGCATATATCACAAGTCCTACAAAGAAAAAAGTCAGTTTAATGTGTATTTCTTACTAATAAAGAAACTTAAATTTTACAAATCAAAACGTTCCCTTAAATTTAAACTGCTTGAATTATACTAGGAATTAGGGAGCCCTCAGATATGGGTACCGGCAGAAATGTTTCAAAGTCTTTGAAACTTTTCTAAAATACTATTAAGAACTTTTGAAAAGAGCCTCAGATTAATGAAATCAAAAGAATACTTAATTTTATTTTCTCTCAAATTTTAGAGTTGATGATTCCCTCCTTACAATAACTCATTCTAATTATATGTTACTTTGCATTTATATTTATTTTTATGTGATTACCATAAACTTATTAAGTTTTGTCCCTTTTGAGCTCCAATGACTTGATTTACAACGTAAAAACTTCAAGAGTTGTGAAAATTGTAAGTGTAGCACTTAAAAAAAAAGAGTTTTTTATTAAACTTATACTAGTTTTTTGACACTAATAGCATACTTGATTCAATCAAAAATCATAACAATTTTTCTTTAGTTAAGTTTTTTGTTAATGAATTCAAAATAATTTAAAAATCAATTATAGCTTTTTTTTTTTATCTATTCCTTCTTTAACTTATTTGTCCTTAGGCGTGTACACATTTCGGAAAAAACTCTTGGATTTCTAAATGGAGAATTCGAGGTAGAACCGGCTTATGGTGAAAGACGTGAAGAAGCATTACGTATAGCAGGACTAAAAACATTTTTTATTATTAAAGTCTTAAAACCAGTAAGTTGCAAATTTCAAATATTTCTTTTCAATATTTTGAAAAAAAGAAAAACAAAAACAAATTTCAATATTTATAATCAGTTTGGACAGAATGGTGAGCAGAGTAAAAATGGAGATTCACATTCTGAATCTACAAAGCCACGGTCTATTGGTCTTATTGGTGAAATCAATTCAGTAGAAACTTCGCCAGATGATGATTTAAAGGTAAATGTGAATTTTTCATGTTTTTTTTTAGAAATATTTAGTCAATAAGCTTAAAGCGAATAGTTTGAAAAAATAATGTGTTGTATATTAATGACCATAAATGTTTATTTAAACATAAATATTTTGTTAGGAAAATTTATTACTATAAGTTTTTCACATTGTTTAACAAAGACTAACTTTTGATTAAGTTTTATTGACTACCGACTTCCCTAAGTCTCTGTTATAAAACAATATTAAAAGACAATAGGCAATGAAATAAACTATTTTTGTAATATGTCTGAATTAATGTTTCTTTTAGAATAAATATTTAAGGAGGTTATGCTTAGTAAGGATACCACAATGTACAACAAAATTTAATTAAAAATTAAAAACATTTTCAAAATTGTAATCTATATAGTAGAAAATTTAAAAAATAAGTTTACAATTTCCGTGTTGAAAAACAGTTTCAAAAATAATGAAAACTGAATCAAAATATCAGATTAATTTTCGAATTTTTCCTTTAAAATATTCTTATCGAGCTTTAATACAATTTTTATACGGATTCTCAATAGTAATATAAAAATGACGATTTGACTGAAAGCCAAAAATTTAATAATAAATGAGTTATGCTATGCCTCTGAATGATAAATTAGGTGGATTCTGGCCATCATATTCTGGAAAACTTCAAGATGATATGAGCTAATAACACAGGTCAACGAAAAAAGTACTTTCAAAAACTTTTTAAACCAATTTGCCTCTTTCTTATGTATTTTTTGGTGCTAAGGCAATATTTGATATCAGTTTTTTTTTATCACCCACAGATTTCTCACAATATGACATTAATTAATTATATGTATATTTTAAGAAATAAAAAAAATTTAGAAAAAAATTCATTTTAAGCTACAATTTTTACATACAGTAATATTAAATTGCTAAAATGCGAATATTAGGTGTTTATTTTTTTATATTTTCGCTCCCTTTTCTCTGTAAAGTTTCTTGCAAAGCTTTTTTCCGATACGATGCATTTTTATTCTCTCTATGAAGTGACCAGCAGTAATCACCCGTCATTTTGATATTCCTGCGTCGTCCCTCATATCGTTTTTCCATTTCTTTTATATCCTGATGGAACCATTTACCCTGCTCTTCACTCACATCACCTTAGTTTTCAGCGAAAAAGTCAAGGTGGTTGTGCAAGAAGTGGACTTTAAGGCTCATCAGACAACCTAGATTTTTGAATTTCTCTATCATATTAGCTTCGATAATCTCGTAATTAGGGGCTTTCACATTACCCAAAAACTTGGTCACAACTTCTTTGAGTGATATCCAAGCCTCTTTTTCCTTTTTATCTATCGTTGCTTCAAAGGTGGAATAAATTATCAATTTACGAATATCAGGCCCAACGAAAATCCGTTCTTTAAGCTTGGCTGCTGATAAATGAGGAAATATTCTGAAAATATTGAAAACAATCTCCATCTTTAGGCAAAGCTTTTACAAATTGTTTCATTAAACTCAATTTTATGTGTAGTGGTGGAAAAAGAAATGTAGTGGTGCTACTGTTGTATCAATTTTATTTCTGATGTTGTATTACAATTTTTTGGAATTTTTTTTTCTGATTTAGCTGTTACGGAGTTCCGTTGTTGTTAAAGTAAAAGTACTGGTGGGCCCCCCGAGAGAACGCTTGTGGTCGGAGGAGTGGGGCGTGGTGAGTGAAGCGAACAGGAGGCTTGCCCCCTAGTTTTGAATAATAAAATTTTAACTTATTCTATATTGAAATGTGAGATATTGGTGGGTGATACGACTTTTTTATTATCATATTCGGAATCAGCACACCAGATAACATAGGAATAAGCTAAAATTATTGAAAAAGTTTTTTTTCGTTGACCTGTTTAATTACTTAACCAGAATAAATGAATTTTTTTGTGGAAAATATTTCTGTTTTGATATAATATTTTTCAAACTGATTCACACACGTCGCTCAAAACTTTGTTAACAATTTTTATATTGTTCCTATCATCATTTTAAACAGAGTATTAAAATCATTAGCAATAAAATCACGCGGTTTCTTTTGATTATCTCAGGTTTTCAAAGCTATAATTTGTCTTCCTCACGACCGCTATCTTCTATCCCCTCTCTTTCTATCACTCTCCCTCTTCCACTATCTTCTACCTTCTGAAAAAGGGTAATTGAGTAGAATTTTTTCATTGCCTAGTTATAGTTCCTTGTTATTATTTCAACATCTATGATGACAGATCACGTAAACGAGTAACTTTCAATTTTTGTTTTCTCGAAATTTCATGAAAACTAATTAAGTAAGCAATAATTTCATGGAATAAAATCCAAATAATTATTTTAACTATTTTTTAGATTCAGTATTCTTATATTAAGCCAAAATTTAGGGATATGAGTAATGCGATTGCCTTTCTGATATTAATTTAATCAGTTTTATTGAAAACTTTTCTAACTTTATTGATATAATGAAGTTTCGGAACTTTATAATCAAGTTTTGAGCTCTTCCACCTCATTTGAGAATATTTCTTTTAATGTCGTTTTTGTAGATTGATTTTAACTTGTAGTTAGCGTTGGAACTTTATTTTATATGTGCTAAGCAAAAAAATTTCTTAATAAAGTCAAATGATTTAATAAAGTTCAAAAGAAACACGAATTAACTTTTTTGTTCATTAGCTTTATTCAGTCCGCTTGAATTGCATTGTTTTAAAGATATCATTCAGCTTCTACAATACATTAAAACTTATTCTACAATGTATAAATATATTAACCGCTCTTAGCTCCTGATTTTTTTCGGTTCCAGCTTCTGCCGATCATGACCTACATGTAAAAGATTCAGCCTGAATATTCTCAGGCTTTCTTTTTCTTTGCGCTGTAGCAAAAATTTCTGATCAATAGGAACAAGAAAAAGTATGGCTGAAATTGATTTGTGAAAGCAACTTGTGAAATAGAAAATTTTCCTGTCTTATGTTTTTCTTCAAATTTAACATTTGCAGTCCCTTTTTCTTGTATCTTCTCTATGAGAATAATCTGATAACTAGTGCCAACTTTTAAGGGGATGGTTGGTTTAAATCGTTGAAAAAACGGCATGTCTTCAAAAAATTTTTTGACAACACAGATAATTATAATTTATTTAATTAATTTTTATGTGATAACAAAACATTTGAACAATATTTTTTCAAATTATTATTTAAAAATAACTTGAACTTCTTAAGATGTTATACATAAAACCCGAACCATTCCCTTAAACGAAATATGTCAAAAGTTATTATTTCAAAAAGACAATTGAAACTAACCAGTAATAAATTGTGTTTGATTTTTTTATAATTTTTCAAAATCAGCTTTAAAATTTCATCTAACTATATTTTAAGAATTATATTAAATTATTTTATTAATAATTTCTAATGAAATTAATTGACATTTATTATTTTTTGCCTTCGGAATTCATCTAAACTCCCAAAATATCAAATTAAAAATTTTATGTTTTTTCAATATAAAAATGCATAAAAAATCGATTTAATAGGTATTTATCCTTGATTTTGCTATTAACATTTTGCTAAACTGTTCACGTATTTCATATTTAACAAGCATTCATACCCTTTAGGATCTCGTTATGTTGTTGTCTACGATGCTATCTAACCATAAAAAATGATATTCAAATAAATACTTACATTAATTTATCGTAAAGGTATTTAAATTATGTCATTTCTACTTACTTACTACTTTATTATACTGTCTACAATTTTTGTGCTGTATAGAATTTTAAATTTTACAATAAATATTTTATTTACACATCAATTTTTATTATGTATTTTCTTCTTTAATACACGAAATTATTTAAGCAGTATTCTTTAATTATTTTGTTTATTTAAATATAACAATTTTTGTTGTTGTTAAAAATGGAGTTATATAAAAAAATTAAGTTACGTGCATATGACTTTTTCTTTGGTTCATCCAAGTTTTAATTCTAATAAATTATGTATTATATTGTATACACTTAATCCCTTAAAAAATGATTTCATATGTAAAATTAGAATTCATAAGAAAAAGAAATTTCTTTTCGTTTACAAATACATTTGTGCTGGCAACTTTTTATTACTTTGCGTGACAACAATGAATCAATGTACACAGCTCGCAATAAATCTTAATCGGAATAGAAAATCAATATTTTTTTTGAAGTCAAAACACTTTGATATAAAATTTAATATTATAAGCTAAAATAATGTGAGAAAATTTAATTCATTTAACAAAGTTGAACAGATAATCTTCTTCACTTAAATTTTATCAGATTATGAGCATAGAGTAAAGTTGAAAATTCAGGAAGCTATTACTGTACATGGAGTAATATACTAGGTGTCAAGAGCTTTTAGTAGAAAATTTTAAAGTTATAATATATCCTGAAGTTTATATAAAACTTCTCCTTCAGTTTTTTTCTTTTTTTTTTGGCTAAAGTTAAACATAAGTGCTCCTGTATAGTGTATAGTGAGTGCTATGTGCATTATCAAGATATTGAGACATTAAAAAATTGCAGTTCAAATTAACTTGAATTTTATACTTAAAAAATTTATGGCAAAGCTATAAAAATAAAGAAAATTTTGTCTTAATAATCTTAATATATTGTAGAATAAAAACTTGAAAAGATTACTAGATCTGGTTGGTTTTTCGGAGATATACCCTATACATTTATCTTTAAAATCGAACTAATAGTTCGATGGATATGAGATTTTATTTTCCGGCAAAATCATAATTGGCTTGAATGTCATTCTCTAGCTGTTATAAGTTATATAGGAAATAAGTAAGAGCTTAAATGATTCAGGATTTTCAGGCTAAAATCAACACTTATTTAGATTTAATAGGATAAAATCCAGATGCAATATTTTTGACTCAGGTAACCATAAAAAGTGAATAGCATAACGAGCCGAAAGATTAATGTCATACGACGTTGCTCACATTTGAAGTGAATAATCTTAGCGAGACACTTTTTCTCTGCTTTTGCTTTGTTCTTTTTACTCTTGTTTGCTTTTGCTGTGATATACTGGAAATTTGTATTTAGTATTTAGCTTTTTTCCTTGACAGTAGAGCTTATGATGTTGGTAAGCTGGTTCGCTTGTATCTATCGTAATGGTTTACCTGTATCAAATCAATACACAACTGTAGCTGAAATTTTTGTTTGATGACATATTGCTATTTTACATTTATTTTTCTAATTAAAATTGAAAATAACAGAATATCTAAAACCAACTCTTTTTTTTTTTTAAATTAAGGCAAATTCTGGTGATGAAGATGCAAAAGCTGATATGGATCGAGCTAAAGAAGAAGATTTCAAACAGAGGCTTGAAACAGAATTAATTTCAAGAAATGGACATAGGTTAGAAATTTATAAATATAATAATTTAAAATCTATTTTAATTTACTTTAAATTTCTTTCATTTTAAATCTTATAGAGAATTATCAAAGGACACAAATTGGATGTTAAACTTTAAAGATTCTCAGTTAGAATGCTCATATATAAAACATCGAGAACCATACTCCTCTGTACCGCTAATAACATCTTTGTTTGTACAAATTGTGAACATTATTTATTCTGGATTCATACTTCCAATGTAAGTATTTAATTTTATATAAATAAAACTGTTTTGGATTAGTTTTGAATGTATAAAATAAATTTAATCATTTAACCCTTTATTAATTAAAAGCTTTTTAGTCTTAAACAATTAAACATAGGGAAAACTAAAGTTTAGAATTAACTTACAAGTATTTACATACAGAGCAATACATTAGTCCTTTAAGCTGTAGCTTAAATTAATAGTTGGTTTGATTAAGAAATAACCATTAAGTAAGGTTAAATCTTTTTTGATATGTTTCTTTGATTTTAATTAAATCTGATCCATTATGAAAAAATTGATTGGGTTTTATGGATTGGAAAAATATCACACAGAAAAATATGCTATTTTCAGATAAGATACGTTGGAAATTTTTCTCTTATACTAAATCTTCAGCAACGTGTGATAAAATGAAACATGAAACGCAAATCATTAATTTTTGTTTAACTTCACTAAAAAAAGTCACAAATTATTTTCTTCAAATTTTAAAATTTTTTACTGCTACTCTCTTTAGAAAGCTTCAACGGCTAAAAGTTCAATAATATTAGAGGTTCTATGTTTTACAATTTTATAATATTTTTAAGCATATCTTGTCGTTGAAGAAAGTAATCAATTTGCCAACATTTTATATTTTTATCTTCTTTTTGAAATACTTCTTAAACATTAGAAGGAATGTTTGAAATAAATTTTAATGACGTTTTTTAATTAGTGACTATGTATTTTTATTTTATGTATAAAAGACATGAAAAATATAAAAATTTATGCAATTCAACAAATAGTAAGCCAATATTGATTAAAATTAACATATAATAATAAGGATTCGTGACTTGCTTTGATAAATTATTTATTTTTAACCAAAGCTACTAATTCTTTATATCACCTTTTAATGCATATTTAATTCAAGAAACAAAATTAGAAGTATTTCCTTGCGTCGGAAAGAATAAAACTAAACTGAAATAAGAAAATTTGACTGCTAAACAAAATATAAGAAAACAATTATACATACATAAAAATAGTATTAACAAATCTGCACCTGCACATCTACAATGTGCTAACTTAGAATGGACAGAGCTGGCAATCTAATTTTCATTAGAGGTTAAATACAATCCTGTGAAATAGAGGTGGGTGGATTTGGTTTTATCATTAGCAATCATCACAGATTGTCTGTTTTAGTCGGTGAATGTTATGAAATTGTACATTTAAAAACTTCTCTTTCGTCCTTAGGATTATCAGGTCTGGCATGATTATGTTAGAATATTACAATTTTTCATAGAAGTATATGAAATTTTTGGTTGGTTGCTATAGCTCCCCAGTAGATAGAAATTGTATAATTCCACTAAATGCTGTTTTTGTGCAAATTAAGCTTCATAACGGTGGAAAGTGAACTCCTAGCATTACTTTGGCTCTTTTTTTTTACACTACATCGAGTTATTCAATATGAATTTTGTCATAAGTAACAAGGTGATCCTAGAGTAGACTATTATGTTCTCGTTGAAAAAGTAATAAAAATTTGATCTGACATGGTTTTTTCAGTTAACTTGCGGAGAATAGACCCACAATGGTTATTATATTATTACACATTACACTTAATTTATTCCTGATAATCTGTTTATTTCATTATAAATTATCCCTCAAAATGTTGGGATCAAAATACTCCAACCTAGCAAATTTGATAATGTTATAAACAAAATATTTTTTATTATGTAATTTAGCGAAGCGAAAATTCAAACCGTAGTCTTTCCTTTATTCAAGTCCTTTTGTGCTATTCACAAAAGATTTTTTATCTTTTTAATGATGTGGTTATATTTTTTTGTATTACATCTTTAAGTGTAGATGAACAACAAACCATTGAAATTTTCTCAATTTTATCAAACTCAGCATAGAAGATGGGTCATCACAAATGCTTTTCAACTCAATTCAATAGAAAAAGAAATTTTCTTTTTAATCATTTTAGCATATTCCACATCATCACAAAAGAATTGCTCAGTTTACATTTTCCTCAAATAAAACAGTCCTTGCATCTGGTTTTTTTTTATTGTTAGCCTTACTTGAATTAATATAATTAACGAAAAAGTTCAAGTTTGCAATTTTTCGAGTAATCATTTAGGTGTACGTTTTGTCTTATTTTCTATGGACACAATTTAACATTTTTAAAATTGAGCAACAGGACAATTTATTTAAATTTTCTAATATTAAATTATTTGTAATTGGTATTTGTTTTGTTAATGGATTTTGTTTTCGGTGGAAGAAGTTGGATCATTATAAAAAAAATTCAAATTATCTTTGTCTCTTCCTAAATCTTTCTAAAACCATTTTGGACCTTTATTATAAATTTTAGTCATAATCATAACATATAAGGGGTGACTTATTATTGAAAATTTAATTTTTGTTATAATTGATATTAATTGATCCTTATTAAATCCTAATAACTTTCTTAACGAAAGATTTAAAAATGTGTATTAATTAAAGTTAATGGAGCAAAGCTTTTTAAGCGCTTCCATTTGTGATGATGAATCTATTTAAGATATTTATAATTTTAATGTTTTAAGCTTATTTTTCCAATTAAGATTTTTATCTTAATGAATAGCATTTATTACAATTTTCTTGTGAATTCCGTCAAATTTTCTCATTAATTTAAGAACATTAAAGATAAAATAACTTTTGAGATATATCTGAAAACTTTGATTTCAAATCAAAAATATGGATAACTATTGTATTAAATTAAATTTGACATTGTTGAAATGTTCAATCTTCGAATTATATTAGAAAATCAGTCGAAGTTATAAAATATCCAAAAACTTTGAAATTTCATCTATTTTATAGGATTTTAAAGACTATTAAGTTATTCAGCAAGCTTTGGGTGTTGTCAAAAACATGTAAATTGGTTTTGCTATTGTTTTTGTATTAATTAAATGCAAAATATTTCCAAATAAAGTTCCGAAGTACACGGTAGCTGTTTCTCCCAAGTTTGAGTGGAGGAATACCTTCAATTTTTCCGTATTATAAGAAGTCTGAAATTCATGATAACTAACGCGATGCCTTTTGAAATTCTTGAGAAGAAGGAAGATTTCAAATTAGATCATTTTGAGACTGAGTAACTCCCAGGACTAGAACCATTTTACCAGCTCTTTTTTGTGCATAACACAGCTAAAGTTTACAAATCTGAACTCATTGATTTCTTGAAACTCAAGTATACTATGTTAAGTCTATTAAAAATTTAAGGAAACGTAACCTTTCAAATTGGAGATAATAAGGGGGTCAAAAGTTCTCTAATATTTACTTTTAAAACCAAAGTTTTTTTCTTTTATCGATTTTCAATTAGTTGTTTGCTTTAAACGAGCTTATCATGATTTGAATAAATAAAAAAATAGCATTTAATGAATTAACGGGATTCGTATTTTTTAAATTTTATCGAGAAAAATAAATAATATCATTCAAGCTTTTGTTATAAAATTTTTGATATAGTAAAATTTGCAATCTATTGTTGGTAAAAATTTAGGGAGTAAACCATCCTTAAAATAAATTTATATACAAAATAGTAATGTCCAATTTGCATCATGCCGATATAAACGAAACTTGAGTTTGTCAGCCACCCCTTGGAAAGGAACTTGCTGCAAAATGTTGTTTTAAAATCATGTTTAAATTTTTAAGAATTTTTTATTAAAATAAAAATAACTGCTTAATGAAATTAGAATCTTTAGGGATTGTAAATATTTAAAATAATGAGGCCAAAATACATTGTGGCATAATTATTTTATAGAATTAGCAATAAAATCATACCTAAGCAATATGAAAAATTTATACACAAGGGCTCCACTTTATGACACATATTTGGAGGGGATAGCTTTCTTTATCCTTGTCTCTACTACCAATCAGGTCTATTTAATATCAGTGTTAAATATAAATTAAATAAAATTGGTTTTTTTTAGCTAAAACTAAGACAAAATATTATAAAGCTCAAGCTTATTACTAATTTTAACAGCAATTTAAGTATTCTTTTTTAAACCTGAAAGTTTCTTTTTTTTTTTAATTTAAATAAAAAAAAAGATAAATAAATAACATTCATTATTTTACAGAACTGGCTCACATTTTGCCATCATTGCTGGGCCATTAGTTTTGATTGCTTTGCTGGCCTTTATTTCAGTCTCAGAAAGTTTCCCCATGGTAAGTAATTTAGTCCTAAGATATTTATAAATTTTATATTAAAGAAATTTACCTAGTATTTACTTTTTTATCTACTATCCCTGTTCATAATTTTTGAATGCTTTTTTATTTAGATAAAAATAGCAATAGAAGTTCACATACATAAACATTTATACTCGTATGTATTAATACATATAATATACGCACATTTTGATTTAATTACTAACTCGAAAACTGTAAAATGATCCTTGCTTTTAATTAGTTAATTAAGTAAAATTAATTAAATAATTTTGGACTTTACTGGATAATTAATAATAGAAAGATTTCAAGGAAACAATAGAAATTAATTGTTTTTTTAAGTGCTACTATTTTTGTACTAATATTATTGATATATGAAGTAAAGCAATGGATTAATGATTAACTCTCTAGTAATTACAAAAATTTGATTAGTTTTGATGATTTTACTTAATAAATAAGGGAAAAATTTTTAAATTAAAATATCTTTATACATTTATGTATATATAGAACGTCATTCACTTGTAAGGACTAAAAGTTTTGCCAGTATAGAAACTTAATAAATTTGACTTAATAATTAGCAAAATAGTTTAGGTGTCATTATTCGTGTACAGAAATTCAAAGAATTTCATTTGAAAGCTTATTCGGATTATATACAGCTATGATGTTAAGAAAATGTTCAATAAAATTAATTTAAAGAAAAGAATTTTATTGTACCTTTTTTGAGGGTGATTTATATAAGTAAAGATATCTGATATATAATAAAAATTGAGAATTTATTTTAGTCATAAATAATTCAATTTCTTCAATATAAGAGAATTTAATTGAAGTTTTTTATTAAAAAATTCTTCAAATAGGCATTACTCACTTCTTTAGTTAATCACCCGCTTGGGACGAATTTTCATAATAACGTCTCAATAATTGCGTTACAATACTTCTTTTAGATATATCTCACTGCATTTTTCTTGAGTTCACTGCATGCGTTAGACAGTAGGGTTATGTTAATGTATTGATGTCCATGCCGATTTTTGCAATTCAGAAAATGAAAATGAAAATTTCATTTTACAATTTTTCGACAGTTTTACTATTTGAACCGCAATAATAAAACATTGGTCTAAAGATATTGATTGACGTAATTCAAATAACAATTAACTGCTGCGTTTTTCAAAAACATTCATTTCATAAACTTATGCGGTGGATTAGATAAAAATACCTGTCTTCAGAATTTGTATGAGCATCGTGAGTTTATAAAAGCCTCGGTTTGGCTACGGTTTATATTAAGAGTTGGTTATTAAGAGTTTTTTATTATTTATTTATTACGTAGTTTTCTAAGCAAGTGCTAGTTAATTCAGAAAGCGTCTTACGATTTCAAGCCGTAGATGATATTACTTTTGTCAGTACTACTTTTTATTTTTGATTTTTTACTGAAAAAGAGGAACTTTAAAAATAATTTTTTTTTTGTTATTTCTTCCTAATATTTTTACATAGATAGATATATTTTTTAATACAATTCAGAGTATTTTCTTAAAAATATTATTTCAGACATGAGAAATTCATATAAAACCTTAATTGAGATTTTTGTCAAGAAGCAATAAAGCCAAAATACATAAAAATGTGCTACTCAAAAGCAAATCAATTTTTTAAATCAAGCATCACTAAAAATCTAGCCCCAATTTGTAATTAAGAAAGATATAAAAATTAAGTAATTAACAATTATAATAAATTTTATTAATGGTGAAAACTCCAAATTTTATTTTTTTTGAAAAAACATTAAAAATTTGTTTTTTTACTAGGGTAGCCCAAAAATAAATATTCATATCGATTATAATGATTATTCCCTGGGAAATATTATGCCTAAAATTTTGTTATTTAACTATTTTTGGTATATTTATTTATAGCTTTTGCTATAATCAAAGGTTTTTTAATCCCTTATAACCAAGTTTTTTTTCTTTTCTACTCCTGAATTAATAAATAAAGCACAATTTTAGCTTTCTGTTGAAATTTACTCAAATTATTTTATATATTCTTGGTATTTTTTAATCATGTAATTTCCTAACGTTAAATAAGAGATACATAAACTGTAAAAAACCTTGGAAATAAAATGTATAAGTTGATTTCAAAGAAATTTTGACATCCAATATTTGTTTATTTAAAGAACAAAAGGGATAAAATGCTTATAAATTTCATACTTGTTAAACAATTATCTCTTTAGATATGCATTTTTTATAAATGAATTTCTTGTATTTGAAGCAAATGGAAATTTTTAGTTTTTGTCAAACTATTTTACTTAGCATAAAGGACTTGTGCTAAAAGTGTTCTGTGCTTGGTTTTATGTCATTAGTGGACACTAAACTGTAAAACTTGCATTAAAAGCTTCAAAACTTACACAAAGATATCTTCTTTAATAAGAAATTTTTTTTATTTTTAAAAGTTACAAGCTTTAAATAACAATTTTAATAACTTCATATATTTAGATCATTTTTAATCCCAAATCTTCTCGTTGATTATAAGATCAAAATTTGTTTGATAATCTATGAATTGTGATGATTATGTTCTGCAAACAATGGACATTCTTTGGGCCATAAACCGTCGGTTTCGAGACTAAAATTGAATAATTTGAATTTCAAACTTTGCGCTCATCTGAAATATATTCTAAAATATGTAACTTTGAACTACTTTTATATTATCAAAACTCCAAGAAAATTATATGTGAAAAAAATATAAGTCAAACGATAAAATTTCTAAAGATACTACGACTTATTTTAGAAGCAAAAACAAATCCTTTTATTAAGCTGGGAAATAAATGTTGCCAAAAGCATTAAACTCAATGTAATGATCTTAAAATTATATTGGAAACTAATATCAAATTTTACAAAAAAAGCAGAAATTATTTCATTTCCTGGTCCCAGTACATTTAAGGTAAAATATTACACTAGTCTACAAATTTTTAACTTTTTTCGTTAAGCTCGACAAAAAGATGTTGCTTAGAGTAATTATGGGTCGGTGAATCTGAAAACCACAATCATTTTTTTATTCATAGAAGCTTTTTCGGGATATTCGCAAAAAACCTGTTTTTTGGGTGTCATTTCTTTTATTGGTTTCGCGTTAATCACTTTTAATTCGACAGATATTTTTATTACTTATAAAGCTTCAATTAATATTGAAATTTTGACGAATAGATTTTGTATTATGTATTAATTATATTATCAGCATCTATGACTTCTCTGAAATCCAGTCAGAGATTCAACCAGCCTCAGAGCTGTTATACAGAACTACTATATAAAGGTTTTAAATATCGCCGTAAATTTCATTTGAATGTTTAAATTTTCCTTCTCTTGAACTCAATTTAAATTTAGCCATAGAAAAGGGTAGACAATAAAAATATCTGCAGGATATTATACATATTCATAGACCAAAAAAATGAGCAAGATGAGATAAAAATCCTGTTATTGTTTTTTAATGACCTATATAAAAAATTCATTTTTTTTATTTGTTCCCTAAAAGAAAGAATGGTGATAAATATTTAAAATTATAATGAGATTCATGTTACAACATATATCATAATAAAAACGTTGCCTCTTTATTAATTGTTTTATATGCTTTTCTAAACAAAGTTGCAACATTAAAAACTTTTGAAATGGTAGGAAAACAAAATTTTAGCATATCAATAAATTTGATTATCTCTGTTAATAATCCATTTATATTCTTAAAGTTTGAAATAATGAAAAATAAAACTTATTTATTTATAAAAAAGACAACTGCAACTATTAACATAATATTTTAAACTTTTCCAGGTATTCCCAGCACAAATAATTCGTGTAAGCAAAAAGTTTAATGATATTCATCTTCTAAGAATATCTGCAGCATTCTTAATCATAATTCTACTTGCAGCCACAAATATTGTTGACATGGTATAAATTTATTCTTATCTTTTTTGATTTGAAATTTGTTAAGTTAAAAAAGTAAATAAATTTCATTTCAGTTACTCTATTCCAACTTGGATCCAATAAAACTTCAAAACTTTACAAATAATACTTATCATGATAAAAATGGAAATTCTCCTAGCTATATCCCACCGTTATATCTGCTTTTATATCCTTCATATTTAGGAAACTTTTGTGTCCTTATACTTATTTCTATAGCTGTTATTGCTCAACTAACTCACCTGTGTAAAATTTTATGTATGTTACTCGTTACTGGTAAGGATTAAATTATATTTTAATAAATGTACTTGATTTAACTATCCTTCATAATTTTTTTAAGCTTTACATTGTATAATGAGTATAATTGTCTTAGAAGAACATTTCGAATACGAAGAGAATGAAATGTGGAATACGTAAGTAGAATTTTTGTGGTTTTTTTATAACTATTTGTTTGGCAAAGCTAAATTTTTTAATTGCAATCACTAAATTTGCGCAAATTTTCTTTAATATAAATTTGCTCGATAATCCTAAAAATGGTTGTAAGGCAATGTTTTTAATTTATATATATATAGCCTCTTTTTTTGAGTTTAAAAAGGAATTTTCTCATATTTATCCGGTAAATAAAAGTTTTAACAAAAAAGCATTTATTTAGTGATTTGTATTTCCTTTTAAATAAGGTTTCGGTAAGCTCTAACCAATGCAAAATTCTAATGTTATAATTTTTTACTTTATTTTCTTTCTAAATATCATTTTTACTGCTTCGGAAACCTCTGATAAAATCTAATGTTGAGAGAAAGCAACAAAATTATAGAATCAGGATGCGACAGCGTCTTATTACAATTTACGATGCTCACCGATGTTTTTTTTTAAACCACATGCATAACTAACAGACAAAAACTTCTCGGTTCATGTGGAAAACTATCGAAGAATAATTTTCTAAATAAGGCTAACAAAAACAGGTTAAGTCTTTTTAAATGAATCGTTTTAATTTAAACAAATAACAAATATAAAGTTTTGTTTTAAATTCGCTAAAACTTTTACGGAAATGTTCAATTTAAATACATAACTTCATGGAGCCCATTGAAGGGGAAGAAAACTAAGAATGCAGGGAAAAAAATATAAATAAGAAGAAAATATGTAATGTTATGGGAATGAATCTGACAAAATGTATTCTAAGTACTCTAACAGCTTTTATTTAGTATAAATTTATCGATTGTTGTTATGAAAAACTCATTTTCAAATGGTTTTAAAATACAGAACTTCCAAAGTAATAATTTTGTTAAAATATAAACAATTTCCATGAAAATGACAGATATTAAATCTAGAGAAAAGTATTGTCAATTAAGACAATATGAAAAAATTAACTCAAATCTTGTTGTTGGATTTTGTTGTGATTGTATACAATCAATTGATAATTTTCCAAAATTGAATCAATTACATATTGGTCGAGGACTAATATTTTAGAATGTTTTGCTTAGCAAAAATTGTAATCACTTAATCCATGCAATAGTAGTGTATATTTGATAATATAAGTTGCCGTGAAACTTTAAAATTGTAAACTTGGATGTTCTCTTTAAAAAATAAAAATATAAATTAATATTTGTTTCAGTTACAAATCACAGAGCACAATTCCATTAGTTTGCTTCATAGTATAGGAAAATTAGTTTGGTCGTTATTATAAAATGTACAAAAAGTTTAAGTCTTCAAAATTAAGGAAAAAGAACAATTAGTCATTCTGACTGTTTATGGGGAAAAGATTTTTGTTTTTTTTAATTTTTGAGATCTTGTTTTTTCCAAGTAAATATAACAAATTTCTGTACTCTCATTACGAAAATGCCTTTTCATATATTATAAACCAATAAATATTTTGTTACTAATATTTAATTTTATTCCCAACTCATTTTTGTTTTTTAATATTTTAGTGGCCTACCTACACGTTACAATATTTCAATTGTTCTTTTTGCCGTAACTATAGCATTATCATTTTTAGCTCGGCATGTAAGTATACTAAAAAATTTTTTTAATGAATTATTTTAATCATTTATATATTTAAAAGATGGATAAAGAGGATCGTGTTATATTTAAATGGAAAACAGAAGTTGCTGATCAGAAAGAAAAAGTCAGTGATATGCGTCGTCGAAATGAAGCACTGGTCTATAATATACTTCCCGTTCATGTTGCTGAACATTTTATGAAAAATACTAAAAGATCACATGATGATCTTTATTCCCAAAGCTATGCTGAAGTAGGTGTATTATTTGCTAGTATGCCAAATTTTTCAGGTAAAATATACACATATACATAAATATGTATATATATATATATAATTTACAATAAAAATATTTTTTGTATTTTAGATTTTTATTCTGAAGAATCAGTTAACAATCAAGGCCTCGAGTGTCTTCGATTTCTTAATGAAGTTATATCAGATTATGATGCGGTTTGTATTTTAATAATAATTATTTTTAACTGTTTTATACATTAATTTATCTAATATTATGTTTGAAATTTAGCTTTTAGAATTGCCACAATTTCAAGATGTTATTAAAATAAAAACAATTGGTTCAACATATATGGCTGCAAGTGGATTAAATCCATCTAGAATAGTTAAAGAAGATGATCCAATTATGATACGTTGGGCACATTTATCTTTACTTGTTGAATTTGCATTGGAATTAAAAAAAGCTTTACAAGGTATCAACGAACAATCTTTCAATCATTTTGTTTTAAAAATGGGAATAAATCATGGTCCTATAACGGCTGGTGTAATTGGTGCACGTAAACCTCATTATGATATATGGGGTAATACTGTAAATGTTGCATCTCGTATGGAAAGTACTGGTAAAGCTGGAGCTATTCAGGTATTATATTAGTTTATTCCGTTTTGTCTTAAAAATTAAATATTGTATATACATATATTTATATTTTGAACATAAATAGGTAACTGAAGAAACTTGCCAAATACTACAAACATTTGGATATACATTTGAGCAAAGAGGATTGGTTTCGGTTAAAGGCAAAGGACAACTTATGACATATTATTTACAAGTAAGTGTTATAAGTCTATTAAAATAAATAATATAATCATTTTAAGGGGTTATATACAGTTAGAAGCATCTAAAATAGGGGGTTTTCAAGAATTTTTCCTGAAAAAACCTTTAGATTCATTAATGTAAAAAGTTATACACATATTAAAGTAACTCTTAACTGTGTTTTAAATTTTTTTATATTTAAAAATAATAATATTGAAAGCTGCTATAGTTGATCTTCTGGATCTGCACTCAAAAAAGACGTCTTACGGTGACCACTATATCTCTGGATTGAAGCATCTAAATTTAAAAGCCAACTAAATTTCCTTAAAGTAATGTATAATCTAGTAATAGATCGAAGGAATGAGTAAAAAAAACTTTTTTGAACAAAAAAAAATCGACTTTTGACAAAAATTTTAAATTTAAACTGTTTATAAAAACAAAAAATATTTATTTTTCAGAAGAAATTTTTAGCTAATTACTAAAAATATATACTTAAGAAGCTTGTGTTAAAATTTGAGGTCGATCGGTTCAGCTGTTTCCGAGAAATCTTGGTCACCGAGTTTGAACACAAAACTATGTGTTGAGAAAAATGCGTTTAAAGTTTCAAAAGCACTTTTAATCGCTCTGACGCGTCTTTAAAAATATATGTGTAACTTCTAGAATAATTGTCAGATTAAGTTCTTCCGTGTGTGTATTTAAATACATGTACAACACGAAAAATGAATAAAAAATATAAATTTTTTTGTTTGAAAATTATAACTGTATATAACCCCTTAAAAAGTAATTGTTTAGCTTTTATTATATTTATGTGGCTTGTTTTACAGGAATAGTAAATTTTTGCTTAGCATCTTAACATTTCTTTTATTATTTTTTTCATAAGATAATTGCAAAACTCAATTTATTTTTCGTTTTTTTCCATTAATATTTACAAATAAATATCACTACATTTTTACAAAGCACAATTACACTGTGCACATATAATTTTTTTAAGCAAAAAGCTAATTTTTAATTTTATTTAAAAATGAAATTCATTAAAACTTCAGATAATGAAGCAATTTAACTTTTCTATTAAATCAAAACTATCTCGGGATCAGGGAATATTACCTGCATTTTTCTTAATGGCATTACCTCTAATGAACCAAACGAAATTGAGAAAGCTGTATAACTACTCTATATACATGTATATTATTAACTGTCATGCACAACTCTTGCTCCTCCTAAGCTTGTAAGAATAAAATTTATTAGTTCTGGATTCTATCTTTCCCTAGTATAAATATAAATATGCAAGCATTTTCCTATTATTTTTCTCAAGACGACAGTATACTGTAATATTAAATATGGGAATATAAAAATGCCCCGAAGTCTGTAGGCTTTTCCGTGCATATGACATAAGGTTACCAAAATTTAGTAAAATTATCTACATGTATACTGCAGCTATATATAAACGTCTGGCTCAAGAATTCTGATGCTAAGTCATGGATTAAGTATACTGACTCGGCACAATACAAAACATTCTTGAAATATGAGATAAGTGCTCAGATTGAGTAAAAGAATTTGCCTAAATTAAATTTAGAATTGAAAAAATTACTTGTTCTTCATCAAAAAAGATTACAAATGAAACCTTTTTTGAGGAACAACTAATTGCATACAAAACAAGACTTTGCGTAAAAATAAAATTACAAAAGGTTGGCTTTACATAAAATTTATATGAATACAACAAAATTTAATAATAATCTTACTAAATTTTTTAAAATGATGTTAGAAACATTTCAGAAAAATATTTCTATTACATCAACAATATTAAAATCCTTAAAAAATTTTTAATTTAAGAATAAGTGAATGCTTACATTGAAATACAATAAAAACTCGCAAAAAACATCCGATTCTGTTTCTTCCTACATTAATTTTGATCAATTGTTTGGGTGATTTTTGTTTTTTAAACATTTGAATCATGCATTTTAACTTCTACACGCTCTTGACCATATGTGGACATTAATTTTGTATAATTATAGTTACTGGAAATAGTAAATAGAAGAAAAGTAGAAAAAAATTTGATAACAATTTATTCACTACAAAATCCCCCAATAAGACCAGTAAAAATTGCTTGGTATGGTAGCACTGGTAATCGTAAAAGAAAAAAATAATTTAACTATTTTTTTGTAGGCCATAAAAAAATCGTCCCTGAAGATTTTAAGATCATATCAAAATATTTTTTTTCGAAATATTTATACACTAATATTTCTACATCAACACATTCATTTAAATGTTTAAAATTTATTTATTATACTTTTTACTTTGCATTTATCAATCAAATCATTTTTGTGGGTTGTTTTTTTATTTGCAAAAAGATTTTAAAAAGCTTAAAATTGAATCTGTTCTTTTTATAATGTATTGTTGTTGTTTGCCAAAAATTAATTGCATTAAGCATGTATTTTATATTCTAAATAGAAAATTTTCTTAGAAATAAAATATTTATTCTTAGGGTAAGGCAAACCGATCTAGTCTAACACCATCCCCAATGTTAACAATTGTCAATACAATGGAAACACTTCCAGAAGTCGATGAACCAAGTGATAGTCCACGTTTATTAAATTCAAGAAGCAATAATAAAGAAATTATTTCTTTAAATGGAAATAATGTAGGAATTCGAAAAAATTCTTTTCAATCTATTAATTCACCATCTTTAACATCACCTAATCGAATCGAACATAATAATGGTCTTAATAAAGAATCTTTAGATATAGTTGGACGTTTAGTAGATAATGATAGTCAAAATCTTGATAATATAAATAATTTATCACCAGTTAAACATAATGGTGTTAATAATTCTGAACTAGAATTAGATATAGATGTTAAAACACCTCTTTTAAATTCTACCAAAACTAAAAAAGATACAAACGAAAAAGAGTCGTTGATTTTAAGTAAATAAATTTGAAAAAAAGAAAAATAGAAAATTGAGTTATTAAAATCTCAAACTAATTAAATTAAAACAATCATTAATGAAATTTGTTACAAAGATATATATCTATTTTTTGTATTTCTACACTTTTTTTAAAAATAATTGTAACGAATTTGTTATCAAATTTACAAAAACTCTAGTCAAAACTATTTTTGTTTTTAGGTATTTAAGAAATCATATTTGCAGTTATTAAAATTCATGATTATTTATTAGAATATTTTTATGAACAATCAATTAAAAATATTTAATTAATTTGCATAAAACGAAAAAGTGTCAAATTAAAATTTATATTTAATTATTATTAATTAGGAACTCATTAATTTAGAAGAATAATTAGCCAAATGAATCATTTATGCAGATTTAAAGTTATAATTAATTTTTAAATTGTTTTGTTGTTGTCCCCTTTAAATATTGTTAAAGACTACATTCCAATATAATATTTATTTTATGTTTTTTTCTTCACTCATGCTAAGCAAAAAAAGCTTTATTCTAATTTATATCTGTAAAACTTTTTATATATACATTCAAAACAATTTATTTTGTAACTAAGTTGATATCAAATCTTAAAAAACGAGGTAATTTAATCTCAAGACATACAACTTCGTCTATAAAGATAAAAAGTGCTTTATTTATTTTACTTACTTAAAGCTTTTTCCTTCTCCACTATAAGAGTTCATCCGTTCAGTTGTTTAATGTTGTTAAGTATTGAACTAATTTTTAAGTAACTTGACCCTTTAAAATTATGTTTTGTTCATGCTTTTGTTGAAGCAGAATTTCTTTTTCTGGCTTACTTTTATTTCCAAGAATTGTTTTATGATCAAAATATATTCGGAAGTGTCCATTATATCCTTTCTAAATGTCCTATATGTTTTGGGATACATTCTTTTATAGTTGCTTTGATTTTCTTACATTTTTGTCTGACCTGAATCTCCTTTTTAAGGTTTTTAAAAACCAGTGGTTAAAGTATTATAAGCCAATTTTGTGTTTTCACACGATTTATAAAAATGAGGTATTTATACCTATTTTATTTATTAGATTAATTCTGACTTTTGACTAAAAATTTTATTTGGTAATGGTAACATGTGGTTTCCGATAAAACTCTGATGCATTTAAAGGTTACATATGCAAATAAAAATCTCTTCCCTTTATTGTAGAGCTCGCGACTTATTATGTAATTGCTTTGCTTGTTTTGACGAAGAATATTTCTTGAGATGTTATTCTTAATTCAAACCAAAATTGATTAATTTTATAATCTAGATAAATATAAGTAGCAAAAATGACAAATCTACCTTATTTTTATTTAAAAAAAGACACTCAAGTTAACTTTAATAACAAAAATAATAAAATAAAAATAAATTTTGAGTTGAATTTAGAGTCACATTTTTAGATAATTCTTAAACTGAGTTTTTCAAATGAAATTTAAAGTGTTTTCTGGTACAGTTTCAAAGTATGTCAAGATGACTTATGAGAGAGTTTTATTGAATAACCAAAAATAATTTAGTTTGATTCGAAACTATAAGTTACTCGCGGTTACTTTTGAATAAACTACACCGTTCATACATCGTTACTTGATGAACTAATGAGCGAATAAAAGTCAAGTCGGCCTAGAACATTTATTTTTTTCAAAGACAACTGAAAAGTTTTAATTGCTCACTCTTTTGATATCAAAATGTGCTCTGTTATTATTTTTTATTCTGGATTAGGTTTGATAAGCTTTTATTGATACCCTTGCCGATCAAAAACAAAATCTTTTATAACGTAAAGTTTAAAACTCCTTCGTAAAGAAATAAATCATTTCTTTACTTTTTACGCCTATTATTTTCTCGTAGACATCGTTCCGGGCATTTTCATTTGAAATTTACAAGGATATTTTAAAAGACCATCACTTTTAGTCCATGACAGTGCTATAGACCAAAATTGACACTCGGAATATGGTATACGTAAGACAATATCTGAAATTCAACGGTCTATAGCAAGTTATACTTGCATAGATCACTCAGATGTCAAGCACAGATTCCCTTTGATTTTAAGTAGGACCTTGCCATTGAAGTCAGACAAGCATCATAAGTTTTTATGATTAATATAGTTGCAGCTGAAGTGTAAAATGCACAATTCTAATATTTATTGAAAACAGACCAATGTTTAATGAAACTTTCATGTTCAACGTCAGTCCAAAATTTTAACCAAATTCAATTTAAAAATTAAATTGTTTACAATATCTAAAATTCAAATTTTTTAAAATCAAGGCTACTAAAGGTGTAAACTTTGACAATTTTGTATGTTTACTTTTCTAAATAGTAATTGTGAAAATTTCATTTTAGCTTTTAAATTTTACTCTAATTTAAAAATTTGATTTGTTTTGTCGTCTTGCATTAGAACTTTTTGATATAGTTCTTTAAAACTCCACTCAAATTTAAACGTAATACTAATAAAATCTCGATGTTTTAGTACAAAACAAAATAGAAAAAAAAATATTGTTAAGCAATACATTATTCCAATATTTCCTACTTTAAAAATTCTACTCAAGCTCTGTCAACTTTTTATATTTATATTCTTACCTAACTTAATCTTGATGAGCTTCATTCATTATACAGTAAAAAATTAAATTAGAATTTTCAAACTTAAAACATTTTTAAATTTATAGTAAAAATTATTTTATAACTGTTAAAATAATAAATTTTAACAATTTCCTTCTTTTTTTTATGATTTGACTTTATAGCTATTTTTTTATCAGCTGAACTTTTTAAGACTCATACGAAATTAGTCTGAAACCACCGAATTGTTTACTGAAATTAGATTAGCTTTTCGTCATATTTAAAAAAACTCCCCACTTTATACAAAATAAATAAGTTTGAATGTAAGTTTAAAAGGAGAATAACTCAATATATTAATATTATAAATAAAAAAAGTAATTTTAAACAAAAAAAAAAGCAATGTTGCAATCTACTAACTATAAGATTAAGTCGCAAAATATTTCTTGTATTAGACAAAAAATTATATTTTAGGGAAAATCAATTTATTATTTATATATTTAATGATAAAGTTTCAGTCATTAAAGCTTTAATTTTATTTCTAAAAAAGAAAAGAAATACTGATTTTGAAAAAAGAAACTTCCCGTCCATAATTTTACAAGTCTTTATTTATTTCAACCTGTAGCCTGCTTTCTTGCAATAATCGGGTCAATAGCTGAAGTAACATCACTGAAAATTTCATCGACAGGTCTTTCAGCATTTATCTAAATGAAAAACAAAAAAAAAATATTTTTATTAATATTTTAAACAGAAATTTAGTTCTTTTTAAAAAATCATTTTTTACCACAACTGTTTTATTTTCATACTGTGATAATATTTCATTTGTGTTTTTCCTAAATGTTTCTAATCTTGTTCGTATTGTTGCTTCATTATCATCAGCCCTCACCTCTTTTGACTGTGCGGCTCTATTAAGTATACGCGCTACCATTGTTTCCTGAAATAAAAATAAACATTATACTTTCATAAAATTTATGGGAATTACTGGCATAGAAAAGCATGTAAAATTTAATTTTTTTGTTATTATTTGTACGAGGGCAAGGTGAAAAATTCTAAGGTTAATATAGATATTTTTTTTCTTTAAAAAACTTTTAAGGCTTAATGATTAATGACAAATTTCATTTAAAATGAATAAAAGTGTAAAAAGATACTTCTTCGATAATTAACTAAATTTAACTAAATTTAAACCTGTACGTACTTTAGTTGAAGGAGATACATAAGTAGGAGGGCTAAGATTTGTTATCATAGAGGAGAAACACTGCCATGCTGGCACAATTTGGTATTGAATGATGACTGGATTGAGTGTTTGTTGGTTCCGTGAAACCATACATATACCTGAAGAAAATTAATGATATATTTAACCCAAAGAGTTAAATATAAAGAAGTGGTTCTTAGGTTGAAAGCATGAAAAAATTTGTTATGAAAGTCTTGCTTTGCTACAGAAAAAACATTATTCACTAGGTCACCTGCCGAAACCTGCCGAAAAAAATAAAATAAAATCGAGACACATAGAATAAATTGTTGGATCAGCTCTTGCTGATCTCTTCCTGTTCTTAACAGTGAAAAAAAAATGTATCACGAGATTATTTTTAGTTTCAAGTTATGGTGTGATGTTGGCTATATTTGTGGATTTCCTATGTTTCATTAACTGATTCTCAAGATTGATTCTATTCACTTATTGTAGATACGTTGTACAAAGTTAGTTGAAATATATGAAGATTTAGATAAAGATCTAATATTTTTCATCTTATTCTCGTACCATATTAAATTAGGAAAACATTAAAATACTTACATCCGTGCAATCGAAAAATAGTATCAGATCAACTGGAGCCACCCTAGATTCAAATGCAATACCCTGATCCTTTTCTCGAGGATATCTTAAAAAGATAATTAGAAATATTTTTTTAATATTTTTAATAAAATGTTTTTGAAACCCTATAAATTTTTTTGTATAAGCTTCAAACTAATATAAAAAATAAGATCTCTAAATATCGAATCCGGGTTTATATTAAATTGAAGTTTGGTTTTTTTCGCTTACACATATAACGCGCCAAGATCTTATACGCACTGATGGCTTATTTTTAGAGTTTTGCTTCGTGTTTATTATGTAGAGTGTTTTTGTGTTAATTATTTTTAGCTTACCTTAAAAAAGATCACATGAAAAACAGACTTAACTGTTAAATTAGGCTAATTTGGGAATGAAGAAAAAGCTTGTTTCCAAAATCAAATAAATAATTTCATAATCATTATTATATTTTCAACTTAATTTTTATGTTAAAAAGCGCAAAGGAGTGTAAGATAAAATGAATATACTCAGAAGCTGAAGATTTAAGCATTGCCATTAATGGAATTCAACCGGGTGAAAATGTTAACTTACTACTAAACGGATAGTAAGCAAGACATTCTGTTTTATGAAGTTTCATTATATTTCATAACATTATCCGACTGCTAATATCACTTTAAATCAGTAGAAGAAAATGTGAAGATACCGTGGAACTTAATAAAATTTAGATGATGCAGCACACTCTTCGATTTTTTGTCCCGGCATTCAAAAATGAGTTGAGTTTAAAACAAAGTGTAAAATGTGACATTTAGGAAAATAATGTTTGTTAGAGTAAATGCCAAAAAGCTATCTAAAAAAACAATAACTGCTCTAGTATGAGAGCTACATTTCACCTTAGAAAACTAAGAATAATTTTCAGATTCATAGAAAATACAAAATTTCCATCTAACTTTTTAGAGAGAACAAAATAAAATAAAATGTAATAAAATATAAAAAGGTAAATGTTTGCCGAAAGTTTTTCAATCGAATCACATATCGTACTAAGTTTCAAAAATTTATTCAAATACTTTCTTATTTGTATATCAGAGATCTGGGGTTGAATAAAAGGCAGAAAATTTTTTGTACAGTACGACTAATTAAGTGATACACGCTAAGTCCTGCAGTTAGGAGAAAAAATAAGAAAATAAGCAAAAGATAGGAAGAGAAAGGCTACGCGGTTTAACGAAGAACTTATTAGAACATATTGATCTAATCAATATAATTTTTAGATCATCTTCGGGGAATTGCACAATATATTTTCACAGATAATGAGATCAATGAGAAAAGCTGCTAATGAATTTAATGAATGCTAACAAAGCACTTGGTTTCGACCAAATCTTAGGTCAAATTTTTAAAAAAATCTAAGAAAAGGCAAAATCTTAAAACAGATCCGAAAATTTTACCAACAAGTTTTTAACAAGTTTAAAGATTTAAAAGAATCATTTGTCCTTGAAATTTTATTTTGTGAGCCAGATGTTGCAAATATTTGTCATTGATTTTTGGCTGCTTCAAATAAGTTTTGTCTATTTGCCAATACATACACAACAATATCTTCGGGTAAATTTCTACTTCAATTAAATTTCGAATAAGAGATTTTTCGTCTTTTTAGAATAAAATAAACAATTTAGAAATATTCTATTAATTTTACTTACCCATCAATTAAAAATCCTGTTGCTGTATTCATAACTTTCATTACTGCTCCCTGTAAAACTTGTAAAACATCATCGTTTGAAACTAATTTCCCCTCTTTCATAATTTGTGCTAATTGTATGCCCTTTTCAGATCCTGAATTGACCTAAAAATAGAATTTAGTTATAGTGGATCTGTATCCCAAGATAAAATTAAAATAATGTCTTTCTATAATAAATTATCTAAAATAATAGCATTGAAAGTAAATGTTTAAGGGGGGTTCACGAAAAAAATTATGTGCCCTGACGTCCAATCCTTCTTTTTACCTTTGGGAATTTTTTTTATTAGAAAAAAAATTTATTTAGAAAACTCTTGCTTGTGCGATTCTATAATATATAAAGAAGCTCTGTTCCAAATTTCAAGTGATTCGTTTAAGTCGAACTTGAAATATCGCACACCGTTTCGAAACAAGTAACACTAAATTGAGCCCTAAATGCGTTATAAAATGAGCTGTAACTCCAAATAGCTGTTCAAATAATTGCGTTATTCTCTTTGTTACTGTCTACTTGAAATGTGACATCAATAGGATTTGGATATATCTATATATGTCGCTTTAAAAAATTATGGTTCTCTAAATTTTTGTTACAGTCACGTAGAATATATTTAGCTTTTGCCAGATCAAGTCTTTTCCATAGAAAGGGATCTGGATAGCTAATTAGGTATAATTCTTGATTCACCAGATTCTTTTGTGTTTGCGATTCATTAAATTATTATTATCAAAGAATTTGAGTCCATATTGATTATTTTTTCTCGTAGTAATTATACCTTATATGATCAAGTGAAATGTGTTACCTTGGAAGTCATTCAAATTACATTAAAAAATGTTTTCATAAATTCAAAACGAAATTGATTTATTAACTGTTTGTTTAAATTCTAATTGAATTAATAAACACATCTAACAATTCTAAGTATAAATTCTATTGATAAAAATTTTCTTTTTGCAAATTTTAAATAGAAATTAGGATAATTTTTAAATTATTTACAGTGAAAATATTTTGATGCACCTACGCTCGTGAGCAATTTTTTTTTCAAAAATAGAAATTATAATAAGAATAAAAATAGAAACCAAATATTAGATGAAATTCTGAAGAACTCTTTGAGAAATGCAACAATTAATTTGTTGATTCATTTGTTACTAAAATTTAATGCCATATATCTTATTTATCTTATTGCTTCTGGTTTTATTATTGGACTTAAGTTTTATGCAGGTCTACTTTTAATACTATAATGCTACTATACTGCATTAATGTCGTTTTATTTAGAATTTATTTATTGACCTAATTAAGTCCTTTATAAAAGTAGAAAAAGCAATTTTCTATAGAATAGTTTCATATTAACTTTTAAAATCCCAAAATCTTAAAGAATAAATTACTTACCTCTGCTCTTAAAAGATCTCCTGTGCTGAAATGTTGAAAATGATATTTTTCAACAATTTTGTCACATTGAGTGCCTTTTCCACATCCTGGACCACCAAGTACCCAAACAACTGGAACTTTTGCAAGCGGAGCCTAAAAATATTTTAGTGTTATATTAAAAGAAAACTTTAAAATTTATTAACCATTAAATTATTCAAAATGTTTAAAAATAAATTCAAATTATGGCATTATTTAACGGAAGATTATTTTCAGCTTTTTCAAATTTTGCATATTAGCTCGAAGCGATTTCATGCAATTTTTGTTTTCAAATTTTTATAAAGCTATAAATACATATATATATATATATATATATATGTATCTTTAGTTGTTTATCAAATAGTAGAGTTTCTCTTTAACTTACACTACTTTCAGTGGCTAATTTAAGACGATGTTTCTCATTAGCTTCATGCTGCATTGCCATTTGGTGTAGTACAAATAACTAGTTTTGTTCCAAATTTATAGAAATAAAGAACGGCAAAAAAAATGGAAATTCAACAAATATTGATCAAAGATAAACAAAATTTAAAAAAATTAAAATCCCGCAGTTGTTTATTTGAAATTTCAAATAAATTAAAATAAATTTCTTACCTTTTGGGACCTGCATGGTTTGTTTGGAGCGCAGCAGCATCGTTTTTTGCTAATAGCGCATCTTTGGCCTGCGCTCATTTTTACGGGCAACAAAAAAAAACACCAAAATTTTTAAGGCCTACTTATTTGCTGTCAGAGACTTAAAAATTTGATGTAAGAAGCTAATTTTAATTTTTTATATAATTGTAAGCTGCTTGGTAAATTTTATTTTCAAAGTTTACACGTAGTATTTAAAAATATATTTTTGTTGCTGTTGACTTTTAATGAGTGGTTTATAGGTATTTAATGTGAAAATTTTATATTTTATGCAATTTGTTTTGCTTAATTAAATGATTTTTCATATTGAAAATTGCAATCATTTGAATCTTGCTTCTTGCATAAACATTATTTACAGGACTTTTTCTTAATATATTGTTTGTTTCACTAAAAATTTATTATTTAAGAAAATGTTTTATAAGGTTGCTCCTTTTCATTTCTATTGGCTTCACTTAGCTCCATTTCGTTTTATTTGAATTTCGATTTTGTTTATAATTAAAAAGTAAATTTGTTATAAATTTTCCTTTAATATACTGAATATATAAAAACTTTTGAAATAAAAATTATAAAAATTGTTGATGATTTATTACTAGCATTTTTGCAGTGTCTCTCTTTTGTATTTTAATTTATTCTAAAGCGTAAATATTTATTTATAAATAAATTCTTTAAGAAAGAAGAGTAATTTTAATGCGTGCTTGGCATCGCAGAAAATCGGCAAATAACATATACATACAGCTGTGTTTATTTTGCTAATGGCCAAATTTTGAACGATGTTATCTCAAAATAATATTTGGTTTGTACAAATTTCATAATTTTTGTATGAAACTGGACTAATATATATATTTACAGTTCATTCTACTAAAACTCTATTTTCAGAACAATTATCTTTTAAATTTTTTACGGCATTATTACGAGTATATTTTATACATACAATGCTGTGAGTACTTATAAGGCTAAGGTATTTTTTTCTGGATTTTTCCATATATCAAATTATGTTGTCTTTTACACGAGTTAATTAGTTCTATGTATGTGTAAGGGTATTAACTTTAAACGGCTTTTATGCAAGATTCGTAGTCAGTCAAAAAATTCTTGCAACAACTAAAGAGGAATAATTATATTACGAAAGCCATTAAGAGATCCAATAAATGAAACGTTTATATTCTTAGTCACAACCAATATTGTGGTTATTCTCGTTATGTATACTACCAAAAATAGATTGCACGTTTCAAGATAAAATAATCACACTTTATGATAATTATTACTTGTAATTATTAAAAAATTTAAATATAAAGGCGTCCATTTATTGCAGCAAACACTGCCGAACAGATTTCAAAATGATTTTTTCGATCTCTTTGCCGCAGTGACCTCTATGATGATATATATTTCTATAGTGAAGAATATTTAATTTTTTTAATGCTTCTTCTTTTCTTTTTGTTCCGTAATAGATTTTGTTGTTATTTTGGTCAAAAACTTGCAATAGCAAAATTTAAGGCTCCTATTGAGTGAGAGTGTAGTCTCGTGTAGACTGTTTGGATATGACTTTTCCATATTTTTCTTCGTTATTTTTAAAATTTACTTTTACAATGTATTTAATGAAATATAATGTAGAAAATAAAAGACAAAGCTTACAAAAAAAACAACTGACTATTGGCCGCAAAAAAAACATTTTTTTAAGAATTTTACCAGAAATATGGTTAAAATAAATATATTGAAATATTCTGCAAGTCATCATTTAAAAAATTCAATTTACGGTGATCACCCTATTTCAACCTAGAAATATCTGACATAAGAAAAGTAAATTTTTTGGGTTAAAAAGTAAGTTTTCCCTCCCTCCACTAATCTTTTTTTAATAAATTTTGTAACTTTTTGATTTTTTGTGGTCGTTTAAAGTCAATACAGCGATTTTTAACGAAAAAATCTGCTATTTATCTGCTAAATGGTATACAAAAATGTCCGAAAATCACGAATTTTTAAAACATCGTTTCGAGGAAAATGCTTTTAAAGTTTTAAACCCTGAAGAATTTACAAAAGATGAGGAGATTTCAAATTTCCAATAACTAAAAAAGTTTCGACTCGATTTTTACAATAAGAAAATAAAATAAAAAACTGTTTTTTTTAAAAATACCGAAATTTTAGTAAATCTACAAAATGTATTTATAAAAATCTGATAACTAAACAATATGAACTTCAAAAAATGTATCGATCTACATTTGAAGTTTGAATCTATGTCAAGGACAGCAATTTTAAAGAGTTGTTATTGAACTTGATGGCACACATTTGAGACCAATCCTCTTTAAAAGTTGTGCACAAAAGTTATTGAATTTAAACACAAACAAAAAATAATATCGCTACTAGTCCGAATGCCAAATTAAAACAAATTTTGGCTATTATTAAAAACAATTCTTTGAAAACAATACGGGGGGCAAAAACTTGTATTAACTTTAGTTCATTTTTTTTTTGCAATATTGAAAACGAACAATTCACGACTTTAATTTTATTGGCTTATAAATAGTTAACTCAAGCGAAGTATTTAATATTATTTAATCACTTAAAAACTTAATATAAAGGAAAAAAACGAACTGATTTTATTCTAAATAAAAATTCACTCACCATTATTATTAATCTGACTCTGAAGCCGTTTTCAGGAAGCAATTTAATATTGCACAAAACACAATCAAATCAAATTCTGACTGTCAACTGATGCTTGAAACTGAATCACGTAAATAATCGAGCTTTTCCTCCCATTCACCCAGAAAGTCTTGGCAATGAACTTAAACTTTTTTCTTGTTTTTAACTTGTTTATTGCCAGAGCTTTTTTCACTGAAGTTTTATAGGTTGAAAGTGGTGCAATCCGTAAAGTATGTACTTGGTTCTAAAATTTTGTAGAGAGGACAAATACTTCAGGTATCTGGTTCATATGACCGTTTAGATAATTTATTAAAATTTGAAGCTTTTTTAATTTTTTATAGCTACAAAATCTGAATATAATTTTTTTCTAAAAAAAATTTGCTTTTGATAACTTTTTATTCAAACACAAAATATGATAAGATAATTTCTTGTTACTTAAGAAATATTTAGTTTTTTGTTATTATATCTTATTTTGTATGTTTAAGAGCATTTTTGTAATCTAATACAAAAGCAGACTTTTATTCGTTTAGATTTTTCGATAATAGTGCGTTTTCACGGAACTTAGTAGTACTTACATTAATATCTCAATAATAGTGCCTAGTACCAATAAATATTATTGACATATTTGAGAAATAAACTAGAGATTTTTTTCATAAATATACTAAAAAAAAAAGTACTATAAGTACTAAGTTCAGTAAAAACGCACTATCAAACGACAAACCTAATGCTTACTAATATTTTTGCTGTAAATTGAAGCTTCAAATTGATTTACAAAAGCAAAAAATAAAAATTGTAATAAAACTGTTGAATGAGTGTACGAATACATAACAAATTCGTTGTGATTATAATGAGCTATCATAGCAGGGGCGGATTTATGTATAGGCTAAGTAGGCTGCAGCCTAGGGCGACTTCTGAGGGCGGAAAATTTTTGAAAAAATAAAAATATTTTATAATAAAGCAAAACAAATTCTAACTGCACTGCGTGCGATAGGAGATCACAAGCAGCAGAAACCAAGTGTTAAATGTGAAGGTAAACTTATTCAATTAAAACTCTTAAGATTGGAAACGGCTTTCATGACTGTTTTTTGGGGGTTTTTGGGGGAACTTTTTATTGTATTTATTTTCGTTCACACTGCTCTTCAAGTGAAAATAAATGAAAGACGACTAATTTGGAATTATTTAAATGGATTAAAATAGAAGATCTTAAAACTATTTATCCGAAACTCGAAATTGCACTTCGGATGTGTGCATGTACTCCGATCTCCAACTGTTCAGGTGAACGTAGTTTTTCATGTTTGCGTTATTTGCGCTCAAAAATGAAAGAGGAGAGACTAATTGCTCTAACCTTAATACATATTGAATCAGATTTGTTGAGATCATTAGATTATGATGATGTGATAAACAATTTTGCGTCGCAAAAGGTAAGATGCATCATCGTATAATGTAAGTTTTCCCAAATGATACACGCAATATTTATATACGTATGTTTTAATATATAATTAAAATAACTTTGAAAATTGTATTTGAATAAATAAAAATAATCAATAACATTTATTGTGTTCTATAATAAATAATACATGCTATTATAATAAATCAAAAATCGTTTCTATAATTTCCTAAGTGTTCTTGATTCTTACGTCACTTTTATTTTATGATAAAGGCGACATGAACTCTAAAGCCTAGGGCGCCAAAATCCTGAATCCGCCCCTGTATCGTAGTATTATGGAAAGCACACTTGTGCAGTATATTTCAGTCAATATACTATGAGGGTAAAATTGCCTAAAAGCTCCTATAAAAGCGCGTTTTCCACAGCAAATAAAACGGAGTTTTTGAGGAAAGTTTATAGTATATTGATTTACCATCTCCCATAATAGGATATAGTTCCCTCTTGTACCCATTCTCCACCGAACCTTACAATCATTATTACAATACAACGAAAGAAATTTTGTATGGAGAAATGGGTAAAATACGCGTATAAAGCATATCGGAATCGTATGAAATGCAGCCTTTGAAGGGCTGCATAAAGGAAATTTTTCCATCTATTGTGAAGTAGCAGGTTGTCCAACATGAAAAATTCCCCTATTTATGTGTCAAAAAGGAATTAGATGGTTGCATTTTGATAAGTATTTTTAGATTACTTTATGTATTTAAAAATAAATAATTTTTTTTCAGGTTATTTTTAATATAATATTTAAAAGTTAGTTTAATATTAGTTTTGCGAGTAAGCACATTGAAATCATTTTGTGTATTTTAACAGATTCAATAGTGCAATGTTTACTTTTATGAGACTTTTTTTTTAAATTTCCATTAAATTTCCCAAATACAAACAGTTTTCGTTGGAGAATCGATTTTTTTGTACGGGAGGCATGAGTATAAGCTTGGGTGGAGAATGGGTATTAGATTATAAATTATTCAGGCCTGTTAAATCATGTTTGCTGTGGAAAACACATTTTTATAGGCGCTTTTAAGGCAAGCTTACACTCAGAAGTATACTGACTGCAATAATTATTTGACACTTGGAATGAAAATATATACTTTATGCTTTCTAACTAGATTTATTATATTAAATTGACTTAACGTAAGCTATAATACTTTATAAATGCAATAAAATTAGTGTAAAGGTACAAATTATATTTGTCTAAAAGATTTTTGATGTAATTATTGCAGTTAATATACTATTGAGTATAACCGTGCCTATAAAAACACTGTCAAAAACGCTCTGCAATTATTTTAGTATTACCAGCTCCATTTCGTAGTTATTAAAGAATTTTTTGACATATATGACATATTTGAAAATTTGAAATTCTTGAGTTTGTGTCAATGGAGCTGTAAATTAGTAACTGCTTGCTCAAAAACCAGCTATGTTAAATGATAAGCTATGATAAATTCTGGAGGATTAGGAGCTCATGATTTAGAATTTTGGTTTATAATTCCTTTAGTGTATGATAGAAAAGATGAGAAAAAGAAAAAGAAGTGTTGATAGTTAATTTTGGGTGTTATTAAGTGTTAAAATTTGACCTTTGACAAGTATTTTACATATTTTGAATGGTTTGAATATACTAAATTAAACTATTATACTATTACTATATATACTATTACTAATAATATACTATTTCAAGCAGTTTCCAAGAGAATTTCATGGCGTAAATAAATATTTATATACGATTCTTGTAAAAGCTATCCTAAAATTACTTTTAAAATCTTAATTAAGCTGCAAGCTGTTATATCAAAAACACGAAATTTATTCCTTAGTATAACTATTATTTTTATTTTTAGTTTTATTCGTACGAGCTATTTCTACCTAATATATTGTAAAAAGTTTTAAAGACAATTCGGAAAGGTGTACGACTAGATGTACAATACATATGTACAGTACAGTACAGAGCAACAATACAGAAATACAACGAGAAGAACCTGATAACGCTGAAAAAATTCATATTGCACTAAAATTTCACAAAATATGTAAAATAAAAATGGTATAACTTATTGCTAGACTACGATTCTTCTGGTTTTGTCAATTTACAACTTTTCTAACTTTTTTTTTGCCAAACACTACTTACCCCCCTGAATCCAAATCCGCTGCAGTTTTTATAAAATTTTCAACATTAATTTTCCTTAAAAACTAACCTAAAATGAGTAAGAAATTTAAATAAGACATTTGAAGACTCTTCTTCCTTATATGAGTCTATAGCATCTTCGGTGTTCTAAGGGCTTATATCATTTGACTTTATCACCAAAAATGGAATTACATCATCACCTGATCAACTTTAATGATGTTACTTCCTTGGAAAGGATTATGGGAGATGATGCAAAAGCAATAACTTTTGTTGAGAGATGTGTAAGTGATTTTAAATATTAATTAATTAACGGCAATATAGTCATAGATTAGATGAAATAAAAAATATCGGATTACTCTTAAATATTTCATATTTTTTAGGCTTGATATCATCTAAAGAATCTCCTCCACCTGTATGTGGCGGTGGTCTAATGAGTGTGGAGAAGCCTAAAAATGCCAAACTAGGCTGGCAGTGGCCTTGCTGAGTAACCAAAAATACCTCTAAATCCTGCCCTAGAAGAATATGTATATAAATTTAGATGTAAATATAATTTAATTTAAAACTTTTAAGCAGATACGTATTTTTGCTTTTGTGTAGGGACGAATCTTAAATTGGTCCATAAAAATTGGTACCAAACCAATTTTGTCTTCACCTATAAATTAAGACAACAATTTTATTTTAGTTTCAACCCTTGAAGGTATCATAGCTACAATAGATTATTAGAGTAGTTCTATCATATGGAGTTACGATGTTCTATTGTCTATACTTTGTACATCTGTTTGGTCAGTTTTCTCTTGTCTTTAGATGCATATGAGGTGATTTTTTATGAGGAAATTTTTTAATTGCCAGAGTAAACTCCTACGTAGTCACTTGATTTGTTCTATAATTAGCATGTAGGTAAAATTAATTAAAATAGATTTGTTCGAAACTCTGTGAAAACATAATATAATTTTATTATTTTTACAGATTGCGCACAGTCCATGGAGAAGACAAAAATAAGGTTTATAATATGGTCACACCTTAGGTAAATGATTTCAATAAACTTTATTTGTTTGCATTTAAAGAGTATTGATGAAAGAAAGATGAACCATCTATAACCATTGCCAAACATCTTCGCAGCTTACCTGAATTTCTTTAACAATTTGTTATTGATAATTCTTATATATATGAAACAGTAGTACAAAAATATTTTACTCAAAGTAGCTATGAAAAATAATATGTCGGATGTAGTATTTAAATCTTTATCAATGAGAACTGAAATTATTTTTAAAAGAGTATCATCGTCATCAAAATGATGTTTGGATTTTGTTTTTTTCTAAATTTGTATTAATTTTTGCAATATAAAAGACTAAGTTTCACAAAAGACTTTTCAGATCTCATCATGTCTTAAAACTATATATTATTGAATATATATTTAGAAAAATTTATTCAAAAAAGAAGATTTAACGAAACCTTAGCTTATATTGTTTAGTTATTGAAACTAATACATAAAATAAATGCTTTAATAAAAAAGCATTTTACAATAATTAAGTCATTTTAAATTAAAATGCGATTACATATTTGATAAATCATCACAAAAAATAATGCTTTTATATAAACCATTATACAATTCTAAAAGAAGAAAAATAAAAGAAACCAATGCTATAACTCTGGTTTGACATCTGAAGCACAAATATTTTTATTTGGAACAGCACTACCACCAAACTTTGTTAATCAAAGTGTGAAGTCAAAAAAAAAAGTTTAAAAAATGTCTTTTTAAAAAAAATGCATAAACAGACTAAGTAGAATTTTTGTAAAATATTTTTCCTGTTATCAGGGAAATAAGTTCTATATATTAATGGGAAGGAAATGTCTAGCATAAATAACCTTTACACTACCTGAGCTTAATAATTAATTTAAATGCTGTTTTCATAAATTTATTAATTTATTAGGTCTTATACGGCTTTAAATATCCCATATGTATTATTTACTTACTTTTTATTAACTATTCTTGTAAACTTTTAAACGAATTCCATTCAAACTATAGAAAACTTAATACAAATGTCATGCAAAACGCAACAAAAATAAAATTATTTACTTTGTAATACGAACAGTACAAAGAAATTTTGCCATTTACTTGGTAAAATTTCAAAGTAAACAAAATTTACTTAGTACTTTGTAAGAGTTGGAAACTAAACCAGAAGACATTTAGTTATTTAACTTTTCCGGTGATTAATCGGTAAAGACAGTGAAAAACTGCTTTCAGTTACAATATTTTATACTAAAAAAGTAAAGAAAATAATGTTGAACTTAATTGAGGAATATTCATCAAATCTAATAAAAACTATGGTTTTATGTATTGCTTCAAAACTTCATCATAATAAGAGACGACTTTATTTGTCAAGAATACATAAATTTCATTACGAATTTAGGGATATGTTTGGATACGTACATATTAGAATATTCTCATTGAACCTCCCAGAGTTTTGGTATAACAAAGTCCAAACATTTCTATACTATAAATTTACAAATAAACTCACAAAGTGGCATCCTACGTAATAGATATATTGAAATAAAGCGGGTCCTACACTTGAATAATAACGATGAAATAAAAAATAGTAATGATAAATTATTCAAGATAAAACCTTTGACTGACCAACTAAATAAGAATTTTTTGAAAGGCCATATATTTTCTAAATATCTGTCAATAGATGAACAGATAGTGCGATATTATGGGGGTAATTATTTGAAACAATTTATACGTGGTAAGCCTATTCGATTTGGTATGAAGCAATGGATTATGGCGTGTGCGGAAACTGGATTTTGCTACCAAATGGAGTTGTATCAAGGAAAACAAGACCCGTTGCGAAAAAGCCTTACAGGCTTGGGTGAAAAAGTGATTATTTCTATGGTAGATCTTTTGGAATATTCGGAAGATCATGAAATTTATTTTGATAACTTCTTTACCAGTTTTTCATTGATGGTAATTTTGGGACCAAGAAACATTCATGCTGCAGGTACAGTTAGAATAAAAAGGCTGCATAACTGCCCAATAAAAAATGATAAAGATTTCTAAAAAGAATGCTGAGGATCAATTGACTATCGTTTTGAAAGATAATAACTGCGTTAAGGTCTTGTCCAATCATCAAAACCTTCATCCAATGACATCGGTAAAAAGGTACGACAAAGCGGAGAAGAAAAAAATAGATGTTTAACAGCCTTTTGAATTAACACAATATAATAAGTACATGGGTGGTGTGGATAAATTAGATTGGCACGTGAATAAATATAATATCAGAATAAAAGGCAAGAAGTGGTACTTCCGTCTTTTTACGAATGCCCTTGATATAGCAATATATAATGCTTTTGTTTTTATAAGCTTTCACACGAAAAAATAACATATTTAGATTTTATCAGGCAACTCACCAAATAATATTTGAATATTTCATCTGAACTCTTAGATCCTAAATTACCAGGAAGACCATTGCGTACGATAAAAGGAATTCGTACTATTAGGCGGCATGTATTGGAAAAAACTTTGGATGGAAAACAAAAGCGATGTGCTGTTTGTAAAAAAAACGCAAGAAAACAATGAGCTGGCTGTAACCGAGGAATGCACATTGACTGTTTTACGACATACCATCAAACCTTAGATTCTTAATTTATTTTTTATTTGTACCAATGTTCCCATTTGGGTACAAGCAAGTTTTGATCAATAATAAGTGTTGTTTCATATAAAAAATTTTTTTTATATATTTTTCCATGTCCCATAAGTATAAAACCATTTAAGATTTAAAAAAAAAAATTGGGTACTTAATGGGTTAATTATTCCACTCCCCCTCTCTTAAACCAATGCAAACAAAGTGAACTATTTGTAAAAAAAATTCATTTTCACCACAACAAAATACCTACATAAAAATTACACACGAAAATTAAATAATAGAACTGCATCCTAGTTAAAAGCTAAATAAATCACTTAAGTTTTGGTGATTCAAAGATCTTTATTTCGTAAAACTAAATATCGTGTAGCGAATAAATTTTCTGTGTACGATTTCTATAAGTGAAATAATATTACGCCATACTTTTTCCCCCTTTACACTATTGTTGTTGTGTGGGTACACATTTTAAAATGTTACCTAATTCAAAATATTTAAAATTTTTAAGAGCTTACAACTTAATTTTAATTAAATAAATATAATGAAAGCCAACTAAATCTAAAGTTCCTTTTCTCCTATAGTCATAGGTAAATTTGAAAAATTTTCCGAAATTGCACCCATAATATGAACTTTATTTGGAATGTTGTTATTGTTACAAATTATATTTGTTTGTTCATGAATTTCATTCCATGCATAATCGATATCTTCTTTTTTTGGATCAAATCCTGCCACAACGAATCTTAAAAAATGTTTTTCTTTGCGATTAGCCTCAATGCAATAAATCTTTTTACGCTCAGTTATCTGCTCAAGTAAACGTTTAGTTAAAAAATTGTCACCTTTCAAACGAAAACAAACAAGACCAAGTGTTGTTGGGGTCACTAACTCAAAACGTCCATCATTTAGAATATATTTTTCAAAACGTAATGCCAAATTTATATGATTTCTAATATTATTACGTATTCCTTCTGCTCCTAAAGTTCGTAATGTTATCCAAACCTTAAGAGATCTAAACCTACGTCCAAGAGATATTTGCCAGTGTCGAAAATCTGGTGATTTAGCTTGCCCTTCAAATTTATGTTTTAAATAAATTCGATCAACATTAAAACTTTCGGTTATTAGTTCAGCATTACGAAACCACATTGCACAACAATCAAAATTAACTTTCATAAATTTGTGAAGATTGAAATTAAGTGAATCTGCATAATTTAATCCTTGTAACATATGATTGTATTCAGGTAATGCAAGTGCAGCACCTGCATATGCTGCATCTATATGTAACCAAAGTTTATGCGCTTGGCATACTTCACCAATACTTTTAATATCATCATTTGAACAGGTACCAGTTGTACCAAGTGTAGCTATACAAATTACTGGAAATTTTCCATGACTTAAGTCTTCTTTGATTGTATTTAGTAATGCTTTTCCTGTCAAAGAGAAATTTTCATTGGCTGGTATTAATTTAATTTCCATTGCTCCTAAACGTCCCGCTTTTTCAACGCAACTATTACTTTGATCACTAGCGTATGCAACTAATCTTCCACGAATATCACTTTCTGTCAATTCTGGAAATTGTTTTTTCAATTTTTGGACTGCTTGTTCTCGTGCAGCAAGAAGAGCTACAAAAACAGATTCACTTGCTGATCCCTGGATAATACCACCTCCTGGTCCATTTGAGCTATGTAAAAATTCAGCTGGAATATTTAAAAGTTTTCCTATCCAATCCATGACTACTACTTCTAATTCAGTACATGCAGGACTGCAAATCTAAAACACAAAAAGTAAAAAATTATTGCATGATAATTCTAAAAATAATAATTTAGCAGAGCATTAAGTGTGAATGAAACTTTATTGTTGTTTTTTAATTTCTAATTTGTAGCTTACAACAAAATGGTAGACTTTAATTTTTTTTTTAGCATCAAGCTAAGGATTTTTCATGATTTAGCTAAAATTAAAGCTTGCACATTAGAGCTGAGATATCCCTAATAGCTTTAAAATCAAGAGTGCTACCTGAGAATACCCTCTTAAGACAAAAGAGAAATTCTTCTACATAAAACATGTTTCGAATTTTTAGCATAAGATCACTTTATGCCCCAAACGTATGATAAGCAGTCATTTTTTCATATTTTGGGTTTTCTATGCGATTATTAAAAATAAGCGTACACATTTGTATAACTAATTCTTCCTGTAAAGCATAAGCATTCCTTATTACACTTCCTGCAATCATCGTTGTCCACAATCGATATTTAACATTTTATTGATAATTTGAAATTTATCAAAGAAAAAATTTATAAGCACAATCCGAAAATGATAACCGCTTTTTCATCAATTTGTTGCAAAACTTTTAAATTCGATAGATAAAAAAAAAATCTTATAGAACTTTTCATTTTTCAGGCTTACCACGAATGCTCACATATTACTCCAGAAAATTCAATAAAACGATATTAATTATACACCTTTTCCCCCTCTGGGAATAAAGCATGTAATTTTATAAAGGCATAAGTAAAATCGTTTAAAAATTATAATAAATTATTTATTTTTAGAGATAGGGGGAAATACTAAAACAGAAGTTTTAACAAAATCTCGAAAACAATTTTTTGAACAAAAAGCGATTATCATTTTCGAATTTAGTGACCTAAGAATACGATATGGTTTTGGGGTGCATGAAAATAATCCAAAATTTGTAAACTAAAGTTATTTACATTTTCGAAAAAGTAAAAATTTTGTTCGTTAGTGTCCCTTAAAAGAACTATTTTTAATTGTTTTCTACTCGTACTCATCAATTATATACTAAATTTTTGAAAGTAAACGTTTTTCTCGTATAATAAATATTAGACTTACATATTTACAAGTATTTTTCAAATATTAAATATATTAGAGAATATGTAGAATCATTAGCAACGACGATAAATTTTGTGTACTTATATTACTGAAAATATTTTGGAGAAAGTTATCCTCTTTAATTATTACTAAAGAAGTTATTCAAAAAGACAAAAACAAATTTTAAAAAATTTTTTTTACCCAACTAAAGCCCATAATACCTATCCCAGCAGCGATCATTTCACCAATTATCGAAGGAAAGGAGGTCGCTGTAGGATAATACGCATGAAAATTTGGTGACTGCCAATGTGTAATTCCAGGAATAATTATAGTTTTAATATCATCTAAAATTATTTTCCAATCTTCAGAATTTTCTGGTATTTCATCTGGTAATAAATTATATAAATATCCAGGTGATACTGATGGTAGGACATCACTTTCATTTCAAAAGTTTGGAAAAGAAAATAAATTAATGATAATAATAATTCACAAAATAACCATCAATTTACCGTTCACGAATATTTTCTAAATAATCAGCAATAAAATCAATTGAAGCTTTTCCAAATTCACGAAATTGCTTAGCATCCATAATTTTAAAAGATGCACTAAATTATTTTTTACTATAAAATTAATACTTTGATATTGTAATCGTCAGCGAATTAAATAAGCGGTACAACTTTTACAAAAAAAATTTAACACTTTCTCTCACTTTTATTTTTGTGTTAATCAGAAATAATTTCTTCTGCACAACAAGAGCACCAATAAATGACTGTTTTCTTACAATGCTCATGTACTTTCTTAAATACTTTAGAGACTTTAATAAACAAAATTGTTGTCGAGTTTTAGTCACGTTGCAAAGTTTTTCGATTTTGGACACCTTTCAAATGGGTTAGTTATGAATATTTTGTTAATTGAGAAATTTTTTTGTTATTTTTTCTTCTGGTTTAATTTGAGAAGGTGTAAAAATGATTTAAATTTTGTCATTAGCTTAATACAAAAATTCATAGTAAAGTTATAGAAGAAAAAGAAAGTGTTTTTGTTGTTTTTCTTAATTGAATTTTTAATAGATATTTGTTGAAGCGAAAATTAAAATAAGCACAAAAACTAATATTTTAAATGTTTACCTGATGTTCATTTGGGACGTTAATCCATTAAAGTTTTTATTTAAATCGTGTGTATCACTCTAAAGATTAAATTTAAGTGATATGGAAAAAAATAACTAAAAAGATTCTGTCATAAGAAATATTATTTAAAATATCATTAGTTCGAAATGGACTGACATAAACAGAGGCAAATGCTTTTGTAGAGAGATCAGCAAAATGTGGTTTGAGTGTCGCTTTGCTGACCTTTAAATGTGCCTCATCTAGAAAATTCTATGTAATGGCGGGCTCTTAACTAAGATTTAAAACTTTAGTTACTGATTATTAAGTTAATTTTAGAATCCTTGTGGAGTGAAATAGGAGTGAATAGGATGTTAAGCATGAATTCAAAGAGAAAGGCCAAACATGTATTTAACAGCAAAACTAGATAAGAGTGTTGAAAGTTGTCAACCTAAGCGAAAGTACTTCAATCAGTTTAATAATGTTCTGGCAAAAGCGAACTATTGTGATAATTTTTTCAATTAAATTAGTTAAAATTAGGCGGACTACTTTGCCGACCTTCTTCTTAGTATCGAGTACTCTTCCGAGTGCCGAAGCATTCCTAACTAATAAGTAAAGACAAACATTTCAAGTCCATTTGGAATAGTTTTCTTTACAAAATTGCATATAAGGACTGCCGTCTTGTGTATAAAAATTGTAAATTGCTGATGATTGACGATGGACTTGTTTGGTTGTCAACTAATTTTAATTTATTAATAATGTTGATTTCTAGATTTTTTTAGTTGTATAATGAAGGAAAACTATCCTGACTTACTTGAATTACACAAAATTCTTGTAGTTCAGAGAATATTAAAAGATTTTCCTTAATAGAATTTTAATTTTCTAAATCTTGATGCATAGTAGGAGTTACATTTGTACTTATAGATGTTTCGTCAATCAGAAAATCAAGAACCGAGCGAATTACATATCTAAAGCCTAACATTCTTCTTACTTATAAATTTGAATACTACAGAAGTAATCCAGGGCTAGTTTATACCCAATGAAAAATTAGACAACATGAGAAATGAGTAAATTTTCAAGAATAACAACAGAAAATTAGTCAGGGTCAACTAATTTGAATCTGAAAATATATGCAGGCGGGTGGTAAATAAGAGAGGAAATTGACAAATTGGTAATTATAACCCAAAATGATGCAAATTTTACAAACGGGGACTATTAACCTAATTAACGTTTAAGTCAGTTTTTTAAATAGATAGTTTTATCCACAAGTCATTTATCTCTTTTTTAATTATTAGTCGATAATAATTTGCACATGCTTTAAACAGTCCCTACTGTCTCTAATGCTTAGGACTTACTAGCGCTTAGCGTATGGGACGACTTAGCACAGTAGAAATGGAGAGTTTTTCCAAATCCAATCGGAGTGGACTCATTAGCATATTACTGTTTTAAATGATAGAAAGCAAAATGCCAAAGTGACAGTTCTATTTGTGATTTATTTGTTGTTATTTACTTTAAGTACAAAATCTTAATATTCAATGACTGAGTTCTTCCCAAATTAAAATATTCCTTTGATCTTCTTTGAAAAACAGACAAGCTAGTGCTACCTAGTCCCTATAGGCTATATACCAATTTAGTGGAGAATAATGGACTCATTAGCCGTTAGTGCTATATTTTGTGCCGCTAAGCGCTAGTGAGTCCTATGTATAAAGGCTCAAACACAATACACGTGATTGCGAAGCGAAAGCGGCGACAGCAAAGTAGAACTCCGAATGAATTGCGGGGCTAGTTAACATATTTTTGATATTTTTTTTATGGAATTTAAGTTTGAACTATAATTATTAATGTTAGAAAACTTAAATAGTTAAATAGATAAATAGGCCTGTTGATTATCTACCTTCTTACAATCATCGTCAGGAAATTATTAGCTTAAAGGATTAGTAAATTTTTAATCATAATTTAAAATTTTTAAATTAATTTTAAAATAGTTTTCTGTATGTGTGGAATCTTTATTTAAAAACAAAATATTAGGAATTTAGACAAATTTTTGGAAGCTGAAAATAAGACAAATTCCTTTTTGTAATAAGAAAAACTAACGAAAACATTTAAATATAAAAAAAAAAAAATAAACAATTTATTGAATTGAAATTGTGCTGGAGCCAAAAGTATTATTTTTTAGTGTTTATAAAATTTAGGCTGGACTGAGTCTGTTTTTTAACTAACAATAAGCCAAAGATTTATCTTCTTTAAACTAACACCAGTTCCACTTCTTTTTTAGTTTTTCAAAAATAGGGACTGGGTCAAAAAGTGATGTAATATAAAATTGTTTAATTTTCTTTAATACTAAATTTTTAGATTATTATTACTCTTATCTCTTTGTTACTTTGAATTTATTGCTTTTCAGAATTTCAACTTTTATAGGGAAAAAGACAAGAAACTGCAAGTGTCACCAGAAATACCATTAGTATCCCTAGGGGTTATACAAAAATGTTGTTTTTACAGTACTTTATATTGACGAGCAAGAACAAATAGTACAAAACCACCCGTTGGGAGTTTCATGAGGGATTACAACAAAACTTTACTAACTGAAATAAATTCAATTCCCTAACACATTTATATACATACATATATAAACGTGTATATGCAAAATGTTCGTAGCAAAATGGAAGGAAACAACAAGTATTCGAGAACATATAAAGTGAATTATGGACCCTTAATAAAATTATGACTAGAATACTGTAAATTTTCTTTTTCAAATTGTTTTTGTATTGTTTTTAGTTATTTAGTAAAAGTTTTATGGGATTGAAAGAAAAATGAAATGATGTTGTTTAAGTAATAAATAGTCAACGGGTGGGAAAATTATTTTTTTAAATATTAAAGCGAAAATTTAATTTCTCTTTTGGTCATAAATAACTGATTAAATTAAAACATAATTTTATCACTGATTATGACAGCAAAAAAAGGATTAAAATTTTAACAAAAAAATCAGAAAAACTGATAGATTTTTCAATTTCGTTTTTATCCTCAAAAAGTATTTTGAAATCTTGGGAAAAAATCAAGGCTAGAATAATGAATTGAATCATAAAAAAGTTACTGCCTTCTTTCCTTTTTTCATGATTTTGAAATCAATTTGAAAAATGAAAATTCTTACATTCACATCCATAAGAAAAAATTTTACTAAATGGCTAAAGATTTAGAAAAACTTTGTATTATTACTATAAAAAGTCTTAAAAGATTTAGAAAGCTTTTGATTTTATCAATATTCAATAAGGATCTTCATAGATGGCAACCGTGACAAAAATCTTTTTATTTAATTTATACAAAATTCAAAAAATAATAAATCCCAGGAATAGCTCATTACGAGGAATACTTTATCTTCGAATAACAGTTGGAGTTAATTTTAAAAATTATTGCGTTTTTATTTCTTGTGGGCATAATTAAAATCCTTATGGATGACAAAAGTTAAGCGGTTCAGTTTAAAACCTTAATAACCGCAGTGTCTTAGCTATCATGTTCCCTCTGCACTGATCACATTTATCATAAGTATTTGATTATGGTAAATTCCTGTATTATTTTTATATAATACAAGTATAGCTTCTTCTTTAGTTGTAAAACTACGGCAGGTTTTAATGGTATTATGACTTATGAGTCGTTCAGAAGCCAATGTGGATAAGTCCAAAAAATCGAAATTGAGATAATCAATGTTTTTTAATACATTCATTTTTAAAATTCCTGGTATATTATTTTGATCAAAAAAGTATATTAATTTAATCAGAAAAGTGTAGACTATACAATAAAATGAGATATGTTCAAAATGTGTAAATAAAAACGTAAGTATTTATTGAGACAATGGCAGAATCATGAAAACTTATGGACTTATACCTTTTGGCAACTGAAAAAGTTAGGTTTATGTAAAAATTAAACAATACCATTTATTATCATAAAAGTTTTAAATTTATTCATCGTAACAAACATCTTCTTCTTCCGAGTTTTCCAAATTTTGATCTCCACGTGTTGTTCTTAATGTCCTGTAAAAGTCGTGTTTTATTGGAGGTATATATTTTAATAATTTCATCATATCTTTTTTTGTTTCTTTTGAAATTGTTCTACCATTAGGATACAATAATGGTTGATATATATTTTTTAATGCTGTTGGTCGCCCTTTTTTGGATATTTTTATGTCAATTTCATGGAAGGTGTCATCCTCGTCAAAATTATATTTGAACTTAATGCTGCTTGGGTTTGATCTTTCTACTTTTATCCATCGCATATTAAGCCAATTGACTGTTAGTCCACTTGTTGTCTTTTTTCTGTTGGTAATAGCCATTTCCAATGGTTTTGTGGACAGGAAATCTTGGTGACTCATTTCAACAAGGCTGAAAGGTTTTTTTTTTTTACTATTTTGAATTATGTGATACCAGTCACTAGGATTATAAATATACTGCTGTTTTTTCGCATGAGATTCTATGACTGCAAAATCAGAGTCGTTGGGCAAAAAGCTGTGCCCGCTTAGCAAAAATTTTTGCTCAATTGATTCTGCTTTTATGCTTTCACTCTGAATCAATTTCAGTAAACTTAAAACAACTTTTATATTTCGGTTCTGTCCGGTGCACGAATCTGAATACATTATTATTTTTCGGGAATCCTTTGCATATAATTCAATATGTTTAATAAGGCACGATGACACTTCTTGTGAACCTCGAGAGCCATGGGTTATAGGCCAAATATACATGTAGCCCTCGTTAGTCCTTAAGTCATGACAACCAAGATTATATAGATATAAGTTTCTCATGTAATAAGCCACTGATGTGGAGAGTTTAGGAAATGGTAATGCTTTTTCTAAATCAAAACTAAATACGTAAATTTCATCTGAAGCTCTTAATCGATCATTAGTCATACTAATACGAGCAATTTCTGCATTTTGCAAGTGTTCGTTGTGTTCAATTTCAGCCGCATGTTTTTCTTCATCTATTAGTGATTTTTTTTTTATTGCCAAATAATCACACTTTTGACAAGTATCTTTCAAAGGTGGCTTAAATCGCAGATTAAATTTCGTCGAAAATATATTATAATAAAATTTTTCCTTTACTGGCACAACTTGTTCTTTATGACATTTTTCGACATACAGCTTATACATTTTTGCAATAGAAAGATCTGGATTTAAGTATCGGCGTCGGGGATTATGAGCTCTTGTATAGTGACTTGAAATAGCAGGAAATGAACTTATGTGTTCTATTACATGGGAATCATCTATTTTGTTTCCTGGAATATGCTGCCCACGGTGGTCCTTCAGATCTACCTTCGAACAACAGCTATGTAGTCTCCCGTTACTTATTTGATACGTTTCTGTAAAATATTTTCTGCAAACTTGAACATCTTGGTCGTTAAGTCTAATAAAATATTCAAAAGACTGCGATTTTGGTCCCTTAGTGCTATTTCTGGGTCGTCGTCTTTTGATAGCACAAACTCTAATTAAACCACTTAAAAAAATATTTTGCTTGTGATGATCATTAAGCTTGTAGAAACTTTTCATCGCCTTCTTTCTTTGAGAAAAGGTTATGTTACTGTTACAAAGCCGTAAGCAATTACAAGGCTTATTCTCAAATTTCTTTGCAGGAACTATACTGTTATTTCTATTTAGATACTGTTTACCTTGTATCCGTTTTCGTTTTTCGGCATTCCGCGACCATTTATCTGTATTTTTCTTACGTCTTCTACCAACTTGTCGGTCGGTCGGTGAATTATTTTTTTTATCTGACGATGTGTCAGTATCAATACGATTAACTCTCCTTGAATTAGGATAAAATGGCACATCACTTTCACTTTCATCCATTGTCAATTCTATTTCCGTTACCCTTACAATAAATCAATTTGTATTATTTTAAGTCAGCAAAACAATTATTCACAAACACTTCAGCGTAGTATTATTATTGTTCAACCAAAGTTTACATATTACGTAGTAAAAGAAAGCACGCACATAAAACTCAAAATAACTCAATTTGTACTATTTTAAGTCAGCAAAACAATTGTTCACAAACACTTCAGCGTAGTATTATTATTTTTCAACCAAAGTTTAAATATTACGTAGTAACGCACATAAAACTCAAAATAAATGGGGTTCTTTTCAAATCTTTCTTCTAGAAAGTGGAATTAACAGATAGTATTTATTATAAATTTATGTTGTTTGATGGTTACTAAAATATATAGAAGGAAGAAGAAAAGTTTTGTTGTTATTTTAAAGTTGATGTGAGAAAATAATGCAAAGAAGTGGACTTATACTCAATGGCTTCTGAAATTTTTATATTACACATTCAGAGGCTATAAAGAAAAGGGTTGTTTGACCTACAAAAAATAAAAAAACTGAGTAAATCTTTTTAAAACTAAGAAATATATTATTTATTCTATTGAAATTTGTAAAAATCAGAAAAAATGAAAAAATGGACTTATCCACATTGGCTTCTGAGCGGCTCAATAGCGAATTTACAGTAGCAAAATACTAGAAAAATGTTTTATTTAAATATTACTAATATTCATCCAACTAAAATCTGTTGCTGTTTCTGTCTGAAAAATGATATTCACAGGCAGATTTAAGTTAGCACTTAAAATTAGTCACTGTTAAGCCTTTTTTAAAATAGAGAGTTCAAAAACTTCCATGAGCTTCCTTCTTTTTTTTTCAAAATTCTAAAGAAAAATACTAAAAAATCCCATACAAAAATTAAAACTTTAGTATTTTCAGCAATGTAAGCACTTTATAAATTTTAAGTTAACATAACAGAAGTAACATAGTTAAATATGAATATTTCTTTAATGCTAGCAGGAGATAACATAAGATAAAAGCTAAATACATTTTTTGTACACTACTTGTTATATAATCAAATATTAATACTATACTTATATAATTTTGATTTTCTTAAACCAAAAATGCAAACCCAGTAAAACTTTCTTCTTTACTTTTGTTTACTTTAATAACACTAGATATTTGCCAATGTCAGTACCTACAAATTAGGTCGATGTAAAACATTTTAAATATGCGTAAGCTTACATAAAGTAATGTACTACACAATAATTATGAAAGTAAATAATAAATATTTATTATGAAATTGAATAACTAGACAAATGCAAATATAAATAATTGTAATTGATGTAATATAATTCAAAGTTTTTAAAAAAATTAATGAAAAATTTTTAGTTTAAATTTAACATCTGTACAGAAAATAAATTTCTAGAGCTAAGTTGTTTCAAAAAAATAATATTCAAGTGTGTATACCATGTTTAAACTTGAATCTACGAAAATACGATTTATTGATTTTCAGGCTTTGACAAATAGCTATGACTGAGAAAACTGTCTAACTTGCACCTTATTAAACGATGGCTATCCAAGTAGAAAGCTCAAAATGACAAGGGCCATGTACAAAAATGTATAACCCCGGCCAGAATGAGATTTTTATAATGGTAAACTTATTAAAACAGCCTGGATGATGATTACTTGGCCTAATTTTTATTATAATTAACCCTTCAAAACTTAAAACATTAGTATAGGACTTTTATAGGAAAGGTTCGTACATCCTTATTAAAACAATAATGCTATTATCTTAATTACATTGCAGGCTTCATAGCCATATAACGAACATAACGTAGCTCCTTATCTGGGCATGTTTTAATGTTTAATGTTTTAATCCGAAAATTTTCAAATCATTACTGAATAATTCTTAAACTGATTTGATCAAAGCAGAACTTTTCCGAGATAAGAAAACCTCAATTAAGGTAATAATAAACAGCGTAACAACAATATCCGAGAAACAAGTGAAAAGGAGCATTGGAACTCTACCAAACGGAAAAACTTGTGATCCAGAAAATGTATAAACTGAACGCCTAAAAATCAGAAGAGTCTTACCAGGTACATAAACATTTTTGATATGCGAATGCTTTGAAAATTAAAGTATATAAAAAGGATAGAGTTTCTCCAATTCAAAACACCCTACAAAAGTAAAGAAGACACAAAGGACCTAGTCTCATACTGGGGGAAAGTGGTACAAAACTAAAGCTGTGGAATATTTATGAAGATTTTAAACCATAAATCTAACAATGAAAACAGACTCACATATATCTATCTTGGAAAAGCAGAAAATACACTTTAAATATTTAAAATGCTAATGAGCTGAATTAAAGATACAAAACTGAAGTTGAAAAGAAAACTATGTTTCATCTTTATTAGCTTTTGACGTTCTTGTACCATCGACTCGGAATCTGATAGTCACCATATTGAAAATAAAAAGAAAGCAAGAGGATATCTAGCCTGATTTCTATGGCACACCGGCCAAAGCCAATAGAAATTAGACTCAAGCCAAGTAAGAATTAAGACACTTGCAGAGGGGCTTAACTGTGCAGAATACACAAAATAAAATAAAGGTGCACGTCAAAAAGTTGCTTCACATCAAAAGAGGTCTATAATTGCAGTGACATATTTGACTTTTAACTAATCCTTTAGGAAAGTATAACAAATTTTCAAAAATTTTGAACTTAAACTTTTTCTTAAAAATTCAATCAACTTTTTCTTCTTTTAATCAAATCTAAACAATTTCAAAGTTCTTTAACTACTAAAACTTTCATAGGTAAATGCCCTTAAAAAAGAGTTACATAAAGTTTCAAAACATCAAAAAATCAGATCGAAATACATATTAATAAAATAGTAAGCAAATTTAACTCCTTATTCTATAAAATTAAATTATTAATACCAAATCTGTAAAATAAATTAATTTTGACAGAATAATCGAACATTAAAATCAATCTTAACCTCAATTTCTTACACAGCAACAATAAAAATTTTCTGCCCTAGGGTATTCATCAATTACACACTTCACTTGCCATCTGAATCTTATTTTGGCTACTATAGAACTCGTTTAATCTTCTATAATCTTATAAGGCTTAATAGCAAGGAATCTTAGTCCTTGTCTGATTAATTATTAACAAATTAAAGAAAGCATTACAGCTACAAGGAAGCCTTGATATGATGGTGTGCTGAAAATGGGATCAAAGTTAAACATAAAATAATATCTAATAGTAAGAAAATGAAAAGGAAAGCTATTAGCTTGAAAAGTATTGAAGCAATATTAAAGGATAATCACTTCTAAAAATGGAAATCTCAATTTTATTACTTCTATCATGGGCTTACAGCGAAATTTTTACAACACGAAAATTCTTTTATTTAAAATTTATAGAATAAATGTAGTAAGAATTCGAAATTTAATCCAGATACATGCAGTTGTTGAAAGCAAAAGAAGATTATAAACGCATTTCCCCTGGGAAAATATTTTGAAAGAATTTCCTTCAAACTCTATTCTTGTAGAGCTCATTATTCTAATTAAGGTTCAAAAATACCAAATGCTAACACTAAAACAAAGAAAATATTTGAAATCTGAAACATTTAAAAATTAGGATACGTTTGCTCAAACCTTAAAATGCTTCCATTTTGCTTGTTATACAAAATTCAAAAATACCTAAAAGTATATATAGATATACATACAAGTATAAATATCTTCAATACAAAAAGGATTACGAAATTTTCAACAAAATCTGATTCTACAACTGGAATTACAGCCCTTAAAGTTGGTTTTTTTGTAACTCACATTGCTAGGTTTTCATGAAAGCACCAAAGGGAAGAAAGCTTAATTTATTTCTGGCAAAATAATATCAAGGAATACAATTTAAAATCTCTAATTTAAATTATTTTCAACCTGGTAAAATAATGCTTCTGACTCTTGATGCAACATTAGAATTAAAGAAAACAAGATGAAAGGATAAATAACAAACATTTCGAACAGATTTTTCTCGTATATATTATAAATGTATTCATGGAACTCTAAAGAATATACGCACGAACGAGTTTGGGAAAAAATGAAACTAAAAAAAAGGCAACAATACTAAAACTAAACAAGAATCAGAGGAAGTTTTTTGATTAAAATAAAGAAAAAAAACAGAAAGCAGCTTTTAACAAAAAAATTCATCAATGTATCATGGATAGAATGAAAATTTTTTTCAATAATTCAAAAAATGAAAAGAAAATTACTGTCAAAAGGATTGAAATCAATCTTAGTAGTCCTTTTACTTACTCGTATGCATCTGACATTGGTTTAAGTAATGCTATAAGCATTCCCTTTTCAATTTAAATACGATTTTTGTCAGTTAATACTTTAAAGGACAAAAAAAAAAGAAAAAAATATAATTTAAAAGTAGTGAAAAGGTATCTGTAAAATACAGAACCGAAAGAACTTCGGAAAGTTATTCAATATATTGTACTATAATTATATACTTTGAAAATTGCAGATCGTTAATTTGAATTTGTGTTGGATGAAATGGGAACTAAGTGATTTGGGAAGCGTGTGAAGTAATTGTAACAATTTTTATATATAACTTACACGGATCTAGAAAAGTTTTTGAACTGAAACCAATCCGCATTTATGTTTTCGTTCAGATAGTACCCAATTTTTGAAATTGAATTAAAGTATTAAAAATATGTTGGAAAAACCCATATTTCAAAAATTTCTTGAAATATTTAGAGGAGTGTGTCCTTATTAATTGACCGATGAGGTTAATTGACCACTATTATGTATACCCTTCCCAACATGCTTAACATATTTATTAGCATTAAACGGTCCAAAAATGCACAAAGTGAAAAAGTTGTAAGTTCTTTGATAGGTCGTTACTTGGAAATGACCAAGAAAATAATGAAAATTCGGAACACACATTTTGGTAATAATATTATATCGCTTTAAGCTCGTATCATTTCTTTAAAGGTAACACTTAGAATTACTCTTATTGCAAATCTGCGGTGTATAAAATAGTGACGCCACTTTAGAGACTGAGTTATAAAATAAAGTATCTTTCAGAAGTTACTTTTAGGGCTACTTTTAATCTCTGAATTGCTTAAATTTCATTGTTGTTCAATTTTTGAAATTTCTTCTCTTCATAACCATAAATTTTCACTAAAACTGGTAAAAGCAAAGAATTTTTCAAACAAAACCGTTTAAAATGAGCTTTGAATAAAATTCTCCAAGTTTAAATGAATGAATATGAAAAATAAAAAAAATTTTCCTAGTTAAAAAAATTGTTCAGTTATGACAAATATCCTTCTTAATTTCAAAATAAAATTTAACAATTAAAAGTTTTTTTAAAGCAATCTATACAGCGTTGGAATTATCATCAAGTCTCAACAAAGAACAGTCTTGCTTTATATTCAGAACTAAATTTTACAAAAACGATGAATGATGACAAGGAATAAATTAATCCTTTTCTTTATTATCAGATAAAATAATAAGTCAAAATAGATAAAAATTTTCATGAATGAAAATTATTTGTTTTCAAAGAAGGAAGGGATTATAGGAAGATAAAAGACCAAATCTTAACTTTTCAACTTTGGATACAAAAAGGAGAATATAAAAAATAAGAGAACCAAAAGAAAAAATAAATACCGAAAGTAGGATACACATATTAAGTGATGACACTTCTTTTTTTTTTTTTTCAAATTGTTTAATGTGAATTTCTAGTATATTCTACATAATTGCCACTTTCAAACTCTACAGGACCCTAAGTACTGACCAGTGAAACATTTATTACACTCAAACATATTTGTTGTTATTTATGATAACAAAAAAGAAACCAAGCAACAACAAAAAAGTCTATAAAAAATAAAACATAGCTTTGAATATCACTATATCCTATCATATCTGTAAGGGTAACTAGCTTGTGGCACTAGGCAACCCCGTAAGTACATCCTTTAGTCATTCGCATATCTGCACGTATGGGGGGTACTTTATTACCCCAAAACAAGGGGATTTAGAATAGAGATGAGTTTGTGACATCAAGATGGTGGTAAAAGAAAAAAAAAATTTTATTTCAAAACAGGATGAGTATTATATAGAAATGGGTTGTGTATATTTTATTATGGCTTCCTATTACTTATGTGTATTAATGTCTAATAAGTTGCGCAAACTCACAATAAAATGGGCGTTTGTAAAACATAAAAGCCAATTTTATATATATGAAATAAAATAAAATTAAGGCGTGAACTGGAATTCTAAAACAACAACAATTGAAATTTGAAAACGGAGAATTTTGAAAGGAATACGCAATCGCAGTTATACACATTTTCCAATCATGGTGTTGACAGTAAGGCCCGTGTTTTTGATAAAATGGTTTGCGTGATAAGAATTCAAATTTTGTTCTTTTCTCCTTTTTTGATTTTTTCAATTTTCCATAATTTGTGTATATTGTGTCAGTAGATGCATAAAATTAAATTTAGGTTCACTTTTAAATGTTCAAATGTAAATGTATACCATACTCTGCGTAGTTATCTTTTGATAAGGTATAGTTCGCAAATATTTATTTTATTATAAATATACCAAATACTACAAAATATATAAAAACAGAAAAACAAATAAAGGATTAAGAACTGGAAATAATTGAAAAGAGAGGACTTTATTAAACCTTCAAAGTGGATACAATGTCAGCGAAAATAGTTTTACTTACAATTCAGTCAAGGCTAATATTTCGAAGTGACTACACTAGCAGTTTAGAATGTACACAATTTTTAAATAATCCGTAATTTAAGGTAAATAGGAATCGGTTATAAAGTGTTAGCAAATTTAGTGTTATACTGTGCAAAAAAGTGTAAGTGAACAAATATCAAACAGCTAAATTCTTTAATTACGAAAATAATTACAGTAAAGACAAGTCCTATAAGGATTTCCATGTTTAATATATTCATTTTTAAGGATTTGAACTTTAATGTAAGTCACGGGATCAATAAACTTTTATGATATCATCTAATTAGACCCATCGACCCTCTTTTATTTCACAATATTACAGTTAATTTGGTTACTTAAGAATATTTTGTGGATTAATTTAAACATTAAACTTGGTTTACCATTATTCATAATTTTAGAACCAATGGAAAATATTTCTTACTACATTTAAATAATTTTTTTTTTAATTACTTTTGTTAAAAAAGAAGAATTAGTATTTTTATCTGTTCAATGGTTTTAGCATGTGCAAAACTTATTTAATGTGAAGAAGGTGTTATTAGTGCCATATAAAAATTACTACTCAATAAATAAATATAGTATTTAAAAGTTTTTATTTTTGTTAGTCTAACATAAATTGTTTTTGACATGAATCTCGATATGTTTTTCCCTATTTACTTTTTATCTAAAACTCATTTAGTTTAAAGTTTTAGAATTAAAAAGAATATCCATCTAATAAGTCGGACCATATTTAGTTATGTTATGCTCTTTTTAATAATATATTTTTTAAATTGTTTCACTTTCAGTTACAAAGATTTGGCTGCTATGCAAAATTTGATCAGTAAATTTTTAAAGCAACAATATAAAATCATTAAAATATAGGCTCCAAGCAATTTGAACTTAGAAAATAGGGTGCATACTTTTTTGTGTAAAAACTTGAAGGAAAATTGTATTAAGATCAGAAGTTCTTAACGAAAATTGTAAACATAATATTTAAATAATTATATGCAATTATAATTGCTCTTAGGTGCTTAAAATTATTTAAAATTGTTAAACGATAATCTTGTACACAATTTGATTTTAAAAGTTTTTTATACATTTTCAATCATATGCTAGGATTAATTTTTTCTTTTTATATTCCTACTATTAGCTTGCTCAAAAACCTTCAATTGTTAATAAGAATCTTTTCTATTCATCCATTCAAGTTCAAATAAATTTTGGGAGGGAGTGCATGACAATTGATGTTAATACAGTTAGTTTAAATATTATTTCATTAATTATATTTAATAAACTAATTTTTAGTTTTATATGAAAGAAAAACTTCAGAAAACTGAATGAAACGAATTCCGAACTCTGAATTCAGAGAAGAGAAAAAACAATCTCAAGTAGGAATATAATACTTTAAAAAATTCCTCTTTATATTACTTGTTTTTCATAGTTTTGAGATTTAGATTTCGTTTTAATCATTTTATTATGAGAATAAATAGTAGTAATTTTTTATACCTTCTCCTTTTCATTATCTCGTTTTAGTATAGACATTTATTTACATTGCTTCTTTTCTATATAGTTTTGCCGATAAACTATTCGCTTAAAGTTTTGGTTATACAAGCTGCTTGTCTATTAGTAGATATAATCTGAATCAAAAGCTTAAGCCTAAAATTTAACCCCTTTCCAGTTATAGTCGTAGATGCAGTGGAATCTTGAAACCAAATTCTTAACTACTTTAGGATAAGCAATTAAAATGCAAATTTAGAAGTCATTAACTGCTTGAATACTCAACAACAGCAATACTGACTTCCTAATTCCGTAATTATTGCATTTAATATATTCTAAAAAACTTTACTGAACTTTTCGAAAGATGATATAAATTAACGGATAATAATTACATTTGATGCAATATTTGATAATTATTATTATGAATGAAATTCAATAATTGCATGAAATTATGATAAATAAAAGTCTTATTTTTTTCTTTAAATTTATTTTATGTTTTTTTTGTTTACAATTGTCTTTACATCGTTATTATAAAACTTTTTTGTATAATTGCTATTAAATTTTATGAAACTAAAAGTTAAGTATTTACTAAGCTCATACATTACATCAACTTGTTGAGCCTTAAAAGATCAACGTCATTTCTTTAATTTTCTTTGTAACCAAAGCATTATAGCTGGGTCAATGGGATAACAAGTGTGATCTTGTTAGTAATATTTTTATAATTGCTATAAATCATAAAAATAATGTAATTAATGTTATTAAACTTGGCTTATGCGGATTTTTCACTAATCATTACTGATTTAAAACATACAGGATGGGTACATAGTATTTGTAATTTCTGCATAGATCTTAAAAGTACCTGGTAAAATGTATACAAAATTGGCTGAATTGAAATATAAAACTCATTAGAAGCAGCTGATTCAAAGATCTTTTAACATAAATAAAAAAATTTGAATTTAAATCAAAAGCTATTTTGCCAAACATCAATAAATAACCTTTAACGTTTAATATAAGTTTAATATAAAGATATAGATAAATATAAGCACTTTGTTCTGAGCGTATAAACTATATATCCCTAAATCATCGATATGAGTACAATATACGTGGGTTATGAATAAAAAAATTGTAGTAGATGAATGATAGTAAACATATTAGCTAATTTTTTTTGCCAAAAAATGTTAAGCAAATAAAAACCCGAATGTTTAATTTATGAATAACAGATACATTTTCATCAGTTTACTGGCCTACGTACAGCTTAAAGTCAACAAATTATATTTTAATTTTCATTAGGTAATGTAGTCAATTAAACTTCAGCCAAAGTGTTTATTCAAAAAAAAAAAAAAAATTTGTTAAAAATGTTATAAATTCAACTTTTTAAAGTTTTAATTAACAAGCTTAGTGTTTTTTTGCCTATTCTTTTAAAGTGAAATCAAATATAGTAAAACAAAAACTAATCTAGAAAAGTGATTAATACAGTTTACCCATTATTTTATCAAACCATTGTAATAGTTATTTTTTAATTCTTTTTTAAATGCAATTTGTATAAATAACAATTAGCTTTACGCATTTTAGAACCATAAATTTAACATTATAAATTAGCGCACTATAATAGTCATAGTTGATAGCTGAGTGTTAGATAATTTCTATATTTTTATTCTTGAATTGCTTCAAACTCTAGTTTATTTTTTGTTAGATTATGTAAAAACAAAGTTTAGTGTTATAAGCCTTATTTTATTATTCGTATTATCAAAACATTCATTTAATGATCTTTTACATCATTTATTTATTTTATTTATTTATTCTTTAAATAACTTTAAATGATTACAATTAATGATTCTAGCTTAAATTATATCAAAATTAAAAATTTCTCAAAACTTTAATTGTTATAAAAAATTGTAAAAAAAATTTGAAAAAATTAAGCAAGTTATAAAACTATCTTAAGGTGTCTTACCTAAAAAATTTTGTTATAAGTAAATTATGCATAACAATTTTAATTCATACTTTATTTACTTTTTTCTTTGTGATATATTAATTGCTATATTGATAACAAAAAAACATCTGTAAAAGCTTTTTTAAACATATGTCGCATGACAATCACCAATCGCTCAACTTTGTAAAACAAATATTTTAATTTTCTTACGCTTTAACAGCTTTCATATGAGTACAAAACTTCTCATACATGTAACAAAAAAATAATTTTCTTATCTCGAAAATTATAATTATGTCACTTTTTAGCGAAAATTTTAAGAAGGCTCATATTTAGACCAGGGAGTTAAGGCAAACAATACAATGAAGTTAAAAATTTTTGAAAATCACCGATAATAATCAAAAAAACCAAATTATTTTAAGCTATAGAAAAATCTTTCTATAATCTTTTATTATACATGTATATAGGGAATCTAAATCTGAGTCAATGGCTCTATGCTAAGATATATGAAGCCGTCTAAGAATGAATATAACTCATTAGTAAGAAGTAATCCCTGCTCCTTTTATCTAGCCTTTTTCTAAGAGTTGTGCTTCATAATATAACTGAAAATTATTATAACTGAAGAGAAACACACATACACACAAACCGAAATACAGTTTTATTTAAATGATTATCCTGAAATTACGCCTAGGATTATTTTTCTAGTTTTAAGAAAATAATCATTATAAATATATCTTTTTTTATATTCCTACTATTAGCTTGCTCAAAAACTTTTAATTGTTAATAAAATTTTTTCTATGCATCCAATCAAGTTCAAATAAATTTTTTTATGTTGGGAGTGCACGACAATTGATGTTAATACAATTAGTACAAATATTATTCTTACCATTAGCTCATAATGTCCAATATCTTTTTGGAACTTTCCATCATTAATTTAACCCTTTTCTATTCATCCATTCAAGTTCAAATAAATTTTGTTGTGTTGATAGTGCATGACAGTTGATATTAATAGAGTTAGTTCACACATGGATTCATTAATTATATTTAATAAACTAATTTTAAGTTTTATATTAGAGAAAAAGTTCAGAAAACTGAATGCAGCCCGAATTCTGAATTCAAAAAAAAAAAAAAAAAACAGTCTCAAGTAGGAATATACTTTAAAAAATTTCTTTTTATATTACTTGTTTGTGATGATATTAAAACCAACTTTCTTATTACTTTTGAAATCAATTCATTTAATTTTCGTCATATCAGTAGAAATGGGTCCTGGATTTTGAAAAAAAAATGACTAAAATTTTCTTCATTGTTTTGTATTAAATATTTTATAGCTTTTTAAAGGACGCTAGTGGCACAAATGATAGCTTTTCTTTAGTAGACTTACACAAAAATTTCACAATGAAACTGTTCAACATGTTCTTTGTGTGACATGCCTGAGACTCACTAGCGCTTAGCGGCACAAAATATAGCACTAATGGCTAATGAGTCCATTAATCTCCACTGAATTGGTATATAGCCTATAGGGACTAGGTAGCACTAGCTTGTCTGTTTTTCAAAGAAGATCAAAAGAATATTTTAATTCGCGAAGAATTGAGTCATTGAATATTAAGATTTTGTACTTAAAGCAAATAACAACACATAAATCACAAATAGAATTGTCACTTTGGCATTTTGAGTTCTGTCAATGACAACAGTAACATGCTAGTGAGTCCAATCCGATTGGTATTTAGAAAAACTCTCCATTTTTACTGTGCTACATCGTCTCCACACGCTAAGCGCTAGTGAGTCCCAGGCAACACAGTGCAATTTTTGTTGTTTTTGTACAGGAAATCTTTTGTAAAAAAGCAAAAAGTATTGTCAACATTTTATTGTTATTATTAAAGTTTATCAAATAGCTTCTAAAGAAAACTGATGTGTTTCAAATAATTAAATCAATTTAAGGGGCACAACGCTCTTAAAAAAAAGAGTAATTTTTGTGAATTTTTTTTGGAAAAACTACAACATCGAATGTTTTAAAATTCTGTCCATATATTTTAGCCTCTCCTGAGGCTGCAGCAAAATAAAAAGTATTCCAACTGCTGCAGTCATTCGAGCCTTCAGAGTGCCTGAAATCAAAAAGCCTAAAAAAACCTTAAACTAGATAATATTTTCCATACAATTAACCTCGGTTTTGAAGAAAAAATTAAATGCGCCGAAATGACGGATTTTTGAAAGGAAAAGTTAAAATTTTGCTAAATAATCTATATTATTTGCTAAATAATTATTTGTGATCGAGTTACAGCTGCAGCAGTTTTGAAAAACGTAATTTTGAGAAAAACGCCTGAAAAAATTAGTAATGTCCCTTTCTAACAGCATCGATTTAGAAGGATGTAACTCGCAAAATATTTGAACTTTTGATATGTTATTTAAAAAGGTGCAAATTATTGAAAATAGCCACAACAAAAATCAAAATTTTGAAAATATCATACTAGTAACTAGTTGTGCCCCTTAAAAAACAAAACGAAATACTTTTCAAAATACAATCAACTTTTCAGGAAATTTTTAAACCCATGACGATATCCAACTGGCTGGTAAAGTTTTATAATTTGTTAACAAGAAAAGTTGAAAAAAATTTACTAAAAGTATCTAAATTAAAAATTATAGAAATTCACAAAAAGAATATTTTATACAATAGTTAATATAAACAATAGATAGATTCTATAATATCTAAAATATTCTCGATCAAATAAAATATTTTTATTAATATCTAATTATAAAGTTTATGAAACAAAATCAATGTTATTTCACTGCTTAACGCCCTTTTGTCTAGGCCATTATCGCTATCTTAGATGCTACTGAAACTAATCTTAAAATACAATCATTGAAATAATCACAATTAAGCCTAATATAATCGAATTATAACACTTGAGAATTTCTATGCATGCTGAATATTATTCTTATCAATATATTTAAGTTCAATTTAAAACCAAGTTATTTTGCATTGCTTATTTTCTTAGGCAATTCTTTTAAAACCAATGCCCAATACGAGCTGAAAATGCCTTCTACTCAAAAATTTTTTTAATAACTTTTTTCCCCTTTGCTAATGCAATTAAAAATATTTTCTTTACTTTTGTTTTCTTTCTCTACATAATATGTTCTCAATATTAGTGTCTTGCAGAGATAAGACGATTACTTTGGTTACGCATACAGTACCTCTGGTCAGAGTGAATAGCAAGTTCACTTATTCACCGAGTAAAGATAGTTCAAAAAGAATAAAAACAAAACTTCCGAAAATTCAAGATAAAAAAAACAGCAACAATACCAAACATTGAGAATAAAGTTTAAATTTAATATAAAGACATGGACGTTTCGCGTAATCTTCGAAATATTAAAAATCACATTTTATTAATTTGAAATAAATAACACGAATTCTAACAAATATTGCAAAATGTTTCTTAATTATAATTTCTGATAAAAAATTTCATTTATGTGAACTAAAATATTGATTTGTAGGAAAAAAATTATCTAATTTGTGTGATTTAAGTGACAAGTGCTATAACACAAAAATATCAAATCAATGTCGGTTTGTATAACATCAACAAGTATCGCTAGTAACAATAGTGTTTATGGTATTGGTACAGGCATGTCTATTGCTCATATGCCACTTGCATCAACAATGATGCAATCATTGCCAGTACCACCCCATCATCATCATCAATTGTCACCATCTTTATTAGCTAGTAATTTAAGTGGCTTAGATAATCATATTCTGCCTACAGTTCAACAGCAGCAACAACAGCCACTGCATAATCTGCATACTCAACAGAATTCCGCAAATAGCAGTCAAGAATCACCTCTTAATCTTCATCATAGAAATCCAAGTTCAGATGAACCGAATTCAGATATGCTTCTTGCCTTAATTGCTAGAAATAAGGCTCTTGAAGGTATGTTTTTGATTTTTATATATGTAATTTGAAAAATATTATTAGATTTTAATTATATAATATTAAAATTTTTTTGTGTCAACTATTTTAGGAAGTTTTAGGAAAATTCATCGACTTACTCGTAATTGTTTATGATTTTTATAAAATATGAGGATAGTTAGGAATCGAAAAAGCTTTTCTTTTTCCTTAAAATAAAATATTTCCTTTTTAATAATAATTAAGAATATTTAAAAAGATATATGCAAAAATAAAACAAACTTTAAGGTCCTTTTTTATATAAAGCTAATAAGTCTTTTTCTTAAATGTTTCTATTTTCTATACTTTGAAAAAATATTAAATAATAATTTTAATTCTTTTCAAAATGTTTTGAAGATGATAATTTTTTCATTATAAAAAATAAATCAAAGAAGTTAATATAATAAGTAGAAAAACTCTTCAATTCAAAATGCTGGAAAAAAAGTGCGCAACAACCCTCTCAAGCCACAAACCCGTCGTTCGGCACGTGTGGAAGTCTCATTCGCTAATTACTTTCCGGTTAAAGGGGTGAAAAACTAAAAAGCAAAAATAATATAACTTTAATGGAATCAGACACTCGACATAGTGCAACATATGTTATCCTGTAGACCACAAAAGGAAACTGTTAAATACATGCTTGACGTCAAGGATAACAAAATTAAAATAAAATACAAACAATAACAACAAAAAAACATTGAATAACAACAAAAACTCTCTTCAATTACTCGTGTGCCATCAATTATGAATCCACTGGAAAGCAGTTATAAACGGATTTGTTTGCTCATTCTTATGTAATATTCCAAAAAAGAAATGAGCTTGGGGCGTATGTTTAAGCTGAAAAAGGCTTCTTTCACATCATCCCGGAGGATATTATATCAAAAGAACTGATTTTTATTCAGAGCACATGAAGCCAAAGAAAATTTGCTCGCCTTTGGCTTTAGTTTAGTTTTTACAATTCTTTTGGTTTTGCTTGTTCTACTTTTATGGTACCACCAAAAATACAAAAATAAAAAAATAAAACGCAAATATACTAAAAGAGATAAAATAAAATATAAGAAAGGGAAAAGAATAAATATATTTCCCATGGTAAATTTGTCATATTTTTTTTTTTACTAGGGGAACAAGGACGAATATATTAGCTTTGAATTTCATTGTAGAGTTTAGAAATTTATAATACAAAGTAAGATTACATAGCTACATCTAGGGAAATGCTATATTTTAAGTTCAACAAAAACTTTTTAAAGTAAAAAATTAACTTAACTTTTTCTCTGGAAATACAGAGATATTTTTGATATCTCCAGGACAATTTAAAATTGAGTTAAATTCAGTATATTTAAGTTTAAATAAATGGAAATTGTTATTTAAATTATAGTTGAGATTCTTTTTCTATTGACAATTTTTTTTCGTCTTATAAATAAGAGAAAAGTGGACAAATTTAATACAACCAATGGAATATATGCATGTTTATTCTACAAATTTAATGTTTCTTACAGTATGTTAAGTCCAATAAAGTAACATATTTTTTATGCTGAAACTTTTTTCTAAAACTATAAATATTCTATGCAATAAGTTTCGATTATAAAAATTGCTTATTGATTTTATTTCTTGGTTTTATTTGCTTTAAGTTAACTGACGTTTATTTTCTGGTTTATGCTTTTTTCGAGCTTTTGTCAAATTTTGCAGAATGTACCAAGCGCGCAACTTCACATAAAAGTGGGCACTCACTTAATGGGCATATCTCCGCGGGTAACATTCATGACGCCAAAATGACGTACACATGAATTTCACGCTGAAATATCCACATATGAGGGGGAACAGAATCGACAACTTAGCGTGAGTCTATGACGTCAAAAAATTTACCCGTGGAGATATGTGCACTAAGTGAGTGCCCACCTTAAGATAGTAATCTAGTTTGTGTCCACGAATAAATTTCTCACAGCATCAATGTTTTCTGGCATTAAGTCTTTTGTGGTTGACTTTCATAGAATATATCGCTACAAATCTGCAGTTTGTCTCCTCATACTGACTATAATAAATATATATGTATATATTTGATAGTAATTCAATTGAAAATGCTAAACCTATACGATCAACACATTCTTTTTGAAATCAAAAGACATCATTCTAAGTAAATGTTGACGAATTAAATGCATTTATTTGCTTAGGTTGCACTTTTATTGTAAGGAATTAACAAAACTTTGGCTTGAAAATCTATGGAGAAGCCAGATTGAAGTTAAATAATTTACTAATGATGGTCAACATAAACGAGAAAAGTTAATAAAAATTTTGTAAATCTATGCTGGATAAAGTTCAAATATCATGTATGTAAATCATAGTATTTCAATTGGATGAAATGACTACCTGGTAAAATGTAATTTAATAAAAGTGAAGGTTAGCCATACTATTAGATGCCAACACCTATATAAAAATTTATAAAATCTATTAAATTGGATGTAATTGTCAAATAGTTAGAAAATGCTTAATTTGAGAACTATCACTCATTTTAAAATAATTTATGATGGCTTACTTTAAATTTTTTTATAGTCATAGTAAAATTATATTTTCTAAGGTGAATCATCGTCTTTGCGTTCAAATACAAAAGAAAATAAAAAAATAATGAAAGAATGCTTTGAATGTCTTTGAAATATAGCAATACAATAGTAAAATAGAAAAATAGCTCCCTCAAAAAATATAATTACACACAGAAACCTTAAAAATACTTCAAAGGATAATAGAAGTTCTTTCATGGATTAAACTAGAAACATTAAGTACAAAAGGTTTCTCTAAAATATCATACACACATTCAAAATGACAAAGCGACGATAAATATATGCATTTTTTCAATGAGAGCTTTCTTTTTGATGACACAAATTTAATTTATATTTTTTTTTTGTTTTGTTATTGCTTATAATGAAAGAATGGAGAATGATATTTTTCAGCTCAGGCTATCAAAATAATAATTTAATCCAGCAGAGTTTGCAATTGTAAATATTGAAACTAATCGGAATTATTTAATTTTAAAGCATTAGTCATAATAAACTATAAAGGCCGGCTTCCTACCCGAGTTGAAATTTTGAGTTTCCCTTCATCTTTTTTAACCTTCTTAGTAAGGAGGCCGAGAAAGTTGAAAGGAGGTTCAACTCTCTCGTTTGAGCTTATGTCAAAGTTGAGCTTCCTTTCAACGTCTTAAGCCCAAAATGTCCCGATTCAATACCAAGAACCCTATTGCGGTTTTTAAAAGTTCACAGTTTTCAGGTTAAAGAGGCTGAAAGGAGGCACAAAATATCGAATTGGGTAGTTTGCACAGTTTTTACTTACAATTAGTTATACACTTGAACAAACTAATCGCCCGCTTTTTTGGAGCTATCTATTAGTTAATATCTGTTAAAAAATTGACTTATATGATTTAAAACAAATTAGAGTTATTCAAAGTTTGATATAATAACTATCTTCAAGATGTGGATCAAATTTTTAATTATAAATAATTCTGGACTCTTAAAATGATTATCTTCCTTTAAATACAAAATAAAGTTCAAATTCATAGAAATTGAATTAGATTTGTTTGACAAAGATTATATTTTCTTTGTAATTTGGGAGGTCATTGTAGTCTTTCAATATACGGAAATAAATTAAATTCGTTCGCTATAAATTTGGATTTGAATTTTCCGGTGATTTAATATTCTTTAAATATTATTCGAAATAATAAAATATTTAATATAATTTAATCGTCAAAATAAATTTTAATTGATTTGGATAATTGACCTAGTGTTTTAGTTAATAATAATGCTAAAAAAGCTAGACAAAAAGTTAATTAAAATATTAAAAATATATTTTTGGTGTATATTTTGAGATAGTTATTCTTACTTTCAATATCAAAATATTTTAAAAAATGAAATAATTTTTGAATATAATATTTCAGTTTGTTGAACTCAATCGTAAAATTTTTGAATAGAAATCAAATCTACAAATTAAATATAAATTATAGCAAAAGATATTGATAACTTTTGAAAATTTAAGTTAAAAATTATTTTTTTATATGTTTATGGTAGAAATAATGGTAACAAATGCTCAGCTTACGCAGAACCTTACTAGCAAATCCAACAATCCTTTTAAATAATTATCCATAGAATAAATGTTGACTGTAAAAGACCAAAGAGTTTAAGATACAATAAAACATTAGTTATCATCTGCGAAAACCAAAAAGAATAATAATTATGGAAAACATAAAGTGTGATTAACAGAACTGAACTAGTTTCTAATTAGTCAAAAAGATACTTGTTAAAATTAAACTTTTAAGATAAATTTAAAAAATAAATTATCCTGTGCAAATAAAATTTCTTTTAACATGCTTGTTATCCCGTGTCAAATGGGGGACATTCAAATACATTTTGTTGGTCTCCTGGGTCTCATTACGCAGCGGGGTAGAAATACAATTGAAGACCTTTTCAGGTTCAATATAGTAACAATACTATATTTAGTTCTATTTTGGGCTTGATAAGAAGATGGGAATAGTTGAAACATATTTAGCTGTATAAAGAAAATATCATGCAAAATGATAACAGTTGTTTCCTTAGAGTGTAAAACGTTTAACGCAATTAAAAGATGCTACTGTCATATCCTTTGCCTTAGGGGGTTCAATTTGAGTGACTTTTATGTCCATTTTTGTACTACTTAAGAGGGTTTACTTATATGAGCATAGAGAAATGAAGTGGATAAAACAAAGCTTTTATTAGTACAAATAACATATAAGTTATTATAAAGGCTTAAAAACAGTATATGCATTCATTAGTTTCTCGGCTGACATGTCAATTGAATTGCTAATTCATATGACTTTGGGATGGTGTCAAAGAATAAACAAAAAAACTGACAATTGCGTTATTGATGCGTATGAAGATAGAAATCATAGAATACCTTGCCAAAAAATAGTGTTTCATTTCCATGAAGCCTTAAAAAAACTGGTTTTTCATTTTGATTTTAAATAGGCCAAATAAGAGAGGTCAGATGGCTATTCTAAAAAATTTCCATATTAAAGCGAAAAAAGGGTATTGGCTTCAACAGACCGAATAAAAATTACTCTTAAATTTTCTGAATGCGTAAAAAACACCAGCTATCAATTGTGTGTAGCGTAATCAAATAATGTCCTTTGGAAAATGCTTTTGAAATAATTCTCTTATAGAGTGAGGGTTTTAGTTGTGTTCAGTAATCAATTTAATTAGAAAATTTTAACACGCTTTTGAAGCACTTAAATTGTTATTGAAGACCACAAATTTTTATAAAGTGGTTAAAGAATTTAGTTCATAATTCCAATCAGCTTGAAGTTCATTTGGGCTATATACATTGCGAAATTATTTTAGAATCAAAAACAATTATTAGTACCGAATCCATGGTACATTTACCACCGTTACCAGATTCCTAAATTACTAGAATTCAATCAGTGAGATACGAATTTATAAATCGATTTTTTACTTTCTTTTTCATATTTTACATTGAAAAAGTGATTTTGGTCAGATAAATAAATTACTGCATTTATTTTAGATCTATTTTAAAGATCCACTGGATTAAAAGAGAACTCCTTTAAGTCTTTGTTATTAGGTGATTATGATGAAAAAATTAATAACTTTTAAGCTAAAAATTCTTTGAATGAACTAAAAACTCAAAATAAATATAAAATACGAAAAAGTACACTTAAAAATAATTAATTTTCATTGGAAATTATAAAAATGTTCATAACTCACCAAATGTTATATTGATCTCAATAATAAAAATAACTTTGCAGTGTTATTTGATTTATAGTTTTCAAGGACTGATTTGTTGAAATCAAATATAGCTCGACAATCTTATCCGATCTTTTTGATAACAAATTTAAAGTTAAAAAGAAGAATTTATAATATAATGGTCAAGTTGAATCAATTTTTATTTCAAAGCGGCAATTTTCAAAGATAGTCAACAAAGTTTAAACAGAAGTACTCAAAGTATGCACTCTAACTGATTACATAATTGAGTAAAAGGAAGTAATAATAATTGATTTGATATTCGCATTTAATGTGAACTTTTTAAAAAATTTATTATATTTTATGTAGTTTCATGGTTTGTGATCATGTCCACTGTTTTATGTCTAGGACATTAAAGCACTTATTGTTAGTGGCATCAAATGCTAAAGCAACTTCAGGTCTTTCCTAATTGGTATATAGCCTGATTGAATATTTAACTATTGCTAGCTTATCGCCTTTTACTTAGAGAATATCGAAGAAAATTTTGTTTCTGTGTATGAGTGTAATTATAAATACAAAATACAATTATGATAAACTTTGACATTTGGGAATGTCACAATTTATTTTCTGTCATAAAAACCAGAACGTAAGTTAGTCCAAAACCACTTTTGAAAAATCGATTTTTCTTTTTGCGTCTTCTCTTATAGGTGAATATTTCAAGAATATAAACCCAAAATTTGAAGTCGATCAGAGCAAAACTCTCAAAGCTATTGACTGGTAAGTATCCTCTCCTTTACTCATTCATGAACTTTTTTTGCAGCCTTCAAAATTTTTAAACGCGTTTTTCTCAAAACTTACTTATTCAAGTTCGGTATTCACTGCCATTTAAAAACCATATTACCGATTCATTTCAAACTTGGTACACAGCTTCTACATATAAAATACCTCAAAAAAAAAATCATCCGTTTTCTAAAACGTCTTTAAAAAAGCTGTGTCACAGCCTTTTTTGTAAATATTTTCTAATAAAGAAATAACAGAATGCTTAAGAACTGCTTCAGAATGCGTAAAAGTTTTTAATAAAATTGCTTAATCAATATTCATGCAAAAAAATTCACAGAAAGGTGTTTTTTGCTCTGAAACCGTTACCTAGTTTGATGCTCTTAAAAAAGAGTAGCTTTTTTGTAAAAACTACTACACCGAATGTTTTAAAGTTTAAAATATACAGTTTTCCGCTCAACTACATAGGTAGTTGACTGAATTCGGGCTACAAACCCCGCCGTAAGGATCTCTCTCAAGATTCTATTAACCAAAAATAAATAAATAAAATATTAACATCAATTATTATTTAAAGAATTGGTAGATCAATTTTTTACAATGCCGAAAAAGTTTAGAATTATGTTCTATCAATTATTACACATGACACTGTTTCAATTCGAACTGTGTAGCTTCCAGTTTGTCTTTAGATCAAAAACAAGCTAAAAATATTTCACTGATTTTGTTTGGTTGAGATAATACTTAAATGCGTTTATTCTTTCAATGGAGCATATTGGTCACGTTTTTGATTTTAATTCATTTATATTATGATGTATTGAATACATTAAATTTTGTTACTTGAGTTCATTTTGGCTAAACAAAAATGAAAAATAGTAATGGAATACAAAATGCATATTTTCTTTGGTAAATAGAGTATTAGAGTCTAAATATGAAGAAAATACATTTATTTAAATAAGTAATGGTTAGAGGACTAGAATTAAAGCTTTTATAATAATATAAATTACTCAATGAAAATGGTTTTGTTGTGACTTTTTGTTGATTTTTACATATAATTCTAGCACACTTTTATTTGTCAATATTAACACGTTCAGAACAGCGCAGCTTTTCCTATTTCGCTTCATCAGGTGGCAGTAAAAATCGTACTATGCTTTATCTAGCGACGTCTTGCACAAAATGCTGTTTAACGAGATGTTAGGTATGAAGATCTTAAATCTTAATATCTTCTTAATTTTGAAAATAAAAAACAACAACAAAATATGTATGTATGTATAGTTAAATTATTAAAGAACATTGCCTTTGATTCGTTTAACCTAGTTAAATGAACCATAATAAACTTTGAAAATGCGGAATTTGCAAATTAAAATTTATTTTATTGATTTGCAGATTTCGCAAAAATAATATTAAAGCAAAAAATTTGTATAGTAATATAGTTCAGCCAAATCAATGAACTTCTTAAATGCGGAATTTGCAAATGGAAATAAATTTTATTGATTTGCAGATTTCGCAAAAAAATATTCTAGAAAAAATAAAATTTCATACAGATGGGGGGAATAAAAATTCTGTATAAAAGTAGACTAACGGTAATAGTTTAAGTCAGTTGCTGTAAAATTTTGTAAAAGACAAACCACGGCCCTACTCGGCAGGTGAGTCTTCTTTTTTGAAAACTTAAAACTTTAAGTACACAAATTGCCCCAATCGGCAATTAATAATTAAAGTTAAATTGTGTTTTATTTTACATTTCGGCTTATTAGCCAATGTCAACTGCCCAACAAGGCAAATAACCAGATATCGGCTTTTTAGCCACTAATAACTGCCCTACAAGGCAAACGTCTAACATCTTGGCTTTTTAGCCATTACTATAAGAAAGAGATTGCAGCAATTTCTAAGAACGCCTGTACGTTTGGTCCCGGACCCGGTTTTTTCTAATTGATTTCTGTACCTTGCAAAGAATGCTACGTACATTTTAGGAAATTACATAACAGAGAAATTAAAAGTTAATAAAAAAATTATTTTTAACCACATAAAGCTATTTTCATCTACAAAACTATAGACGATGTGTACCACCAGTGGTACATGCCGTCCCCAACGTGATAATAAATGAATATAATTCTTATTAAGGTAACTTAAATATTTAGTCAGCTACAAACATAAAAGTATATAAAATTTAAAAATTGGAGTGTTTCGAGTTCTCTTACAAGCATAAACCTAATTACTCTACAAACAAAAACCGGGTCTAATATTTAGTTTGTCATAGTTTTCAAAAACTTTAGTTGCTTTAAAAATTTAAATTAACAAATTAAGGTTTTTAAAATATAAATCATGCACCTGTAGATCATAAGATAAACAAAGAAACGCAACTTAATGGCAAATATGGATATACTAAAATCTAATAGAAATGTTGCTGCTTATAGCAAACATGTAATGTCTAAAAAAAAATCTGGCATTTAAGCTATGAACATTTTTCAAAGGGAAAGTATATTTGCAATTTTTATCTCTTTCACTCTAGACTAGATAACAAAAATTACTTAAGACTTATTTCTTGATAAAAGCTGAAATTAAGAAACTTCTTATAGAAAACTTAAAAAGAAACTTCCAGCCTACCAAATATTTACATTAGCTTTTGTAGAATTGTAAACAAAATCAATTTCTTTAACAAATATTTGAATTGGTTTGGATAGGGTATATTCTATGTACTTCTGTTATTTTTAAGTAAATATATCCGTGCAGAGTAATAATACAAGTTACAACAACAACACTATCACCAAAAACGCCAGAACAAAAATATAATAAAAATATGGATATTAAATAAATGGGAGGGTTGCTGAGGGTATCAAATTGAAGCCAATATTTATAAATTTCAACAAGCAGTTTTGTTTTCAAAGTCACTTATATAGAGGGTCACAGTGGGCTGCCAATTATATTTCAAAATTCTGTTTACCAGCAAACAATTTCTTCATCCCCTTTGATAATTTAATCTCTTGAGACTATGGTATAGTTTATATTGACTAATTATTTTCAATTAAAGGTGATCTTTTTTTGGGGATAAGATAAAGGGGTGGTTTTTTAGTATTTGAAATAAACATTTTTAAATATGTAATTCAAAGACCAAAGAAAAAGATTTTTTTCTCAAAATAATATGCAAGTTTGTTTTTATAATTAAAAATGTTTTGATAAGAGAAAAAATCCATTTCATCTAATTTTCTTAGAAAAAATAATTTGATAGCTCATATATTTAACTTTCACCCAATAACAAAGACATGTAATGTATTTTGTTCGAAATCTTAATGAAGTTTTAAGCACAGTTGATTAGATAGTGTAAGAGTCATATTGAAAAGATCAAGGCAACTTGATCTTGAAAAAGAATGACTTAAAAATTGACCTCTTTTATTGCAAAGCTCATTAAAAGATGAGTTTTAATTCTCTGTAGAAAATTATTATTATTTTTTCTGTTGGTTTCCTTTGATCAATGGTTTTTAATTTACGTTCAAATAGAATTTGCTTTTAGATTTCAAAAACATATTAAATTAACCCAACTCGCTCCAATAGCTGTTGTTAAAAGTGGGTGCAATAAAATTACTTCCTGTAGAAACTTACTTAAACTTCATCTACGTCTTTTATAAGTGTGTTTTTGCAGATTTAGTAACTAACTAAGCTTTCAATTTTTGTTTTCGGGATTTTAATTTTTATTATATTGTGTCATATTTTATTATTCCAATATAATTTTTTTATTTCAATTTATTATAATTGAAAGTTTCAAGTTTTATGAAAGTTTAAAGATATATTTTACTTTTAAAATATCTCACAAAGTTAACAAAAAAATATTAGTTTTCCAGATTCAGCAATAAACACAAAAGTTGAAAAATTATATTACCCTTTACGTTCATCACAGTATTTCTAAGCCATAAAAATATTCCCAATCGGTAGCCATAAAGTTTAAGTACTACAACCACCCTTGCAGCTGGTAGACCTCATTTACCTTAAGTTATATAAATATCGTTTCTATCCGACAACGTCTACCCTGTCCAATAACATGGACTCTTCCATGATTTTCGTCATTTATCACACCCCTGGGTTTGCCTATAGAGTATTTCCTGTATTTCTTCTCCAAAGTTGGATACATCCCCCATTCATATCAAAACATCTTTCGCCATTTGCTGATATTTAAAGAAATCGATCATTTTATTGTTTGGGTGTAACAATAGAGCATGTCCTGAATGTTAAAGTCAAAACAAATGGCCGGGTTGTCACATCTAAAGATATCCTTGTCAATTTTTTATAAGTAATGGGGTGGGTATTGACTAAGTCAAGAATTCCAAGTTATAGGCGTAAATATTTCAAGTAAAATGAGAAAAATAAACTCAAAGATAACAAAGTCTACGTAAATCTTAGGTTGAATAAGGGAATGGATTCGTTAAAAGAAAAAGTTTTGTTTTGATATGTCACATGTCACCAGTGATTATTATTACTAATGGGGTTTGTAGAGTTTATTTTTCTAAAAATATAAAAAGATTTATACTGTGAAATTTTGAATCAATAGTAAAACTGTTTACAAATATGTTACACATGTAGATGTGTATAGCTAAAATAAATAATTTGGTTTTAAGTTTAATCTTCTTTGAAATGATTGACATATTAGCAATAAAATAAAGTTTTACCTTCTAGAAAAGATGAATTGGTCTCAACTTTTGGTTTGTGTAGTAGAATAATTTGTAGGCAATACCATTAAAATATTTTAGGTCATGTGATTTTATTAGTGACCTGTCTTAACTTATCAGTTGCGCTTAACGCAATAAATTAATTTAAAGCATTCGAAATAGATTACGTACGAGTTTTAATAGCATTTATAGTTATCTAATTTAAATTCTCTATAATTTAATTCAAAATAGTCTAAAACAATCTCCTTCTATAATAACATATGTACATTTTTTCTCTAACTTTCTTATATTTTTTAATTTAATAATAGTTAAAATTGTAAAACAATTTATAACTTTTTTGATATATTACGTTTCAAAAGAATATTGTGCTTTCCATTGGAAAAAAATTTTAAAAAACCAATGAAAACAGATTGTTGCCAGATAAAAATTAACATTCCTGAAAATTGTATGCACCGAAAGTAACATAACTAGTTAAGATATGATATGGATATGGAACACATTGCGCATAGTGCATCCTGCATATAGAGCAAATACTTTACGCACCCTTGACTCCTTTCGGTTGTTAAGATGAGCTTCTTATCTGTAATTGACGCTCAAAAATAGAATTAATTTTAGTGATTAAGGAAAAAGCACGAATTAAGAGTTTGAAAAACACATAAATGTCATAAACACATAAACTCTTCGTGAAGTATATACACCTTTACAATTAGAAAATACTGAAAACATATAAAATGTAAGTAGCATAACCTAAAAGTATCCAAATTTTATGTTTTTTTTATCAATCTCTGTATTATATTTCCCATTGTAATTCTTTAGCAAGCACAAAAATTAAAATCATATTTAAATAAAATTTATAAATCAGCATCTTGAGGGCTAGTTTCCGATTACAAAAAGATAAAAACTGGTTGCTCACACAGTTCTCAAGTGTTTTGAACTAATATTTAGGGATTAGAATGTTATGCTATTCAGCCCACGACACGTGTCATTTCAGTTACTACAAAAGTAGCAGCTAACCCACTGACGAACACACGTTAGCCAAACACGCCTTTCAATTCATTGATGTGTAGATAACCCAAGGGAAATTCAGTAATATTTTAAGGATAATTATATACCGCACTCCTTGGCACTTGCAGCCCACATAATCATTTCTAATGGATATGGTAAAAGTTTTTAAGTATACACCCAGCTAAAAAATGAATTGTATTATTTTGAAAATATAAAGAATAAATTATTTAGTTTTCTTTTAAATGACAGAATATTTTTGACTTTAACTTGGTTTAAATAAACCAAAGCAGATTTTTTACTTTGAATGTCAACAAATTCCTGTCTAATTATCAGTTTTGTATGCTTAATGGAAGACTGGCAACCTTCAAGAGATTTTAAATTGTATACAAAACTTTATCAAAAACTGTCCAACTAAAGCAAAAAACAACTTTTAATGCAAAATATTTTTTATTATAGAAATGTAAGCAAATTCCTAAAAGCTTAAAAATTTACAGCAGCTGCTAAAAATATTTCTTTTTGGAATACAAATTATAGCTAAAAATGACTCAAGAAAGTTTGTAGCTAATCTCTTAGCCCATAGTTTCATTCTGACTATTCTTGCTATACCACATTGCCTTACTCTTCTGTAGAAATCTCTATGAAAATGTTTTTCTGTTTTATCACAGAAAGGATGAACTTAAATTCTGATATACAACATACACGATAAAATATATCAGTGAAAATTTAGTATCACGATGACTATAAAATAGCTCTTGGTAAAATATTTGTTTATATCCTCGTCATGATAAATAGCTGCTGAATACAATTCAACAATAAATCATCAATTTAGACAGTAAAATACTACTTTATACAGTTGTAGTTCATATAAAAGTTTACAAGAGTTTTTACTAAGAAAAATATATATTTAAGAAAATGCATTAAATATTCCTTTTATTTTGTTTATTATTTTTTATTCAATATTTATTTATAAAATTAAAAAAAAAAATATTTGATTTTCTATACACTTTTAAGTTGAAATTTCTGAATTGTAATGTTCCTCGTACCTTTTAGGAATGAAAATAGTTTTAAAATTTATCCAGGAATTTTGTAAAATAAATGTGAAATAAGCGTGCTGGATTAGAGAGAGTATATAATATACTTACAGTAAAAGAAAACCCATTCCAGCTTGGTTACAAATTATTATTACAATTTGCCCTGACAATAATGCAAACATCAACAGAAAAATTGTCCAAATTATTTTTAAGTATGATAAAGCCAAGCGTTCAACAACATTTCTACTAATTTGTACATTAATTAACGGCTGATCAAAAATGAGTATGTATCAAAGTTTTCAAAGAAATATGTCTAATTTGATAGTAAAATTATCATTCGCAAAATACTTATTCATTTGTTAAAAGAATTAATGGCACATTTTTTTTGTCATATTCGTCATATTTGGCCCATTAATCGTCATCCAGACGATCTTTATTTTACTCTAACCAGTTTCTCTAATTACACGTCAAGCTTTGGCCTTAAATTGTTGCTTATATCGACCTAATTTGTCTCTATATAATTCTTTTTTATTCGAAAAATGGAAATTAAAGTTAAAATGATGTTTATCTGACTAAGAAAACAGCCAAATTATGAACACTAGAGGCAATTATACAAAATAAACTAAAGACTCTAGTTGTATCACTATGAAAAAAAACCGAAAAATATTAAGATGCTTTGCTTCGATAATAATGGCCAGTTTTGAAAGTTATTTTTCACCCTTTGCGTATACATATGTAAATTTGTTTTTATCAATTAAATCATCAACATATATGCTGTTGTTGTTTTTTCAGATGGTTTCAGCTGCTACACTTTTCTAAAAGTTAACTTGAATTAGTTTTAAAAGCATTATTAGTTAGTTTGAGTAAAGTTAGAGGACAACAGCCTAACGTTATACTTCCTTTATTATTAAGTGTATTGGTTGCATTAATTCTAAAGCGGCTTACTGAAAAACCTATAATAAACGTTTCCGTAAGAGATTTTTCGATGTGGGGTGTACCAGATTTACCCTTCCTCAATCTGATATAGATACGGGCTACCAAATTGAGTTAATATATGCTTGGTAATGCTTGGTAATCTCTAGTAATGATAAGGTATTTTCTCATGGCTTTTTCAAGGTATTTTAATTTCATACTCATCGAATTGCTAATAAGACCATAAAAGCTTATATACACTTGTAACTATTGAATTTAGTGCTGCTAATCCCTAAAAATATCTTGATAGACTTCTAAAAGCTTTAATCTTTATTACAAACTAAATTTTTAGTTTTTTTCAAAATAGCACTAAATATTTGATGTCAAAACAAAACATTTAAAAAATTTAAATCTTTTAACATTAATTGGAAAAAAAAGTTCCAAGCCTGACAGATTTATGCAGCGCATTTGACAAAATCGTTTAGCTTGAAAAAAGCACCAAGATTAAGACAGTTATAGTTTTTAATTTTAAGTTTTATGACAATGCGACATTAACTTCAGGCTTTACACAATTTTTAGTAATAAAAAATCTTATCCAATGTCAGAATACCAAGCCAAAGCAATTAAGAATAATGTATCAGACATACGAATATGACTTAAAATTATATAACAAATAAATAATGCTTTTAGTGAAATTGCTCAAACAAAAAGATGTTTAGGAAATTTATTCCTTAGAATTCTGATTACATGTAAGGTTTTCTAAATAGAAAATCATTGGGGGAAAAAAGTAGTGCATTTTTTGACCTTAATAGAGACACATTGCCAATGAAGTTCGAGTGGAGGTCTAGGTATAAGTTTACCTATTTATCTTCTACACTTTTTAAATATATACAATATCTTCTTCTGTTTATAACATTTTATTTTATAATTATTGACATAATAATAATAATAAGAATTATCAATAGATTTTATAATTAAAATAAAACAATTACAATATTTTTTTAAAAAAAAAAAAAACTAAACTGTAACTTTACTAAAACTCAACTGACAACTGAAAACAAAAATATATTTTATGGAAACTTTCTTAGCCTACTTGATGCAAGTAAACTTACTATGATTCATTTTAATATATCCCCACAACGTATTTAAAAGCAACGCAGTTCAGGAAAAATAAAATCTCGTATCTTTTAATTTCAGAAAATTTCTTGTTATTATCTGTGAATTATTTAGTCTTTATGTAGCAGTTTTCCATTTTGCTTGATACCTTTTTAGACTTCAATCTCATCATTTCTCGTATATCATTACGATTAGATTATTTAATTTTGTATTTTGGCATTTGTCCAATAACACTACATTTTTAAATTGCAATCAATAATGTTCTTCTCTTAAGAGAGGAACTCTTTTTACATTTTTTCTTTATTTATAGTTTTACTTGACAGGTTTTGCCTAAAAGGGTTTCCTTGGATCCGATTCCTTTATCGCAACCCCTAATAATAGTTTTTATAATTTTTAATTTAATTCAAGGATATTAATCTTATTTTTTTTCCTTTATATTAAAATTTAATATAAATTAATTTAACTAAAGCAAAAATATAAAATAAACTTCTAGGAAAGTTTAAAATGTTTATGAATTCTTTTGCATAACTATTAAGAAATTCATAAAAATAAATCAAAAGTGATGTCCTAATACATTTTTATACTGAAATTTGTATAAAAAAAGAATATGAAATGCCGATGAAATTTTTATTTAATATATAGCCACAATGTATAATTTGACACTTTGTCCTTTTCCATTCTGAAATATTAATAGCAAAATGATTTAATAACATATGTTTGCCATATCCTTTGATCAATAATAAAAAAAAAAATTTAATATTCCAATACTCAACCCATTATAACA